>CM057450.1:849293026-850493026 GCA_016271365.2 Neoceratodus forsteri | reverse complement strand
GTGATTGTTGTTACTGCATTTTTTTGATATTATTAAAAGCAGTTTTAGTGTGTCCTATCATTATGGACTGGTTTCTTCACTGACATCTGTAGAGCCTGCATTTTTGCTGTTATGGTATTCTATTCCCTGTAGCGGGGCTCCAGTTTTCAGATGCTGACTTGAGCCACTGCATTTGTCTTTTACCTTTGGCATGATGAGAGCTGCCTGTCAGAAATCAGACTGTAGAAGGCATCAGAGTGGTTGACTTTGAAAACTGTCAAGACTGACTTGCTCCTCATTGAAAGTGATCAGCAGCCATCAGTCCTACGAGATATCTTGATGTAACATGTGGGTTTTGTGATTGGTTCCTAAATTCAGTGAAACTGCTCACTCGCACCTCAGGTGATAAGGTTGAAATCACGTGTTACCTTGTGCTCTAGTGAATGTGCAGGTAATGGAGCCGTTTTGTCCTAGACAACTGCTGCTCAAGGGATAATTGTATACTATAGTTGTTTGATGATGTGGTTGAAGTTTGGGGAGATCTACCTGTGCTAGACCTGAACAGTAGGTCTCTTCTTCTCTTTCCCTCATGCTGGCCATATTTGACATTAAGCTTTAGTGAAGTGGCAGAGGCCATGTTATTTTGTCTGGCTAATGAGTGTCTTCCCATGGGGTTTAACTTAGACTTTGTCTACTGGAGTCTTCCAGGATTGCTGTCAAAACTATGGATTGCCTCTTTTAGCTTAAAGATATTTGTGGTCATCTGTCTGTCATCTACTGTCAATTCTGTTATCATCTATTACCAGAGAAAGTAACACCTCTATTATTACTAGTGCAATGCTAAAGTTCTGCCTACATTTACCACTACAATAACAGGGGGCATTTACTGTCATTCATGCTTCAGAACAGTGTTCTACTAGAATGGGAACCAAATTCTATTGATTATGTCACTGTTATTTAAAATTGTCATTCTATCAGCCTCACCAAGAGCTGTAAGTGTACAGTATGTGTTTCACTGTCTAGCTCCTACTTAAACTATATGTCTAGACTAGTTGTTGTGATGTGGTATGGGTCACTCTTGAGGATATCCTTGGCTGTTACTTTGCATGGTGTCAAGAGCGGTTGCCTTGTTTCCCAATTGGCCCAATAATCCCTCTCCAGTTGGAGTAGCACCAACAGGTTCTGTTCCTCATGCACTGAGATAAACAATTTAGGAATTAAATGATGGTGTCCAGGTGGGATGGAACAACCCCTTCATATGCTTATGGGCATGGTGAAGTCATGCAACCATTATCACTGCTATTATCTTTGCTTTGGGCAACTGCCTTAGTTTCTCACTGTGACTATTGGTCTCTGATCAATAACTGTTGTGTGCCTGAAGACACATGATGCATGTCACTAAATCTGTTATCCTGAAGGGTTGCAAAGAGAGAGATCCAAATTAATTTTTAAAGTACCTTTCTATAGAAATGGCATTTCCCTTGGAAACTATGAGTCATACACCAGCTGGACAATCATTCTTGAGTAGTGATTAAAATATTACTGTTTGAGACCTTGTCATCACAAGTTCATAATTAGTATTTGAGTGTCTGCAAAGCTTTATGCCTGCTGCCATCTGTGTGTTTAATAAATTACCGTGTTAACACAGCAGATGTTGTGGATGTTTACGTCTGTAAATTGTACTGCAACTAACAAGACACAGTTCGTCACTAGTTTCCTGTCCACCACACCCAGGTTTCCATCTGCTTTAAAATATAAATGCATTCCAGCTGTGCTTTCATTCATTCAGATCCATGTTTCAACACTCAACCCACCCAGACCACAGAGGGGGCTTACATTGGTCCTACTTACCTTTGAGAGCATGGAATTAAAGGCTCAAAGGCAATCCGCAGTATGAGAGTAATCCTTTACAGACAGTTGATATTTGTTTCTCAGGTGACTTCCTTAGTCAAAGGCTGCTTGTATCATCTAAAAATACATATTCAGGTTGCACCCTTTTCTCAATGCAGCTGACCATTGTACCCAGTGGAAGCATTCCTTTCCTCCAGATTTGACTACTTCAATGCACTCTAAAAGGGCATACTGGGTTTTCAGATTTGCCACCTACAGATAGTCTAGAATGCTATAGCAAAAGTATTGACTTTTTCTCAGTAGTCATTTCATATTATGCTATTACTCTAGGTCCTTAGCTGGCTGCCAAATAGATGTCAAACTGAGTAAAAGTGTATTACATTTTATTAACCTATAAATTCTGGCACAAACTGGCTCCATAGTATTGCTGTGATCTCATGACCGCCTATGCCCCTGAAAGGGAACTAAGATCCAGAGGAGAGTAACTTTTGTTGATGTTGTCCTCCAATCTGAAACCTGCTGGCTTTTGTGGAGCCAGTGCTTGTACTTTTGAACTATCTACATTCTGAGATATGGACCATCCATTCCATAAATATCCGTGTCATAAAGGCTGTCTCAGAAAATATCTGTTTCTGCAGATATTCCCATCTGGTTCAAATCTGTCATTTGCATTTGATGTATGTAATTTAATTTGCTTTTTACATCATTTGCATATTTTTTCTGCATAGTATTCATGCTATTAACTTCCGGCAAAGCCTGCAAAAGCGAGAAAGATTTGATATTGCTGGGTGGTGATGGAAATGTTTGCAACGTTACTAATATCATTAGATGAATGAATATTAAGTTGAAAACTACAGAGTTATTAATTAAATCATGTGTAGTAATACCATAATTCATAAAAAGCATTTGTCAATGCCAGATGTTGATTGCGTTGGTCTGTTGAGCTCATTCATGACCACTCTGTCACTAGCTCATTCTGTTTCTCCCGGCACTGCGGGCTGTCCTCTTGTACTGGGCTCCTGCCTGCATTGGCACCTTTTTTTTCCCACAAAGATATCCACAGCTGTCCCTACAGAGCTCTGTTGAGGTCGCTTAATTCTCCTATCTCACTCGCTCATTCTGTTTCTCCTGTTGCTGCAGGTTGCCCTTTTGTACTGGGCTTCTGCCTCTGTTGGCATCTGTTTCTGCCCACAAAGAAATCTGCAGCAGTCCCGACAGAGCTCCATTGACCTCGCTCACTCCCCCTGTCTCACTTGCTCATTACGTTTCTGCCAGTGCTGCAGGCTGCCCTTTTGTACTGGCTCCTACCTGTGCTGCTGCCCTTTTATGCCCACAAAGAAATCCACAGCGGTCATAATAGAGCTCCGTTGAGCTTGCTTACGCTCCTTCTCTCACTCACTCGTTCTGTTTCTCCCGCCACTGCAGGCTGCCCTTTTGTACTGGGCCCCTGCATGCATTGCTGCCTTTTTCTGCACACAAAGAAATCCACAGCAGTCCCAACAGAGCTCCTTTGAGCTCACTTACTCCCCCTCCTTCACTCGCTCGTTCAGTGCTTCCTGGCACTGCAGGCTGGCCTTTTGTACTGGCTTCTGCTTGCATTGGTGCCTTTTCCTGCCCACAAAGAAATCTGCAGTAGTCCGGACATAACTCAGTTGAGCTTGGTCACTCCCTCTCTCTCACTCGCTTGATCCTAATCTGTCCCAAACACTGATTTCCGACAGCAACTGCGGTATTCTGCCCCAGAAGCATGAAAACACATTTTGGCCAAGATGTGAAAAATGACAGCTGTATTGTTCATAAGGAGGTGTGAAAAAATGCCAGTGTTGAACATCTGGCATGAAAATATTGCTAATTTACGAAGTTACAAGGGTGCTTGGAAACTGCACACCACACGCTCACAACACAGTCATTTTATGGAGTTTCATCACACAATTTTCAACACAGGCATTTTAGGACCTCTGCTCCTGAATAGTGTCACTGTGATTTTCTTAATGCATCCTGAACACTGATTTCCCACAGCACCCACGCTAATCTGCACCTGAAGTACGAAAACACATTTCAGCCAGGATGCAAAAAATGACAGCTGGAGGTGCAGAAAAATGGCAATGTTGAAAATCTGGAGTGAAAATATTTCAAAGTTGCGAAGCTACGGGCGTGAATGGAACCTGCGTAACGCATGCTCGTAACACACTCATTTTATGGATTTTCATCACAAAATTTTCAACATAGGCATTTTAGAACTGCTGCTCATGAACAGTGTCACTGTCATTTTCTTACTTTGTCCTGAACACAGATTTCCCACAGCAACAGTGCTATTCTGTGCCAGAACTGTGAAAACACATTTTGGCCAGGATGTGAAAAATGACAGCTGTACTGTTCATAAGAAGGTACATAAAAATGGCAATGTTAAAAACCTGGAGTGAAAATATTGTAAATTGGCGAAGTTATGAGCGTGCATAGCAACTGCGCAATGCACACTCGTAAAACAGTCATTTTTTTTTTCCCCACCAAATTTGCAACATAGACTTTTTGAGAGCCCACCTCATAAACACTGGCACTGTCATTTTGGTAACTGGTCCTGAAAGGTGATTCTGTGCACTGACCACAAAATCACCTTTTGGGACTGATGACAGTGCCTTAATTCATGAGGCGGGGAACCAATAACCCCATGTTGAAAATTTGGTGCCAAAGTTCCAAAAAATGCCTGAGATATGCAAAAAAGTTGAAAAAGCCCTATTTATGCCATTATACTGGCATTTCTTCAGTTCACAGTCAGCTATGAAGAGTGCAGATGTGTTCCCAGTCCACCATAGATCGTCGCACCAGATTCTGCTGGTAAGTATGGGGTGAGGGAGGTGTGAGGAGGCAGGGTGCGCAGAGGGTGGGCACGGGTTGTGGGATGGGACAGGGAGACAGCAAGGAGCCATTTTCTTTTTACACAGGTTAATCAAAAAAAAAAAAAACAACATCGTGGGCTGTTTTTTTTTTTACAGGGCCATTTGGCACACTGGGGTGGGCTCCCAGCATCCCAAACAGAGTGTTTTTTTTTGGGAGAGCAGCACTAGCTGATGGGAGATTGGGCACCCCTGTCAGCACAGAAAGGGGGGCGCAAGAGCTGCAGGGATTGGGCACCCCCTTGGCACAACTTTACTGCTTCTTTGGGGGAGCATTATGCCGACAGGGAGTGGGCTCCCCCATCAGCAAATGAAACTGGGAGGGATGACATAATGCCCATAGGCAACATGAACATACATGGCCACTAAAGTCAATGGGGATTAGGGCCACAGTCTGCCTACAAAAAATGTCCGGGGGAGGCGCATGCTGCTGAGGTGGGTTGGGCACCCCCTCGGCAGAGGGGATTAATTAATATTATTTGAGAACATGGCAGCAAGCTGCTGCCACCATGTTCACAAACAATATTGTACTTGGCAACGTTACGCCCAGCAATTATGGATCGCTCCCTCATTTCAGCAGAATGCTGATGCTGCAATGACGAGGTGATCCCTGATTGCAGTGGCTAAAACTTTTCAAGGTGGTGGCACGCTGGCTTGCTAGTGTCAGCAGTAGTGTGCCACGGCATTGGGGAATCCAGGGCAAGCCTTTGAAGGCTGTGGGGGCATCGGTCACCACAGTGCCACACCTCCACTACCTGCTTCCATCAAGCTGCCGCAATATGTTCCTTGCACACGAGTGCAATCAACATAAAAAGTAGAAAAAATATTTTTTTATTAAATGGTGTTTTAAAACTGGTTTTATCAATACTACAAAAGCAGCAAAAAATAATCTATTATTACAAAAGTAGCATCAACACTATATATTTGACACTTTTTTTGGCTGTGTCACAACCAAAAAAAAGTATTGTAGGTATTTGAAATATGCCAAAGAAAATTAACTTCAAATAGTACTACAATGTGTAGAATAATATCAACAGATAAAAACAATGTAATGCAAGCTAAATTTTAATGGCTGGACTCCAGGCTTTCATTTAACAAAAATTAAGTTGCAAAGTTAAACCTTTCAAAAGATTACTTCTTTAAAATGTGATAACTTTGCAATTATTAGGGCTAACAACTTTTTTTTTTAATTAAAGCTTGGAATCAGTTATGTAAATATAGCAATAAAATATTACTACAGTCACCATATATTAAAATAAACATCAAAATGGTTCTTATCAATATAAAAAAAAAAACATAAAATGGTTCACTAAATGTTTAAAGTCCTGTCAATTTTAGCAACATATTACATTACATGTATAAACATGTAGTGACACAGGAGAACTGTATCATAAGGATCTACAGTATGTGTGTTGATCACCCTCCAAGCTTTCATTTTGAAAAGCTTAACTTTCTGTGATTAATAGTTTAAAGATTACAGTTTTTGACTATAATTTCAAGTATTATAAAATATCATAAAAGATTATTTTGGGGACTCGGATGATACTAGACGTTGTTCTTTGTCAGAATAAACACAGTCTTTACTGGTTATTTTATTGAATGTTTTAAGTATAACACTTTGAGGTTCCAGAAAATATCCTCAGTAAATCAAAATCTCTCCTCCTCCTCTTCAGACAGTTGTATTAGCAGCAGTTGTGCCTCTGACCAGAGTTTGTGACACAGTCAGCAACAGTGGTGTACACGTAATCTCTGTAGCACAGTACAGTATGCTGAAGCCTTGAGTAGTATTGCCTACAAGCACAGTAATCACTCTGAATGTGATCATTGTATTTTTTTTTTATTGATGAAAGGCAATAATGTACCATGATTTTGCTCATTGTCATCTTCTCTACAAGAATATGTCTTTAGAACATGCTGTTCTACAGTACCACAGTGGTTGACTGTGACCTTACTGTATATTTAAGCCAGTCTTGTTCTACTATACCCATGGTGATTTCAGAGCTCAGCATTTTATGCTGCCTCCATTTCTCCATGTATGTAATGGAAATCAGAATGTGGAGGTATGTGTTGCCATTTTCCTGCTGTCTTAAAGTTTTATCAGTATTAAAAAACATTGATATCAGTTGTGAGAACATGGTGTCCTGCATTAGTTTATTGTGTGTTTGAGGGGCATGCCTTAAAGAGCTAGTTTATGCTATAATAAAGACCGATGTATTGTAGCTGGACATGTTCCTGAGATTTGTTCACATTCCTCACACAGTTGTAAAACTGATAGGGCAAGATATTCAGTGTTTCAGACTTCAATGTGTTGAAATCAATATTATAATTTTTAAGACAGTCTTTAGACGTTTACCCCTTTAGCTGTTTACCTTTTGTGGTGAATCTTTGTTCTGACCCAACAACCTCTCATCTGGATCACGTTGCACCACATTAACATAATATATTTACCAGCTTACAGTTTTCTATCTTTTCTTACTTTTCAGATGTAGTGACCAGTTTTGAATTGTGGTGGATTTAAATGAACTTGAATTTGGCTCACATTGGCAGGATCCATGGTAAGTGTTTTTTTCTTGTTCTTTTTGTTGTTAATTTCCATTTGCTTAGCTGAGGGGTGTAGAGACATGTACTGCTGTACTCTTATGTGATTAAGTACAGTATATGCTGGATTGCTACCTGTGATGTACTGTGATAGCATCATGGGAAAAGATGGCCACTAACCAGTCACAGTACAGGATTTATTTCTTGCCATTTTATAATTGAACAATAATACACATCAGAGTGTGGAATATCATGAGATATCATCACACTTCAGGTTCATTGTGAGGCATGGGACTGCAGACTGAGTGTTTCAAGTGCCCTTGCTGTGACGCTGTCCCATGATATAACACACTCTTGTGTATTATTGCTGTTATGAACTGGGTTAAAACTGAAATGAAATTAGTAAAAATAAAAACTTAGAAACAATGTTTTAAAGTATTTTGGGAATGACTTTTTTTAATGTGTATGTGTACATTTTAAAGAACTAGTTACTACTGGTTGGGGTTTACAGTGACCAGTAGGTACTGTAGGTGGTGCTGTTACTTGTGACTAGCAGCTCATAGTACTAAACTGAGGTTGTTTTTGTACTCTTCCTTAATCTTTTTTTTTTCTCTACCTCAAGAAATTAGGTACTTTAGATAATAGTTTGATTTGACTGAAGCACAGTATTTGTGTTTTAAACAGAAGTCAGTGGTTGCCGTCATTTGAAAAACTGTTATAGTTGTTTCCAGTTGCCACGCAAACCGCTAATTGCTCCCACCCACCACAAAGAGTATAAACCATTGCTCAAGATGTCACTCATTCCCTGGTTCCCTCCACCCAGTGGATTATATTCTTTTGCCTTTTGGGGGAATGGGGGGTGAACAAGCAGCAAGGTTTTTTTCTTCAGTATGTTTAACAGTACTGACTTTCCTGCTGCTGCTGAAATGTACATGTGGACTGCACGAGGTTAGAGTGGCAGTCAGCATTATTGCGTGATGGAGGCTTTTTTTTTCATCTATCAGTGGGAGGGAGTCTGATGACAAATTCAGTGTGTGGCAGCCAAACCCACTTGCTACTGACACCAATCAAGATTTCAGCTCTGCTGTCCCGCTATTGAAATGTATGGGTGGAGGGATCTACAGTGGGTAAAAGACCTGTTGGCTGGCACCTTTTCTTTCCCATAATTATGTTGAGAATTTTAATCATGGGTAGAAACAGGGCTCAGCCAATCAGGTTCCAGGATTTATGGTTCCCACTTCAATATAGAACATGAACTGCATGTTAAGTGGCTAGCACCATCCAACTGTAGTCATAATATGGTAGCATGGATAACAAACCTAATTGCTGTTTTAAGAATTAAGTTATCTGCATGAACATTTGGGATGATTTGTTAGTGCACCCAGACATACTAAAGTTGTATGTTTATGTTCTATTTTCACTTGAGAATGATTTGCTGTCTTCTTGTGAGAAAAATTAAAATCAAGACACCAAGCTATCATTATCCAGTTAACTATGCTTTTCACAAATCTAGTCAGACTTGATATGGTTTCTTTTTATGTGTGCCATACGCACACGTGCAAGGAACATTTTGTTAGACGGGTGGCCTTTCAGCAGTGTGACTGTCAGTCCAATGAAGAGAGGTCTGCAAGGGGCTCATCGGTGTCATACCAATCATCAGCCAGGCTGATCATGAAACTATTCTGGATTGCTGGGCAGAAACCTTTTGTATTTCAAAGGAGAGATGATCCAATCATAGGTCGGCTTTTTTCTTTGATCTGCACCTCCAGCAAGCACAGCAAATCTGTCATGATCATCCCACTGTGAGAAAGAAAGCCATCCATTGATGTCTGTTGCTGTCACCCCTGTTGCCGTTCACCCACATGACCCTCCCTCTCAGCACCCTCCCCTGACATGAACATAACACCAACACTGGGGGTGCCCAATCCCCCAGTGTCAGTATCTGAAAAGAAGAAAACCATCCTAAGTATTTTTTTTCTATTATATATTGTGTCCTGTAAAAAAGAAAACTGTCCATCAATGACTGTTGCTGCTGCTGCCGCACTGATAGTCTCTCCACCTGACCCTCCCACTCGGCACCCACCACCACCACACCCAAACAAACATAACACCAACACTGGGGTGCCAAATTCCCCAGTGTCACCACCTGAAATAAAGAACACCATCCCTCATAGTTTGTTTTTAATTATATACCCTATGGGAAAAAAAGTCCATTGATGTCTGTTGCATCATTAGTCCCCCTGCCCAACCCTCCCACACTGTACCTAGGACCCCACCACCCACATATGTAATACCAATATGGGTGGTGCCCAATTCCCCTGTGTTACCACCTGAAATAAATAAAACCATCCCTAATAATTTTTTTTAATTATATACCCTATAAAAAAAAAAGTCCATCATTGTCTTTTGCTCCATTAGTTCCCCAACATGACCCTCCCTCTCAACACCCCCAAGCCCTTACTTACCCATTGGATTCCAGTGCCATAATCCCCTCCGGACTACAGACACTTCTTCACTCTTCAATGCCAAACCATAAACTGAGGAAATCAGGTATGAGGTTCAATCTATTTCAATGGAGTTTTGAACTTAGTGGCATAACTTGACCATTTTTTAACTTTATTGGCCCAAGTTTTCAACATGCCTTTTCTGGGACCCCACCTCATGAAAAATGGCAGTGAAATTAGGCAAATCTGTCCCAAAAGGTTATTTCATGGTCGCTGTGTGAGATCACCTTTCAAGCAGGAGTTGAAAATGTTCTCTGCCCTTGCTCATGAGGTGGGTCCATCAGAAGGCTATGCTGAAAATTTGGGGTAAAGACACAAGCCATGGACTGACATGCCAGCCTAATCTCATGCTCTGTGCTTCCTGTCCACAGCTACTTAACTAAAACCAGTGGTGCTCGACAGTGAAAAATTCTAGCCAACAAATTACCACAGCCACAGAATGAAAACTAGCTTAGTCAGTGTTACAATTGAACTAAACTCTGATGACAAGTGTGCTTAGTCAGCAGGAAATGGCAGAAGGTGCTGCAACCTTGTCATCAAGTAATGATCAAAATTAAAAATATACTGCAGCAAGTCTTAAAAGAAATTACCACCTTCAAGACATCAGTGGCAACACTGGAAGAAAAAGTGCAAGAGCTCCAGCAGAAATCCCAGGACACAGAGACATACTTGTCATACATAGATGACAAGGACACAATATATGAGTGTGCATAGAGGCATTAGAGAGAATGGTGGCACTTCTTTTGGTCAGAGCGGAGGATGCTGAAAACAGGAGCAGCCGCAATAACCCCTGGCTGGTTGGCTTCCTGCAGGGGGCTGAGAAGCAGGACCTCATTGATTCCTTCAACAAGAAATTCCTCAGCTGGTACAACACGCATGGTAACCCAAACTAGAAATAGAGCAGGCACACAGATTTCTCGGGCCTGCATCCAAACAGGGTCAACGTCAGCGGCCATTCATCATAAGATTCCTCGGATACCGAGACACAGTCTGGATATTACTGCTGACCAGAGAGTGATGAATTCTGATGTGGCATGAGCACCAGATCCATAAATTTGCAGACTACTGTACAGAACTAGCATAACAAAGAAAGGAATATGTGCATATCAACAAAGCTCTGCAGGCACATAATATCTCCTACAAACTGCAGTATCCTGCAAAACTCTCTGTAGTACACAATGAAGCCTGGCGCACATTTAACACATTGATGGAAGCTTTGAAGTTTGTGCATAAGCACTGGTCAAATGCTGTCTCTAAGACTCCACCTCATCCTCAGCCATTTAAAACATCCTGGAACAGGCTACAGCTGGGATGGCAATGGGTAGCTCATGGTTGCTTCAACAGTTATTGGAGCAACCAGCAGATGGATATGGACTGGCAGACTATCAAAGCATAACAGTCTGGAAGAAGAGGGAGAAATAAGCAGTGTGTGGAGCAGTAGTTGAAGGGTGCCAGCAACAGGGAACATAGCAGAGATGAGCTTGCAGTATAGACTACAGGTTAGAGAAACAAACTGTGAATGAGTGTGGTACATCCAGCAGAACTGAGTTTGATTCCCACAACCTCCATTGCATACTGTGTGACTCTGAGCAAGTCACTTAACCAGCCTAAAGTGCCAGGGTCACCCCTGAAAACAGGCAGTTGTGCCTAGTGGACCTTACCTCATTAACAAAGAATAAATAAATAAATTCTATACTTTCAGTCATAAGCTCCAACTCCAATTTGGAACCAGCACCAAAACAAGCGGGCACCCACATTACAGCTCCCTCTAAGATGTCATTGCCAGACACCCCAGGCAAGGGACCCAAAAACAATCTTTCCACTGGCCATTGGGAGGACACATGCTCCTGGGCTAACAAAGCTGCGGTGTCTGAAGCTAACCCGTCTGATGCTATTCAGCAGTGGTATGGCGAGTACTCACAACCTGAATGACTGAAAGAGGTGAAGGGACTATGTGATATTTGACTATTGGCTTCCCATCTAATAGTACAGGGTTTGTATGCATCTGCTTGAATTATCAGGCTAAGACTTCTTTTGTGCACCACTTTTTCAGTATTATACCTGAACTATGTAGGTGCAGTGCCGAATGGAGGGACTACTGTATTAATGTTTTTTGTGGGGAACCTTTGTTTAGATTGTATCTGTATGCTTTGACAGTAAGTTGGGTGGGGCTTTTTCAGTTCAAATTCATTTGGACAGTTTTGTTTTAATTGGTGTCAGCAGCCTTTGCTACTTGGTGGTGGATCCCACCCCCCAACCACCACCATGGTAGGCACATAATGCTTGCTAGACAGATGTGCCATAAGCACTTGCATTATCTTTGTCCTGTTTCTCTGAGATTAATCCCTGTACTGTTATGAGGGTGGGGGTGGGGGCTGCATCACCCCTGAGGGAAAAGGTAACTGCTTGTAATGTGGGTGGCAGAACAAAACCAAGTCCTTTTGCCGTTAGGATGGGCCCCCACTTCTGGCTGCTGGCACACAAGGATTGAAGGGTGCTACATGGAGTCTCATCCCACATGGATGGGGTGTTTGCACATTCATGCAGGCAACTGCATGGTAGTATAAGCTGATCAGAAGAGGGGAGGGACTACAGTTTATCCTGAGTGTATGGGACACAAGTGTTTGTTGTCCGGAAATGTTGAGCAAGCCTGTGGCAAAGTAAGAACTCAGGACAAGAAGTGTTAAATATCTGCCTCCATTTACACCCATTCCTTCCAGGTAAATGCTGGCTGCTCAGAGTTGTCTGCACAGGTGACACATCCTCTCCCATAACTGTGGTCCTCCCCATCAGGAATGGTAAAGAAAAGGAAATTGGACCAGCATCTGAGGGAGCATCTTATAGTATAAGGTCCACTTTCACTTGACCTCAGGTACGCTCTCTTGTGCTGTTGAATATGCTCCAGGCTCAGATATTACTACACAGCAGGCCTTCCCAGGATCAAAGGGACTGCTTACATGTGCTGCCAGGCAACTGCAACATGTTACGAACCTGCAGCACATGCTGACCTGCTAAAGGCTTCTCACTTGATCCCCCCTCCCGTATCTCTGTTATATTTTTCCACCCAATCACCCCCACATTTGGACCTACCCACCATTATTTTCCTCCACACCCTGGATAACTTTTTTGCCCTGTGATCCAGTGAGACAGATCATTCTTCTTGTAGTCACTTTATCACTGCTTACAGATACTAATGGCAGGTTCAGGACAGTCAGCTGCAGCTGCCTGGAATGTAAGAAACAAGTGGTAGCATTTAAGAATTAGTTCAGAGGGACACATTTGTTTATACTTAGAGGTTTAATTCCAGGCACTGTATGAGGGTGAGATGCTTAGTGAAGGTGCACTCTCATGAGTTGGGGGGAAGGGGGCTGGAACTGAGTGCCAGATACTCAGATGGGGCACCAGTTAGAAAAGCACGGCAGTTATAAACAGGTGTTGTTCCTGGATTATGCTTCCACTTCCTCACACATCTCACCTCACTCCCCCCCCACTCATTTAACCTCACCAGGACTGATTCCCATCACTAGTGGTATCCCCTCACCTCCTCAAGGTTCAGTAAGGTTCACTAAGGTAAGTAAGGTGCTAGGAGTCTATGTGCCTATGAATGCACCTATTGAACTAATTTTAATAGCTAATATCCAGCCCATATGCTGCTGACACAGTAAGCCTTGAGGCTGGGTGGTGCAGAGCACTCTCAATGAATAGTTCTCCCTTCTATGGGAGGTAGCACCAGGCAGTGAGATTGGCCATTTCAGGGGCCACAAACCCTGCATGGGTGAAGATCCAGTCACCTTCACAAGCAAACTTTCTGTTATTTATGGTTTATGGATATAGAGGTTTATTGCTATTCACACAGTTACCTTTTAGAAGTCAACTTTGAGATGTTCAATTTGTTATTCTTTATACTGTGTTATATTCTATTTTATGATGTAGCTGTAGCAGTTGGTAGAAATGCCTTAGATTCTGTGCATTTGAGGAGCATTATTTGCATAGGAAGGAACAGGAAAGGCAACTGCCATAGGTTTACGCCTACCTCTCCACTGTCTAGTACACACAGTGGTAGTTTTTTGCCAGGCAGATGTGGTCTGAGTCAGTCATTTCCCCCTTGGCCCAAACTCTATTCTACCTTAAGCAGATACTGTGGTTATGGGTCCTATAAAGTGGGTATCTTGGAATGTCAAAGGCCTCCATTCTCCGATTAAGCAGAGGAAAGTTTTAGATCACCTTCGGAGAGAGGGCGATTGTATAGCCTTCTTAAATGAGATGTATCTTACTCTGGCTGAGAGCAATAAGCTTAAAATTAGAGATGTGTGAAGCCCACAAAATCTGCTCCACAGAGTAATCCACAAATTTCATGCAATTTATGTATTGCAATTTGCGGAATTTATGGACCGTCATTCCGCAAAATTCATGACAGAGTGTGAAATTTTGCCCAAGAATTTCATGCTTTGTGGCCAATTCTGTACTCTGTGGTGAAATTCCTGGCAAAATTCACACAGTCAGCATGAAGACAAAGTTTGCAATCTCGGGGCAGATGTCTCAGATTTGGTGAAGCACACATTTTTGGTGATTAGTGCAGACTTCGCCCACAACTTTTAAATTTGCTGTATCTCTACTTAAAATAGGCTTGGTGGCTCGGGTCTTTTACACTTCCTATATCACCAACAGTAGAGGTGTAGAGATACTTATGTATAAATCTTTTGCCTTTAATGCCACAAAAATCATATGTGATCCTGAAGGCATAAACGCCATTGTACAGGTTACTCTTCATAACCAGAAGGTGCCTTTGTGTAGTATGTACAGTTCCTATTCTGATGACCCTGTTTCTTTTTTACCAACCTAGTGCAGACCCTGCTTACTCATAATAAAGGTCCTCTTATCTTAGGAGGGGATATGAACGTCACCCTAGATGGTTGTCTAGACAGAAGCAAAGCTTTGTCTGGCCAGAGGTTGCTAGCGTCACAAGCTCTAAGTGACTTAGTGAATGTCTTAGGATGCACTGGCATCTGGAGCCTGGTACACCCATGTATAAAAATGACACCTTCTCCTCGAACATGTATCACACTTTTTCCTGCATTGACTTGTGGCTGTTACTGTGCACTTGGGTGGCAGAAGTCCTTCAAGCTTCTATAGGCACCATCATTGTTTCAGATGAAGCTCTGGGCTCTTTACATGGCTCTCTGGTAACTCAGACACTCCATCTGGAAAGCAGTGGTGGTTTAATATGCATTTACTGAATGATCCTGCCTTCCGTGAGCTACTTAAGAAGGAGATTGCAGCCTTCTTAGAAGTTAATCAACCTGGTGACACCTCGTCCGCCACCAGATAGGACATTCTTAAGGCATATATTAAAGGTCAGTGCATAAGTTATGCCCCTCCTATAAAGACAGAAGGCTTAGGACCTGGAGGAGCAGCTTGCAGCTCTCAGGGAACTGGAGAAGCATAAGAAAGCTTCCTGTCACTTTTCTGAATTGCTAGCCAAGATTGTGGGTACATGGTATAAAATCAATTTACACTTGCATTAGCAGGCTAAGTTTGCCCATTTCAGACTCCAGCAAACCTTTTGGGAGTTTGGAGAGCATCCCAGGAAGCTTCTTGCCTATCAACTTCAGAAATGACAAGAAAGGTCAAAAATTCCAGGGATCACGGATGCATCTGGAGAGATCTGCAGAAGACCAGATGATATAAATGCAGCCTTTAAGAAATCCTATGAAACCCTGTATGGGCAAGATGAAGATCCTAGTCAGGAGGAATTGGCCTATTTCACCTCCACACTGGGTCTGCCCAAGATAACCCCACAGCTCCTAGAGAAATTAGACCAGCCTTTCACTCTAAAGGAACTAGATGAGGCAATTAAATCCATGCCCTCTAGTAAAGCCCCAGGGAGGGATGGCCTACTTGCTGAATTTCTTAGACACATTAAGCAAAGCCTACTGGTCCCTATGATGGATGCTCTCAATGAGGCCACCCGGACAGGGTCTCTTTCAGCCTCTATGCATACAGCAGTAATTTCTTTCATCCCCAAACCTGGGAAAGACCATTTTCACTAAGGAGAGCTACACAGGAAGGTTACCTGCTCTCCCTGCTCTTTTTTATTCTTACACTGGAGCCCTTGCTACTAACCCTCAAGAACCACTCTCATATTCATGGTATAGAGATGGGTGAGGAGCATAGAGCTTTAGCCTATGCGGATGATATATTGCTGATACTTATGAAACAAGAGGAATCAGTTCCTATGGTGTTGTCTCTTCTGCAGCACATTGGCTCTTTATCTTGATACAAGACAAATGTATCCACAGCTCTGATACTGCCATTGAGATCGCAGACTTGGAATGCACCAGAATTCCCATGGGGACTCCAGAAGACACAAGGATTTCTGATGTACAATATCTGAGAATCAACTTCACCTGGAATCTAAATTCTCTGGGTGGGATTACCCTCCCCCCAATGCTAAATTCCTTGGATAAGGATCTAGCCAAATGGAGCTGCCTACCCCGTCTCCCTTGGGCAAAGCTCATGGGTTTAAAATGATGGTGGTGGCCAAAATTCAATATGTTTTTGATAATCTCCCCTTGAGAATCAATCATGGCTTGATCTGACAAGTGCATCGTAAGATGCATACCTTCTTCTTGGGGAAGGGTCCAAGGCAAACCAAGTCATAAGAAATTAGTCTTGCCCCTGCAAAATTGGGGACTATGCCTCCCAGGCTTCAAATTGAGACATGCGATGCATATCCTGATGCAACTGTCACAGGTTTCGCCATGCACAATGCAGACAATGCTACCTAAGTGGACCCACTGTGAAGCTCACCTACTGGGTAAAGACCTCCAAAGAATGGTACTGTACTGTGGAATTCCACCTGACCTGCATACTCATCCCAGTATTGTGTGTGTTGCAAAACTCTGAGCCAGTGTTGCTAAATGTACTAGCTGGTGACTGAGTGGCTCCCCCCCACATTCCCCATCTTGAATAATCCTCTTCTCACTATTGGGGGCACCCAAGTGAACTGGCAAACATGGTCAGCTAAGGGTATTAAGCTGTTATCCCATATAACTGACCCCAAAACGGGATACCTTAAAGCCTTTGGGCAGCTGCAGATGGAGTACGGGCTACAGAAACTTAGGCACTGGCCTTACCTAAAGCTCTGTTCCACACTAACCTTTCTTCTTGGACCCAGGTTTCATTTCAGTAATACAAGTGTGTTTGAGAAGCTTTTGGTTTCAGAGGATGGTGTCCCTTCCAGAGCCAGCCAAATTTACAAGAAGTTGTGCACTGTGAACTCAACTGGAATGGAAAAAACTGTGCAAAATGGAATGAAGAACTGTGCATTAACATACAAAAGAATGATTGGGAAGCCTGCTGGAAAGGCTTAAAATCAGCATTAAGAGACACCCGCAGCCATTTCACTCAGTTCAAAATCTTACACAGGTGGCACAGAACCCCATCAAAGTTGTAATAATGGGGGCTACACTATCAGATGCATGCTGGAGGTGTTCTTCCTCAAAAGGTGACATCTTCCACATTCTTTGGTCCTGCCCAAAACTGCACCCATTCTGGACTGAGGTTCAAAAAGTCTGCCGAACGACTGTGGGTACAGGCCTAGACCTTACACAAGCCTTGGTCATATTAGGACTCACAAGTAAAGTGGGAGGAGGCCAGCAGATCCCACATGCAAAGCTGCACTGGCTCCAGGACACCTTGATCACTGCAAAAATAATTATACTCAGGCACTAGAAAGAGGCCTCCCCACCCAGTGCTGTTGGACTGCCTCCTAAAACTCAAAAAGTTAGCCTATTTTTAGAAAGTTCTATACTCCAGTAATCAACAGCTTGACCTTTATGCTAAAATCTGAGGTTCGTATTTATCTTTTCCCCATTGTGTCATTCTGCAAAGCAGCTTCATGCCTCCCCAGCACAAACTCCAGTGGCTCCAGAATGCAAAGGGTCTACATACATCTGAGAACATGGTCCCCTAGATTAATTGAATGTTTCTGCCTGGGACTTTTTCTTCTATCCCTCCCAATGCGAGTGCTCCTTCTGCAGTTGTAAGATAATATAGCTATGCAGTTACTTTTTGTGTGTAGTATTAATGTTAGCTGTGGAACATATTATTGCACTATTTGTTTTTGCACAGCTAAACCCTTATACTATCTCAATGTTTTAGCTTTAAAGTATTGTAATGGTCAGATACCATAACTGCATGTTGAACTATGCTAAGAGTTGTACCTCTAAGGGGTTTCCCTGGACAGGATCTTTTAGCTTATTACTGGTGGTCATTTGTTGTACTGATCTCTTATCAAAATGCAATAAACTTTAAGTACTAAAGAAGAAAAGAAAAGTTGGGCTAAAAATATACAAAAAAAATAACACAGTTATGAGTGTATGTTGAAATTTGTGAATGAAGGCTCATAAAATTGGTAATTTTCAATCTTTTCACCCCAACTTTTCAACATATCCATTTCTTCGCAGAACTTCATGAATGTGTCAGCTGTCATTTTTCAAATCCTGACCAAAATGGGTTTTTGCATCCCAAAAAAGTGATTTTACATTCCCCACCCTTGTTCATGAGGTGGCATCATAAGAAGGCTATGTTGAAAATTTGGGATAAAAATTAAAAAAAAAAAAAAATTATGAGCTGATTTTGCAATTTAAGAACATAGACTTGTAACTTTGGTAATTTTCAGTATTTTGATCCCAAATTTTAAACATAGCCATTTTTTCACACCACCTCATGCATGTTACAGCTGCCATTTCTTAAACCCTACCCAAAATGTGTTTTAGCACTTGTGGCACAAAATTATGTTTCAGCAATTGTTTTATAAATAACACCTGCCATGCTCAGAAGGAGTGGTCATAAAAAGATTATGTTGAAAATTTGAGGTAAAAATGTGAAAAACAATTAAATTATGAGGAAACAGATTGTTATAACATTTACTCATGACTTCATTTTTTGCAGATTTTGGACCCCTAATGTTCAACATGTCACTTGTATTACGCCACCTTCTGAACATGGCTGGTGTCATTTTTCAAATCCTCTCCTAAACTTGTTTTCACAGTCACACAGTGAAATCACCTTTCAGATGAGATTTAAAATAATTCCACCTGTCTTGATCAGAAAGTCAGGTCAAGAAAAGAATGTTCGACATTTGGGGTCAAAATGTGGGTGCCCACTTAAAAGTAAATATTGCCTCTCAGCTGCCCTATCTTGGGTAATTACAATCTAATAATGTGTCAAAAGACACCACTGAACATGAGATATTGCATCTCATCTACTCTGTCTTGAGTAAATGTATATCAAAAATGTGTACAAGCAAGACCCGATACAACAGCAATACCATCGGCGAACATACAACATTGACAAATGCTTGTTTATTTTTGCTTAACAAAAGTAGAAAATGAAATTCAGTTCCCAAAGAACTAGCCCTTAGAAGTCAGTTATTCCTCAAGTCTAACATCTGATGGGTGCAACTAAGTCAAAGAACTTTTGGCAGCATAAGAACCTATTTAACAGGATATTTTACAATAATAAAAAGAGTGGTCAGTTAAGCAATAAACCATGACAGGGTGTGGGTTATGTTGAGATTTACCACGGCTGGCATGGTTTGGCCATGAGACCACAGGCAGAGTGATCAAATCCAGGTTAGCTGTGGTAAATTCTAGCATAACCCACATCCTGGAGTGGGTTATTGTGATATAGTTTTTTATTAGAAATAACCTTATGCTATAGAAAATAGTCCATGATGTTGAGATGCAATGTATGTAACATTTATTAGTTAACCAGTGTACATATAGGCAGACTGGAATACAGGGAAACTTTGTTAAATGCTGTATTTTTATTGACTTTTGAAAAGTTCTATGAGGTCTGTAAAGAGAAATTATATAGTAACTTTCAATTTATTAGGTAAAGAAAATGTTTAAGAGAAAATTATTCAGGAGAAAACTCTCTTCTTGAAAGTAGCATTTTTGAACTGGTTTTGTCCTTTTTAGTTAATGGTTTAAGTTCCATTGCGCTAGTGACAAAATGGGGAACTATATTTGAATTAATTGACCCTGCTAAAATTGACAACATTTTCCAGTCGCTAGAGACAGGAGAGCCACAAAACACTAATACACCCATACAGCACTTACCTGCCAAAGCCACGCCTCACTCTCCCACCCCTCTAGTTGAACAGCTGTTCAAGACCGCGACTGAAGCAGAACTGCTGACCTAGCATCTGGTCATTGGTTACATCTTCATGATGCTGCCTTTTTGTGTCCACAGGATTAGATGGCCTAGGTGGGAAGTGCAGGCCCATGGAATTTGAGTTTTCCACTGTGGAGGTTGGTGATGCTGTGGTCAGCTGCAATTCTGCTTCGACCAATTGTTCAACAGGAGGGGTGGGAGAGTGATGAGTGGCTTTGGCAGATAAGTGCTGTACAGGCATATTGGTGTTTTCTGGCTCTCTTGACTTTAGTGATCAGAAAATGTCATCAATTTTGGCAGGGTCGATTAATATAAATGTAGTCTCCATTTTGTTTTCCCTGTTCTGTCACTAGCGCGACGGAGCTTAGCAGCAAACAGGATGGCAGTTTTGCTGTCATGGAGAGGGGTTTGGATTGATTTATGCACAGCTGGGCATGAGACTGTGGCTGGCTGTTACCTCTTCTAGTGGTTATGGTAGGATTTACAATGGACCTAAGGTGCCAGCCAGGCAATCTGATTGGCTATTAGTTTTTGCCCATGGTATAGTAATATATAACCACTATGAAAGACTGGCTTGCACAAATCTTCACATAGGTTACATGTAAAAATCATAACAATGCAACCTATGACTCCTCAATACAGTTGCACAGAATTTTGTTTTTTTCATACAAAATTGTTAGAATTGTTATATTGCATTTCAGAGTTGTGTTAAAACCATCTATGAAATGTTCATTTCTGCTTGCATGTTAAGTTGTGTGACTATGGGAAAAAACTGCAATTAGTTTTGCTTTGCATTCTGTGGTGTTTTTATTTACCTAGTTCATGAAATACAGACATTTTCCACATTTCATAAGGAAAGGGAAAAATATTTAACCAGGAAAGGCACACTAAGCCAAAGCTTGTTTCCATGTGTGACCTGGGAGCACAAGGAAGTCAAAAGACTTGCTCAGGGTCACACAGTATGCAAGTGGGGGCTGATGGGATTCAAACACAGGTCACCAGGTTTGCAGCTGAGTGCCCTCAACCACTTTGCTCTACTGCCTCCTTTTCATAAACTTTCCTGCACCTCACACTTTGAAAATAAAAAATGTATTTGTAGTGCTGGAAACACTGCCCAAAATGTCAAAATAAAAATTCACAGATAGTTTTCTGCAGTCCATTAGGTTAGGGCCTTACCCACAAGGACCGAAGTGGCACTGCACACCCGAGGATGGGTGGGGCACATAGTAGGGCTGATAATGTTATTTATTTATTTATTTAAGTCTCAGATTACATATACCTTTGAGCTAAGAGCTCTTTTACAAAGGTTCCATGTAAGTAGAAAGGACAACAGATTAAACAGGACAGTAAAGTACAGTACAATAAATTGTAAATAGGAGGTACAAAACTCATAATGGACACAAAATCATAATGAACAGTAACGTAAAACAACAGAGACACATTATGGTAATCAGTTTCAGGCACAGGAAAATGCAAACAGTACATTGATATCGGCCAGCAGGCTTTGTAAAGATGAACAGGGCACAGGGTGTAGGAAGGGATGTGGGAGGTGGGCTGGGAACAGTAAGAGGGGGTGAGAGTGGAGGAAGTGAGGAGGGGGGCAAGGGAAGGAGGAGGAAGAGTGGAGAGAGTGTAGGTAGTTAGGGGTAGAGTAACAAAATAAATGCATTATACACTTAATGCCACTTTTACTAAGCTTGCATCTAGCTTTCAATCAAGGACAGTTTATTTTATTGAGCAAATGTATCAGAGTGACAAGTGCATTTTAATTCAGCACATTAGTGGGGAGAGGGGGGTTGACTGAACTGATAGAAACATTGACAATGCTGCTAGCAGGAAAAGACCAGTGGTCCATCCAGTCTGCCCTTAAGATCCTAACATAACATGAGATATTTTATTGTCAATATGGGGTTTTTGTCTACACTATCCCGCCCCCTTGCTCCCTGTCTTACAACTACTATACCCCCCGGTAGAGATATTGCAAATATTTATTTCACTGGTGAAGCTGCGAGAATCTGCATTATTTGAACTTGTGAAAAATTTGCACATTTTTTTATTTTATTTATTTATTTAAAATTTGGTTACCAGGAAAAGCAGACTGAGCTGAGGTTCATTTCCAGGTGTAACCCGGGGGGAGGGGAAACAGGAATATATACATTTTGAGAGAGACAGACAGCTTGAGAATGCCAATTATACAGACTAGTTAGGTATACATTAAGAAAAGTACAGTAGTAAAGAGTGTTTACAATACTGTAGCAAGGGACATTCGGCATAATTTATACAACAGTATGTACATCTGTATTTACACAATTTACACATCAATAAGTACATCTAGAATTACATACGTTCTGTGACAACACACCGAGTCCTCAGCTATGAGGAGTAGGTGCAGCCCTTGGTTTACAGGAGTACATGGGGGTGGTAGGAGGTGAACTTACTGTTTAAAGGACTAGTGTGAGGGGGAGTTTCTGATGGAGGGGGAGAGTTTATTCCACAGGCAGGGGAGCCTTTAGGAGAAAATGGATTTACCAGCTGTGGAGGATGGCCAAGGCAGAGTGAAGGACCTGGCATCCCAGTACCTCAGCTTGTACGGGGAGTGGAAGACTGAGGAAAGGCACTCTGACAGGTTGGAAGGAAGCAAGTTGAACCAGTGTTTGGATATGAGATTAAGAGAGTGGATTTAGCATTCATGGGAAAGAGGAGCTAAGACTAGAGGGGAGAAGAGGGAGCAGTGGTGAGTTCTGAAGGTGGAGTTTGTCACGAAGCAGCAGAATGTGTTCAGGAGGGTGTCCAGTCTGGATAGGGTTGATACAGGGGCAGTGCTGTAAACCAGATCCCCATAATCAAAGGTGGGAATGATCATTTTGGATAAGATTTCACATCTGGCAGGCAGATGGAGAGAATCTGTATTCCGTAAAGCATACTGTACCTAGTCTGGGGCATAATGTTGAGGTAATTGCTTCAATGTACTTCAAGAAAGTTAAATGGGGGTCCAACCAGACACTGAGGTACTTATATTTTGTGACTGGGACCAGTGGTATACCATCCAATGAGGTGATGGACGAGGGGCTCTGTTTAATTTGTATACTGTTCTGAAAGTCATATATACTGTTTTGGAGGTTGTTTCTGAACCTGCACTGAATGTTATGGTAGTCATTCTGGAGGGTGGAGTGGACATCATGTAGGACAGGACCAGAGTTAAAGACAATAGTGTCATCCACATAAATATGTATGTGGTAATTTGTAGAGGCATAGGGATGGTCATTAATGAATAATGAAAATAGGATGGGGCGGAGAATAGATCCTTGAGGCACACCCACAAGAAATGTGAGTGGGGGGGGATGTGGAGTCAGCTATTCTGACTTATTGGAGCCTGATGGTAAGATAGGATTAGAACCACCGGCCTGTGATGGGGGCTATTCCTGCAGACATGAGTTTCACCAGAAGTGGGTGGGAAACAGAGTTAAAGGCCTTAGCCAGATCAACAAACACTGCAGCTGTTACATGGCCTTGGTCAGATATGGTGTGGATGTGACTGGTGAGCTGCAACAGTGAGGAGATTGTGGAGTGTTGTTTTCTGAATTCTGATTGGTTGGAGGAGAGGAGATTGGTAGCTGTGAGATACTCTGTAAGCCTGATATGGACCAGGGATTCTTGTAATTTGGCAAGGGCAGGGAGCAGGGAGATTGGCCTGTAATTACCAGGCACTGATGGGTCACCGCCTTTGTGAAGGGGAATTATGCAAGTCAATTTCCAGGCTTGCAATACCTAACCTGTAACGAATTAAAGGTTTAGGAGGTGGGTAAGTGGCTTGACAATTGCGGGTGCTGATATAAGCAGAAGCTTTGGGTGGATCCCATCTGGACTGGATTTGGAGGCATTTAGTGAGTTTAGGGTGCTGAAGACCTCTTGTTCAGAGATAGCTGTGAATTGGAAGGAACTGTTACTGTACAGGTGTAAAGTGGAGTTCCTGAGGTGGGCGGAGGGTGGTCATCTGGTATGGCACAGGAGGTAAAAATGTTTTTAGGGTGTTAGCAATGCTAATAGTGTCAATGATAGATTGGCCATTTAGCTTAAAAGCGGGAGTACCGGATTGGGCAGGGGATCAATAAGGGAGTGCACTACTTTCCAGAAGTTGGAGGGATGTGCATAGACTAGTTGAGATCTGAAATAATCAACTTTTGCTAACCTTATGGCCTTGGTGCAGGCATTGCGGAGAGAGTTATAGGCTTACCTGGTTTGTGGGATAAGTTGAGATTTGAAAAGGGTCCAGGCCTTGTCCTGGGCTTTACACTGTGCAAGGAGAGGTTCTAAGATCAAGGCATGGTGGTGCTTCTTTACCCTCAATTTTTTCAGTGAGGCATGGGAGTCCCAAACTTTTGTTAATGTGTGAAGGGATAAAGTTAGGGCAGTGCCTACATTCAGTGGTTTTGGGAGTGGGGGTTGTAATGGGTGGGTTCTGTGATCAGCTTGGTAAGATTAAGGGACTTAATATTGGAGGTGTGCACCTTGGTGGAGGGGGCAAGCTAGTCCAAGTTGAAGTCACCCAGAAGTATCAACTTCCCATTAGCAGCTAGAGGAGGTAAGGTGGCTAGAATTAAAATGAGAAAGTTACGGGCTAGTCGGGGTGAGGCATAGATCACATATATAAATATTGGGAGTGTGGTGAGGAGGATGAGTTGCATCAGAAAAGGTTCGTGGGAGGCATGGCATGTTTCCTTTTTGCTGACTGAGTAAGATACAGGCTGCTTTATATAGATTGCCACTCCTCCGCCTCTCTTGCTGTGGTCTTGTTGCAGCAGTGTGTAATCAGGGAGACTAAGTGAGGAGTCAGTGGTTTGAGTGGATAGCCAGGTGTCTGTCAGGCACAGGATGTCAGGGGTATGTTCTGACATCCAGCATTTTAGTCGGTCTAGTTCAGGCAGGTGTCTTCTGATGTTCATGTGGGCGATGGAGAGACCTTTGTGGGAGTTTAGAGGCTGGGGTTCCAACTGTGGCACAAGGTTAAATTCAATGTCCCCTGCAAGAAGTAGGATGAGGAGGAGAAAAGAGTGGGTTGCAGGGAGCTTGCTTCTCCTGGTGGATAGGATGGCTTTAGGAGTGAATCTGGCATACCAGATTAGGGATGTGTATGTTATCATTTGTGGGGGAAGGATACTGGCACTACCTAGGAGGCAGGTGGATGGGTGACAGATGTAGAGGGGGCAGGGCTGGGGGTTCAGAGTAGGGGGAGACTTAGCAAATAGGAGGATGATTAAAGAGGTAAAAGGGGACAGGGACCAGGTGTTAGGGTCATTTACTAGTGATTGTCTAGTAATTTATGTTAGGGTTGCAGCTGGGTAGAGTTAAAACAGTGGCACCCTCTTGCATCCTGCATGTGTAACCTTCAAAGGGAGATTTGGGGAGATATTTCCAAAGGTGATCACGTGATTCTCCAATAAAGATACTGCTCACCCAGGGTGGGCGGTGGAGTCAATGCAGCTGCTCGGACAGTACCTGCTATAGGAGGAGGGTCTGATGGTGTTGCACTCTACTTGTTCAATCTGCCTAGAAATGAGGGAGGAAACAAAAGAAATAGTCAGGGTGGATTAAGGGGTCAGGGTGGGAAATGGGAATGCTAGGAAGAGGTGGGGATGGGGGACCACCAGGGAGCAAAAGCAAATGGCAGCCAGACAAAACCAGCAGGTACAGCAATTAAATCCAGTAGTTACAACAATGTCACATTCAGTTGCAATTCAATTAAAAATGCAGCACAATCACTAGAAACTGGCAGTCCATTAAATTAAATGCAAGACTTAGGAAAAACAGCACAAAATAGCACCAGTAGTCTTAAGGTAACAGTCACTACAGCTAACAAATGTAGGGCATAGAGTAAATACACTTTAGCTGCAGAATCAATCAGTGCAACTCCTCTGACAGTACCTGTGGTGGGGAGGGGTGGTAGTCCAATGGTGGCAGGTGGTGCTGGAGAAAGAAGCAGTATCTTGCATTCTTACTTGTTCCATCTGCCTGCACTGGGGTGGGGGGTCCAATGGTGGCAGGTGGTGCAGGAGAAAGAAGCAATATCTTGCGCTCCTCCTTGTTTTGTCTGCCTGCAGTGGGGAGGTGGGTCAGAGGTGGCAACTGCTGCAGGAGAAAGGAGCAGTATCTTGCATTCTTACTTGTTCCATCTGCCTGCACTGGGGTGGGGGGTCCAATGGTGGCAGGTGGTGCTGGAGAAAGGAGCAGTATCTTGCATTCCTACTTGTTCCATCTGCCTGTGGTGGGGAAGGGGATCTGATAGTGGGGAGCTGAATTCTGCAGCTGAACCCGCTAACTTCACAGGCAGATTTTTTTTTTAACTTAATAAAAAACTCTCCCCACCCACTGTGCTGTGACACCAACCCCACCCCACCCAAGACCATAAACATTAATCAAAAGAACTCCCTGTTGGCACCTCGTCCCCCATGCCCCAGCAATAACCATATCTGCTGCTTCTACGTTAAAAGAATAGGTAATCGCTTCCTGCCACACACATGCCAAATACACTCTCCTAACCCTAATCCCATTGTCCTTCATTTTTACTCCCAGTCCTCCCCCACCCAGCCACCTCTGGTCCCTTCACCACCATTCCCCCATGAGTATCTACAAAATATAGACCGTGAATAAAGAAAACAGTCCTCCAGTACAGCACGGCTACTCTGTTCGGTGCTGACTCATTCCAGTTCAATCTCATAATATGGTACAAATGAATGAATACGCGCATCTTTGCTTCTAGTAAAACCTGAATTATGAAACAGAAGACAGGAGTTGGCACAGAGTAGCGCAGTCACTATGGACTAGGGAGCTGTTTTCTTTATTTGCAGACTATATTTTGTGGGTGCTTATTGGGGGAGGAGGGTGTTGCAGACCAGGGGAAGGTTGGGTTGAGACTGGGAGTAAAGATAAAAGACAGTGTGATGTGGGTTGGAGGTAGGGGAGTGCATTTGGTGCACAGGTGGGGTAAGGGATTATCTGTTCTTTTACAGCCCCAGCAGCAAGCATGATGTTTGCTGGGGCCGGGGGAGGAGTGTGCTGGGCGGTGTTTGAGGGGGCCAATGTTTGGCAACACTAGATTCACCCTGTTATTTGCCAGTGGATTTGTCATTCACCAGCAAAATTTTCACCAATCTACCTGGCAAATAACAATGCAAATTGTATTCTACACCTCCGTGAATTTTGCCAACATTAACAGATTTTGTCACAAAAGGAATTTTGGCAACTTTGCATATCTTTAACCCTGGGAAACTACTAAAACCTTAACTCTGTTCCAATGGTGCTTGAACTTATTAATGGTTTTAGCACCCACCACCCCACTGGCAGACTGTTCCATTGCTCAAGCACTCTCTCTGTAAAATAAAACTTTCTCACTTCCCTCCTGGAAATCACTCTGCCCCGCCAGCTTCCAATCATGTTCTCATGTTCTAACTTTGCTACTCCTGTTGAATAGTTTATTGCAGTTCACCTTGTTAATTTCTTTCAGGAACTTGAAGGTCTCTGTCAAAACAAACCTCTCTCCTCTGGCCTCAAACAATTACATGTTCAATGCTCTTATTTGATCCTCATAGGATCTGCTCTGCTGGCCCTGAATCATTCTGTTTGCCCTATGCTGCACTGTCTCCAGCCTCTCTTTATCTTTCCATTGGTAAGGACTCCAAAACTAGGCTCAGTATTCCAGATGTGGCCTCACCAGTGATCTATAGAGCTACAGTAACACTTTTTTCCTCCTGTTGTAAACCCCCCTGACATAATCCAGCATCCTGTTTGCCTTACTGTAGGCCTTGTTGCACTGGCTAGATTGGTTAAGGGAGGCACTTGGGATGACTCCTAGATCCTTTTCCTCAGAAGTAGAGCCAATCTTAACCCCTCCCATCGAATACTCTCTTCTGGGGTTCTTTTACATTATGCACCTCACATTGCACTTTTGGTCTTGAATTGCAGCTGCAAAACCTTGGACCTAATCTCCAACCTTTGCAGGTTCCTCTGTATTTCTCTTAGTCCTGCCTCATAATCTGCCTTACCACAGAGCTTAGTGTCATCTGTGAAGAGGCACATCTTGCCCTGTATTCCATCTCCTATGCAACTGATGATCATATTGAACAAGGACTGGAACCAGGACTGATCCCTGTGGCACCCCACTGGTGAGCTCTTTATCCTTGAATCTGGCTCCATTTACCAGTAACTTCTGCTGTCTCCATTCTAACTAGCTTCCCTCTCATCTAGCTATGTCCCATGCTGAACAAAGATCCTCTAGCTTCTTGTGAGGCACCAATTAAGATGCCTTGCTGATGTCAAATTAGGCTACAGTAAATTCACTGCATGATCCTAATCTATTGCCCTAGTTATCCAGTCAAAGAAAACTATCACATTGGTCTGACAAGGCCTCCATGACACAAACCCATGCTGTTTACTATCCTGGAGTCCAAGTTTTCTCCAGGTGGTCCTTTAGGTCCTCTATGACAAGACTCTCCATCAGTTTTCCAAGACAGATGTAAGACTGAAAGGTCTGTAGTTACCCAGCTGCTTTTTTTCCCCAACACTTACGTAATAGAACTATGTCTTCTACCCCCCAGTCTTTTGGAACTACCCTTGTTTGAACAGAAATATTAAAAAGCCCTAAAGCTAATTCTGATGCCAGTTCCTTGAGCACCCTTGGATACATTCCATATGGCCCAAGGGCTTTCTATATCCTCAGGGCTGCTAACCCTTTTCTGATCCTTTAACTAGTAAATACTTGCTGCCTCATTTCAAGGATCCCACTTTCAACAGCCTTTATATTGCTCTTTGGCAAAGGTACACTGTTCTCTCTATTGAATACTTAACAAATGTTGCCATTAGGAACAACAGCTTTTTGCTAGTCTTCCTCTGGTTCTCCAACCTTCACTCTGTCTACCCTTTAGGAGTTGATGAGCACCATGTTAAGAATGGCAACCTGTCTTGTGGATCTCTTGACCATCTGCACTATCATGAAATTCTGCAATATATTTACCAGGGCTTGATGTCTGGTGCTCTGAGCTGCTGGACAGTCCCAATCAATGTCTAGCAGGTTGAGAGCCCCCAATATTACCACCTCCTTCTGTGTGACTCCAACCCCCTTTCTGCCACAAGTTCTCTAGTGCTCTTTTCTCTCTGCCCTGGCAGTCAATAGAAAACCACGATATGGCCCTGAACCATTTGTTTGCCCTTTGATGCAATGTCTCTAGCCACTCTTTGTTTTTTTTTTTGCAAAGGATCGCAGAACTAGGCACAGAACTCCAGGTGTGGCCTCACCAGTGATCTGTAGACAGCAGTAATACCTCTTTCCTCCTGTTGTAGAACCCCTCCTGACACACTCCAGCATCCTGTTTGCCTTACTGTAGGCCTTGTTGCACTGGCTAGATTGCTTAAGGGAGTCACTTGTAATGACTCCTAGGTCCCTTTCCTCAGAAGTAGAGCCCATCTTAACCCCGCCCATCCAATATTCTGTTCTGGGGTTCTTTTTCCTTATGTGCTTCACATTGCACTTTTCGGCACTGAATTTCAGCTGCAAGACCTTGGACCTCATCTCCAACCTTTGCAGGTTCCTCTGTATTTTTCTTACCCCTGCCTCATAATCTGCCTTACCACAGAGCTTAATGTCATCTGTGAAGAGGCACATCTTGCCTTGAATTCCTTTTCTTATGCCACTGATGATCATACTGAACAAGGACTGGACCCAGTATTAATCACTGTGGCACCTCACTGACGAGCTCTTTCTCTTTGTATCTGGCTCCATTTACCAGTACCCTCTGCTGTCTCCTTTAAAACTAGTTTTCCTCCCATCTAACTATGTCTTTCACTGAACCAAGTACCTTTAGCTTCCTCACCAACCTTCTGTGTGGTACTGATTCAAATGCCTTGCTGATGTCGAAACAGAGTAAATCTACTGCATGACCCTTATCTACTATTCTAGTTATCCAGTCAAAGAGAAGTATTATTTTGGTCTGACAAGTCCTCCATGCCATAAACCATGTTTATTATTAATCTGGAGCCCAGTTTTCTTCAGATAGTCCACTAGGTCCTCTTTGACTAGAGTCTCCATCAGTTTTCCATGAAGGAGATAAGACTGACAGGTCTGTAGTCAGTGAAATGCTCTTTTTCCCACCCTTATTGAATGGAACTATGTTTGCTGCCATCCAGTCTTTTGGAGCTATATTTGTTTGAACAGAACTATTGCAAAGTCCTAAACCTAAGTCTGATGCCAGTTCCTTCAGCACCATCGAATACATTCCATCTGCTTCTAGGGCTTTATATATTTTCGGGGCTGCTAACCCTTTTCTGACCCTTTAACTAGTAAATACCTGCTGCCTCATTTCAATGATTCCACTTTCAGAAGCCTTTATGTTACCCTCTGGCAAAGGTCCACAGTCCTTCCTATTGAATACTAAGTAGAAGCAGTCATTAAGAACAATTTTTTTTTTTTGCTTGTCTTCCTCTATTACTATCCCTCCATCTGTTAACCTAACTATTCCCCTCCCAGCTTCCTCTTTCCCTTATGTACATGAAAAACTGTTTCCCCCACCCTTGACCCTCTCTGCAATATGCAGTTTTATTTTCTACCACATTGGGTGGTGTGCATATTTATGGAACACATACAAACAGAGGAGAGAAATAAGGAAGTGCCTCAGCTGGGAGTTGAACCCAGGCCACCTGGAATACCGTTCAGGTCACGCTAACCAGCTGCGCCACCAAGGCAACTGGAATCTGGACTGTCCCGGAGCACCAGTTTGTGCATTGGAGAAAGAGTAATTAGTGCTCCTGGACAGCCCAGGTTCCTGTTGCCTTGGTGACGCAGCTAGCTAGCGTGACTAGAATGGTATTCTGGGTGCCCTGGCTTCAAGTCACAGCTAAGGCACTTAGTTCTTTCTCTTTTATGTTTGTAAATATGCAGTTTTATGTCTGCCTTTGCATCCCTGATTGTCCTCTTATCCTCTCTAGATCATACCGGGTGCTACCCACATTCTACATTACCTTACTTCTCCTTGTGCCTGATGAATATCTTTTTTTAGGTCCTCATTGCCTCCCTAACCTTTTCAGAGAACCAAGATGGTCTCTTTTGACTGTTTTTCATGGAAACCATTCTCAAGCATGACTTTATTGCCTTGAGAATGGCCCCTTTTAATGCATCCCATCTTTATTTTACTCCCTGATTATGTCCATTCCAGTTAACCTATTCTAGACTAATTTCCATATCTAGTTGAAGTTTGCACTTCTGAAATGCAAAACATCATCCTTTGATGAGAGTTTACTGGTACCATGGGCCAGCTCAATCCATACGGTGTTAAAGTCTCTGGACCCCGGTGATTCCCCAGCCCACACTCTGTCTACCCTTTAGGAGATAATGAGCACCATGTTAAGAATGGCAGCCTGCCTTGTGGATCCCTTGACCATCTGCACTAGCATGAAGTCCTGCAATATATTTATCAGAGCCTGACCTCTGGTGCTCTGAGTTGCTGAAATGTCCCAATCAATGTCTGACTGGATGAGATACCACAATATTTCCATCTCCTCCTTTGTGACTCTCCTTTTCTGCCCCAAGTTTCCTATTGCTCATTTCTTCCTGCCTGCTTGTCTGTAGATCACCCCTATATGCAGTTTATTACCTGACACCACACTGAGCTGAACTCACAGCAGTTCTAGTTACCCATTTCCTCCCTTGATGGATCCACCCTCCTTGCCTTCCCTAATATTGAGGGCTACCCTTCCTCCTTTACCTTTCTGTCTATGTCACCGATACATGGAGAAACCAGGGACTGTCAGGTCCCAGTCATTATTCTCTGTGGTCCATGTTTCTGTTATGGCTTTGAAGTCCAGCCTTGCATCTGTTACCATTGCCTGTAGCTCACTGATTTTTGTTTTACGTAGCTCCTGACATTTAAATAGAAAACTTTCCATCTTGTGCCCAAGTGGATTTGTTTTTTTACAGGTTTTCGCCCATCATTTTTCCTTGGCCTCCTTAATTTCTTGTTTTTTTCCCATTCTTTGCACTCTTATAGAGTCTCCCCCCGGCACCTTTCCCTATAATGAACTTGTGCCTTGCTGCGTCCCTCCTCAATGTTTCTGGCACCAAGTTCAGGGGGAGCCTTTGCTAGGTTCCCTACTTCTCAATAGTTTCCCTGGCCTCAGTCTCCCCTGCAGTCAGTGTAACTGTCATCAAATACAGACCTGAAACTTCTAACCCAACACAGTAATAACACACTCCATACTATAATGTATATATCAAAAAATGAAAAAAATATATTTGTCTTTAACAGTACATCTGTTCTTGAAACTTCTACTCATTGGCAGACTTGAACCATTAACATTAACTTTCTGTTTCAAAGTCCAGCTCTCTCCCTCCCTCCCTCTTATATCACAGAAAGGCCATTGATTGTGCAATGAACTTACATGAAGCATACTGTATATTTCAATCACTAAATATTATAAAAATTCTACCCACTGTGGGAATTTAACTCATAGCCGTCTACTCAAAAGTCTATCTCCTTTCCAATTACATTACACAAGGTTCAAAACATTAGCCTTTAACTTGTTTCTCAGTAATTAGGCATATAATACATGTGATATGCATCAGATCTGAAAAAAATATACTTTTTACACTTTTTCTTTAAGGGCTTTACAGTCCAGACATGGTATGTTCCTAGTTCACATCAAGCTCTACTATTATACAAATTGTTGTGAACATTAGAATTTATGTAATGAAAAAATTGCTTCTTCAGCAAGGAGAAGGAAATGTATACAGTATTTTTCACTTATGGCTGTATCATTCTCAAAGAGTAAAACACCTACTGTATGTGATTTTTTTCAGTGCCCAATGTTTATATGTTTAAATCTGTATAGAAACACTCAAAGATCATATTATCAGTGTCCAGCTCTGTTTTGCCTGTATTCTAAATCTCCTGACAAACGTGGCCCTGTTTAGACAGTCACTGTTGCAGTGCCTCAGCAACACTTTTCCAACTTGGCTGGAGACACTACTGTGACACTCAGTGTTAGCATACCCTGGCAGGGTCGGACTGGCCCACCTGGATACCTGGAAATTTCCTGGTGGGCCCCCCTCAGTTGGGCAAGTGGTTACCTTCTGAACTCTGAAAACTTTTGCATTTATCTTCTTTTTTCTAATTAAATGGGGTATCTGGGACACTTTTGATAAATGTAAGATGCAAACACAGAGCTAGTGTATCAGACTGAAGTGGAATATTGATATGAATGTGTCAACCTGGGCTCTCCTCTATTGATTTTCCAGGTGGGCCCTTGTATCTTCTTTCCAGATGGGCCCTCTGTACCCCAGTTCGATCCTATACCCTGGAGTAAGTTATTGCACTAAAAATGTATACATTTAGGCAGAAAAAAAATGTCTGAATGAGATGTTTTGTACTGTGCACTAAAAAACAGCTGCAAATCTCACTGACAGTCAGCCATGTAGTAAGACAAATACAATGGATGTATAAGTGCATAGGTTTGTTGACTTGAATTTGGGCCACATGGCCCATTCAGTTTGCTTCCCTGCAATTTTAACAGCAAAGACCAAACAAATGAATTTTATTTTCAAGTATAGTAGCAACTGAGCTTAGTCTTGAAACTATGATCAAAATGTTCATGTATCACATTCTTTGGTAGTCTATTCTGTCTCACAACCCTATTGATCTCTTAGTGATGAATGTTTCCATAAATCCCATATGACTGTCAGACAACTTACTGTAATTTGAACTCATGATCCCTGTTTTTGCAATCCTGAGATCTGCTGAACAGTCAGTTCTGGCTTATTTTTGTATCCCTTTCAAGATTTTGAATATGTCAGTCATATTTCCTATCAGTCTCCCTTGCCCTAGAGAAACCCCCACCCAGATGAACCAGTCTTTTCCCATACAGCATATTTTCTATTCCACCGGCGAAGTGGCGGCGAAGTGGCCAATTTCGCTGTATAGAGTAATTCGTTAATTTTCCACATTAGGTGGAATTTTGCTATCTGCAGAGAAATTTTACCCACGGAAGGTAAAATTTCACTGCAGAAGGCAGAATTTCACCGTGGAATGTGAAATTTCACCATTCTGCTGGGCGAAATTTCTCCGATCTACCTGGTGAAATTTTGCTCCGTGAAACAGGCTGAATTTCATGGATTACTCAGCGAAGTGAATTTTGCTCACTTCACCCACCACTACACCTTTGTGTCTTTTCTGTAATTATGTACACAGTACTTCAAATGGGGTTTGACCAGTGCATTGTATTCTGGCATTACTATCATAATGTTTCTCAACTATTTATCCCGTTTAATAGAGCATTTTGTTAGAATTGCTGGCTGCTTCTGAGCATTATTTGGACCTATTCAGATATGAGTCTCTAATAACCCCAAAGTCCCTTCTGTGCTCTGTGACATCCAGTACTCTACCAATGTTTGTACGCCCAACATTTCTCTAGACGCTGTCACTCTAGTGAGCTGTACAGGTGTCATGCTAACCTGTAAAATGTGGCTAGTGAATCCTTGTCTGATACATCCCAGTAGCCTGTTAGCTCTCCCATTTTTTTGACACTGTTTGGAACATTTCAGGTTTCTGTTTATAAATGTGATCCCGCCTGTTTTCTCAAGTAAGGACTCCACCACAGCTCCATTCATGCTATACTTAACTTGTGAATTCCTCTTGCCAGTATGCATAACTGAATGTTATTTTTAAATTAAATTTTAGTTGCCAGCTATCTATCCATGTTTTAGGTTCACTGCATGTTTTTGCATACTTCATATCCTCCCTTTCAGAAATATAAGTGTGCAGAATGCATGTCACATGCTTAATTGTGCAATGTTTGCATGTGGTTCACATACACAAAGTGAACCTGTGCGAACCAGGTCTAAAAATCACATCAGGTTTGCATGTTTCAAGCTTGACATAATTGCAGCAGTTAAGCTGGTGTGAACATCATTTAAAAATCACATCAGATTCTCATGCTGCACATTTGCCATGTGTGCAGCAACTAAGCTGGTGCAAATCTCATCTAAAAAAAACACATCGGTTTCTATTTCTCATACTACTGCTAGCTACAGTATTAGAGCAATTAAAATATTTTTCTCATTGATTTCCCATTCAAATTAGGTAAACTCATTAATTCAGATCCTTTTGCAAGTTGTTTAATAGCTTTTGATTTTTGTCATCGAATTTCCATTAATTTGTAAAGTATTGTTTGGTTAATGCATTAAATACCTAGGAAATAGTCAGCCAACATCCCCCATCCCAGGTGTGTGAAGAGGGGCCTCTGTGTTGTGAAGCCTGACCTTTTTGTTTTGGGTCATGCAAATCCCCTTAAGCATATTTAGTACTACAAATGTGTTTCTCCATGACTGATTTGGCTCACTTACTTTCCCTTTGTCATTCTGTATTGAGCACATACATTACGGCCATGCTCAGCACTCTTTGTGCTGAGTAGGATCTTGGAAGCATGCATCATACCTCACATTTTGTCACTGAAATGTGAGACATGGATACTCAAAATGAGGGACAATGAGGACACTGACCCTCACAATGGTCAGGACACATCTTGAGATATGTAGATACAGTACCTCAGAACACAGCAGAAACCATTGTATTTACTTGTACTGATATTAGCACATGAGAATGAATTTCTGCCATAAAGCAAGGGTATCACCCCCTCGTATGCATTTGTGCCTCGGTTGTACTTATGGTGTGGCAATAATGACATTAAATTTGGATTTAATCTTTTGCACAGTAAGTGCCCCCCTGGCCTCTGTGCGCTCACACTGCAGGTGCATTCCGGGTTTGACTGTGTCTGTATTGTGTTGTTCACTTTCTCTATCTATTAAAGGCAGCATCATCACACATGATGTGAAGGAGCTCCAGCCAAGCAAGAGCATGAGTCCCATGAGTGTGACACTGTCTTCCCGCCAGAGAGTAGACAGGCTGCACACTATAGCTTGGAGGAGTCGGTGAGCACTGAACTCTAAACAGCAGTCTTATGGTGGCATATTTGTGTTGGTCTACTCTTAGTGAGTCTCTATCTCCCCTGTTGGCAGAAGGGGCAGAGGGTGAGCTAGAAGCTAACTTGAGACTAGGCTACCTACCTACTTACTCAACTTGGCTCACCTCACAAAAAAAAAACAGCACAGGCCCCTTGTGGCAGAAAGCTAGGCCTAGCAGCAGCAGTGACAGCGGTGTGAACAGCCTTCATAGTCTTTGATTTGTGCAGTTCGGTAGCAGCCAAGCAAGAAGCAAGCAACACTGGTTGGGTGGGTTCTGTTGGTGAGGTGACTTGGTCGTGGACCATGTTGGGGACCTGGGATGGTGAGTCTAGCATCCAGCTTCTAGCAGAAGGACGGAGGAGGAGCAGACTGAAAACTGGGTTGGTGACACACTGGGCCTGGCTGCAGGTTCTGTCTAGATGGCCGGATAAGTAAAAGTAAATATTTTTTTAAAGGGGGATTGAGGAAGGAGGAAGGACTGAAATATTGATGTGTTTTTCTCGTTTCTGTGGCTTTGAGTGGCTTCATGACACATATTAGATGGCTATTCAAAGGAATGGAGACAGGGAGACAAATCAGGACAAAGTTTTGTTGGGGGGGTTCAGAACTTCAGCCAGAAAAAAAAATGGTTAGTAACTTGGTGGGGTAAGCCCCAATCTGATGCACTGCTCCGGGATTTAGACAGATGAATATCATTCATTTGAAATTTTCCTGATTTGCATAGCACTTTTTTGTCGCAACAAATAAATTTTACCTTTTAGAGACTTTTCAGACATTCTCAAGCTTGCCACCAAGGGGCTAACTAGCACCTGGCCTCCACTGGTTGTTGGCTTCCCCCCTGCTGAAATCTGAAATGGTGCCCCTGCCATAAAGTCTAAATTTATAGGACATTCACTGTGTAAGCAGCATGTTTTCCACAAGGGATAGATGAGGAGCAGAGCAGTTTTCAATGGTAAAATGAGGGATGTCCCTTGCATTCAGGGACAGTTGGCAGTATGGTATGCACAGACTTTTGGAGCCCCACTATAGTCACGCTTATGCCCTGCCATCAAGTGAAGCTGACCTCCACATCTCCACTCTCAAACACATTATGATAAAGGGCAAGGGAGACTGCAGGGACATGCACCATTGAAATGAATGGGGGCATTTTTTAATTACTATTTTACACATAATTGATGGAGTGTTACAGATTATGGAAGGCCACCATTCAACTAACAAGGGCATTGTTAGTAGAACAGTGGCCTTCATTATTTACCAACTCACCATCATAATGTATAAAATAGTAATGAAAAAAAACCTCCATTAATTTCAAAGGGTATGCCCCAGCTCTCTGACCCATTGACATCATCTCTTAAAGACTCCTGCCTTTGGCTCCCTAGTAAACAGGTTACAGACTCTTGACTTATATCTGTACTTGGTGGATTGTCTGTAACAGCATGGCCACACCTGCTGTAGTGTGTGTGTGTGTGTGTGTGTGTGTGTGCATTGAGTGGGGGGGGCTAGTCATATGGGTGGGGGTATCAAGTTATTGCTACTTTTGTGTTTGCTACTAAATGTCTGTTCAGAACTACAGAGAGAAAATAGTAGGAGTACAAGCCAGACAGAAGTAATTAGTAGTTTTGTGAGTAACTGTGTGTATTGTGGGTGGGAAGAACCACATGTGTTTCCATTGGTATGTGTGCTACAGTTCAGCTGTACAGCTGAGATGAGAGGAGACAAGATAATTAAAAAGTATAACAATGCTACAAGCATGCTGCATGTATGTAGAGTTGTGTAGATTTGTATTGAAGTACAGTACAAGCTAGCCATATGTGTGCAGGCAGTATGGCTTGGTGGTTAAAGACAGAGAACTGCAAACCAGGAGACTGGGTCACAATCTCATCAACCCCCACTGGTATGTGGTGTGATCCTGAGAAACTCACTAAACTTTTATGTGTGCAGTAATCAGTGAAAACTTGCTTTTTGCATGCATGCCACATGCATGCCGATTGTTCCACTTTAACATCTAAATCATGCTTGAAGCACTCATATCACATTGGTAGTTTTATGTGTGCAGCATGAAAACATTTTATATAATAATTTCTGTAAGGGTTTTCCTCTGAGTTCATCCTCCCTAATGCCAGGGACCCCTTACAGAAATAATTGTATGATATGTGTTCATGGTGCACACATAAAACTACCCAAGTGATATGCGTGCTGCAAGTATGATTTAAATGTTAAATTGGAACTGATTGCATGCATATGGCATGCATGCAGCAAGCAAGTGTTGAAACCATGATTTTTATGTTAAATTGTAAAAAACTGCATATATGTGGCATGCATGCAAAAAGCAAGTGGTCACTGATAACTGAACATGTAAATATTAAGTGACTTGCTCAGTATCCCACCATACACAAGTGGGAGGGGGTGATGAGATTCAAATCCAGGTCTTCATGCCTCCAAGTCTCCTGGCTTGCTGTTCAGTGCCTTTAACCACTAAGCCACACTGTCTGCACACATAGGGGTGGCTTGTACCTCAATACATGCTGTATCTGAATACATCTGCATGCATGCGGCATGCTTGTAGCTACTGTTATGCTTTTCAGTTTTCTTCTCTCCCTCATCTCATTTTCACAGTTTAACCTTATTAATGGCAATGGAATAATGATAAATGTCAGACATTTTCCTGTAATTGGGTCTAATAAGATTTGAGCAAGTATTCCATGTATTTTTTTGAGTCAAAACCTCAACAAACTATATATTTTTTAATTCCTAACTTATTATTCTATTAATTTAGCCATACATTGATACATATGGAAACAATGTAATTGTCACATGATCAAATCCAAGATGGCCACCATGATACCCTCTAATACTACTAGCTCACTGACCATGACCCCCAGCGAATACTCGGGTGTAACATCTAAATTTTAAAATACAGGTTTAGTGGAAAAATATGTGTTTTATAAAAAAAATATGCAAGTAAGACAATAAATCATGCCTTTTCATGGATTGTTGCTTTTTATTCAAATATGTGTGTTGGGCCCAATTCAGGCATGTGGAGAACTGCCTATATCACTGTGTTCTGTATGTCACTAAATCCATGAAGTAATGGTAAGAAATAGACAGAAATACTTGTCAGGGTGCTTGAGGAGTAAAACAAGCTATATAATTGATGAATGACTTGATGTCTTGGGTCAATGAAGTTTCGTTTAGGGCATAAGTAGAAAATTGAGCCACAGTTACACATCCACTTAACTAATGGTGTACAAATTGAGGAAGTAAAAGGTTACAGGTATTTGGAAATGTATATAGATTCTGGTGACATGATCATGTTGATATACAGATAAAAAAAGTTAATTAAAGACTGGGGGCCGGGTATTCAAACTGTGCTATTTTGTGGCGCAAGCCCTTGCGCTGCACAAAATAGTTGTGCAGGGACGTGGCCGGAGTGATATTTAAAGGAGTTGCACTATTGAGCAACTCCTTTGAATATCACCCCCCGGCCACAGCCACTGTGCATGGTGCAGTGGAACTTGCACCACCGCAAGTTGTCAGAGTGGAGCATTCAACTTGCGGTGGCGCAAGTACCATTGCGCCATGCGCAAATTTCCGATATTCAAAAGGTGATGTGCAAATGGGGCCATAATTCATGCAAGGCATGGGGGGCCATTTGCATCTGCTTATGGCCCCATTTGCATGCCATTAGCATGCAGGTGAGCCGATCCCTGAGGACTTGCGCCTGGTGCCCTGTCAGGCAGCAGCCATCGGGAACCGACACCCCCTGCAGCCCGATCGCGGGCAAATGTGCAAGAAAGCCCCCCTTCCCCGACTAGCCCGATCGCTGGCATAAGCACATCACCCCCACCAGCCTGATCGCTGGCAGCAGCAGTGTCCCCCGAATGTATCCCTCGTGGTTCAGTGCACCGATAAGCCTGATCGCGGGCTGAAGAGTTTTAAACCCCCCGAATGTATCCCTGGTGGTCCAGTGGATCGACAATTCCGATCGCTGGCTGAAGAATTTAAACCCCCCCGAAAGCATATCCCCTGGTGGTCCAGTGGACCGATAAGCCCGATCACAGGCTGCATAATGTGGCAAACCCCGCCCCAAGACCATATCCCTGGTGATCTAGTGTCCCCCACCCCACCCACCCACGAAGCCCCACCACCCCGCTCCCCTGCAGCCGGTGGGCAGCAGCATCCCACCCGCCTGCTGCCCCCGCCCAATGACTGATCAGCCAGGGCTGCACGCCCATTGGTAGAGAGCAATGGGCATGCAGCCCATACCATACAAGGCAGTCCACATATGTGAATGAACCATACCTCACCTCAGTTTATCACAAATACGGTACCATACCTCACTATCACTGCTGTCACCATTTCAGGCCTAGGGTGTGCCACCTATGGCACTATGTGGTATATGCCACTAAATCAGTGAAGAAATGGCAGAAAATAGGCAGAAATATTTGTCAGGTTAGTCAAGGAGTAAAATAAGCCTTGGAATGGACAAATGACTTGATGCCTAGGGTCACATGACTCAAAATAAGATGGCGTCCACATTCTTGTAATTTACAGTAATAAAACACACCTCTTGTTTATTTACATGGATAAATACACATGCAATATTGAATAGGTGTGATGTTCAGTTATTTGTTATAGATACAGGTGCCTGGATATAATTACTGACCTGGAATATTACACTGCACCTCATTTTATCTCAACTAGGATACCATACCTCACTTCCAAGGCTGTGACCAATTCAGGCCTTGGGTGTACCACCTTTGGCACTATGTGCTATACGTGACTAAATCAATGAAGCAATGTCAGTAAATAGGCAGAAATAATTGTCAGGGTAGTTTAGGAGTAAAATAAGCCACAGAATGGGCAAATGACTTGATGCTTCAGATCATATGACCCAAAACAAGATTGCGCGGCCACTTTATAGTAATTTATAGTAACAAAACACACATTTTGCTTATTTACATGCATAAATACAAGTGAAATGTTGAACAGGTATGATGTTTAGCTGTTTGTTATAGATACAGGAGCCTGGTCTGATCTGGAATATTGCACTGCACACCCAGTTTATCACAAATAGTGTACCATACCTCACTACCAGGGCTGTGACCAGTTCAGGCCTGGGGTGTTCCACCTATGGCACTATGTGCTATATGCTACTAAATCAATGAAGTAATGGCAGGAAATAGGTAGAAATACTTGTCAGGGTATTCAAGGAGTAAAATAAGCCATAGAATTGTTAAATGTCTTGATGCATTGGGTCACATGACCCAAAATAATATGGCAGCCACTTTTTTAGTCACTTGCAGTAACAAAACACACATTTTGCTTATTTACATGCATAAATAAATGTAAAGTATTGAATAGGTGTGACGTTCAGTTATGTGTTATAGATACAGGTGCCTGGATATAGTTTCTGATCTGGAATATTACACTGCACCCAAACTTTGTCTCAACTACGTATCATACCTCACTATAAGGGCTGCGACTAATCGAGCCTGGGCTGTATCAATGGCGGCACTATGTGCTATGTCACTAAATCAGTGAAGTAATGGTAGGAAATAGACAGAAATACTTGTCAGGTAGTTGATGAGTAGAATAATGCATAGAATGGGCCAATGACATGATGCCTAGGGTCACATGTCCCAAAACAAGTTGGTGGCCACATTCTTGTGATTTACAGTAACAAAACACAGCTTTTGCTTATTTACATGGATAAATACAAGTGAAATGTTAAATAGGTGTGATGTTTAGCTGTTTGTTATAGATACTGGTGCCTGGACATAATTTTTGATCTGGAATATTACACTGCACCCCCACTTTGTCTCAAATCACCCCCACTTTGTCTCAAATAGCATACCATACCTCACTACCAGGACTGTGACCGATTCAGCCCTGGGGTGTTCCACCTATGGCACTATGTGCTATATGTTACTAAATCAATGAAGTAATAGCAAGAAAAAGGCAGAAATACGTGTCAGGGTAGTTGAGGAGAAGAAAAAGACATAGAATGGACCAATGACTTGATGCCTAGGGTCACATGACCCAAAATAACATGGCAGCCAGATTCTTGTCATTTACAGTAACAAAACATATGTCTTGCTTATTTACATGGATAAATACACATGCAATATTGAATTGATGTGATGTTCAACTATTTGTTATAGATACAGGTGCCTGGATATAATTACTGACCTGGGGTATTACACTGCACCTCATTTTATCTCAACTAGGGTACCATACCTCACTACCAAGGCTGTGACCAATTCAGGCCTGGGGTGTACCACCTTTGGCATTATGTGCCATATGTGTCTAAATCAATGAAGCCATGGCAGTAAATAGGCAGAAATATTTGTCAAGGTAGTTTAAGAGTAAAATAAGCCACAGAATGGGCAAATGACTTGATGCCTCAGCTCATATGACCCAAAACAAGATGGTGGCCATTTTATAGTCATTTATAGTAACAAAACACACCGTTTGCTTATTTACATGGATGAATACAAGTGAAATGTTGAATAGGTATGATGTTTAGCTGTTTGTTACAGATACAGGTGTCGGAAAGAATTTCTAATCTGGAATATTACACTGCACCCCCAGTTTATCACAAATAATGTACCATACCTCACTAACAGGGCTATGACCAGTTCAGGCCTGGGGTGTGCCACCTATGGCACTATGTGCTATACTCTCCTAAATCAATGAAGTAATGGTAGGAAATAGGCAGAAATACTTGTCAGGGTAGTCGAGGAGTAAAATAAGCCATAAAATGGTCAAATGACTTGATGCCTTGGGTCACATGGCCCAAAACAAGATGGCGGCCACTTTTTAGTCACTTACAATAACAAAACACACATTTTGCATAATTACATGCATAAATACATGTGAAATATTGAATAGGTGTAAGGTTCAGCTATTGGTTATAAATACAGGTGCCTGGATATAATTTCTGATCTGGAATATTACAATGCACCCCCATTTTATCTGAAATATTGTACCATACCATCCAAAAGGGGCTGTGACCAATTCAGGCCTGGTTACCTATGGCACTATGTGCTATATGTCACTAAATCAATGAAGTAATGGCAGGAAATAGGCAGAAATACTTGTCAGGGGTAGTTGAGGAGTAGAACAAGACATTGAATGGGACAATGACTTGATGCCTAGGGTCACATGACCCAAAACAAGATGGCTGCCATTTTACAGTCATTTACAGTAACAAAACACTCCTTTCGCTTATTTACATGAATAAATACAAGTGAAATGTAGAATAGGTGTGATGTTTAGTTGTTTGTTATAGATATGGGTGCCAGGATATAAATTTCTGATCTGGAATATTACACTGCACCCTCATTTTGTCTCAAATAGCATACCATACCTCACTACCAGGGCTGTGACTAATTCAGCCATGGGGTGTTCCACCTGTGGCTGTATGTGCTATTTGTTACTAAATCAATGAAGTTATGGCAGGAAGTAGGCAGAAATACTTGTCAGGATAGTTGAGGAGTAGAAAAAGACATAGAATGGGCCAATGACATGATGCCTAGGGTCACAGGACCCAAAATAAGATGGCAGCCACTTTCTTGTCATTTAAAGTAACAAAACACACCTTTTGCTTATTTACATGTATAAATACACATGCAATATTGAATAGGTGTGATGTTCAGTCATTTGTTATAGATACAGGTGCCTGGATATAATTACTGACCTGGAATATTACACTGCACCCCCATTTTATCTCAACTAGGGTATCACACCTCTCTACCAGGACTGTGACCAATTCAGGCCTGGGGTGTACCACCTATGCCTCTATGTGCTATATGTCACTAAATCAATGACACAGTGGCAGTAAATAGTCAGAAATACTTGTCAGGATAAATGTGAGTCAAATGCCACAGAATGGGCAAATGACTTGATGCCTTAGGTCACATGACCCAAAGCAAGATTGCGCCACTTTATAGTCATTTACAGTAACAAAACACACCGTTTGCTTATTTACATGGATAAATACAAGTGAAATCTTGAATAAGTGTGATGTTTAGCTGTTTGTTATAGATACAGGAGCCTGGAGAGCATTTCTGATCAGGAATATTACACTGCACACCCAGTTTATCACAAATAGTGTACCATACCTCACTACCAGGGCTGTGACCAGTTCAGGCCTGGGGTGTGCCACCTATGGCACCATGTGCTATATGCTCCTAAATCAATGAAGTAATGGTAGAAAATAGGCAGAAATACTTTTCAGGGTAGTCAAGGAGTAAAATAAGCCATAGAGTGGTCAAATGACTTGATGCCTTGAGTCACATAACCCAAAACAAGATGGCAGCCATTTTATACTCATTTACAATGACAAAACACTGCTTTTGCTTATTTACATGGATAAATACAAGTGAAATGTAGAATAGGTGTGATTCTTAGCTGTTTGTTGTAGATACAGGTGCCTGGATATAAATTTCTGATCTGGAATATTACACTGCACCCCCAATTTTTCTCAAATAGCATACCAAACCTCACTACCAGGGCTGTGACCAATTCAGCCCTGGGGTGTTCCACCTATGGCACTATGTGCTATTTGTTACTAAATCAATGAAGTAATGGCAGGAAGTAGGCAGAAATACTTGTCAGGGTAGTTGAGGAGTAGAAAAAGACATAGAATGGGCCAATGACATGATGCTTAGGGTCACAGGACCCAAAATAAGATGGCGACCACTTCCTTATGATTTACAGTAACAAAACACACCTTTTGCTTATTTGCATCTATAAATACACATACAATATTGAATAGGTGTGATGTTCAGTTATTTGATATAGATACAGGTGCCTGGATATAATTACTGACCTGGAATATTACACTGCACCCCCATTTTATCTCAACTAGGGTACCATACCTCACTACCAGGATTGTGACCAATTCAGGCCTGGGAAGTACCACCTATGGCACTATGTGCTATATGTCACTAAATCAATGACACAATGGCAGTAAATAGGCAGAAATACTTGCCAGGGTAATTGTGGAGTAAAATAAGCCTCAGAATGGGCAAATGACTTGATGCTTCTGGTCACATGACCCAAAGCAAGATTGCGGCCACTTTATAGTCATTTACAGTAACAAAACACACATTTTGCTTATTTACATGCATAAATACAAGTGAAATGTTGAACAGGTATGATGTTTAGCTGTTTGTTATAGATACAGGAGCCTGGATAGCTTTTCTGATCTGGAATATTGCACTGCACACCCAGTTTATCACAAATAGTGTACCATACCTCACTACCAGGGCTGTGACCAGTTCAGGCCTGGGGTGTTCCACCTATGGCACTATGTGCTATATGCTACTAAATCAATGAAGTAATGGCAGGAAATAGGTAGAAATACTTGTCAGGGTATTCAAGGAGTAAAATAAGCCATAGAATTGTTAAATGTCTTGATGCATTGGGTCACATGACCCAAAATAATATGGCAGCCACTTTTTAGTCACTTGCAGTAACAAAACACACATTTTGCTTATTTACATGCATAAATAAATGTAAAGTATTGAATAGGTGTGACGTTCAGTTATGTGTTATAGATACAGGTGCCTGGATATAGTTTCTGATCTGGAATATTACACTGCACCCAAACTTTGTCTCAACTACGGTATCATACCTCACTATAAGGGCTGTGACCAATTCAGGCCTGGGCTGTATCACCTATGGCACTATGTGCTATATGTCACTAAATCAGTGAAGTAATGGTAGGAAATAGACAGAAATACTTGTCAGGGTAGTTGATGAGTAGAACAATGCATAGAATGGGCCAATGACATGATGCCTAGGGTCACATGTCCCAAAACAAGTTGGTGGCCACATTCTTGTGATTTACAGTAACAAAACACAGCTTTTGCTTATTTACATGGATAAATACAAGTGAAATGTTAAATAGGTGTGATGTTTAGCTGTTTGTTATAGATACTGGTGCCTGGACATAATTTTTTGATCTGGAATATTACACTGCACCCCCACTTTGTCTCAAATCACCCCCACTTTGTCTCAAATAGCATACCATACCTCACTACCAGGACTGTGACCAATTCAGCCCTGGGGTGTTCCACCTATGGCACTATGTGCTATATGTTACTAAATCAATGAAGTAATAGCAAGAAAAAGGCAGAAATACGTGTCAGGGTAGTTGAGGAGAAGAAAAAAGACATAGAATGGACCAATGACTTGATGCCTAGGGTCACATGACCCAAAATAACATGGCAGCCAGATTCTTGTCATTTACAGTAACAAAACATATGTCTTGCTTATTTACATGGATAAATACACATGCAATATTGAATTGATGTGATGTTCAACTATTTGTTATAGATACAGGTGCCTGGATATAATTACTGACCTGGGGTATTACACTGCACCTCATTTTATCTCAACTAGGGTACCATACCTCACTACCAAGGCTGTGACCAATTCAGGCCTGGGGTGTACCACCTTTGGCATTATGTGCCATATGTGTCTAAATCAATGAAGCCATGGCAGTAAATAGGCAGAAATATTTGTCAAGGTAGTTTAAGAGTAAAATAAGCCACAGAATGGGCAAATGACTTGATGCTCAGCTCATATGACCCAAAAACAAGATGGTGGCCTATTTTATAGTCATTTATAGTAACAAAACACACCGTTTGCTTATTTACATGGATGAATACAAGTGAAATGTTGAATAGGTATGATGTTTAGCTGTTTGTTACAGATACAGGTGTCGGAAAGAATTTCTAATCTGGAATATTACACTGCACCCCCAGTTTATCACAAATAATGTACCATACCTCACTAACAGGGCTATGACCAGTTCAGGCCTGGGGTGTGCCACCTATGGCACTATGTGCTATACTCTCCTAAATCAATGAAGTAATGGTAGGAAATAGGCAGAAATACTTGTCAGGGTAGTCGAGGAGTAAAATAAGCCATAAAATGGTCAAATGACTTGATGCCTTGGGTCACATGGCCCAAAACAAGATGGCGGCCACTTTTTAGTCACTTACAATAACAAAACACACATTTTGCATAATTACATGCATAAATACATGTGCAATATTGAATAGGTGTAAGGTTCAGCTATTGGTTATAGATACAGGTGCCTGGATATAATTTCTGATCTGGAATATTACAATGCACCCCCATTTTATCTGAAATATTGTACCATACCATCCAAAAGGGGCTGTGACCAATTCAGGCCTGGGGTGTACCACCTATGGCACTATGTGCTATATGTCACTAAATCAATGAAGTAATGGCAGGAAATAGGCAGAAATACTTGTCAGGGTAGTTGAGGAGTAGAACAAGACATTGAATGGGACAATGACTTGATGCCTAGGGTCACATGACCCAAAACAAGATGGCGGCCATTTTACAGTCATTTACAGTAACAAAACACTCCTTTCGCTTATTTACATGAATAAATACAAGTGAAATGTAGAATAGGTGTGATGTTTAGTTGTTTGTTATAGATATGGGTGCCAGGATATAAATTTCTGATCTGGAATATTACACTGCACCCTCATTTTGTCTCAAATAGCATACCATACCTCACTACCAGGGCTGTGACTAATTCAGCCATGGGGTGTTCCACCTGTGGCTGTATGTGCTATTTGTTACTAAATCAATGAAGTTATGGCAGGAAGTAGGCAGAAATACTTGTCAGGATAGTTGAGGAGTAGAAAAAGACATAGAATGGGCCAATGACATGATGCCTAGGGTCACAGGACCCAAAATAAGATGGCAGCCACTTTCTTGTCATTTAAAGTAACAAAACACACCTTTTGCTTATTTACATGTATAAATACACATGCAATATTGAATAGGTGTGATGTTCAGTCATTTGTTATAGATACAGGTGCCTGGATATAATTACTGACCTGGAATATTACACTGCACCCCCATTTTATCTCAACTAGGGTATCACACCTCTCTTCCAGGACTGTGACCAATTCAGGCCTGGGGTGTACCACCTATGCCTCTATGTGCTATATGTCACTAAATCAATGACACAGTGGCAGTAAATAGTCAGAAATACTTGTCAGGATAAATGTGGAGTCAAATAAGCCACAGAATGGGCAAATGACTTGATGCCTTAGGTCACATGACCCAAAGCAAGATTGCGGCCACTTTATAGTCATTTACAGTAACAAAACACACCGTTTGCTTATTTACATGCATAAATACAAGTGAAATCTTGAATAAGTGTGATGTTTAGCTGTTTGTTATAGATACAGGAGCCTGGATAGCATTTCTGATCGGGAATATTACACTGCACACCCAGTTTATCACAAATAGTGTACCATACCTCACTACCAGGGCTGTGACCAGTTCAGGCCCAGGGTGTTCCACCTATGGCACTAAGTGCTATACGTGACTAAATCAATTAAGCAATGGCAGTAAATAGGCAGAAATATTTGTCAGGGTAGTTTAAGAGTAAATTAAGACACAGAATCGGCAAATGACTTGATGCCTCAGGTCATATGTCCCAAAACAAGATGGTGGCCATTTTATAGTCATTTATAGTAACAAAACACACCGTTTGCTTATTTACATGGATAAATACAAGTGAAATGTTGAATAGGTATGATGTTTAGCTGTTTGTTACAGATACAGGTGCCGGATAGAATTTCTAATCCAGAATATTACACTGCACACCCAGTTTATCACAAATAGTGTACCATACCTCACTACCAGGGCTGTGACCAGTTCAGGCCTGGGGTGTTCCACCTATGGCACAATGTGCTATATGCTACTAAATCAATGAAGTAATGGCAGGAAATAGGTAGAAATACTTGTCAGGGTATTCAAGGAGTAAAATAAGCCATAGAATTGTTAAATGTCTTGATGCATTGGGTCACATGACCCAAAATAATATGGCGGCCACTTTTTAGTCACTTGCAGTAACAAAACACACATTTTGCTTATTTACATGCATAAATAAATGTAAAGTATTGAATAGGTGTGACGTTCTGTTATGTGTTATAGATACCGGTGCCTGGATATAGTTTCTGATCTGGAATATTACACTGCACCCTCACTTTGTCTCAACTAGGGTACCATACCTCACTAAAGGGCTGTGGCCAATTCAGGCCTGGGGTGTACCACCTATGGCACTATGTGTTCTATGTCACTAATTCAGTGAAGTAATGGTAGGAAATAGACAGAAATACTTGTCAGGGTAGTTGATGAGTAGAACAAGACATAGAATGGGCCAATGACATGATGCCTAGGGTCACATGACCCAAAACAAGATGATGGCCACATTCTTGTGATTTACAGTAACAAAACACAGCTTTTGCTTATTTACATGGATAAATACATGTGAAATATTTAATAGGTGTGATGTTCAGCTATTTGTAAAGAGACAGATGCCCGGATATACCTTCTGATCCGGAATGTTACACTGCACCCCCAGTTTATCTCAAACAGGGTACATACCTCATTACCACGGCTGTGACCAATTCAGGCCTGGGGTGTACCACCTATGGCACTATGTGCTGTGTGTCACTTTATCGATGAAGTAATGGCAGGAAATAGGCAAAAATACATGTCAGGGTAGTTGAGGAGTAAAATAAGCCACAGAATGAGCAAATGACTTGATGCCTCAGGTCACATGACCAAAAGAAGATAGTGGCCAGTTTATAGTCAGTTACAGTAACAAAACACACTGTTTGCTTATTTATATGGATAAATACAAGTGAAATTGTGAAAAGGTGTGAAGTGTCAATGTTTGTAATAGAAATTGGTGCCTGGATGTGATTGCTGATCTGGAACATTACACTGCACCCCCCAGTTTATGTCACATAGGGTACCATACCTCACTACCACAGCTGTGACCAGTTCAGGCCTAGGGCGTACCACCTATGACAGTATGTGCTATATTTCACTAAATTCATGAAGTAATGGCAGTAAATAGACAGAAATACTTGTCAGAGTTATTAAAGTGTACGACAAGTCATAGAATAGGCAAATGACATGATGCTTTGGATCACATGACCTAAAACAAGATGGCGTCCACTTTCTAGTAATTTATAGTAACAAAACACACCTGTTGCTTATTTACATGGATAAATACTTGTGAAAATAGGTGTGATGTTTAGCTGTTTGGTATAGATACAGATGCCAGGAAGAGCAGCATCTGGGTAGAGTGCATGCCTGGCATGACAGCAGGTAGGGTGCTGCACCACATTGGCAGGTGTGGACAGAAGGTGGGGGGAAACACACATCATTGTTCTCCTGCGAACAAATGATCTGGAAGAAAAACAGATAGAGGATATTCAGGATAGCTTCAGAGAAGTGTGGAAGCTATACTGGGAGGAGGGAAGCACAGTGGCATTCTCAGAATTTCTGCTAGTACCAAGGGCAAGTACGGGCAGAAAAAGCAGATGCATGGACTTCAACAAGTGGCTGAGAGAATGGTGTGAGTCCATGGGGTATGGCTGGGTGGGACAGTGGGGCAACACATGGGAGAATCCAGATCTATATGCAGGGGACACGCTGCAGCTAAGTAAGGAGGGTTTGGGGGTGTTAAAGCAGAGACTGAGGGAATTCATCTCCAAAAAGTATAATTTAAACTTGCTGTGGGGGGGGGCTGGGGAGGTGGAGTGAATCAGGAGTGGAGGTCCAGAGGACCTCCCCCAATAGCAATGATAGGGCCTACACTGTCTAGGATGGGGAGGGGAGAGTAAGGGGGCAGCTGGGAGAGAGCGAGGGTGGAGGGTGGTATCATTAAATGCTAGGAGCCTGGGGAATAAGATGGCAGAGCTGCAGGCACTGCTAGCAGAAGGAGAGGTGGACATATCAGTCATCACTGAGATGTGGGCAACCCAAAACCATTACTCAGACTTCGCCATCCCAGGATTTAAATTATTCAGGAGGTACAGAGAAAAAGGTAAGGGGGAAGGAGGAGTAGCCGTTTACAAAAGGCAATGGATTGGAGCCATCAGGGATGAGGGGGAAGAAGGTAGGTTAGAAGTCATTTGGATACAACTGCATGCCCCAAACGAGGCTACGGTCTGAATGGGGGTTGTTTATAGGTCCCTAACTGAGAGGTTCGTTGGACGTCCATCTTCTGTTGTAATAGGTGGGCCTTCAGGGCCTTCAGGCATCTGATGTGAGTCCTGCTGGTGAAGCCTCTGCAGATCTTGCAGGCAGCACTGTCGTGGTCAGGCCCCAGATAGAAGACACACTTTTGGTGGTTGTCCTTGGATGGAATTTGGCAGCCACAAGCTCACTTCATCTTCTTGGGACTGGAGGAGGTGACCGAAGACGGTGAAGACATACGCTGGAAAGGAGATCAGAAGAAAGGAGAAAAGGCATAAAACTGTTTGAAAGAGAAGAAAAAAACAGAAAAAATCTGACAATATTTACTGGAACTGCAGTAGCACACATTAAGGCTTTCCCAACGAGAGCAGGTCTGTGGTGGGAAAAGAACTGTGGTGGAGTCGGGGTCCGCCCTTTTTATAGCGTGACCAACGTCAGGGCGGAGCCGACATCGGGTGCTGTCCCCGCTGGGTACTGCTAACTGCATTTTTTCCAATGGGTCCTAAGTCTTGCAGCATTAGTCCTAATGGTTATTGCATGTTGCAAAAGCTCCCCCTTGAAGTAAGATCTGTAAAGTCACAGAAGTGTCAGCTAAGCAAGCTAGCTCACCATGATCGCTATGGGAATCCGGTCTATTGACTGTGGCAACAATGATGTCTGTGACAGGGCAAGCTGCTATGGCAGAAGGCCCTCTTCTGACCACACTAGATGGTCCACTCTTGACCCCGGCGCCAAAGATGTCTGTCACCCCACTCCCAGGCTTGAGTAGTAGTCACCTGCCCGCCCTCCCTGGATCTGGTAAAACATTCACCAGCCCCCCGACCCAGGTACAACCATCACCAGTCCTCCCTTCCTAGCCCGAGTACAGCAGTCACCAGCCTCCCCCCGGCTCGGTTACAAATGTCACTATCCCTTCCATTCTAGGCCCAAGTACAGCTGTTTATTACCCTCCTTCTCCCCCCAGCCTGAGTACAACAGTCACCAACAACTCACCCACAGCCCAGGTACAACAGTCACCAGCCCGTCCTCTCTGGTCTGAGTTCAGAAGTCACCTGCCTTCCATCCTCAGACCAGGTACAGCAGTCAGGTAAGTCCCCTTCCATTTTAACTGGCCCTGGCCGGACTAGCGCTCACTCTCACACTTGCTGCTGCCTCTTCTGTTCCTGCTCTACTGGCCAAACACTGAACAACACTTGCTGTTCAAAGAGAGCTGAGGATTCTGTCTCAGAATCCTCATGAGCCCATCACTGCCTGCTCTTCCTCACAACCGGGACCATGAGAGCAGGTGCTCTGCATGAGGTAACTGGTGGGGGGGGGGCTGCAGGCAGGGAAAATGAGCAGGGGAAAAATTCTTTACTTTTAAAAACGGAGTCCTGCTGGGGCTTCACATTGTTTGGGGGTGGGGATACCTGGCTAGGGGCCCTGCCTACACCCTGGGGCACCTTCCTGTCACCCCAGCCCCGAAAGCACCTGGCTGTCCCTATCTGGATAACACTAGGATTCTGGGGCACTACACAGTCACCAGCTCTCCCTCCCCGGCCTCGGTACAGCACTCACCTGACTTCCCTCCCTGGCTGCAGCAGTCACCTGCACTCCACCCCAGACCAGGTTCAACAGTCACCAGCCCCCCCCAGCCAGAGTACAACCATCATCTGCCTCCCCTTCTTCGCCTGGGTACAACAGTTAACAGTACTCCCTTCCTGTTAATTTGTTGAATTTATACTTTCGTGTGGGTGGCCCATTTGCATAAACTGATTGGAGTGTTTATCAGTGAAGGTAACAACTGTCTTACTGTTCCTTAGAAGGTGGTCCAGTCCAGTGTAGGAAGGTGGGTAGATATTGCATCTAAGGAGGTGTTACCACACAGAATATCTGGTCCACTTATTTTCTCTGGCAGGAGCCACTTCACCATTTCTTATTTGATCTGGGCTAACCTCCTACAACAGAGAAAGAATGAAACCTACACCCTTATCCAGGCGGTCCCTGTACAGTCACCAGGTAGTGATATGAACCCAGACATGGTGAAGTGGGGGTCACACACATTTACTGGAAATGTTAAGTTGTGCTGTTTGGCAGACAGTTGGAATCTTATAGAAAGATTTGATTATGTCAGTGTTTTTTTTCATGTTTCATTCGTATGCATAATCAGACTTAGATCACATAACTAAATGTGCATAAAAATGCTGCACCACTCATGATTATTCACTACTTAGGAGTTAGTTGTATAAGCATCTTTTGATAAATTGAAATCAGTAAGTTTGTTAGCTTTATCTGAGAACACAAAAGTATAACACTGATTTAAAAAGTTCCTAGCAGAAATTTGTTCAGCTTAACAGTACACATGAAGAGTAACGCCTTAGATCAGATGATGAGAAAGAGGTTAAAAAAAGTTCACACTGGCAGTTAGAAGCAAATGCCTGCTAGCCTCATATTGGATACAATGTTTAGCATAACATTCTTAGCCTGGAATTTTGGAGAGCAGGGTTTCCATAGCAATTAAAGAAAAGGTTACAAAACGTATGCAAAAAAGGAATACTGAGCCCTTACGGACAGCAAGTCTAAGTTCAAGCTTCTTTGTAAAACACAAATCTTTTTCTAGCCTGAAAAGACACACTAGGCTGAGTCTTGGTTTCCAATATTTGGTTAGTAACTAAATGTGAGTGGCCAAAAGCTCACATGTGTTGAAATGCTACTCATACAATAAATGCTATTGCACTTGTATACCAATAATTTTTTATTGAGTGGCTGCTCCTGCTCTCTTGATGGCCTTCTTCTGGCTGGGCCTTCCTCAGTTTAGTCACCTATCATCTCTGGAATTAACCTCTACATACCACCAGGGTTGGAGGGACTAGAAAGTTTCCCAAAGCAGGATCAAGTCCAGCCTTCTCAGACAGTGGTGCCAAGCCTGTGAAGGGCCATGCATCATCCTACCTAGCAAGCTGTTATCCTTTACAGTTTTCTCTCTTGGGTCATCTTGAGTAAAATGGTGCATTTGCTGGTGTCACAATATTGTGTTGGTTCTCAGCTGGGAGACAGGCATACTGCAAATGATCCACATAGAAACATATAATTTGTTGGTAGAAAAAGAATGCTGAATCTGCCCTTTTTTTCTATGCTTATTTGGTCTTCTTTTACCTACCTGGTCTCAGCCCCCCCTCCCCACACACACACACACTCTTTGATAACAGTTCTTCTGTATACCTATCTCATGCATGCTTTTAGCCAACTACTATTTTTATTCCGATCACACCTGCTGGAAGATTGTTCCATACATCCACCACCCTCTCAGTGAAGAAAATGCTTCCTCATGAAATCCCTAGGGGGTGCTATCCCAAGGGCTACTACCCCTGCATGCTTGGCTAGTTGCAGGTTAAGGGACCTGGGTACTGAAACGGGTGCCTCCACCCAGAGGACAGGGTTGTTAGTAGCAAGGCTAACCTGGGTACAGCCTTCTAGGACACTGTAACTCCCCCCTCTTTTCCCTCTAGTGGCCAAGACAAAATGCAACAAACACTTTCACAGTAGCCCTTATTCAGTATACAAATCCCCACACTGTTTTCACTTACCACCAGAGCTGGTTCCACCAGTTCGACCCTGGAGACCCCCTGTAAAACAAGGTTAGGCACAGCAAATAACAGTGTAGTGCTTTTGGTAGAAACTGGAACCACAGTCAGATTAAATGCAAAAAGAGTTAGATCTGATTTATTCAAGAGAATTGAACAACGGATGGGCATAATCAGGTGGATTGAGTCTAAAACTGATCTAGTCAGGCAATTATGCATGCACTTTTTGTTCCTGCACAGTCACGTGCTCTGGTTACCCAATTGGAAGTAAGGTGGGCTAACCTGGAACGTTGCCGGGGGTAGGCTGGCGTTGCAGCTGGTCAGGGCCCTGTGATGAAAAGAAAAGGCATGCACAACCACACACAATTTGTAATCCGGAGCCAGGAGGCTCAGTTCGTGAAAGGGAAAAAAAAAAACAGCAATGCAATCAGATGACAACGCTTGTGATTTAGCTGATGTTGCAGGCAGCTACCCTGATTGTTATTCACGCTACCCATATGAGACACAGTAGGGAAGAATTGAAGACTGCAGGTTGACAACTGGTATGCCAGGAGAAGCAGGGCCCACACGATTCACCGAGGTGTCGTTCCTGTTCGAGATGTTGAGCAGGGGTCTGATCCCTTGGCGAGTTTATCGTCAATGGCATTCTCTGTGCCTGAAGTAGCTGGCTAGGCCAGTGTGGCAAGGCCCATGCCAGGTAGAACAGTTCGGCTATCTGTCCGGGAAGGCTGGATGCAGCTTCCAGCAAGCGTGGCTCAATTAAATAGTGGGGAACTAAATTGCATCCCACTGACAGCATATAGCACATTTATAGTAAAGCAATCACCATACCACAACGTGGATAGCAGTCCGGCAGCAATATCAGTGTCTGAGCAAAACTGGTAGTTCTGTGGTGAATGAATGTCCTAACAGTCCGATCGCATACAGCAAATCTTCAGTCTTCTTCAGGTTCAAGTCTGGTCACAATTCAGTGGCTTTGTCACACTCAGTGTCAGATATAATCTGGTTTCTTCAAATGCTTCCTCTCGAGGGACAGCAGGCAAACAGGCCAAACTCAGCTTTTTCACCAGTCTCCCGCGAGAACTACACAGGAGCCTTGCTCGAATCACTTGAGCTGTTCACTCTCCAGACTGACTTCTGCTGCAGGCAGCACCAGGACTTCCTTAGAAATCCAAAAGGTTCAGTTGGCTGATGCATCTGTCTGTCACAGATCTAGCTCCTCCATGTTCATTTAGGTGACAAAGTGCTAAAACTACAATTCCTACAGAAATTCACTCCCACAAGACCCCTGGTGACAGACACCATTTTAGGTCCACAAAGGTACTGATTGGTCTCAATATGCAGTCCAGAACCAAGATGGTGGTGCAATACTGAAATGTCCAGGCTGCAAAGGAAGGCAGGTTAGACAAACTACAATATTATTATTTTCAAAACAGATCAAACGTAAACAGTCACAGTTCCTACCAGGGCTTCCTCTGTGCAAATAGCAATAGCAGAATGGAGCGATAACACTGCAGCCCAGGCGGGACTCGAGCCTGACACTACTCGGCCCCTACCCAAATTAATTGTATACCACAAAATAGGCAACTCTTAAAGAGACAGGCATGGAGGTTAACAGGGCACTCACATGCAAACACTTTTAAATCGCTAGGACACAGAACACCAGCCTGGCAGTGGGCATTTAGGCAAGCCCAAGAAAGACTTTTTGGAACCCCCATTTGTGGGGGTACACCCATATCCCTCCTAAACATTCTCCTCCAGTGTTGTTACATGCCATGAAGTACCTGTACTCCTTCTTTTCTTAAAAATGCTCCTTTCATGTAGCTTATACACCCCCATGAGGTATTTAAAGTTCTCCGTAATAACACCCCTCCCTCCTCTCTTACAGTGAGTATGTGCACACAATTCTTTAAAAGTGGGGCCCCGGAGGCAAACTGCCAGCTTTTCCTAACTGAAGATGGTCTCTCCCTGTACCTTGTTTATAACTGTATGGTATTTGACTCTTTCAGTCATATCCTCCTCTTTCCCTCCTTCCTTCTAGGAAGTAAATATTTGACTACCTAAGGCTTTCTTCATAGTGCTTTTGGTGCAGGTCCTTCACGATTTTGGTTGCCCTCCTCTGTACCATTTTCACCTTGTCAATGTCCTTTCGGAGTTGGGATCTCTAGAACTGTACACAGAACTCGAGGTGGGATCTCACCACCAATGATCTAAATATGGACATTGTCACCTCCATCTTTCCACTGGTATTTCCCATACCTATGCATCCAAGCATCCCGCTAGACTTTCCCACTGCCTTGTCACACTGTTTAGATCTCTTTAGGTCATCAGTAATGATTATCGCCAGGTCATTTTCTTATTTCGTGACTGCTACTACTTTGCCTCCCCATTTGGAATGTTGCATCAGGTATCTGAGCCCCAAGTGCATCATTTTGCACTTTATTGCTTTGAAACCCAGCTGCCAAGCTCGTGACCTTTCTTTCGCTTTTTACATGATCCATTTTCTTTACCCCTATGTGTTAACCCTGTTGTAGATTTTTGTGTTATCTCCGACAGGCACTCCTTCCCTTCCAGTTCTTCTGCAATGTAGGTAATTAGGGCATTGAAGAGGGCTGAGCCTAGTACTAACCCTTTTGGCACCCCACTGGTCACTTTACTTTCTCCAGAGTGGATGCCAATTACCATCACCCTCTGATTCCTATTGCCTAGCAAGATCTCTACCAATCTTATTACTTTAAGGCCTACTGCTAGGATTCTCAGCTTGCTCACCAGCCTTCAGTGTGGAATGGCATTGAAGGTATTTCTGAAATCCAGGTGGGCCACATCAAGTGTGCCCCCTTATCCACTAACCTGGTTACTTAATCAAATAATTTGGGTCATGTTTGTCTGGCAAGCCCCCATTTCCTTGGATCATTGCCTTGGTAAACCCCTGTGTCATCTTTCTTGATAGGCCCACATATTGGGTTTGATGGCAGCAGTACCACTCCTAGCACCTATCATGGGTAAAGGTAGCAGTATCACATTCCCCCCTCGGGTGTGATGGCAGCAACACTACAGCATCCACCCCAATGGTGTATTAGCAGCAACACTGCAATCCACACATATTGGGTTTGATGACAGCAGCACCACTCTCCCCACCTCTCAGGGGTGGAGATAGCATCTTCACAGCCCCACCATGTGTGATGGCAGCAGCACTACAGCATCTGCCCCCTGGTGTATTGGCAGCAGCACTGTAATCCCCACATATTGGGTTTAATGGCAGCAGCACCACTTCCCCCATCTCTCAGGCTGAAGGTAGGAGAGTTAGAGTTACAGACCCCCCCCCGGGTGTGATGGCAGCAACACTACAGCACCTTCTCCTTTGATGTACTGGCACATGCATTGCAATCCCTACCTCCTCTCATGGGTGAAGGTAGCATCATCACAGCTCCCCTCCCACCCCTGTTGGATGTGATGGCAGCAGCACTACAGTATCTGCCCTCTGGTGTATTGGCAGCAGCACTGCAACCCCCCTCATATTTGGTTTGATGGCAGCAACACCACTTCCCCCACCTTTGGCAGCAGCACTGCAATCCCCCTCATATTGGGTCTGATGGCAGCAACACCACTTCCTCCACCTCTCAGGCTGAAGGTAGCAGCTTTACATCACAGCCTCCCTCCCCCCATCGGGTGTGATGACAGCAGCACTATAGCACCTTCCCCTCTAGTGTATTGGGAGCAGCACTACAATCCCCACATATTGGGTTTGATGGCAGTAACACCACTCCCAGCACTTACCATGGGTGAATGTAGCAGCGTCACATCTCCTCGGCTGTGATGGCAGCAGCACTACAGCACCTTCCCCTCTGGTATTTGCAAGCAGCACCGCAATCCCCACATATTGGGTTTGATGGCAGCAGCACCACTCCTAGCACTTACCATGGGTGAATGTGGCAGCATCACATGTCCCTCGGGTGTGATGGCAGCAGCACTACAGCACCTTACCCGCCGGTGTATTGGCAGTGGCACATTAATCCCCATATATTGGGTTGTATTTGAGCAGCACCACTTCCAACACATCTCAGGGGTGAACCATACCCCATGCATGCTGTCACAACACCTGATCACATACGGCATGCATGCTATCACACCACTGAATATCATACCACCATGCACTCCGGCACACAAACCAAAATCATACCCCCATGCACTATGACATTCACAGTGACACTATACAGTAATGTATGTTGATGCACCTAATTACCCCATACCCCATGCATGCTGGTATGCCACCCAACAACATACTCACATGCACTCTGACACACCTCACAGTCCCACAGCCCATGCAGTGTGACCAAGCATCCAAACCTATACCACCATGCATGCTGTCTCACAAACCAACATCATACTGCCATGCAAGCTGACATACCTCTCCATCTCATTCCACTATGCACTGTGTCACAACACCTGACACCATACCCAATGACTGCTGGCAAACAACCCACCACTATACCCCATTCACACTCTCACACCAGCTGACACCATACACCCATGCACTCTGACACACAGAAAAACACCATACTGCATGCACGCTGTTGCACCAACCAACACCATAAACACACATCCTCTGACACACATCATGACCCCATAACCACATGCAATCTGACACACACCCGACACCATACACCATTCACCATACAGGCGGTCAGAGTAATGAGCATCATTCCATCATGCATGCCGATACTCCTCATTACCCCATACCCCTATGCACACTGGCATACCAACTAACACAATACTGCATGCGCATTATCACGCTACTCAATATAATACCCCTTTGCACTCTAACACATAATCCGACACCATACCCTTATGCATTCTGTCACACCACTCTACACCATACACACTGTCACACCACCTGACACCATACCACCATGAACACTGTAACACAAACCAACATTATACCTCCATGCATGCTGATACACCTCACAACCCCATACCCATATTCACGCTGCCACATCACTCAGCTCAATACCCCATGCATGCTATCACACCACCCAACACCATACCTCATGCATGCTGTCACAACATCCCACACCATACCGCCGTGCATTTTGACACATCTCACAACCCCATACCACTATGCAATCTGACACAGCACCTGCCATCACACTCCATGCACATTGCCACACCAACATGATACTAGTCAAGCATGCTGACACACCTAAAGACCCAATACCCCCATGCACTTTGTCACATCAACCGACACCATATTCATGCATTCTGACAATACATGCTGTCACGCCACCCAGGTTCATACCACCATGCACTCTTACACACAAACTAACATAATACCCTCATGGAATGTGACATACACTGCAACACCATACCACTATGCACACTGAGAGACAACACAAACCCACAGCCCTATGCACACTGTCACTCTATTCGACACTATGCACCATACACACTGTCACATCACATAGCACCATACCACTGTGCAGTCTGATACACTAGCCAACATCATACCCCAGGGTACTCTGACATACACAGCATTGCCAAACTCCCAAGCACATTGACACACCTCACAACCCCATACCCCCATGCATGCTGTCACGCCACCCAAAACCATACTGCATGCAGGTTGCCACACAGCCCTGCACTATACCTCTATGTATGCTGATGCACAGTGGCACTATACCACATGCACACTGTCAAGCCAGCTGACACCATACCCACATGCTCTCTGATAGAGATGCAGTGAAATTTTATTTCACAGGTAAAATTATGGTGAAATCACCAATTTCACCTAGTGAAACATTTTGTGAAATGATGGCCTGTTGGCAAAATTTCGCAGGAGAAATTTCACCACCAATTTCACCTGCACTTCTTTTTCTGAGGCAAGATTAGGCAAAATTGGGCATTTCGCTTTGCTGGTGGTCACATGGTTGAGTCTAAACAGGCAGTAAGTGAATGGTTCATTTCCTATACTGTGTTATCTTGAGGAAGCAGGCAGCATTTATACTGCCTGTGGCTGCCGAGTGCACTTTTATACCTAAATTGCTTATTTTATGCTATTTTTTTCTAGCTTTTTTTTTGTTAAGTTTGTTTTTGTCACAGTTCTTATTTTAGTAACTGGTGATTGTATTTATGTGTGTGTGATCCCCCCCCCCCCCAAGCTGTCTCTGAGTCTCTGTTTCTTTTTTTTGTTTGTTTATTTGAATTGGTGGTGTTTGTGGATTGTGGACATACTGGAGAAGGGTGAAGACAGTGGAGCACCTGTACGTGCATTTCAGCTAACCATCACAAATGAAGTGCCACAGCAGGGGCTTTTTGCTCCAGCACCAGCACCCAGCAGCAAACTGTGCCCCCTCACCAGCACCAGTTGGAGACAGTGCCCCCTCCCCAGTACCAGGAGGATACTGCTCCTCACCCAGGTAGCAAGAGACTGTGCCCCCATCCAAGCAGCCAGAAGAGTCAGTGCTTGAGGCATTATCTGCAGCACCCCCCCATGGCTCTGGTCCCTCTCACCCTCCATGACTTGAATTATGTCTCCTCCCAGGGTATACCCCTGGCTTGGATTTCTGACTCCCAGGTGCAGAATCTTGCACTTCCCTGCATTGAATTTTAATTTCCATTTTCCTGACCACCTTTCCAGAGCCTCCAGATCCTCCTGCAAGGCCATCCTCCCCTCCTCCCCATCTACCACTGCACCCAGCTTTGAGTCATCTGCAAAGAGATTCACCTCACTCCTGATCCCCCTCCTGAATAGGCGCTGAACAGTAGTGGCCCCAGCACTGACCCCAGGGGAACCCCGCTAGTAACCCTCCTTGTGGATGAGGCTAACTGTCCAACCACCACCTTCTGAGTATGCTCAGACAGCCAATTTCCTATCCATCTTAACAACTGTCTCCCTACCCCCATTTCCTTCAGCTTAGCCAGCAGGCCACTGTGGGGTACCGAATCAAACACCTTGCTAAAATCCAGAAAAAGGAGTCATTTGATTGCCTTGTTGTCTTTTCCTTCTCAAACTGAGCCCTCCATCTCCGGATTACAAATAGTGTGTGTTGTGCATGTTTCTTTCTTTCGTCATAGGGCCTTAACCAGCTGCGACGCCGGCCTACACCGGGCAACGTTCCTGACTAGCCCACCTTACTCCCACCTGGGTACCCAGAATGTGTGACTGAGTAGAGACTCTGAAGTGCATGCTTGACTGTTTGATCAATCTAGCCCTTAAGCCAATCAATCTGATTACGCTCCTTCCTTGTTCAAGCCTCCTTAATAAATCAGATCTAATTCTGTTTGTATTTAACCTGACTGTGGTTTCAGTTTGTACCAAAAGCACTGTACTGTTGTTGTTTGCTGTGCCTAACCTTGTTTTACAAGGGGTCTCCGGGGTCAAACTGGTAGAACCAGCCCTGGTGGTAAGTGCAAACTGTGTGGGTAATTGCATGGTGAATAAGGGTCATTGCAAAACTGATTATTGTATATTGTTCAGGCCACTAGAAGGGAAAGGGTGGGGTTTATAGTGTCCCGGAGGGCTGTACCCTGGTTAGCTTGACCACTAACAACCCCGACCTCTGGGTGGAGGCACCCATTTCAGTACCCAGGCCCCTTAACCTGCAACTAGCCAAGCAGGCAAGGGTAGTAGCCCTTGGGGTAGCGCCACCTAGGGGTTACATTTGTATGATTTTACTGTACATGATTACGATCCTACTGCTATCACTTTCTTATTACTGTTTCACTCCCTGTTGTACCCCTTGAAGGCTTCAGTGCCCCCCACACACATGGATACACCTGTATACCAGCCTTGACTCACTGTGACTAGCATAGAATCATAGAAGCATAGAAGCTTGATGGCAGAAAAAGGACCCTTCCAGCCCATCAAGTCTTCCCAACCCTTCCCTTTCATATACCCCTCCCCACCTGCCCCCTGCCCTCCACCACAATACTCATCCCCACATGTCTGTCCCATGCCCTCTTAAATTCCACAACTGTTTTAGCTCCCACCACTCCATCTGGCAGTCTGTTCCAAGGCACCACTACCCACTCTGTGAAGAAGCGCCCCTCACATTGCCCCTGAATCTATTTCCTTGCAATCTGAGGCTGTGCCCTCTAGTTCTAGCTCACTACTTCCTGTTTAGCAGATCCCCTTCTCCTACTTTATTTAGCCACTTTACATATTTAAAGGTATTACTCATGTGACCCCTTTCCCTCCTTGTTTCCAGTATGTACAGATTCAGCTCCGTATACCTCTGCTTGTATGTCTTCCCCTGCATACACTGCACTATTTTTGTTGCCCTTCTCTGAACCCTCTACAATGAATCTACATCCTTGTGGAGATGTGATCTCCAGAAGTGAGCCCTGTACTCTAGTTGCAGCCTCACCATAGTTTTGTAAAGGTGCATTATTATCTCTCTCTTTCTGCTAGTAATGTCCCTGCCTATGTGTGCCAACATTCCATTGGCCCTTCCCCCCAACCTGCTACACTGGAACCCTACCTTAAGGTTTCAGGGGACTATGATCCCCAGATCCCTTTCCTGTTCTGATTTTTTTGATTTCCTCCCCACCCAGCGTATACCCTGTATGCATGTTTTTACTCCCTAGGTACATCACATCGCATTTCTTGGCATTAAATTTCAGCTGACACTTTCCAGTCCTTGAGCATCTAAAGGTCCTTCCTCATGTCCTCCACCCGTCCTGGGTGTCCACCCTATTGCTGATTTTTGTATCATCGGCAAATAGCCACACTGTCCCTCTTAAACCTTCTGCAACATAACTGAAGTAGATGTTGAAGAGGAGCGGACCCAAAACTGAGCCCTGTGGCACCCCACTCCTTGCCCTTGCCATCTTGGAGTTCACTCCATTTAGTAACACTCTGAGTTCTCCCTGTTACCCATGCCTCCACCCAGGTTGCTATTTTCCCTCCCCAACCCCATGCTTTCCATCTTGCTCATCAACCTCCTGTGGGGGATGGTGTCAAAGGCCTTTCTGAAGCTCAGATAGGCCATGTCCACCGCCCCCTCCCGGTCGATTACCTGAGTCACCCAATCAAAGAACTCAGTTACGTTGGTCGTGCATGATTTCCCCTTGGTAAAGCCATCCTGTCCACTGTCCTACACACCACACTCCTCCCAGGTAATCCACCACCCTCTCCTTGATTAATGCCTCCATTACCTTCCCCACCACAGACATTGGACTGACTGGGCAGTAGTTCTCCTTCAGCTCACTGTTACCTCCCTTGGGAAGGGCACCACGTCCACCTTTCTCCAGTCCTCCGGGCACCCTCCCTCTATCCAGGGACAGGTTGAAGAGCTTTGTGACGGGTGCGGTGAGCTTATGCCTCAATTCCCTGATCACTCTGGGGTGTAACCTGTAAGGCCTCATTGCCTTGTCCACCCTTACTCTATCTAGCTCTGCCCTGACCCTATCCACAGTGAACGGGGCTCTGATCCACTCATTTGTCCTCCCTTCCTCCCCTTAGACTTTAGCTCCAGGCCCCTGCCTTCCTCTTCCTCCATGAACACCAAGATAAAGTACTTATTTAATGCATCTGTTTTTATATAGTCCTGTTTCAAGCTTATCCCTCCTCCCCCTCGGTCTAGCAATACCCTGCCCAGCCCTTCTCCTCTCCCTCCTGTATCTGAAAAAGGTTTTATCCCCCTCTTAGAGTTTTTAGCTATTTTCTCCTTAGTGCCTGCTTTTGCCCTTCTGATCTACCTCCCTGCCAAACTCCTCTTCTTCCTGCACTCCTCCCTATCTTCCTCTCAGAGTGTCCTCTTAAATTTTCTGAAAGCCCTCCTCCTTTCCTTGACTGCCCCCCGCCACCTCCCTAGTGAACCAGAGTGGTCTCCTCCCACTCTTGCTCTTCCTGACCTTTTATATGCACATTTCCACTGCTTCCTGAACCCCTCCCCTGATAGCTTTCCATAATTCCTCCACTGTTTCTATATTCACTTTACCTTCCATTTTTTCTCTATCTTACTCATCTTATCAAAGTTTGTGTGTCTGAAGTTCATGACTGATGTACTGGTTTTACTTGTCTCCCTCCTTTCCCTGACCCTGAACCATACCGTGCTGTGGTCATTGGTGCCCAAGACTTCTCCCACCTGCACCTCCTCCACACTCTCCCCATTAGTCAGGACTACATCTAACAAGTTGCTTCCCATCATGGCTCCCTGACCAGCTGTTGAAGGAATACGCCCTGCAGCTCATCTAATATGTCGCTGCTCCTTGCCAATGCTGCATCTGGGATTTCCCAGTTAACATCTGGGAGGTTCAGGTCACCCACCAGTAGCAGTTCTCCTTTCTGGGCCAGCCTCATGATTGCCTGAGTTAGCCATTTATTATCCATCTCCCCATTTGCAGGAGGCATGTATACCACCCCAGCCAAAGGGATTCATCCCTCTTCCTAACTAGTGTTACCACAGTAGCTCAGTCTCCCCTTCCTCCTTCTGCCCTTTGGTTACACTAATGATTTCCCTGATGTATAAGGCAAATCCCCCCCCTCCCTGTCCCTTCTGAACAGTCTTTATACTGGAATGATTGTTTCCCAGTTGTGATGCTCTGTTCACCAAGTCTTACTCATTGCAGCTAGATCTAGTCCCTCATCCCTCATGATGGCTTCCAGGTTCACACTCTTATTTCCCAAACTTCTGGCATTTGCTGCTAATCCCTTCCTTCAGCATCCCCCATTGTTCCTCCTTCACCCATGTCCCTCTTGCCCAACAATGTAGTGCTATCCTGGGGGGCTTGTAGCACCCTAAACTTTCTTCCTTGTGGAGCAGATTCCCCCCAACCTAGTTTAAATTGAAGGTATCCACTATCAGTTCTTCTAGTTTGCTTTTTAGTACTGCCACCCCCCTCCATATTCAGGTACAATCTGTCTGGTGCAAACAAACTCTTGTCCCCCCACATAGAGCCCCAGTCCCCTACTAACCCTTACCCCATTTTCTCACCCCACCCCACCCCACCAGCCACTCATTGAACTTCCTTATCCTCATCTGCCTATCAGTGCTTGCCATTGGTAATGGTAGTACCTCTGAAAAAAGTCATTAATTTGACCCCCTACGGTATTTAGCAAGAGCTCTGAATCTTGCCTATACCCCCATCAGGCGATTTCTCGCCAGGTCATTCATTGCCAAGCAGAACAGCAGGTGCGTTTTCTCATCCTGTTGCTTCCCCCTTGACAGGATATAGTGAATGACCTTAGTTGCCATCATACCATGCAGACAATCCACCCACAATGTGCTTTTGTCCCCCCGCCCCAATTAAATTTATTATAGAGTTCCTCAACCAGTAAAACCCTGCTCTCCATCTACTTCTGGTTACATCTCCCTTCCATCCTACCCCAACCCCCGTATCCTATTTACTACCCTATTTTCAATACCCCCTTTGCCCATGTCACCTCCTAAAGTACTGTCTTTACTCTGTGCCCCCCTCCAGCTTTGTGACACCCACAGGAGATTTCTGCCAGGCTTCCTGCCTCCACCTCTCTATCTGTGAACTTTTCTTCTCAGTGTCTTTCTGCCCCTGCCTGTGCCCTGCCTGATTTTTCCTGGTGGCCCTCACCCTTCCCTGCACCAACTAGCTTTTGCACATCTAGACCCAAGCACACTGCCCCACCTCCTTTTAGGCTTGACCGTTGTTCTTACCTGATTGGGCATCCTCCTTTTCCAATTTTTCTGAGCCTTCATTTGTACCTGTCTCTCCTATTTCCCCTGTGTGCTCTTTCAACTCCATTTTCCTGCTCTTCCCTCACATTTTGTGCCCCTAGTGGGGCAAATCTATTTTTTTGTTCTAGGCCCACTGCCTGTATCTCTCTGGTGGATGGTCCTCCCATTGCTCTCTTCTACCTTGTCCTCTGTGCAGGCTTTGGACTCTTATATTTTATCACCTGCCATTCCCCCTGGTTACTCTTGTTCCCTTTTCTGCCACTGTCTGAGATTCCTGTATCCCCTCTGGAGCCTTCCCCTACATCCCCTCCTTACTTTCGTGATCCTCTATTTTCCTCCATACCCCATCCCATCCCATCTTTTCCTTCCTGTGCCCATGTTTGCACCTCGTCCCCCTGCAGCCCACCTTTTAACTGCACCTAGCCACCAGCTGCAAAAGCTCCTTCTGTGGGACTCCTCCTGTCCTCTCTGCTACTCCTCTCCCTTTCCCATCTTAGTGTCTACCTCAGCAATCCCACCTCCTCCCTTAGCTATGCAATTTGCCTACATACCATGCATCCATCCATTTTCCAGACTACTGTATATCCAGTACCATGGATGACCCACAACCAGTACACCCTACCAGCCTCCCAAAGATGCTACCAGCCCTTGTAGCCTGGGGACCCTGCCCTGGATCCACCCTCACCCTGCTCCATTTGCCCTTCCAATGTGGTTGCCCCCCCATTTTCCCCTCTGGCCTATGGTAAGCTTTTGCGTTTAGGCCCAAGGGTAATGTGTGCCACATTTCTATAAATGTTCTTGCATTGACATTCCTGATCACTTGCTTATTTACACCATAACCAATGTTTTTGTACTTCTTCAAAATTCCTTACTTGTATGATTTTACAGTACAAGTTTACACTACTACTGCTATCACTTTGTTAGTACTGGTTCACTCCCTGTTGTACCCCTTGAAGGATTCCATGACACACCCCGCCCACGGATGCACATGTAAACCAGTCCAGGCTTACTGTGCCTATACTGGTGACCACATCTTTAATAAATAATATTAATGTACAGTTTCCATTTAAACCCCTTCAAACCAGTTTTGTAGTGGAGGTGCTTTTGGTACTAAATCTTAAAACTTTCCAAGTTCTAGGGACTTCTGTTTTTAGGTCCAGTTCTGTTGATCCCAAAGTTCTTGGCAGAAAAATCTTAGGAAAAACAGGCCTGCACTTTGAAATCAGTAAAAGCCCTGTGGCAGGATTCACAAAAAAAGCACAAACTGCAGCATACAGTTTTGTGCTGAGCCTTTCAATTGTGCATGGTCCAAAAGCTGCAATCAGGCAACAGTCAAGCACAAATGGGGAAAAAAAATAATTTATGTATACTGTACCACCACGATCAAATGCAGGTTATATGCAAATAGCCATGAAGGCACTTACTGTAACTGCCTGGACAAGACATCCTCAGTTGTTTTTTCAGCCTTTCAAAACATCACTTCTAAAGAAAACCATCATAATGAAGAAAAAATACAGCTTGATATCCTCAATAAAGCATTCATGTTTACATGAAAGGAAGCAAAATTGGTAATCTAGTCTTCACTTCTTCCTTCACCACTCATTTACTCACACTACAGTCAGCATCAAGAAATGCAAACAGGAAGCGGTGGGGTGACAAATACAACAGCTTTGCTAAATGATAGAAAAAAAATAGACAACATAAACAAAATATAACTCAGTCCCCTCTTCTTACCATTCAGAACAAAAAACAATATCAGATCAATTTTTTGCTAGAAGATGCTGATCATTAGCAAAACAAAAGTGACAAACCATGCCTAGACACTGAATTTCAAGCCCCTTCATAAAGAATGAATAACCAAAACAGCAAATAAATAAATAAATAAATAATGGGGAAATGAAATATGATATATCAATCATGACAAGAACCTTGCTTTAAAGTTCTAATCCAATCACAGTTTTAATGAACTTTCTTTCAAAATGTTCCTCATTGCCAAGTAAATCCTTTGGTCCACTTATCAACAGCACAGTAAAAAGTACGTGCTTCCACACAGGTGCTGGGTTGATCTAAATTGTTATTTTGTATCAAAATTCAACTGTGAAAGAGACCGAGCTGCTTCTGGTGCTAAGCAGATTTGAAATTGTAATGTTGTATCAAAACTCAAGTGAGAAACTGGCAGAGCTTTAGGTCCCACAAGCTAGAAAGAACTGTAGTGTAATATATGGATTTGCGAAATAATACTACTGAAAACGATGAAAAAAATTCCTTGTAATCCATCTCACAGGACTCAATAATACCACACTTCACTCTCAATAATACTACCGTTCTAACGAGCGATGAGTATTATCACTAAACAACTTGCAAGCAAGCGCGCCTTCAACCTCGCGCCCATTCCGCGAGCCAGCTTAATCAGCTCACAACTGTAATACTTTTAAAGTCATTCAGGGAAGTAACGCCGCTCACTTTCTCAGCATAAATCTCCCGTTGCCATCAACATACAGAAGTCTCCTAAACCGAAAAAAAGAAGATACATAATGTACTCAGACTCAGAGTCTGAGTAACAACACTCAGTTCGCACCTAAATTCATCGGTTTTTGCCGCAATCATTGGCTATTTAAAAAAAAAAAAGTAGCACCTCAGTTCATCATTTTTTTTGCCGCAATCATTGGCTATTTAAAAAAAAAAGAGTATGCATTTTCATGTTTTACAAGGAACTTTTACGAACTTGGCAAATTCTTCTATCAACTTCCGGATTCAGCTTTCAAGCCATTACAGGTAAGAACTCGCCAACTTCCTTAATCCATATATTACAAAAAATAACAAATGGGTTAGTGTGTATTACTCGGCTGTAATTTCATCTCGAGTTTCTGGGACATAGAAACCTCTCGAGCTTCGCTCTCGAGGTTATCTATGTCCCCAGAAACTCTCGATGAAATTACAGCCTTGTAATACACACTAACCCATCTATTATTCTATTTGTTCACCACAGAGAAAGGTGAGGTATGAAATGATACATCAATTGGAAAGCAAAATGGTGTGTTTTGTTTTCTATCAAATTAAAATAAACAGTACACAAACAATTGTTATTCCTATACCTCACAGTGCACATAAAAGGTAAAATAAAATGTCTCTCCTTACTAGAGAGAGAGAAAGCATGTCTCTTAGCTCAGAGTGGATTTCTCTGTTCTGAGCTGAGAATCATTCTAAACATCACAACGGTGCTGTTTCAGGTGCTCTGAGTGAGCATTCTGCAGAGCAAAAAAAAAGTGCTCATTTTTAAATTGTGAATACTTTACCATACATTAAGCTACAGAGTTAAAATTTTAACAGTAGACAGGGGAAGGAGTCTAGTTACTAATAAACCATTATTTGTTTATCACAATTAATGGGATTTAAAATAATCAGTTAAAAAGTGAACAGTGTACACTTGGGCCGCTTAGAGCGGTCTGCCATTTAAGAAACATACCATGGGCGGCTTAAAGCAGCCCATACTACTGGCAGGGTTAACTGCAGCACACACATCAATGGAAACACATGTGGTTTTTCCCACCCTCAATACACAAACTTACCCACAAAACCAGTTAATTACGTCTGTCAGGCCTGTACACCTAATATTTTCTCTCCATAGTTTTGAGTGCTTCCACAAAAAAGACTTTAAGGTACAAATACAAAATTAGCAATAACTTGAGACACACCCACATGGCCAGTCCCTCCCATGCACACACACTGTAGCGGGTACAGCCATGCTGCTACAGACAACCCACCAAGTATAGATATAAGTAAAAAGTCTCTTACTTGAGTACTAGGGAGCCAGAGGCAGGAGTCTTTAAGAGATGATATCCATGGGTCAGAGTACTGGGGTGTACCCCCTTGAAATGAATGGAGTTATTTTCTATTACTATTTTATATGTTATGATGGTGAGTTGGAGAGCATTGGAGGCCACTGTTCTACTAACAACGCTCTTGTTAGTCGAGCAGTGGCCTTCATTAATCTCCAACTGTCCATCAATAATGAATGAATGAATGAATTAAACTTTATTTATATGGCGCCTTTCTCAAACCAAGGTGCCTTACAAAAATTTAAAAACAATAAATCAATAAATAAGTACATACAAATCCATAAATAAGTCATATAAGCCAATAATGTATAAAACAGTAATAAAAAAATACCCCCATTCATTTCAGTGGTGCACACCCCTGCAGTCTCTTTTGCCCTTTGTCACATAAGGTGCCTGAGCATGGGGATGTGGAGGTCAGCTTCACTGGGGGGAGGTGCATAAGCCTAACTATAGTGGGGCTCCAATCATCTGTGCATACCATACTGCTCAACTGTCCTTGAATGCAAGGGACAGCTCTAGAATGTCTGTAACATCTCTAAAAGGTACAACTTATTTGTTTTGACTGAAACGTGATATGCAAATCAGGAAAAATTCAAATGTATTGATCTGTATGTAACCCCCTTGATCCCAAAGATTACTAGAATCCCACTTAGAATCAATGGCTGGCAGGGAGAGACAGCTTGTGAGAAGCCAGTTAAATGGGTTTCACTCTGTCACACTCGGTTTTCAGTTTCTACTGAGCTGGAGTGATGTCACCTTAGAATTCTCACAGCAGCATAGGGCACAATGGAATGCTAGCTGCAGGGGTTAGCAATACAACATTAGGAGATTTAATTCAGTCTTCAGAGAGTAGTCTGTGTGGAAACTCAGGAGAGTGATGAGTGCTGCAGGGTGCAGCTTCTCATACCTAGCTCTGAGAGAGAGCTACCTTAGGAAAAGGGGTTATGAGTTCTCACCCTAGAAAAGGACACAGCAGACTATTTGTGAAGTGGTACAGACTGTTCCTGGGAGGTTTTCCAGTGCCCCTTCCCCAGAGGGATGGGGAGGAATTCCAGGATTTGGGGACAATCCCCTGGTCCAGCCTGGAGAGAGTGAAACTGCCAAGAGTCATTTGTTCTGTGAGTACCTGAGACATTTTGTGGAAAAAAGCCATGAAGCACCTGCATACCATGGTGAGCTTTTCTCTGACAAAGGGACTCTGTTCACCAAGACTGTGTGTTTCAAGTAAAAGTGTCTGCCTACTGTAGGGCCTATGAGAGACTTGCCAAGTACAGAACTTTTAGATTGTGTATGACTTAAAAGTATCTGCAACAGTGGGGGTCTAGGGTAAAGACATGGCCACATACATAGAACTTTTAAAGTCAGGACACCTCTGTAGAGTGAAAAGTAGAATGTTAAATGTGACAAACATTTCTAGAGAGCATCAACAAGAGTGTTTCAGAGAAAGGTGCTGTAACCAGATGAATGGCAGAGTATAGATTTGGGAGCAAAAGGTGGGAGGCCCCCCATCTGGAGTAACCAGGTTTACCTCTCCGGGTTCAATTTAGGCACCTTTATTTTCTCTCATGGCACTTGGCCAGTGTCTGAGGAAAGCACCCAGATGAGGGATTTTGGATTTCCCTGAGTGCCGGAATGTGCTCTTGGGTGGTTTAGGGAGCCACCAGTAAACTCCATGCAATATGGAAAAGTGTCCTAGTACTGGCTGGGGTGCCAAGTCAAGGAAAAAAAGAGAAGTGTAGCAGTTCAGGACATGTTTGCCCAGATCCATTCAGAACCTGAAGGTTCACTGTGAGAGTTTGTGCTCTGTACCTCTGTAATCTGCATTAGCAGTGTGAGTAGCCCTGTGGGGGTCCATCTTAGTTTTGCTATTCTCTGTGTTATGTGAATAAAAGCCACACCCTAGAATCCCAAACTGGTTTGGACATTACAGTTATTACTTCCAGTGTCCGGATTTACTTGGGTGCCCCTGTCCAGAAGTACAAACCTAGCATAATGCTGAGCAAACATTTTCTCCCAGGGACCCAGGTTGATGACCATGCTAAATGGTCCCCCCAGGTGTGAGCCTGGTAGTTGCCACACTTGGTTTGCCTGTCTAAGGATGGCAGGCCCCAAATTAGAAGTGATGGGTCAACAGAGTCTGTGAGATATTTGTAGTGACTACCCCACCCCCTCTCAGTGGCACCTTGGTTTGAGAGGAACAGCCTTGCTAGTTGAAACAAAGGGGGGTCGGTGGGGGAAGGTTACAAAATGGAGGCACTGCTGAGGATTTGTTTTGGAATTTGGGAGAAAACAAGATAAGTTTACTCAGGTTGTGGCTAGCATTTTGTCTGTCTGGTAGTAGGTACAGTAGCCCAAAAAATTGGAAGCTTTGCACATAAGGGATTGACCAGAGAAGTACCATCTGTATGTGCCGCTATGTGCTGCTGTTCATGTGCTGCTGTTTTTGTGCCAATGTTTACCAAGGAGCTGTGAAGCCAGATTGAGTGTGCTCCTTGTCCTGCATCAAAAATAACCTTTGCCAGCTTTTAATTTTCAAGTTGTGACAAGAAAAATTATGGAGAACTGTGGGAAACAAAGAGACATTTGTGCCCTGAAAGTTTAAAATGCTTGCTGTGTGGATTGGGGGAGTCGCTAAGGAAATTGCCATAAAAAATGGTTAAAATGGTGCTTCCACCATGGAGTTACAGTTGAAAAGAAAAAAAAGTTGCTTTGCAGTTTAAATTTTGCCTGCTCGACGGTTGCCGTGGAGGAGAAGAGCATGAGAAGAGAGAGAGAGGCTCATTTGCATGGTGTCAAGTGATTGGTGAGACTGCAATCAGTCCCTCCCCCAAGCCAGCTTCAGAGTGCTGCACAGTGTTCAAGAGAGAGAGAGCTAGTGGTGTACGAGCTGGTTAGTCAGGAGGAGCATCACTGTGAATGCAAACATTACAAAAAGTAAAATATCAGACTTTTCTGTTTTAAATTGGGCTCAACCCGTATTCTGATTGACTGGGGAGAAAGCGTGGTGTTCACAAGGACAATTGGCAAGACTGCCAGCCCGTTTCAAACCAGAGGCCTTCAGGATCAGCTGTAGGCTGAAATTTCCACCGTAAATGCCAGCTACTGATTCAGTGTGTACCATTCAGCAAAACTAAGCTCAAACTGTGTGTGATTTTTCAAAAGCCAGCTGGATCTGTATGTAAACAGTGTGATTGTTTTTGCAAAGAATGACTCTGTAAAGTAAATCAAATGCAAGCCAGAATTCTGAGCATTAGACTGTGACCATGATTATGGATTCAGCAACAGTGTAATTTTCTGAGCAAAATGAGAGACTGTTAGTTGTATGAGAGATGCAACAGAAAAGGCAATCCTGTTCATGAAATACTGTGGCTTTAGTGACTTTAAGCAAGAAAAATTGATCGAAAACTAATTTAAGGTCCTAGAAAAATCATATAGATGTGCTGGGGAAGCAAAACGGTGCAGTCTGTGTAGTTTGAGTAAACTTTATCAGTATTGAGTAAATTGGATGTGCAGTGTTTTGAGTCAGATACAGAATGTTTATGTGCCAGGAGTGCTGCTGCCACCATTAAAGGGTGGGGTAATAATGTAAACACAGCAGCAGGGGATCCATTTTATAAGACTGTTCCAAGCAAAGTAAACTTTGAGATAACAGTGAACGTTTGTGTTTTTCTGCAGTCATGGCTTTGGGATCATCCTGCTTCCCAGATCATGCCCAGGCTATGATAGTGGAAGAGGTTAACAAGCTGAATGAAAAAAAAAAGATGTTTCTACGGTGGACGTTTGCCTCCTCATGTTGTGATTCCTGGATACCCTGTGAGAATATGCATAATGTGCCTCAAGGCTGGAAGGGACATCTTCATGATTCCTCACTGTTCTGGGTGCTTAGAGAAGCAAGGCCTAACTAGTGCACCCAAGATTCTTTTGGCTCCCATGTGGATGAAGCTTCAAGATCCTGCAAATGGCAGCACACAGCACCAGGTGGAGCCTGTTGGGGGAAGCCCAGTAGAGTGTGACACAAAGGAAGAGGGTGTGGATGTACTAGCAGAGCAGAGTAGTCGTCATGTCTCCATGTCTGGGTCACAGATGGACAGTGCGGCGAGAGCATCAATGGATCTGTGAAGAAAGAGTCCAAGCCCTAGTCTCATAGGAGAGGATGAGGTCCAAGAGACTCTAGATTGGGAAGTGTCTACCTCCATGCCCAGTGAATAGTGGACAGTCTTGGGAGTGAGGATGACTGCTTAATTCTGGGCTCAGATACTAAGTGAGGAAGAGGAGGAGGGGGAACTATGTATCCTTACAATGAGGGTGCTAGTCCACAGCCTTGGGCTCTCACCTCGGAGGAGCCAGAAGAAGAAATTGGTGACTCCACAGCCCTGGCCCCAAAAGAAGGTGTCTGGGACTGTTCTATGTAGCATTGAGAATGTGACACTGGCAGAACAAGGACTGGACGCCCCCAAGCCAGGCCAGTGGTCTTTAACTGACCTAGAGTAGTAAGGAGGAAAGACAGGTTCATAGGAAGGCAAATGGGATCTATGGAATGTCCTTTCCTATCTTTCCTTGGAGAGTCTGGGACAAGATTGAGAGAAACAGGAAAGCCTGGATAGTGGAAGAGGCGACTAAAGACCTGCATCCAGGTGTAACTCAATATGTCAGAGACAAAGCTGTCAGAGACAGATTCAAGTATTGGAAAGTGGGTAGGACACTGTTCATAGACACTGTACATATTGTGGACAGAAAGAGCAATGACTTTCTACAATGTGAATTATGAGCACCCAGACGGGGTAATAATTCTTGCACCTGACCCATTGTGGTACTACCCTCAATGTAACCAGCTTCCTGTGAATGAACCCATGCTTACCAAGTGGAAAGCAGAGCAGTGGTAGCCAGTGCTGCCATCCAGCCATTGCCATACCCATGTTGTTCTGCCAGTCTGGTGTTCCAGGATCCAAAGGTGCATCCAGATTTGTCAGCTTTGCAGTGTGCCTTCCAGTTCCATTGCCTGGCCTTCCAGAGATGACATCAGCCAGAGATGACATCAACCCAGCTGTTTCCAGATTTATTGCCTGGGAATTTGGATGACTTCAGACCAGCTGTTCCTTCCCAGTTCCAAGGTTCCATCTCCTAGAGGACATCAGCCCATCAGTTTCCAGATGTGCCATCCTGGCATTTCCAGAAGATTTCCAGCTTGGCTGTATCCAAAAAATGCTGCCAGAGAGAGTCTTCAGCTAGAGATCCAGGTGCCGTTCCATTTTTATTCTTCAAGGGACTGGTAAGTCCAGATTTTTCTTACCTTATTGACATTGTAATATACATCCTACACCTGGCAGACTACAGACTGTTTGACCTGTCCACAAAGACTCTCCCCTTCAGGACTACAGTACTACAAGAACTGTGCTTCACTAGGCTCTGGCCCAGGAGAGACTCTTTCTTGAACTTGCCTTCGGCACTGTTGTCACTAGTTAGGATATTTAGGGCATTCCATCCCCAAAAGGTGTATTGTATATAATGTTTATGTTTTTCCACTGTTTTCTACTTTTTCTAAAAAAATGTTTTTGGGGATTCTCCAGTGTTTTTATGGTAAGGATTATGGTCATGTACTGTGTTTGCCGATTTGGGGTGTGTTTTTGTCTTTTCTCTTTCAGGTGGTTCCTGATGAAGACAAGAAGAGGATTGGAGGGACTCATGTGCTTTAAAGAGCTGTGTTTAAAGTACTGTGTAGTTGTTAACATGTGTTAACTTTTCCTTCCACAGTTGTAGTTGTGGGGGAGCTTGGTAGTGTAATTGTTTTGGGTGTACTGTTAGCTCCTTGGTTAGGTTTTCAGGTGTCCAGGGATGGGGGAGGTTCCCCTCTTTGTGGGTAGGTTGCTTCAGTTAGATAGGTTTCCCTAGAGGGCTAGGGGGATAGCCAGGTTGTGGTCCTGACTTGCAGAAAGGGGCCAAAGTACTGGGCTATTAGGGCTATGCTCTGGACAGTTCTTCCAGGGCCACTGGTTACCATAGTAAGATCATAGTGTAGGGGCTGTTGCATCAGCCAGTGGCCACTGGGTCCATAGTATTGTCTGCCTGTGCCCGGCACATAGTAGGGGATAAGGTAGTGCTACCTTCACGTACTCAACACATAGGGTAGGATGGTATGGTGCTGGGTAGGTAATGACTGTGGACAGTCATTTTTCTGGCTGAGGGTGGGTGTAACCTTCTTGTTCCAGTGGTTACTAGAATCCCACTTACAATCAGTGGCAGGGAGAGACAGCTTGTGAGAAGCCAGTTAAATGGGTTTCACACTGTCACACTCGGTTTTCAGTTTCTGCTGAGCTGGAGTGATGATGTCACTTTAGAATTCTCGCAGCAGCATAAGCCACAATGGAATGCTAGCTGCAGGGGTTAGCAGTACAACACTGGGAGATTCAGTTCAGTCTTCATAGAGTAGTCTGTGTGGAAACTCAGGAGAATGAGGAGTGCTGCAGGGTGCAGCTCCTCAGACATAGCTCTGAGAGAGAGCTACCTTAGGAAAAGGGGTCATGTGTTCTCAACCTAGAGAAAGACTCAGAAGACCATTTGTGAAGTGGTAGAGATGATTCCTGGGAGGTTTTCTAGTGCCCCATCCACAGAGAGATGGGGAGGAATTCCAGGATTCGGGGGCAATCCACCGGTCCAGCCTGGAGAGAGTGAAGCTGCCTAGGGTCGTTTGTTCTGTGAGTACCTGAGACATTTTGTGGAAAAAAAGCCCTGGGGCACTTGCATACCATGATGAGTTTTTCTCTGACAAAAGGACTCTGTTCGCCAAGACTATGTGTTTCAAGTAAAAGTGTCTGCCTACTGTGGGGTCTATGAGAGACTTGCCAAGTACAGAACTTTAAGACTGTGTATGACTTAAAAGCATCTGCAACAGTGGGGGTCTAGGGTAAAGACATAGCCACATACAGAACTTTTAAAGTCAGGACACCTCCGTAGAGTGAAAAGTAGAATGTTAAATGTGACAAACATTTCCAGAGAGCATCTACAAGAGTGTTTCAGAGAAAGGAGCTGTAACCAGATGAATGGCCGAGTATAGATTTGGGAGCAAAAGGTTGGAGACCCCTCCCCATCTGGAGTAACCAGGTTTACCTCTCTGGGTTCAATTTGGGCACCTTTGTTTTCTCTCATGGCACTTGGCCAGTGTCTGAGGAAAGCACCCAGATATGGGATTTTGGATTTCCCTGGGAGCCGGAATGTGCTCGTGGGTAGTTTAGGAAGCCACCAGTAAACTCCATGTAATATGGAAAAGTGTCCTAGTACTGGCTGGGGTACCAAGTCAAGGAAAAGAACAGAAGTGTACCAGTTCGGGCCATGTGTGCCAAGATCCATTCAGAACCTGAAGGTTCACTGTGAGAGTTTGTGCTCTGTACCTCTGTAATCTGCATTACCAGTGTGAGTAGCCCTGTGGGGGTCCATCTTTGCTTTGTTATTCTCTGTGTTATGTGAATAAAAGCCACACTCTAGAATCCCAACCTGGTTTGGACATTACAGTTATTGCTTCCAGTGTCCGGATTTACTTGGGAGCCCCTGTCCAGAAGTATAAACCTAGCATAATGCTGAGCATACATTTTCTCCCAGGGTCCCAGGTTGATGACCTTGCTAAATGGTTCTACCAGGTGTGAGTCAGGTAGTTGCCACACTTTGTTTACCTGCCTAAGAATGGCAGACTCCGAAGTAGAAGTAATGGGTCAACAGAGTCTGTGAGATACTTCTAGTGACTACCCCCAACCCTCTCGGTGGTGTCTTGGTTTGAGAGGAGCAGCCTTGCTAGTTGAAACAGGGGGGGTAGGGGGCTGCTACAGGTATGTACTCCAGAGCAGTGCATTAGATTTGGACTTAAACCCATCATTTTACTAATTTGTTTCCTGTCTGAAGTTCTGCCCCACCCCCCCAAAAAGAGAACTCTGTCCCAGTTATTCTCCCCAACTCCATTCCATTCAATACCCTTCCCTTATGGGTCCTGAGGCTGCCCAAAGGTGTAAACATATCAATATTTCAGTCCTTCCCGAATCCCCCTGTAAAAACAAATTATTTAATTTTATTTACCCGGCCATATGTCCAGTACCTGCAGCCTGGCATAGTGTGCCACCAGCCCCCTCCTTGCCTCTAACATCACTGAAATATTCTTACAATTTCTTCTTATATACCTTGCAATGCTACTTTTGTATTCTTGCTTTGCCTTCCTATTCATTTTTGTACTCTTCCTGTAGGGTGTTGAACTTTTACCTGGTTTTATTGCATGGTCTTATCCTTATTGCTTTAAAAACATCCCTTGCTTTTAAATTGTGCCCTCCATGCCTGGTCCATCCAACCTGGCCTCTTTATTGTTATCCAGATCAGTTCTAGGTCAAAATTGCACGGTCGATAAATGTGCGGTTAAAAACTGCTCTGCTCAGACACCAAGAAATGGGCACAGTACAAAAACCTGCAAATATAAAGTATATAAACATATTTTAAAACTGCACAAGTTGTTTTGCCCACACAGTTTTAAAATGCGCTTTTATTCCAATGCAGTCTTGATGGTAGACCATCCTGATCTTGTTCCACATGAGGACACATTCTTCATAGCCTTTTCAATTACTGGTGTAAGCCCAACCACCACCACATTCTATGGGTTTCAGGTGGCATTATTCATTTTCAGGGAACGGGATAAACATCGAGGGCTGGATATTCAAAAGGGTTGAGCCATGCGCAATAGGGTTGCACCTGCGCAAGTCTGAAATTGCGCAATTCTGCGATATTCAGCAGGAGGCAGTTGCACCCCCCAAGTCATGCTGAGCAACAGCGCAATGCTAATGAAGGCATGCTCAACCAGAGGGGGAGGAACCATACATAAACTGCACAGCCCGATATTCAACCGGGCTGTGCAGAGTTGTGCAGGCGCAACCCCCTACCTGTGCCTGCACAACTTTGAGACCCAATTCATTCATTCACATATCCGGACTGCCTTGTATGGTATGGGCTGCATGCCATTGGCTCTTGCTCTTAACCAATGGGCGTGCAGCCCTACAACCAATCAGTCAGCGAAGGAGGGCAGCAGGCAGGTGGGGTACTGCCGCCCATCTTGACGGGGGAGGGGTGGTGGGGCACCGTGGGTGGGGTGCGGTGGGGGCACTGGACCACCAGGGTAATTGGACTTGGGGTTGACTCTTATGCCCACGATGCGCTTTGCGTCCACTGGACCACCAGGGATATTGCTCTTTGTGGGGTGAACTCGTTCTGGCCGCGATCTGGCCAGTGGGGAGGGTTTCACATTATGCCCATGATCGGGCCAGTGGGGGTTGTTATGTTATGCCAGCGATCGGGCCAGTTGGGGGTTCATTTATGTTATGCCCACGATCAGGCCAGGGGGTTGTCATTTATATTATGCCCTTGATTGGGCCAGTGGGGATTTACTCCATGCCTTACGATCGGTGCAGGGGGCATAGGTCCCTGACAGCTGCTACCAACAGAAACGTAGGCGTCGGGGATGGGGGCACCATGACAAAGACGCATGCAAATGGGGTCAAGTAGATGCAAATGGCCCCCTGAGCCTTTGCATGAATTATGGCCCCATTTGCATGTCACCTTTTGAATATCAGAAAGTTGCGTATGGCGCAATGGAACTTGACGCCACTGCATCTTGAATGCCCCTCTGACCACTTGTGGTGGCGTGGCAAGTTCCAGTGTGCCATGCACAGTGGCTGTGGCCTGGGGTGATATTCAAAGGAGTTGCTCAATAAGCGCCAACTCCGTTGAATATCGCACCGAAACACAGCCCAGTATAACTTGAGCAGGGCAGAGGCTTGCGTCACAGAATGGTGCAGTTTGAATATCCAGCCCCAAATCTTTTACTTGAACTACTGAGTCTGCCATGAACTCCCAAGGGTGAATATATTCTTCATGCAGTTGCAGAGCTGCAATTTAATTGGGTTAGCAAACACTTGTACTACAGCTGAATGGAAGTTTCAAATTCCAGCAGAATGTAATTTCTTGGAATTTCAGATGAACAAAATGAGTGATTTGATACTATTTGTGGACAAACAAGAAATTTACAGAATTTAATGTTTCAAGCCACACAGAACCCTTTATCAGAAAAAGTGAATGGTTCTGTGTAATGTGAAAGCTTAAATTCTTAAATCTCATTGTTGGTCCAATGAAAGGTATCAAATCACCCACATTGTTCGTCTTTTTGTACAATGACCAATATGCCAATAAATAATTCTTTACATCATGGAATTTCAAGAAATTCTTATGGCATGCTTCCGAATTTCATGAGAAGTAGAACAGTAGACTTCTACAGCAGAATAATGCAGAATGGGTTGTTTGCTCCATTACCATAAAAATAAATTCCACTAACCTTGATATATTCTCTGGAAATGGTTGCAGAATGCTTTGTGTGGGAAAATGTTCTTCAGAATTTAATTCCACTGATCTCAGCTGTTGAAATTCCACTGATTGAATGGCAAGTTTCTGATGGAAATTTTGCCGGTGGAATAGTCATTCTGCACTAATTCCAGTGGCAGAATTCCACATTCCACACAGCACTAATTTGTACTGAAATAGTTGATTATCTACAACATAAAGGGTCAACCAGAACTACCTGCATACTGATGTTCATCTCATGAACATAATATTATATCACTGTTTCACAGGAGCAAAACATGAACATATAGAACTTGAATGTAATCTTCCCAGTTTACGTAGTCTTTCTTTCCTGTGTGGAAAATTGGAAATTTTATTCTTGACAAAAGATGTCCCATCAGATTCAAATGCTTTTGCTATGGTTATGGCTGTAGGCAACCCTAGAGGGATTAGGTAATTTCATGCCAGAGTTAATCTTGTCAGTAAAACAATGCTCTCTCATGGTACCTTGCAAGGTCCTCTCACTACCCGGGAATGCTCTCCCACAGCTGATGCTGCAGTGAATGCATACAGGCTAATACAGTATTTTTTTTTTTTTTTTTTTACTTTTATCTCACCACAAGTTGTTTACATTCAGCACTAGGGCACAGATGGCTAGGGGCTCAGAAGCATATGGCCATACCTTTACAGCTGACCAAGGAATGTGTAATCATTCCTCCAGAACTAGTTACTCTCAGGAGGTCCTTAAATTTGCACACCATTTCTGAGCCCTATCTTAGTTCTTCTCAGAAAAATAAGCAATTTACCATTTAACATTAACTCTGTTGAGTCTTCAACTTCTTTGCAGTTGGCACAGTAACATTGTACAGCTTTATGTTAACATGTTGGTTCAGTTCTCCCTCTCAGTTCCATTTGATGTTATTAGATATCCAGTTGTTTCTGTCTTTTCTTTTTCATTTCTTTTATTGCTAAGCTGTCCCTCAGGATTTCTTCCAATGGAGTAAATGTACTCACTAGTGTGTGTGTGTGTGTGTGTGGGGGGGGGGAATGATTGTCTCCTGCCACATTGCCAGGGATTTTTCAGTCACTCTACAGAAACTATCATTAATCTTGGGAGATACTGCTGCTTCTTTGCCTCGGATCCAATTGAATCATAACTTACTGGGCTGGTTAGAGTCAAGCAGTTGGATCTGACTATAGAACCCTCAGTCTGCGGCCTGCTGACTTTGAGCTCTTAAAGGGCACACCACGTATTCATACAGTATGTACATGTGTAGTAGACCTACAGAGAGCATGGCTCCATGGATTACACTGGTTTTAGTCTAGCCAACATCTCCTAAACCCTTTTTGTTCAATGTGACTGCCTTAATTCTCTTCCAAATATTCTCATTTTACAAAAGTTGGCCCAGCTCAAATTCATAGCATGTGTACTGTAACTGTTTTCTTTCTTCATCCAAGCCCATTGAATTGAAATCTGCAGCAATCATACACTTGACATAGTTTCCCAGGTTTCCTCCAACTTAAGTTTTAACTTGGAAATGAACACTTCTCTGTTACTCACCAGTACTGTAGGTTTAGAAAAGCTTCCTTATTTGTCTGCTTGCTCACTGTTTGCACCATAAAACTGTCATTTCAAGTGATGAAGAAATCAGTCCCTACCCTTATATTTGTCCTGCTTAAAATCCCCAATTATGACAAGACTCCATTTATTTGCCAAACTTCTCATTTCCTTCCACAATCTCCTGTCTGTATCAAGACCCTGATTAAGAGGTCTGTAAAGCAACTTCTCTTTGCTGCCCTCACTTTTAACTGACAGTGATTCTGAATTGCTCCCATCTTGTTTAATGTCCTCCAACTCTGTTAATTCTACAGTATATTACCCTTTATAAAAAGACCTAACCCAGTTCCCCTGCAGTTTTCATGTCCTTTCTAAATAACCTATACACTTCAAATGCTGTATCTAATCAATTACTGTCATCCCATTATGTTAATATGATCTCCATTATGTCTACTGTGTTTTATCTTTGAAAACAGGTCCTTCTAGCTCCCATATTTGACTATTCAGCCTACTTAAATTTGTATAGAGATAATGCCAGACTGTATTTCTCTGAATGAGTTCATTATAAGGCCTTTGTCTCTTGCTAATAACCTTTGTGTTATTACTTCTCAGAGTGCCACTTTCATTCATTATTCATTGTCCTCTTAATCAGTGCATCCTTTCTTTGCTATGGTAGCTGCTTTTGAGTGTGTGTTTTTTAATGCATCTTCAGGGCTAGATGCCCTCGGGAGAGGATTAACAGCTGCACTGTGCATAACTGTGTTGTTTGTTTCTTCACTACGGTAGTTGCCTCTGCACTTTGAATTAGTCCTTCCTTTACCCTTTCCTGGTTATTTTACTTTTCTGTAACAACCTGTACCCAACTCCAAGTTTAAAAGTACCCCACCATTTTGTTGTACCTACACTCTCCAATGGCACATCAGACACTCTTTTGGCTATGTGGAATCAATCCCATCTATAAGAGTGCAGTGCATGTATTTTAATGAACACATACAAACAGAAGAAAGAAAGAAGTAAGTGTCTCAGCTGGGACTTGAACCCAGGCTGTCTGGAATACCATTCCAGTTGCACTACCATCTGCACCACCAAGGCAGCTAGAACCTGGCCTGTCCAGGAGAACATCCCTAAAGATCAATTGGAAAAGGATGATAGACTTAAAAAAATAATTTGCTAGCAGTAAAGGACTGCTTGGCTCACCCAGTCTGCCCAGGTGTTCCCTGCCTATTTATTAATATTTCCCTGTGTCTGTCCCATTCATGCTTGAAGTCACACACTGTTTTCACTACCACCAATGTTGCTGGCAGTCTGTTCCAGGTATCTACTACTCTTTCATTGAAGTAGTACTTCCTCACATCAATTTTAAAATTCCCCTCCTCCACTTAAAGGGACACTGTCAGCTTTACTACTCATTTTTTGATAAGTTTCTTTGATTGGGTTTGTGTGCACATAATTGTTCCACGGTTACTGTAGAATGCCTCTCAGTAAAGCACAAATGAAACCGCTTACCAGTTTTTGTGAAATATGTTTTATTTGTAGTCCTGCCATCCTGACTTAAAGTCTCTGTGCGACCAGAAGCAGTTGCATCAAGAGCGGCGCATCTGCCTGTAAGCGCTGTCCCATGTGCATATTTTTACATGACCATGACATAAAATATAAAGTCTCCTTAGCCTAGTTGTTCTAAACCCTTCTGGGTATCTGAGGCGAAACAAGAGGGCTCCTTCTGGTGCAAAATACTTTTAAAAACTGGTGCCCAAATCCAGCACATACACAGCAGTGACCAGGTTAAAGATCCCGTGCATGCACAAGAATGTGCCACTGCTGCATATGCACGGGATTTGGGCACCAGTTTTCAAAAGTATTTTGCACAAGAACAAGCCCTCGGTTTTCAAGCTCAGATACCAGGATGGGTTTAGAATAAATAGTGCTAAGAGATTTTTTGTTTTTTACCATGGCCATGCTAAAATATGCATGATGGGACAGTGCTACAGGTAGACGTGCATTCTCTGTACGTCCTCAACACGACTCAGCTTCCGATCACAGTCAGGCTGTAAGTCGGGATGACAGGACTACAAATAATACATATTTTGCAAAAACTGATAAGCAGTTTCATTTCTGCTTTACTGAGAGACATTCTACAGTAACTGTGAAACAATTTTGTGCATACAACCCCAATAATAGAAAATTATCAAAAAACAGGTAGTAAAGCTGACAGTGCCCCTTTAATTGCATGTCTCCTGGTAATGGTGCTCTTTCTTATTTGAAAGAGATTCCCTTCTTACTCCATATTCCTCTCTGCAAGATATCTGTAGGTCTCTCATGTCTCCTGTCACTCTCCTCTGTTCCCAGGTGTACATGCTTAGATCCCCCAGTATCTTCTCATAGGGCTTTTGGTGCAAATCGTGCACCATTTTACTTGCCCTCCACTGGACCTGCTTCCACCCTGCCTATGTCTTTTCTGAGGTGTGGTGTCCAAAACACTGGCCACAGTACTCCAGGTGTAGTCTCACCAGCAAGTGACACATTGGCAAAACCACCTTCCTTCTCTTGCTGGAGATACCCCTCCCTTTGCACCCCAACATTCCACTAACCATACCCACTGCTTTGTGCCACTGCCCTGCCACTTGGAGTTCATTAGTTATGATAACCCCAAGGTCCCTTTTCTGCACAGTGACTGCCAGTACCTCCCCCTCCTATTCTCTGCTCTTAGGTTCCTATGCCCTGGGTGCATGATTTTAATTTTTTTTTGGCATTGAATCCCAACTGCTATTCTCGTGACCACTCTTTGAGTTTCATGTGATGAGGGCATCATGGAGACAACAAGTTAAAAGAGCACAAGGCAATAGTTGGCATTAACAGACAAAGACAGTGAAGAAAATGCAAGATTTCTTCAAGACATCGGTCAAACTGCATCTATATAAGAAGGCCTTTTCAAAACAATTGACGTAACAATGTCTTTCTTTGGAAAAACTCTACAGAGACTACACCAAGAGTTTTCTAATCAAATTTAAGAAACAGCAATTGAATTAGCAAAATGTGGCACTCTAAGTCCAGGCAATATTAAACTCTCAAGGGAGCAAAAACTAGACTAATATGTAGGCGGGTATTGCACCAATGCCAAGTTACAGCTGCAGGCAGTAAACACATTCGCTAAACTGAAAGGAAGACCAAGTGTGAAACTGTAAATATCTATTAAACAGAAGAAGCATACGAAGCCTTGCAACTCACCCCCAAAAACAGTAGTTGTAAGAGGCACAAGAAACAGTGTGTGAGGAAAACAAATATACTTTTATTAAATATACTTACATATGAAAAAAAACATGTAATTGAACCGAACAGTTGCCACCCCCACAGTCCATTAGCTAGAAGCCATAGCACTAACACCAAATGCTTAAAATCAGATTCAGTCAAACCATCTTCATCTTAATTAATCTAGGGTCCCCTACAGTACAACAGTAATTCTTAAAAAGACTTTAGCTAAGTTAATGTATTAAGCTCTAAATTATAGATGTATCTTTCAATTGAAAATTCAAAGATAGTGGTTGTGATTCTCAAGGGGGCCTTAGATTGATGCACGCTGCAGCAAAAGGCAGCTTGCACAAAAGTTCAGTGTGTCAGTGACCCTGATACGAATTCTCTATCAGGAATGTTCCCAATGGCAAAGTCCCATTGTTTGTGGCAACCATGGCCAATCGCCAAACAAACAGCACACCTGGAAAGTTTGATGTAAGCTGTGGATTGGCCATGCAGCAATATAACTATGTAACATAGAAAACATTCCTTGGTGGCAAGCAGTCCCCCCCCAGCCCTGATTCCAATTTTTTAAATGTTATCACATCCCTGGTGGTCTAGAGAGGACCCTCCCCTCCCTATTTCTGAGCTCCCCTTGAAATTACCATATATCATTCCCTAGTGGTTTAGTGGACCCCCTCCTTATCCCCAATCTGCCCATACAATATAACATATAACCATCTCTAGTGGTCTAGTGGACCCCCACCACAGCAGGCAGTGCCTCATCTGCCCGCTTCCCTGTCCCATCCTGGAACTGATGAATGACAAAGCCCTCCACTCTCCACCATGGCTGGCCACTGACTGAGCTGTCAAGGAGCGCATTTTGAACAATAAGCTGTCACAGTATGCACTCAGTTGGCAGTCATCTGTGGTGGAGAGCAGAGGACTGTGCCGAGTGTCAGCTCCAGGATGGGACAGGGGGAGCAGGGTGGAGGGGCACTGCCTGCTGTGCTGGGGGAGTCCCCTTGACACCAGGAACTGGTTGGCATTATTGAATGGGTTGCTCAGGGATGGGAGTGGTGGGCCATTTGACACTGAGGAGTTCTGTGATGTACGCTTACAGGGGACATTGGGGATTGGGAGAGGGGGGCTACTTGCCACCAGGGATGGAATGTATGTTGTACAGTTCATGGGGATCAAGAGTGGGGGGGGACCACTGGATACTAGGGCAGTATTGCTATTTGTATATACATAGGATCACATCTGGGGAGAGGAGACTGCAGCACATGTTCCCTCCTGCCCAGGGTAGGCTTCATGCATACCCCTTAACTGTCCCTGATTATGAGGAATGTTCCTCAGTATACACCTCAATATTGCCCTGTACCACATCCATCCTTCATAGAAAAGATACTGCCCACATTAAGGACATCACATTATTTAATGAAACGGTATCAGCCACACATGTTGTACAATGGTTCCTGCATTGTTCTTCTCATCAATCTTCATGTTCACAGCTTTGGGCCTTATCATGGGGGTCAGCGTCACTCATTTCACAGCTAAAAGGTTGAGAGGTATGGCTCCGGGGGTGGAGCAAGTTCACTTAGCCCTACAAGAGGACACACATTTGAGTACCTTTAGACCCACCCTGATTGGTGTAAGGGGTGTTAGTTTTCATCTGGAACCAGTCACTTTTGAGAATCCCAGATTAGCGGAAGTGGCAGCATTACACTGGCACAAGGCTTCTTGCACCATGGAGCAGCACATTTTTTGCAGCACGGACAGCAAAAGCACCCTTTGATCTGGGAGAATCTTTTGGCATAAGCCGCAATTTGCACCATTCCTTGTGGCACAAGCCTCTTGCATTATTCTGGGAGCTTTGAGAATTGGACCCAGCATCTCAATTTCTTCAAGGTCCTTCAATATTCCTTTGAGCGACTTTAACTCAGTTAACCTAGCAAGCTCTTAATTACATATGTATCTCTCAATTTAAGATACAAACCTGTCATCTCAATTTCTCCAAGATCCCAATAAAGTCCTTGTGTATCTTGGCCAGTCGACAAATTTCTCATATTCCTTGGACTTTGTCTTGATGGTTTCTAAACAAATTTGCTAAACTGAAAGAAAGACCAGAGTAAAAAATTGTAAATATTTTTCAAGCAGTCAAGACTGCAGTGTGCCCAAAGGAGCCAGGTAAAAAAATTAATTGATTGCATCAAGAAAATGTGTAAACAACTGTTGCACATGCTGTATGTTATTGACCAATCACTTGAGAAATGTTTACAGGGACATGGGCAGAGAAGTTCAATGGCACCAGTGGCACAGTGGCAGCAATTCCAGAGCCATAAATGGCACTGAAAGGAGACAAATTCAAAAAGTTCTAAAAAGAAAAGTGGCAACATTTCAAAGTTAGGTAGAAGTCTTTAAGGAGGAGCTCATGTTTCTGGGTAGACATCTGCATGTTGCATCACCCTGTCAACACCACCAGTTCACATATTTGAAGATAAAATTCCCAAAGCCTGGGTGCTGATAGTACTAGACTTCATTGAGAACTATCAACTAAAATACCAGGGTGAAATCCAGTCATGCCACTGGCACCATAAGCAGGCTACTGTTCACCCTGTAGTGACCTACCACTGGTGTGGAAAAAACACAGGGACAGTCACAGGAGTCACTGGTGTTCATATCTAGTGACCTCAAACGTGACCATCACCCCATTCAGCATTTTCTCAGTGTGTCAAATTCCCACCTCAGGAACATCCTGGTGCTCAGTACAGTATTGAAAAAGAGATGCACTTCACACAAGGGTGTAGGAGTCAGTATATAGCACAGTTATCCTTCTTTAACATTTCCTTGGCTCCCACGCTATACAGATTTCCAATAGAACAGGCCTTTATTTTTGGATCCAGGCATGGAAAAGTCCTCTTGGATTATGAGAGTGCTGTGGTAGAGGATTGGGCTGACAATATATCTTAGATTTCAGAGTAACAAGCTATGAATGAGTTTGGTATATCCAACAGAACTGGGTTTCATCAGCACAACCTCCTCTTGCATACTGTGTGACCCTGAGCAAGTCATTTAACCTCCCAGTGCCCACAGGTTGCCCCTGAAAATAGCCAATGGGCCTAATGGGCCTTACCCAATTAAGTAACCAAAGAATAAAAAAAAGTCACCCACAACTCAAGCCACGCATGGCAGGTTGTATTTGCAAATGCTGCTCAGCAGTTTTGATACTGCAAAATAAATTAACCAAGGAGCCTGGCTGTGAAAGGCACTGTAATTTCTAAAGAATCTTTTTTGATGACAAAAAAGAACTGCTGCACCAGAGCTGAAAACAATACCTGACACACAAAGGTCCATTGAGTATGCTCTGTGACTGTGGGTGCTGTGGCAATTGGAGATTATAGATGCTTCTGCACACTGCGCATAAAATATGATGGCCCATGTGATAGTACAAGTCATGTGTATAAATGGAACATGAGGAAACTCCAGAATTCACCTTGACACATGTTTTCCATAATGCAAAACACCCATGGGCTCTGCACCTTTGCTGTTCTATCTCCCATGCAATCATTCCTGTTTCTCAAGATACTGAGATGACTGTGATTACCGTAATGACTGCTATGTCTGCTACTGCCAACCTAACCATTAATGTGTTTGGTGTGGATCAGACAGATTCGATGTCCAAAACCATAACCAATCCTTCTTTTTTGAGTGCAAGCGCTTCTCCTGCAGTGAAAGAAAAAAAAAATTGCAACCACACACATACAAGGCAGTTTTATGCTATTTATTATTCAAAGACATCTTAATCTGGTTCAAGGTCAGTTGGTTCAAGGTTAGTTGGCATTCATCTGTATCCCCTCCCCCGGGTTGTACCTGAAAATAAGCAGGATTTGTCTAGTGCACTTACTCGGTCAACAAAAACGAAATAAATAAAAAATCTTGCACTGAACAAGACACATCAGTTGACAAAGTGAAGCAAATATTTCATTTTATGTTTCTGCAACAGAGTGGGGATGACAAATTCTCATGGCTGCACCACCAGGATAATGGTGAAATAAAGGGAAGATGCATTTTTTAAGGGTCAGTAACATTGACAGGACAAGGCATATTCCACATACCAATAGATAAACTGGAAACAATCATTACAAAATATGATAAACTTAAGAAATGGTGGAAGTAAAACAGATTTTTGGGGGATTATTGCACCTTGGAATATTTCTGAATTGTCATGTATGTAAATATCATAAATGTAATGTTTGTTTTCAGTGTTTGCTGTGTTATACTGCTTAATTCATAAAACATAATTTATTTTTTGAACGTACCCAAATGTTTGGTGTCCACTGTTGCACGTCATGCTGAGTTGCTTTTTCTCAAGTCTCTGTTAGTAAGCTATCTCACTATATGGTTAATTTGTCATCTTTGGTTCACTGTGTCCCAAAATGCTCATCAAAATGAATCTACTGTGGCTATTTAAAATTGACCATCATGTCACACTTTGGTAACCCTTTCTTATGAACATACCCATGTAACATTGAAAAAAAAAGTTTTTTGGTTTTTTCGTTTTTGCCTTATGCATTTATTGCATCCTTCTTCCTGGTGTCTAGTATGCCTTTGCTGTCCCATTTATAGCATTCCTTGGTGTCTAATGGCAAATCCTTCACTCTTACTGTCCATGTGCTTGCACTCCCTGGTATACTGTGGCAAAGTCTTCCCTCTCTCTGATTGTTTTCTAGCATGCCATGTTTTTTAATGGCCAATTCAATTCTCCCTCTCCCCATCCATTTTGCAGCACTCCATGGTGTCTAATAACACATTTTTCCCTCTTCCCCTTCATTGTTCAGCACTCCTGGGTTTCAAGTGGTATTGACCACTTCTTAGTGCACCCCAAACCCAAAACAGTGTCCAGCACAGTCCATAACTCACTTTGTTTCCTGGTTGTCAATACCATAAATAAGTTTGTGACATAGCAAGCAGATGTTGGTCAACCGGGGTTGAGGGGTGAACTGTTTCTATCACTGACACAAGACAGAGGTAGGTGGTATGTGATGTACGTTTGTGCGAGGAGGGCTACTGTATCTCAAGCGATGCCAGAAAAGGGACAGGGCAAAGGACAGATGTAGCATTGGAAAACTAGACAACAAGGAGTGCTGGAAAATGGATAAGGAGAGGTGGAGACTTGTTATTTGATATGTGGGTTTGCTAGAAAATTGACAAGAAAAAGTTAGGATTTGTCATGTATTCCTTGTTTAAGAAAAGTAGTTCTATCCAGTGTGAACACTCCAGTGTTGCATTCTAAAGGAAAAGTCAATCCATGGATTAGAAGAAGAGTCTGAATCTTATATGGTGTGTGGTAGAATGCTTTTCTGCATGGAAATCCATGCCTGGAACAGCGTTGTTGTGCTGGCCAGACTCTGCCATGATCTTGTTGTGCTGCACTGAGAACATCTCTAGTGCAACACAAGATCGAATGTAATTATGCATGCATGATGAAGAAGCCATGGTGGTGACAGCTGGCCAGGAAGTGAATGGTGCTTAAGGATTTGAGCCTTAGTATGTTATTTTTGGGTTTTGATAGGATACTGGAGTCAAAGTATTAGTACGCTTACACTATAAAAGACTTTGTGTGAGTAATCATACACAAACAAGGCAGTTTTAGGATTTTGAGGTTGCCGTGGTAATGGACCTCTCAAGTTGTGCTCTCAAGGTTGCAGGTTACCATGGACATCTCTCATCACACAACTTCTACAACAACATATGATTACTCATGCCTGATCCTCTACTGAATGACTGGAATCCACTACCATAAATTTTTAAGGGGGCACTCTCTACTGAGGCGTTTACAACAGGACTAAAACATTACCTTTTTACCCTGGCCTTCTACCATCAATGACTTCAACAACACTGTGATTGTCATATAATTTATTGTCCCTGGATCCCCAACCAGTAATAACTCAGGCCACTCAATTATCACTTTTGGATGCTCACTGGCAGAATTTATTAAAAGGCACAATCATCTCATTACATGTACATCCCCAAGTTCATGTTATTACACGAGGTCCCGGCACCCTTATTGATACCCTCAGAGGTGCACCGTAGAGAGCTAGTGCTTAGGTATATGTTGTACTAACATATAGGGCTAAGGGCATCTACCGTGTAAGAGTAGATGTCAGGATATGTACGCATGTAATTGGAATACACTTTGCTTGCAAATACATATATATTCTTCTATGTATTTTCTGTGTATTTCTTACTTATAAGATGCTAGGACACCTGTGTCCGTGGAACAATTATGATATATAAGTCATCATTGCCACCTTTTGGTGATTTGTACTACTACACTGAGTTATGTAAGACTCTGTTTAAGTACTCTTTTATTTCACAAATTGATGACTACTACAAAATTGTATAATGTTATCTTGGACCATGGAGCCTCCTTTAATTTAGCCAATAGAGCTCATCTCTGTAAATAGAAATGTTTCTGTCTTAAAGTAACCATAGTAATTATCATAGGTATATAATGTGAGACACTAAGTCTTGTACCTCGGAGATCCCAAGAGACACAAAGAAACCTTGAGGTATAGGGAACGCTTAGCACTGGCTTCCAGTTCGTATTGGTAAAAACTGCTTAGGGCAACTGTGATTTTATCCTTTTTGGTGGTAATAAACAAGTTTATTACTCTAATGCAACGTGTCTGTGATTACTCGCATTCCCAGTTTTGCCAAAAACCTGAGAGTGAGGTTTAGACCTTCTGACAATGTCCAACAATAAGTATTTGAATCTTTGACATAACAGTCCAATATCCCTTCTAGGACATAACAGTCCTGTCTTCCCTCTGGTGGTTCTTCATCAGGTGGTCTTCCTCTTCCAATTATCATCTCGGGGTCAAGACACCAAGATCTGGCCTCCCCTTTCCATCACCATGAACTGAGTATCACCTTACTCAGACCACTCCCCCTCACCAGGTGTGGACACAGTGATCCACCCTGTAGCTCTATATCCCCCCTTCCCCGTTACTCCCATGCCTGGGTTCCTTTGTCCCCAGCCCATGGTACCTACCCACCTCCCTCTTCTGTCTGACCCCCTCTTTTTTCCCTTTGCTCCTGAAACCCTTCCCTCAAGATGTCTCTTCCTTTCCTTCTCCCATATTCCAGTGGGACTCCACCTGGTCCCCTGGACCACTGGCCGTCCATCTGTGGCTCTCTTGGCCCGTGCGGGGCCCCATCCTAGGCCACCACCACCTTGGTGCCTCTTTTTCCAGTGCCCATTTCCAACATTACTTCCTTCCTCCTCTTTTCTTACTGGGAGGGTGGGTGGGGAACATACAGCAGAAGAGGCTTGCTTGTAAGTTGCCTGCCCTTAAGTACCCCCACGGACCCTTATTTGGCCTCCCCGGCCAATAGCCAGCAAGCTCCTGGCCTGGTCATATGACCCTTCCATGAGGTCATCCCCCTCCCCTTTTCTTTGTAGCCCCCCTTCCCCTTTCCTATTCCTGGCAGTGCCCCAGGTCAACCCTGTAGCCTTTTATTGGCAGCCTAATTGTCCCTGTATCCCCAACCAGTAATAACTTAGGCCACTCAATTATCACTTTTGGATGCTCGTTGGCAGAATTTATTAAAAGGCACAATCATCTCATTACATGTACATCCCCAAGTTCATGTCCAACAGTAAGTATTTAAATCTTTGACATAACAGTCCAATATCCCTTCTAGGACATAACAGTCCTGTCTTCCCTCTGGTGGTTCTTCATCAGGTGGTCTTCCTCTTCTGATTATCTTCTCGGGGTCCAGACACCAGGATCCGGAACCCCCTTTCCATCACCATGAACTGGGTACCACCTTACCTGGACCACTCCCCCCACCAGGTGTGGACACAGCGATCAACCCCCTAGCTCTATATCCATCCCCCTTCCCCATTACTCCCATGCCTGGGTTTCTTTGTCCCAGCCGGTAGTACCTACCCACCTTCCCCTTCTGCCTGTCCCCCTTTTTTCCCCTTGCTCCTGAAACCCTTCCATTGACCCATCTCCAGCTTGAGATGGAAGATGCCCCCCCCTTGCGGGTTAGCCCTTAGGCCCTTTCTTATTGATCTCCCATACCATCTCTCCATAAGGCCAGAGAAACAACCCCATGCTGAATTCGGTTAGGTGTACCCCATCTACCCTGTACACCCCCTCCTGCTCATATGGAATATGTCTGTGTTGTCCATGCACCCCCCTCATTGCAATCACTGCCCTAGGCTTTTGTGTGCTACCTCTATTGCCTTCATCTGTTTCACTCCCCTCCAGACCCCCCAGGATATAATTTTGTACCAGCTGATCACCACCCACAGCCGCCAGCCCTTTATTTTCTCCAAATCTGCTAGAATGTCCCATAACAGGGACCTCCAGGGCACTGTACCCAGGTTGTTACCCCCTAGGTGGACAATGATGCCATCTGGTGTAGCCTAGCGCACCAGGAGCTCTTCCAGTAGTGGTAGCAGCTGCAACCAATGTATGCCTCTCAGGCCCTTCCACTGCACATTGGTGTGCTCAGCACCTGGACTCAACTGCGTCCCTATCCTTGTGGTGGCCGCAAACCTCTCCGCCCAGTAGAAGAAGGAGTGCCCCACAATTCAGACCTCCTGTTTTGTAGTCTGCTGTGTGAAGAGAAAAAGGGATATGAATTAACCATTGTCAGCACTGTACATATCTCCTGTAACAGTTCGATGCCCATCTACCCACCCTCTTGTCCTCCTTCTCCCCTGCCCCTGTGGCAACCACCTCTGAAGCTGCCCCAATCCAGAAGGAGTGTGAGGTGAATTCCCTAGGGCTGTCTCCCACGAATGCCACCATCTTCTTCAGTACCACCCTGACCTGGAAACCTGCCACCGTGGAACTGTCCCATGTAAGAACCAGGCCACCAGCCCCTCACTTTCCCATAGTCTCCCATGGCCTGCACGCACAGTCTCCTGCCTCGGCCTGTTTGAGTGGTTCCACTGCAGTGTCCTTACCACTCTGAACCATTTTGGACCACCTGAGCCAGATGGCCATCCTCTCCCCTTCCAATCTCATATCATATTCCTGTAAACCTGCGTTACCTGCTCCCTTTCTGGGTGCCACCATCTCTCCAACCCTGAAGGCCCCTTTCACAATTACCACAGAGATCACCCAGAACAGGCAAGCCTCTTTTGCGGAGCAGCACAAGTGGTCCAGGGCCCACACCACCTTCATGAGGAGAGTCCCCATCAATGGCCATCTCCCATCCTGCCTCGACCCTTGTCCCCTCTTCCATCCCAAGACCAGCCCCCGATGACCCTGCCACCCAACCCGTCCTCCCAGCCATGTTCCTAGAAGACCCAGCTGATCCCTGCCTGCTGGGCCCACATGGTGCTGTGGCCTCCCCCCACTTCCAATTTCCCCATCACGTACTGCATAACCTGCTCCCCATGGACTGGCCACTCTGTCTCCCAACCTCTCTCAGCCCAAAATATCTGAAAGCTTGCCCTGGTCCCCTCGTAGGCCTTCAGTGAGTTGAATGACTACGACCCTCGGTACAAAGCCCTGGCTGTCACTCTCCAATCTCCCACATCCAATCTGGGACCCTGGTCTGGGTAGGCACCACCTGTGGTGCCAACTTACGGAACCGCTCCATCTGTAAATGAGAAAGACAGTCAGCCACCTTGTTCTGTTCCCCTCAATGTGCTGCACCTTTAATGACAAGTTCAAATGTAGCCCTAGCAAAACTATGCACCTTAAGACCCACCCTACTGACTCTGTGCAGCCGCTCTGCCTATTGATTACCTCTAACACACCCTTGTTATCGCACCAGAATATGATGCACCGACCCACCATCCAGTCACCCCATAATTCAAGGGTCATCCATATTGGGAAGCTCTCAAGGAACGTAATGTCCTTGGTCCAACCCAATTCATGCTATTTTGCTGGCCATGCCTCTGTGATCCACTCCCCTGGAAATATGCCCCCATCCCTCAGGCCACCCGATGCCCCGCCCTGACCTCTTTCAGGATTTTTCCCTGTACTATGCCCTCCTTCTCTCTCACTAACCCCCAGGTTTCTCCCCCATCCCCATCCGCGCCCCTTCAAAGCCCAGTGAAAAACTGCTTTTAAAATCTGACCTCAGCAACTCTACCCCTCACCTGTCAGGGTAGCCCCGTTGTCCATTGTTCCACTACTCCTAACCTGATTGGGATGTGGGCCAGTGTGTTGCCCCACCTCCCTTATTCAGATCCTGCCCTAGTTCCACCCATAGCTGGACCCATAGCCCCCTTTCCTGAGATCCCCCACACCCTGTCCCCTGTCCCCTGCCCCCTTCCCCCACCCTCCTCAAAAGGGCTGTTCCTGGGCCTGTTCATTTAGCACTCCCCTTTTCCGCCCCTTGTCTACAGTTCATTGCTGGGTGGACCCCCCACACCATGAGCATGCATGCCTAAACTTTCAGCTAGACCATGTACACGAAGTCCGGTTAAATGTCCAGCATGCCTTGACACCCTGGGCCGGTGCTATCCTCCTTCCTTGCTCCACCCCTGGTCCCTCCAATGGACCGGAGAGTCTTCTCACCCACAATTCTGCATGGGTGCAGTCCCACTGGAGGTCACCCTTCACCACCATTCACCATTCTCATCTGGACTGCCTTGTCATACTTAAACCAACCAAACCCCAGCTTCGCTTTGTATGCGTCCCTGATGATCGCCATATATGTCAAGAGAGGGACTGCCAGATCCGGCTCCTTCTCCAGCACCAATGTGCTATAGGTCAGGAAACTGGTCTGTCATGTATCAGTGTTCTTGCTCTTAAATCTGCCGTCCTCCATTTTATGCCCCACCATTGCCAGAGCCACCAGCATTTCTGACTTGCTCACTGACTCCCTTTGCTTGTAATGCTTGGCCATCTCCTCATCTACTAGCCCGAAGATATCCACATACTCCCCCTTCCAAATACTTTCTTTTATTACCGCCAGCATGTGGTCACCCAGCATAAAATTCCCCGGACCATCGTATAGCTTCTTGGCCTCGCTCGTGGCTCTTGACCCTCCTTTTCCTTGCTTGCCTTTTTCCTTGATGGCCTGCAGAGCCTGCTCCATCTTTGAGACCCTTTCCTTCCCCATGTCCCCCAGAAAACCCTCAATATACTCCTTCAATTCCGCATCATTGGTCATATCTATCTCATCCTTACCCCCATCCAGCTGAGGCCCTGCCGAGACCTAGATGGGACCTACACCTGCCCCAGGCTCTGCCAGAGGGCTCTGTGCCATCCTCCTCGGTCTCTTGTTCCCTTTTCCAGCCCACTTGTCTCGATCCTTCCTCTTCCTCTGGACCTCCTCCTCCATCTCCTTTTTCATTGTCGCCTCCATCAACTGCCTTATCTGGGTCATTAATTTTTCAGTTTCCACCAACATAGTAGCACTGGACATTGGAGCCTTCTTTTATGCCATCTCTACTGCTGCATTCTGGGATACAATAAGAACCACATGATCATACCAGTGAAACTACCTGGTCGCCAAGGCCCCCAGTTACTGTACCATTGAGCCCCCCAACCCTCCCACTCCCCCCCATGACTGCCAAGACTCCTTCCCCTGCCCCTTTCCCTTATGTTATTATATTATTTCCTTCCCCAGGGTCAGACTGGGGTGCAGAGGGCCCACCTGAAAGAGGATACAATGGCCCACCTGCAAAATCAATAGAGGAGGGCCAGGGTTGACACACTCATATCAATACTCCGCTTCAATCTGAAACACTAGCTCTGTGTTTGCATCTTACATTTATTAACAGTGTCCCAGATACCCCATTTAATTAGAAAAAAGATGATAAATGCAAATGTTTTCAGAGTTCAGAAGGTAACTACTTACCCAACTGCCGGGGTCTCACCTGGAAATTTCCAGGTATCCAGGTGAGCCACTCCGACCCTGCCTTCCCATTTTTATATTTTTTTTTGAAAATGGACTATGCCTCTACCCTGCATTGCTCGTGTCACTCCCCCCTCCTGGGCCACTTGGCCCACCCAACATACCTTCCCTTCCCTGATCTTTTGCCCCAGTTGCCCCTTTTCACAGCCATGATGGTAGGCTGACCAGTACTGGCCCCCTGCACCTCCGTTCATCCCTTGCTGATGTACTGCATACGACCCAGTCAGGGATTCTACCCATGATGGTGGTCTGTGGCATCTCTTACCATCCCAATCAGCAGGGCCTCCGAAAAGTAGTGGAATAGTGCGGTGTTTGCCACTCCTTTTTTATTTATTATCTTTTTTTTGATATCACACCCCTTCCTAGCACTGAGAAGCCATACTGGTAGCCAGCGCAAATCCTTCCACTTGGCCTTGTAGGCCCCATGCCATCCTGTAGTCAGACTGAAGTGCACACCGCACTATCCAACCTTGCCAATAAAACCCCCGAGTTCACCATGCTGTCTGCCCATGCTCTGTGGTATCTACAAAACCCCCACCCCCGAGGCCTGATACTCAAACCCTCTTGCAGGCCACTGCTGCCTGCCGCACCATCAGGCCTGCTGGCTGTATGCCTGCCACATGGTGCCCCACTCCCAGCCTGCATCTCCGGGCCCAAAGTAGCCTCTGTTCGAGTTGCTGCCATGCGGCGCTCCTTCATTCTGGCCCAACACCTATTCTCCAACCCGTCTTTCGTGCACTGGGCCCTTTCACTTTCCTCTGCACTGTGCGGTGCCCCAGCCAGCTGGCCCTCCTCCAATGGGTTCAAACCAGCAATTCTTTCTTGCACCTTCGCACTGTGCAAATGCCTACAAAAACTGGCTCACCCTCCATTCCTCCCTGTAATCCCCTCTGCATACCAGGCCTTCCACCTGTCGACCGCTGCCCTTCCAGCCATGTGGCCCCATCACTGGGCCTCTGCTTCGCCTGCTTTAGCTCACATCATGACACCCCTTCCTCCAGTATGGCCTTCTGGCTATCCACAATGCCGACACCATCCCAGGGACATCCACGCTGGCCATTCTTGCCACGTGGCACCCTGATCCTCCACTTGCCCATGTTAAATTGCACTGCTTGGTGCTCGGACAATCTGGCCCACAACCTGTTCTCCCACCAGCCTCCCTCTGTGACCAGGCCTTCTCCCCGCATGGCCCGGCCAATTGTCGCATTCCCCAACATCTGCTCACATTGTTTCGAGGCTCCCATTCCCCCGGCAACACAACCGGATTCCTCGAATACATCTTTGCTGCAGTAAACTGTGCACCTCCTAGATATCCACCGCAACACAACAGTCGACCATCATCACACCAACACAAACTAAGTGGCACCCGCTTACTGAATTGTCTTTACTTGTGGGCTACCCACGCTACCTCCACACCACGAACACCTGACCCAAGCTATGCTGCAGGAAACTGTGCACATCCACCATCACAAAGCAGTACTCATCAATTACCATACTGTTTCAACCTTACCTCTAAAGCATGCTCACATTCCTCTGATCCTGAAAGGCCCCAAACCCTTCATGCCTTACCTTACTGCCAATGAATGTGCTGTAGTGGAATATTACAGCAGAAAGAGGGCTTGCTGTAACTGCCAGCCCCATACCCCGGCCCCTTATGAATTCCCTCCTCCTGGCCAATGGCCAGCAAGATCCCTGGCCTGGTTATATGACCCTTCCATGAAGTCATCCCTCCACCCCTTTTCTCTGTAGCCCCCTTCCCCTTTCCCTGTATTCCTGGCTGTGTCCCAGGACAGCCCTGCTTGCCTTTTATTGGCAGGCCTAATTATCATTGTATTTATGTTATTGACATATTGGTCCTATTCTTGACATTGTATTTCTGTGTTGATGTTCTTGAATGATTGTAAAATACCCTGAACTCATGGGATTGGGTGCTGAATAAAAACATGACTACTACTTACTTCTGCTACTACTATTTATCATAAAACAGTATGCTGGGGATTTTTGGCACCCTCCCTTGGGATTTTATAATGAAATAAAATATGAAGACTGAATATCCTTCATATTAAGAGGTTTCTACCATAAGGAGATTTTCCATCTCCTTTGTGATGAAGGTCATAATATAATAAAATAATATATATTCTGCCGTGTGTTGGACATTGCTGTAGTTTCATACATTCCTGGTCATTTTTGTCCCCTCTGTCAAGGATCTTTCATCCTTTTCCAGTCATGTTCCTTTTCTCCTTATCAGAAATAAGTGTTTTAATCATATTCTACAATGCCTCTGAATTTTGAGCTTCTTACCTAAGGTATCTGGTCTCTGGGGATGTCGCCCTCTGGCAATTCATTTGGTGAAAACCTCTTCTAGATGGTTCCTGTGCTTTCAGTGGACATTGGAAAACATGGTAGTCCTTACAGCAAGGACAGAGATAATGAACAGGAAAACCTATGTTGGCCAAACACTGAAGCCTAGCCACAGTACCTTGGCCATACTCAATACCTCAATCTGCTTCATTACAGCTCATTTACAGTAGTATACATCCCACCAGCATGCTACTTATTTTGCACAAGCATAACTTACTTAAGTTGTCTGATAAAAGGGATGTGTCTGTGGTTCATGGTGAGGTGGTTAATTCATACCATCCCATAACTGAATGGCATGTAATTTGCACATGTCCAAGCATCCAGAGAACTTAGTTTTGTTACCACACCATCCTCACCTTCTTATCTAGTGGCTATCTTCAATAATTACAAGAATTGTGGGCTTTATCCTTGAAGCACCTTTGGCCCAAAGGGAACTTGTCCTTGCGGCACCTCTGGGGGAACTTCCTTAAGAGGGTTCCTGTGCTCTCCATGATAATTCAGACAATGGTAGTCCCTGAAGCAGAGAGAGAGAGAGAGAGAGAGAGAGAGAGAGAGAGACAGAGAGAGAGAGAGAGAGAGAGAGAGAGAGAGAGAGAGAGAGAACAGCCTAATCAACATTACATAAGCACTCAAACCTATCTATAGTTTCTGAAATGTACCCAATACCTTACACTAATTCACTAAAAGTTGCTGATGGTGCCATGAATTCAACTATTATTCTTCTTATGTCATAGAAACATATCCTACATATATCACTGGGGAGACAAGTGAATCATCTATTTCTTAAATATCATATGATAGATGGTGTCAGTGTTGAGAGGTATTGATAGGAAGGGACTTTGCCACTCGTATGGTGATATTTGCAGGTGTTCTTAATACATTTTGTACAAGTAATTACTAATTTTCTCGGTCTGTTCCTCTTATCAATTTTGTCACATCATTTTCCCAAACTAGAATTAGCAGTTGAATACCAGTCAATCTCAATCCATATGAAAAACATGTAAACAACATTGAGAAAAAAGACAAATTTGATAATCTAGTCTGACTCAGAGCAGCACATGTGCCTAAAGTATCTATGTACTGTTAGGATGGTCCTATATCACTGAAGTCAGAATCATGTACAAGATTAGCTTGCAACCTGGTGTTGAAATGGCTGTTTTATGCAGCAGTATAAAAAATTGGTCTATCAATGCTGCATCAAAACCATTGCCATGTTGTTTAAATTTAGTTTAAATTAGTGCTATTTGTCCTGTATTATTTCTTTAGTTTATACTTATTAACTACAATCTTATAACTGATATTACAATGTGTTTTTTTTATTATAAATTGATGCCACATTGAGACACTATTGGAAATGTTATTCATCACTATGCCTATTTACACAATAATCTAAACAATATTATTATCGTGTTAAAGGAAAAATGAAATAACACTGTTCCAAGCAAATCTGCAGTAGTATTGAAATGCTTTTCTTGTTACACGTGAGGTGTGAAATGTCACTGTGAACAGCAACAGAAGGAAAGCTATGGATAGAATTAGGAGATAAGAATGAACACATAAGAATAAGTATATTGCATGGATAATCATGATGACCGGATTTCAAATGCAGATCACATTTTGTTTATATTGAGTCTTAAATAAAAATTCTGCTATGAAGCAGAATAAATGCCAGCAGCAATTCATTCTGATGATCTCAGACATGGACATGAGGCACTGAAAATGAGCTGCATTTAATTTTTCTTTATGTTACTCTTCCTTTTCTCCTGCTCTGTTGCCTGAAGGCTAAGAAAATTAGTATCATTACAGTAAAAACCTTAACATTTAATTATATTTTACCCACCACAGTTAATTCCCATGCCAGCACTTGTATATTTTGTTTTGATTTAATAAATGCCCTCCAATCAGAGACTAGCTCTGTTCTTAAAAAGTGAGGGGGAGGCTCCACAGCTTGCAAATTATGCCTCATCTTCAAAAATAAAGGAATTGGATATGATATGAAAAGTCAATACATCTCTAGGGACCTCTTATACCTTGGTCCATGACCACCACTACCATGCTGCTGGTGCCTATCAGACTAACGCTCCTCATACTAATGTCGTTCAGCATGACCTCAACCTCTCCCTACCACTCAGTGCCACAACCTCTCGCTACCACTCAGTGCCACCCTGCTCCCCTACACTGCCCATCCATGCACACACCCCCACTCCCTACCAACACACACACCCCTCCAGCAGTCTTAGCCCTGCTCACCATGGCCACCAATCTCCCCCATGATCCCCACCATACGCTTGATCACTATTCCATACATCACCTCCATGTGCGGTACTAAAAGCCTAATGCACTGCTGCATGAATAAGTGACTACCCCTATTCAGGCTTATTTCCTTTGTCCTTTTACTATCTGGAAACATCCACCTCAACCCTGGCCCGGGCTCCCATGTGCTGATGCGCCTGCAGCCAATCACAGGCCTCCACATAGGATCCATGAACATATGCTGCATACTAAACAAAATGGCAGCACTGCAATGCTGGATCACCAGGCATCAACCTGACATCTTCACAATGATTGAGACATGGCTTTCAAAGAAAACCCCTAACTCCCTCATCTCCCTTCCAGGCTACTCACTCTTTGGACTGGACAGAGTGGGCAAGAGGGGCAGAGGATGTGCAATATGCCTGCGGGTCTCCCTACTAACACAAGCCATCCCCCCACCTATGCTAGATCATGCTGACCAAGCAATGTCCATAAAGGTTTCACCAGACCCGTCAAAGGCCCCCATCATAATCACTATGGCCTATATACCACCCTGCAAGCAAACACATGCTCTTCTCTCCCTAATGGACTACATTACAAGCCTCCACCACAAGTCAGAACAAATCCTTCTGGGTGACCTGAATCTAAACTGGCTGGCTGCATCTACAACCACCTGCAAAGACACCTTCTCAGCCCTTGACCCCCACCAGATGGTGCCCCAACCCACAAAGTACAACTCAGCCACCGGGACGCAAACCTTGCTGGACATTGTACCAACTAACCGCCCACACAGAATTGAGGATGCTATGGTCCTCCCTAACTCCCTCAGTGACCACTCCCCAGTAATCTTTACATGGATCGCCAAGCAACCTGCCCCCCCCACCATGCTTCATCACTGCCTCTGCCCCAGCAGTCTTACGAACCTCAAGCATCACCTACATCACTGTGACTGGTCACCTATATGCCATGCCATCTCTGTGGATGCAGTGCTAGAAAATTTCAACAACACCTTTGCCCTAGCCTGTGACACCTTTTCTCCCCTATAAAAGACCCATCTAAGTAGCAAAATGCCCCCGGATTATCTCATCCTTCCTAAAGCAGCTCAAGAACCATGACAACCTTTGGTATAAGGCAAATGAATTGGGCAAACCCGCAGACAGGCAAGCCTACTGTGCAGAACAGAACAAATGCAACTGGGCCATCTGCAAAGTGAAAGACTAGCATTACAGAGCCGCCTTGACTGCCATCTGGGGCTTGTCACGCAAAGTTTGGGATAATATAAAAATGATAAATGGGAAGTCACTGTCCCCTCCCCCTTCCCAGATCTCAGTAAATGGCTCGGTCACCACTGACCCGAAACAAATTGCTGCTACTCTCAATTCCAACTTTATGGACCTCTGTACTCCCTCCCAATTTCTTCTACCCCACACCCAGCCAAGACCCCCCTCCTCTCACACCCCTTCCTTACTATCTCCAGACCATCTCCCCTTGGGAAGCCAAACCCTACCTGATCAAGGCCCTAAATTGCACCAGCCCCCTTAACAACCCTCTAGACATCAAACTCCTCTGTCTGGTCCTGGAGACACTGCTGTTTCCAGTAACTGCCCTACTAAATTACTCTCTCCACCTTGGACAGTTCCACAGCAAATGGAAAAATGCAGTTGTAACATCCATCCACAAAGGTGGGGATCCACTACTCCCAGGGAACTACTGCCCAATCTTCATTCTCCACCCACTGTCCAAGGCCCTGGAAAAGGTAGTAACAGACCAACTGACCAATTACCTAGAAACCCATAACCTGCTGTGTGTGGAGCAGCATGGGTTCTGAGCTGGACACAACACTACAATAGCTCTCATTGAAATTCTCTAACTACATTTGCTCCACCCTAGACAAGGGACAGCTGGCAAGGGCCATGTTCATTGACCTGTCCAAGGCCTTTGACATGGTTAACCACTGCCTCCTGCTGAACACCCTGATGCACATGGCTCTCTCTCAAGGTCCCCTAAACTGGTTTGCAAGCTATTTGATCACCAGAATGCAGTGCATTCGGATAAATGATACTATATTCAGCACCTGCCCCACCCACTCTGGAGTCCAAGAGGGCATCATCCTAGGGCCATTACTTTTTAGCCTGTTTCTGAATACGTTTCCCACCTCGTGCTCTGGTATGATACTTCTATATGCAGATGACACCGTCATCTGTGCTTCCCATGCAAACCCCACAAATCTACAGGCCTTGCTGCAGCACTCATTCAGCCAAGACAAGCAATGGTTTGCCGAGCACAAGCTAGTACTAAACCAGAAAAAAACTAAAACCATGCTGTTTGGACAATACCATAGCAAACTAAAAAATGGCCAACTGAAAATCCTGTCTAGCTCACACCACTCCTTAGAGCAGGTCTCATCTTATAAATACCTAGGGATCAAGTTTGACCCTGCTCTCACTTTTCATGGCCACAGTAGCACACTGGCATCCATGACTAATGCACAAATTGGCCTCCTCTACTGACACAAGGACTGTCTACCCCCTGAATCCCTGTCTCTAGCCATCACCTTATCTGTTATGTCACTGGTCGACTATGGCCTACTGGTCTACACCACCAGTGACACCACTGCTCTCAACAAGATTAAAGTTACTTCAACAAAGGGGTTTGCATGGGAGGCATAGATGACGGTGTCATCTGCATATATCAACAAAGCCTGAAGTCTCCTGTCGGGGCTGATCGCATGACCCACACCTGCACCCTCTATGACCATGCTCAGATGCTGAACCTTGATGATAGGCTCCAGTTCCAAGCATGCCTCATGGCCAAAAAATCCCTCCTTGGACAGACATCCCCAGGAGTGTGGCCTCCTTGTCCCTAACCACCCCCAAAGTCAATACATGCAGAACAGACACAATAACACTGGCCATCTCCAGCATCAGGACAACGCTTTCCCCAGAGATCATTCCTAGTCATGGCCCCTGCCTGGTATAACACCCTACCATCCTTGGTCACTACCCACACCAAGCTCGGCCTTTAAAGAGACCCTCAAGAATTACCTGTACACCACACGTACCTGCACCTCTCTGCACTAGTCCTACTGCCATTTCAAACTACAGCCCAGTCACTACTAAAGTGGACCCACAACAAGACAAAGTCTATCCCAAGACTGCTTTACTAAACCCCACCAGGGCCCACTGTCCTTTCTCTGCTCTGTTGTTATTATGCTTAGGTATCACTGTGTATATGCCTACATCACTGCACTGCAAAGGATGTATGTAACTGATAAGATAATACTCTATATAGGTTCGCACCAATGTATTGTAATGCCTGCACTACTGCACTGCAACGGATGTATGCAACTGCTTGGCTAATATTCTGTATAGGTACTCATCAATGTATTATAATTAAGCAATAAACCACGACAGAGTGTTGGTGATGCTGGTTTTATCCACGCCTGGCGTGGTTTGGTCATGAGGCCACAGGCTGAGTGGTAAACCTGCGCGGGCATAGTCCAGCTCCAACATCCTAGATGGGTTATTGCTATTATATAATATTGTCCTTTTTAGGTTTAAAAAAAACAACAAAAAACATTTTCTTTTTATTGTATTTTGAATTTTTTTTTTACTTTATTCTTGCGCAATAAAAAATAGTTCTTGGTTGCTGCCTACTGCCATTCTTGTAAGGTTGTTCCATAGAGAGGGAGAGAGCTTGTGAAATGCTGTGTCATGCAGGAGCAAAAGGTATTAAATGAGAGTGCTTTTGGGTTTTCCCATGAGGTGAAAGTGATGGCAAAGCCGATACCAGCTGAAAAACTGAGCCCGTGATACTAGGCATGCGCCCAAGTATAAGCAAGACGCATGCCTAGTATCACGGCTGTGGTTTTTGGTCGTGAATTCCATAATGTCCAGCACTCATTTTTAATTCAGAAACACTTTTCCCACTTGAGCATTGTTTAAAATATTTAAATATTTGTTTAGCTGCTGGGGGTTGGTGCAATGTGTGCCGTTTGCTAACGTGTTGCGATCAGGTGTTGGGTAGAAACAGGAAGAAAGCGAGGTGTCTTCAGCGCTGGGCTGCATCAGAAATCGTGGTTTGTGTTTAGGTTCAAGGTATGGGCAGAACGGTGTGTAGGGAAATATAAAGGTTCTTTTTGTGGCAAAATTTGTGTTTTTGTTTTTACGAATTAGGGAGTAAGTGGTACAGCAGTAAAGAGAGAGGCTGGTGACAGAGCGGAGAGTAGCAACGTTTACTGAGGAAAATAAGATGGTGGCTCGGACTGATTTTTAATTTTTTTTTTGCAGTTAGTGAGATGCGGCTGGCTGGCACTTGTTCCTGTTGGTGATGCTGAATTTTACAACAGGGTGATAGTGCCAGCTGACCAATAAGAGCAGGGTATTTTAGTTGCCATTGTATAATGCCTAATAACGTTTGCACATTTACCGTCCAACTAGTTATGTAACATTGTCTTTGCTGTATTACTGTCATGTCTGTATTTATGTAATCCGACAAGAAACCTTTGGAAATGAGTTTATGATTCAAAGAATTGCAATTCCAATATTCTAATAAATAAATAAACATAAAAATAAAATAAGTTGGCAGACCCAGCTTCGGTTCAGTTCCAGTTGGGGCCTACAAATTTGGTTTGGCATCACCGCTACAGCTAAACTATGGCTCCAAATGCAGTAATTTCCAATAGGGAAAAACAGAATGCAAAAAAAGGGGAAAACAGCCTCATGGCTATTACTATAGCTTGTTATTTAATTGCAGGTGATATAGATTACTATGTGCTTTGTTTTGTTATCATACAGTCTACAAAACCCACTATGACTACCATGGCCTAGTGTAATAGTTACTATTCACTGCTGACTTCAAGGCTTCTATCCCCTGTGGTCTTTTCCTCATACCAAATATTCTCCTTTGCAGCACCATAGATTTTATAATGATACTTTTTATATAGAGTAACATAGGGTAGGTGTGTATAAGGAGAATTTCACGCACATCTGAGGCTACACAAACCCCAATACTAAGGCTGTGTATAAAATCCTGTGTTAGAGACACGTAACCATTTTTAGGGCTGTGGGCAGAGCCTACAGCACTACTGGGATCAGCTTGTAGCTCTAAAATGGCTGATCATGGAACTCCCTTTTTGGACATTTGGAAGCATTCCTCCACAGCTGCAAAATCGTGCACTCACCCTCTGATTTTTGTTATTTACTGCTCTATTTTAAAGGCATCTGAAGGCAGGGGGGATGCTACTGTATTGTACCTCAGACCTCCTCAGGATATTAACAAAAAAAAAATTTTTAAACTGCTGTTTCTATCATCTGTCCTGCTCAGTCTAATAGATTTTTTCTATTTCTTTTAGCAACCTAGGGGTTAACTAATTATATGTTGTCTGGAATTTACTGAACCTCTGAAAGTCAGATTACAGTGTCAGGTTACAGATAGTGCAGTTTGTAGCCTGTGTTAGCTATCTCATTCCTCTGGACACACACACACACACACACACACACACATGCATACACATATGCACACACAGCAGCAGCATGTACTCTGACTAAATAAATTCAAGAGGACTGAATTGACAGCATGCCAGTTTTTGATGATTGTGACTAAACATCACTATATGGCACCAACAAGAAAATAACTTTGGTCATTTGGTAGGTCTTCAAAGCCCTGTCATATCAGGCTAGATCTGTTTATAAGTGCTGTCCAGCATTTTTAATAAGCAGGGATTTAGAGAGACATAGAGACCATTTGGTTACAGTACACTCTGTAAACTCTGTGTGGAACGCATAGTTCAGTCATGTGAACAACTTGTATGTGAAATGTGAAAATTCAGCTGCTTTTTTTTTTGTAAGGGGCACTAACTGTTTTAAAAGAGAGGCAGTTGTGCTACTGGGGCATGTAGCTTCAGCACTGTGACTTTGACCGCTCGAGGCTACTGTACATATGAACAGCTGTAACCAAAATTACAACACCTTTTTCTGCTGTTAAAACTGCTGTCCAGTAGTTATATAATTATTGAATATTATCTAATCTATTGCGTTTATTTTTATATGTTCAATATATTAAATAATACATTGTAATATAATGATGGTAATAAAAATCTGTTTTTATTAATCACTATGTAGTTTCTTAATTACAGTAAATGACAAGTCAACATGATATATGATAAATGTTCTGTGTTAGAAGAACTAAAATAGTTAACTTATGTGATGCTCCTTTTAATGTAATTTTGTGATTTATTCCTTAAGTGTCTACAATGAACATTCATTGTATGATAGCATAATAGTGTGCTTGATTAGGATGCTATAGAAGCTCATGAATAATTGTGTGTGTGTGTGTGTGTGTGTGTGTGTGTGTGTGTGTGTGTGTGTGTGATTCAACTGGACTCACCATAGGAAGAACCAATATGGGGATTGCTTATTGTGATGATACTAGCAAAGGAGTACAGCAGAGAGTGACCCCATAACATGAGTGAAATGACAATAAATCAACTGGAACAGATGACACTAATATAGTGTCAAATTATTTCTAATACTTTAAATGTATTTTTGTTGATATGACAAGGAACACTGATTTTTGAATGAGTATGTGATGAGTCAAGAAGATAATGATAAATGGCACTAGGTAGTAGTGCCTCAATGCTGACAGGCAATTGCTCATGCACACATTGGCTCTGTTGGAACTGGCCAATCATATTGTACTATTTGATGTTCTGGTATATAGGCATAAGAACAGGCAGTGGTATTGTTATCCACATGCCACAGTGATGCATGATGAGGGAAACATTATTCATAGTGGCAGGAGTAACATAAAAACATAGACCATGGCAGCAGAAAAAGATCAGAGGTCAATCCAGTCTGCCCATATTCTCTATAATACACAGAAACTTCCCAGGAACCTATTGTTCCTCCAGGGCACTAACTGTCTCCATCCTATCCCCATTCTCCTCCCATGTCCTGTCACCCTGAGCAACCACTATTCCCTTCATTCTGTCCCATATCTGCTTGAATCCCCTGATAGTGTTTAGAGCCACCACATCAGCTGACAGAATGTTCCAAGGTTCCACCACCCTTTATGTAAAGAAGTACTTCCTCACATCCCTCCTGAACCTCCTTCCTCTTAATTTTCACTCATGACCATGTGACCGCGAGTTGGTATTCAGCATAAATAATTCCCCACAGTTTACCTTGTTAGTTCCTTTAAGAAACTTAAAGGTCTCTATCTTATCTCCCCTATCCCTTCTGGTTTCCAGTGAGTACATATTTAGTGCCTTGAGACGCTCCTCATAGGATCTGCCCTGCTGGCCCTGAATCATTTATGTTACTCTTTACTGCACTGTTTCCAAACTATCCCTGTCCTTTCTGAGGTGAGGATTCCAGAAAAGGATGCAGTACTCCAGTTGAGGCCTCACTAGGGATCTGTATTGGAGAAGCATAACCTCTTTTCTTCTGCTATCAATACCTCTCCCAATATGTCCCAGCATCCTGCTAGCTTTGCTATACGCCTTGTTGCACTAGCTCATTTGTTTAAGGCAGTTACTGATAATAACTCCTAGATCTTATTTCTCTTCCATAATGCTAAGTCTAACCCCACCCATCCAGTACTCTGTCTTCGGGTTTATTTTTCCTAGATGCATTATCTTGCACTTTCTGACACTGAATTTTAACTGCCAGACCTTTGACCACCCCTCTAGGTTTTGTTGGTCCATCTGTATGTCCCTTATTCCCTCATCACAATACACTCTTTCACATAGTTTTGTGTCATCTGTAAAGAGACAGAGCCTGCCCTGGATTCCCTCATCAATGTCACTAATGAACATAATGAAGAGTACTGGACCCAGGACAGATCCCTGTGAAACCCCACTTGTAACCTCCCTTTCCTCTGATTTAACCCCATTGACCACCACCCTCTGCTGCCTCACTTCTGGCCAACTACCCTCACAGTTCACTACGGTTTTACATGTACCTAGGAATTCCATCTTTTCTGAGCAACCTTTTAAGTAGCACTGAATCCAAAGCCTTGCTGAAGTCAAAGTACAGTAGATCCACAATGTGGCCCTTATCTACTTCCTTGGTCATCTAGTTAAAGAAAAAAATCAGGTTAGTCTGAGAAGATATTCCCACCACAAAATCATGTTGTTTATTTTCCTGGGGCCCATTGATCTCTATGTAGTCCATGAGGTCCTCTTTGATTAGTGCTTCAATCAGCTTCCCCACATGAAGATCAGACTGACAGGCCTATAGTTTCCTAGTAGCTCCCTATCCTCCCACAATGAAGTGCCACAACATCCTCCATTCTCCAATCTCCCAATCCATTGCAACTTCCCTGGACTTAAGTGAGCTGTTGAACAGCCTAGCCAGTGGTTCAGCCAGTTCTACTGCTAATTCCCTAAGTATCCTCAGATGCAATCCATCTGGTCCTGTGGCCTTACCTATTTTTGGGGCTGCCAGCCTGTTCATGGCTCTCTCACTAGTAAATATTGGCTGCCTCATTTCCTTTACTTCACTAGAGGCTGCTTTGATGCCACTTTCTGTCATGAATTCTCAGTCCTCATTAGTGAATACTGAGCAAAAGTTATCATTCTGGACTAGAGGTGGGCAAAATGGCTGAATTTCAGTCTGCAGAGTGATTTGAGGTATAACGTGGAATACGCAAAGCACTCTGCAACACAAAGCAGAGTACTTCGTGTCATAATGGGGAACGTAAAGTCCATTGAAACCAATGACTTTGCGTTATTCCACCTTCCTCAAACCACTTTACCACCAATTTTAAGGTGAAGTATATTGCCTTGTTATGGAGCTCCAAGGTGAATTTGTAGTGCTTCATGTGATTGCAGGTCTCATGGGCTCTAGATTTTTCTACACAGCCTCATTTCTGTGTAGCGTGTGTGTAGTGGAAGATGGAGACAGTTTCCTCTCAGAGCTCTGCGATTCAAATCCTTTAAAAGCTGTTAAAAAAAAGTCTTTTTGAGCCACACTTTTTTTGCTAAACATTTACTGCATCGATTGTAGGAAACCTTCCTGTGCTCATATCATCGAGTGTTTATTGTTTGTATGTGGATTTTGAGTGTTAATTTAGAACAGTCAGTCTGTGTACTGTGAAGTGTGCTTTGGGGGAGGGGCATATCTGTGGTGTATGTACATTAACGGGGAGAAAAAGGCAGTCTTTCTGTTTTGGTTATATTTTTCTTGTACAACTGTATTAATGTACACATAGTAACATTTTCAGTAATTCTTGACATTTTTTGCTGATTGTAGTGATGCAGCAGTGCATAATTTCAGTTTGTTTATATTGCTAAAGGTTTTCAATTTGCTGCGCAATACTTGTAGTGTGTGTGCGTGTGTGTGTGTGTGTGTGTGTGCGTGCAATGTGTACCATTAAATCAGACAATTTTTATTTTGCTAGAGTAATGTCAGCAGTGTGAACCTGCCATCCACCACACCTGCTTTCATTTTTATACTGCTTTGTGGTATCTTTACTGGTAGTGGACTGTTACTGCCTTGCACTTCCCCCCCTCCCAACCAGCAAAAGGTATTCTTTTCCAGATTTCAATTTGTGACTTGTGAGCACTGGTTAGGTATTGTGCCTTTGCATCTGACTCTTAATCTTTTGAGTGCACAGCGCAATCTTAATCTGTCTGTGGATTTGCAGTACATCATTAATTCTGGGAGACTGCATTTCTTGTTACGCTCTCATTTCACTTCGTCAGCACTGAGGAATTTTCTGGACACAAGACAGTAACATTTTAGGGATGCACATTAATTCTGGTGACTGTATGTGGCCACTGCTAGTGTGACAGAGTGCATCATTAATTCTGGGAGATTTGCATTTTTTGTTACCCTCTCATTTCACTTCGCCAACACTGGGGACTTTTCTGGACAGAAGACAGTAGCATTTTGGGGATGCAAATTAATTGTGGTGACTGTGTGTGACCACTGAGTGCATGACTGAGTGTGTCATTAATTCTGGGAGACTTTGCATTTCTTGTTACACTCTCATTTCACTTCGTCAGCTCTGGGGAATTTTCTGGACACAGAACAGTAGCATTTTGGGGATGCAAATTAATTTTGGTGACTGCATGTGGCCACTGCTCGCATGACAGAGTGCACCATTAATTCTGGCAGACTTTGCATTTTTTGTTACCTTCTCATTTCACTTTGCCAACACTGGGGAATTTTTTGAACACAAGACAGTAGCATTTTGGGGATGCAAATTAATTCTGGTGACTGTGTGTGACCACTGTGCGCATGACTGAGTGTGTCATTAATTCTAGGAGACTTCTCATTTCTTGTTATGCTCTCTTTTCACTTCATCAGCACTGAACATTTTCTGGATACAAGACAGTAGCATTTTTGGTATGCAAATTAATTCTGGTATCTGTGTGTAATGTAACCATGTCCACTGCATACATGACTGAGTGTGCCATTAATTCTTGGAGAATTTGTATTTCTTGTTATGCTCTCATTTCCCTTCTTCAGCACTAGAGAGTTTTCTGGACACAAGAGAATAGCATTTTGGGTATGCACATTACTTCTGGTGACTGTGTGTGTTGGGGGGCAATGTGGGGCTGTCAATATTGTTGCCACTCTGCCTTACTTTGCGTTAAGGTGGAATGACAATGTGAAGTAATAATTACAAGGCAAAGTGAGTCTTTCCAAATGGCCACTCCGCGGAATGGAGTGTCAATGCAAAGTGACCACTCCGCGTTCACTTTACCAGCAGAATTTTATTTCACTGCATCTCTATTCTGGACAATGGCCTTTTGCTCATCCTCCTCTTCTATCATCCTGCCCCCTCAACTCAATCAATCAATCAATCAATATCTTTTTTTAACCTGGTGGAACACCATTGAGCAAGGCTCATTTACAAGATGGACCTGGAATGAATACATATGATCAAGAAGAAAAAGAACAATTTGGAGACAGAATATTACGTTGGAAAACAAGTACAATATTCACAAAATAACATGACATGGTTAGATAGAGAGGCAACATGACAGACATCAGAAAAGCACAAATGGCATGTGTTACAGGCATAATGCAAGGCATGCAGTATACAGCTAGATACAAATTCTATTCAAGGCAAGTACACAATGGACAATGATAGACTATTTTCATGTTGACCAGAAAGTTGATCAGGGAATGCATTGCATAGTCTTGTGGAGAATGCACAGCAGGGACAGTAAAGGCACAGAGTGAGTAAAGGATAGAGAATGTAGGCAAAAGATGGCATAGGAAGTGATACTCAGGATACGGTGTGGGAACTTAAAAGTGCAACATGGATTATGCCAACCAGGGCTAAGGGGTGTGGCGGGAGGGTATAGAAATGTATAGGTTGGGGGAGACGGAGAAGGGAGTAAGTAGGTAGGTAGAGTCTGAGTTAGGGGGTGTCAATGGCAGAAACAGACAACTAGCTGTGCAATGTCCCCCATTTTTCACTGATATATCTAAAAAACTGTTTTTCTCCATTCTTGACACCCTCCGCAGTCAATGTGCAGGTCCATACCTGCTTTCTCATCCCTGATGAACCTCTTTTCCTCCCTATTTTATTTGTAGATAATCCTCCCTCTCTGCCCCCACTGCTTTCCCTTGTATTTATAGGAGGCCTTCTTTTTGGCCCTATGTGCTTCCCTGACCCTAGCAAAGAAGCATAGGGGTTGTTTGAAAATGTTTATTTTTAGATACTGTTTGAAATCTTAATTTAGTAGGTAGAAGTAAGAGAATGATGATAAGAAGGCATGATTTTTGAATGAACATGTGATTAGTCATGAAGATCATAATAGCAAGCACTGTCTATACTGCCACAAGGTATTCAGGCAAATGTTGATTCTCATGGTGCTCAGGAAGCTGTTTTGCTACTGGCCAGTCATATTCTAGCATTAAATGTGTAGTGTGCAGTAGGGAAGACAGTGGTGTCACCCACATGCCCTTTAATTGATGAAAAGAAAAATGTGTGATTTATAACTGAGGATGGAAGATGAAGAGACTGTATTCTTTTCTGAAGCCTGAGTTCTTCTATGGCAGTTATTTTTAATCATTATTTTTAGTTGTGGCATTATTATCATTATCTTTATTCTTTAATGTGGCTTTGTCTCTATGCAGACAAAATGTGTTTTCAGTGGATTTGAGATTTCATCTGTGAAATACCCCATACTGCAGATAAATCATTTGTTGTTTTAGGTACAGTGGACTGCTGGTAGTAATGGGAGTAGGGGTACTTCTGGGGAGAAATTGGGCACCAGGGCAGTGATTATGAGATGATTTCTTTTTTCTCACCACTGTGGAATTATGTGCCCTCACATGGCATCTGCCAGGGCAGCAAATATGATATATAAACAGATAGAATAATCTGAAATAAATCCTAATATGTAGCTGGCTGGGGTCATCAATCCTAACAGGCAGCTAATTAAGGTCGTAATACCCTACTTGGCTACCATCATATATGGGGAAATAAATATTGACATTTTCAGTGGGGAAAAGGCCCTAACCATGTATTATGATATAATATGGTACACCACATAATGTAACATTTTATCTGTTTTATTATTTTATACTGGATAGTTATTATTTATTATTTTTATTATTTAAAAAAAAAATATGAATCATGAAACAGCACTGGTATGCTTCAGGATTGCTCAGAATAGTTTCATCACCAGATGATCTAATGACCAGCAAGGAAGAGTACTTGCACTATAGTGGGAGTTGAACCACTGGATTTTGGAGGATTAATGCACCACGGTTTCTATGGTTGTACTGTCGTGTGCTCAACAGTTCTTTGTGTTCACAAACCCATGACCATGACTGTCAGTCCCTGTTCCACAATTACCAGCTCTAGTCTCTGCCACCACCATTTGCAGTACTATTACTTAGTGGAACTGGCAATGTGGATCATTTATATGCCTGCCTTCAGCATCTCTTTCTCCGGCTGTTCATATATTCAGGTTTTCTACGCTCATCAACAACACACGCATGACAGATGATGACTACTCAGCTGCAACTGGACCCTAACAGTAATGAGTCACAATAGCCATATATGAGTCTTAGCGCAGATGACAAGTGTGCTGCATGCCTGATCGGTGTCATATGACACATGGGGTGACAGAGAAGAGCAACACCTGAGGTCAGCCCCCACTGACAGACCACTGCCCATCCCATTGAGAAATCTTGTGACTTTGTGTCTTACACCACAGTCTATTTTAATTTTCACTCCCTGTCTGTCACACTCCCCCCACAGGCTAAAAATAAAACAATAGATTTCTGTGCCCTGCTGCACTACCAGAAGTCAGTTAAAAATTATGTTTGTCAGAAAATACTTCAAATCCTCCCTGCAACATTTTTAATGCTTTCTAACAATTTGAACTTGCTCAGTTTGTTCTCTATAAAAGGGCTAGGTCATGATGCTGAACTGCTAAAATGCCAAAGGAAAAAAAACAATCCCTTGGGCCTGCTTTACTGGTATGTAAAATGCCATATTTCAGCATATTTACCAAATAAAAAAATTGCCATTGGCTCAGTCTTATATTGTGTCCCACTAGTCTGTTACAGAGAAAGTCACAGAAAAATCAGTCACCTCTGTGAGAAACCATTACACTGACACACACAAAAACAAGCATTTGTCAATGCCGAATGTTGCTGCTTGTATGTGCTGTTTAGGTATTTGGAAGTGATAGTTCCATGCCTTCCTCCCAAGACATCCACTGTGTCTTTCCGCTCAGTATTCACAGAAGAGTGGGAGGGGTAAGGGCCACAGCAGTACATCAGTTGGCAAGGGGGTGAAGAGGTGGACAATAGTCCATTCAAAGGCAAAAGAGTCCTGCAGGAGCTCACTAAATTGAAGGTGGACAAACAATGGAACCAGATGGCATATGCCCAAGGATATTAAGAGAACTGCAAAGGGAGATAGCAGTACCTCTGGCAGCCATGTTCACTGAGTCATTCAACATGAGTGAATTGGAGGAGGGCACATGTGGTCCCTCTACACAAATGCAGCAGCAGGGAGGAGGCAGGGAACAATAGGCCTTTCAGCCTCACCTCAGTAGTGAGAAAGATCATGGAGGCATTGCTTAAAGAAAGGATAGTGGGGCATCTAGAAGCCATCAGAGCCCAGAACCATAGACAACATGGATTCACAGTGGGGACATCATGTCAGACAAATCTGGTTGATTTCTTTGACTGGGTGACAAAAGAAGTGAATCAGGGTGGGGCAGTGGACAATGCTTACCTTGATTTCAGCAAAGCCTTTGACACCATCCCACATAGGAGGCTGGTAAATGAGCTGGGTAGGCTGGGCATGGTGGAAAGGGTGGTAAACTTGGTTAGAAACTAGCTAACAGACAGGAGGCAGAGAGTGGTGGTAAATGGGGTGCAGTCTAGGGAGAGGAGGTGACCAGTGGGGTGCTGCAGGTCTTCCTTAGTAACATTGCAGAACGGCTGAAGGGAATTTTTTCACCAAATTTTCAACATAGCCATTTTAAGACCTCTGCTCATGAACAGTGTCACTGTGATTTTCTTAATCTGTCCCAAACATTGATTTGGCACACCGACTGCGCCATGGTGCGCTACATGGGCAGAAACACATTTTGGGCAAGATGTGAAAAATGACAGCTGTACTGCTCATAAGGAGGTGTGGTAAAATGGTAATGTTGAAAATCTGGAGTGAAAATATTGAAAATTCGCGAACTTACGAGTGTACATAGGAACTGCGCAACGCATGCCCGTAAAACAGTAATTTTTAAAAATTTTTTCACCAAATTTTCAACATAGCAATTTTAAGACCTCTGCTTATGAACAGTGTCACTGTGATTTTCTTAATGTGTCCCATACATTGATTTCGCACACCGACTGTGCCATTGTGCGCTACATGGGTGGAAATATATTTTGGGTGAGATGTGAAAAATGACAGCTATACTGCTCAAAAGGAGGTGTGGCAAAATGGTAATGTTGAAAATCTGGAGTGAAAATATTGAAAATTCATGAACGTATGAGCGTGCATAGAACTGCGCAACGCACGCTCGTAAAACAGTCATTTTTAGGAATTTTTTCACCAAATTTTCAACATAGACTTTTTGAGAGCCCACCTTATGAACACAGGCAGTGTCATTTCATTAAATGGTCCTGAAAGGTGATTTCATGCAGTGACCGTGAAATCACCCTTCAGGCCCGATTAATGCCATGACAGTGCAAGAATTCATGAGGAGGGGTCCTAAAAACCCCATGTTGAAAATGTGGGCCCAAAATTCCCAAAAATGCCTGAGTAGCTCTCCGGCCCCCTCTAGCTGCTTGAGGTCTGCCTCTGAGCAAGTAAGTGGTCTACTGAGAAATATAGGATATTCTTGTCTCAGAACAGGACAATCAGGAGCTTAAATGGCACACAGGCAGAAAGTAAGGAGAGAGAGAAAAAAAACAGAGGAAAAAGTAAGGATTGCAAACAGTTAAGGGGCCAGAAATAAGACATGATTGGAGTGGTGCAGTGCAGTGGCTGTTGAGCAGCAGTCTTCCGGGAGACGTTCTGGAGGATGCGGTGTTGTCCCATCTGCAGGCACCTCTCTGGGCTGAGGGAGGAGGTTGCTCATCTCCAGGCTGAGTTGGCCAGGATTTGTGGGACCTCCTCTTCCATCCAGGGACCAACAGTGCCACTGCGTTGCCTCAGAGATTGCCAAGAAAGAGGCGCGGTTGGACCACAGTGGGCTCAGGAGGTGAGGTGGTGGAACAGGCGCATCCCTCAGTCGTACCTCTCACAATTCCTATACCATTCTGGCAAAGTGTGGTTCCTCTATGGGCACCAGCAGTGGAACCAAGGAGGATGCTGGGAACCTCTACAAAGGAGACCCACAGGAGGGTGGCAGGGGACCCTGCAGGGAAGAACAACTCCTGGTGGGGACTTCATTGTTAGGAAGGTAGAAGTGGGGGAGGAAGGGGAGAGGGAGGTAAGGTGCCTGCCTGGTGCCATGGCTTGGAGGACAGGGAGCGAATCCTCAGGATTGCCGGAGCAGCTGCACAGGGGAGGGAGCTGGATGTCATTGTCCACCTAGGGACAAATTACCTGGCTTAGAAAGGGATTAGAGAAGTGAAGGAAGAGTTTGTGGAATTGGGGAGGGGCCTTAGTCAAGTAGCACGCACGGTAACCTTCTCAGAGGTGCTGCCCATCTATGGCATAGGAGAGACTAGGGTGTTTCACACCATGGGATTCAATCAGTGGTTGAAAAACTGGTGTGAAGCTCAGGGATTTGGCTTCATTGAGGACTGGGGGTCCACCTGGAGTGATGCAAGCCTATACTGGCATGATGGGCTGCATCTGTCCGGGAGGGGAACCAGGATCCTAGGTGATAGGTTTAAATGCTTCATTGGCAAGCATTAAACTAGAAGGAGGGCACTGGAAAGGAGCAGGGAAATCCTAGCTCCCCAAATAATCACAGTAGTAAGTGCGGCAAACACCAACATAGAGGTGTCGATAGGGAGAAGGGCAGGGGTAAATGGAGAAAGTGACAAAGGCAAGAAGGACAGGGATGGGGCAAAAGGGAGTAAGGCCATCAGGAAATGGACGGTAATGAGTACCAATGCCCGTAGTCTGGGTAACAAGCTCCCTGAGCTGGTGGCCTTGATGGAAGAGGGATGCCTGGATATCATAGCAGTCACAGAAACATGGTACACAGAGAACCATGACTTGGATGTTAACATACCAGGGTACATAACCTACAGGAGAGACAGGCAGGGAGAAGAGGGGGATGAGTAGCTCTCTATGTAAAGGAAGGGATAAAAGCAACTGAACAAAAAGAGTAAACAGGGAGGAGAGGAGGCATTGTGGGTCACCTTGGGGATTGGAAAGGGCACCACAATCTGCATAGGGGTTGTGTACAGACCCCCATGTCAGGGGGAAGGAATGGACAAGGATATGATAGAAGGCATTCTTAGAATGGCAGAGAAAGGGGAGATACTGTTGATGGGAGACCTGAATATGCCAGATGTTAACCGGAGCACATTTGCTGCAGCCACATCCAAGAGCAGGGCCATTCTTGATGCCCTACAGGTGACAGGCCTCAGACAGCTAGTTTGAACCCACTCTTGAGGAGCAATCTTAGACCTCGAACTCTCAAACGGGGGCAGTGAGAGGATCTCAGATCTAGAAGTGGGTTGCCATCTGGGGACAAGTGAGCATCAAACAGTGTGGTTCACGTTAAACTCAGCTACAGAGTCAAGCCATAAGTGAGGGTACTGGACTTTAGGAGGGCTGACTTTGGCAAGATGGGAGAGTGCCTCAGAAAAGCACTAGCAAACAGGCTAGAAGGAGGTGTGGAGCAACAATGGGGAATCATCAAAACTGCCATCACAGAGGCAACAAGCCTTTGTGTGAAGCAAATAAACAAATCAAAATGAAAGAAAAAGCCACTATGGTTCTCAAAAGAGGTGGCTGTGAAAGTAAGGAAGAAAAAGATAGCTTTCCAGAAGTATAAGGAAACACAGAAGGAGCAGGACAGAGAGCTGTACCAGTTAAGGCAGAAGGAAGCAGGAGGGAATTCAGAATAGCAAAGGCCCAGACTGAGGAAAAGATAGCAAACTCAGTTAAGAAGGGGATAAAACCTTTATAGGTACATCATGAAAGTGTAGAAAGACAAAGGGAGGGATAGTGAGGCTGAATAGAATGAATGGTGGGTGGGCAGAGGGACAGTGAAAAAGCAGGATACTGAACGAATATTTCTGCTCAGTATTCAAAAAGAGAGGGGGAAGTGCCTAATCCAATTAACAGAAGCACTCTTGATAGGGGTTGATCCCAGTCCTTTCACAGAAGAAAGGGTTCTGCAAGAACTCCTAAAACTGAAGGTGGACAAAGCAATGGGTCCTGATGGAATTCACCCCAGAATTCTAAAAGAATTAAGGGAGGAACTAGTGAAACCACTGGCTACTCTTTTTAATAAATCATGGGAGGATGGTATGGTACCCGAGGACTGGAGGAAGGCGGATGTGATTCCCGTTCACAAAAGTGGGACCAAGACAGAGGCAGGAAACTACAGACCTGTCAGTCTGACCTCTGTGGTAGGGAAAGTGATGGAGTCACTTCTGAAGGAAAGAATAGTTGAGTACCTATAGGCCAGTGGAGCACAGGACCCAAGGCAGCATGGGTTCACAGCGGGAAGGTCATGTCAGATGAATCTAATAGATTTCTTTGACTGGGTCACCAAAGTAGTAGACCAGGGAGGGGCTGTGGACATGGCCTACCTAGACTTTAGCAAGGCATTTGACACAGTCCCACACAAAAGATTAATAGTCAAATTAACCAGCCTGGGAGTTGGTCCCAGGGTGGTAGCCTGGGTAAAACATTGGCTGCACAACAGGACACAGAAGGTAATGGTAAATGGAGTCCACTCTGAAGAAAGAGGGGTTACTAGTGGGGTACCTCAGGGTTCAGTATTGGGTCCAGTCCTTTTTAATGTCTTCATCAGTGACATTGCAGAGGGACTGGAAGGAAAAGTATGCCTTTTTGCAGATGACACAAGATCTGCAACAGGGTTGATACACAAGAAGGCGTGGAAAGGATGAAAAGGGACTTGGCAAGGTTGGAGGAATGGTCAGAAGTATGGCAGCTAGGATTCAATGCAAAGAAGTGCAAAATAATGTACCTGGGAAACAAGAACCCAGAGGAAGAATACACAATGGGTGGGAGGTAGTAACAACAACAAAAAGAAAGGGACCTGGGGATAATCATATCAGATGACCTTAAGGTTAGCAATGTGAGAAAGGTAGTAGGAGGGCTGGGGGTATACTGGGATGTATAGGGAGAGGCATCAGCAGCAGAAAACAGGAAGTTGTTATCCCTCTGTACAGACAGTTGGTGAGACCCCATCTGAGTACTGTGTCCAGTTCTGGAGACCCCATCTCCATAAGGACATAGACAGGATAGAGGTAGTCCAGAGGAGGGCAACTAAAATGGTGCAGGGTCTGCAAGAGAAGCTGTATGAAGAGAGACTAAAAGAGCTTAATATGTATACCCTTGAGGAAAGAAGGAGAGGGGGGACATGATAGAAACTTTTAAGTACCTCAGTGGAATCAACAAAGTCCAAGAGGGTAGCATCTTTCAGAAAAAGAGGCAGGCAAGAACAAGGGGACACAATTTAAAGATAGAAGAAGGGCGGTTCAGGGGCAATGTGAAAGTATTATTTCACAGAGAGGGTAGTGGATGCATGGAACAGCCTTCTTGAGGAGGTTGTGGGGTCTAAAACTGTGGGAGAATTCAAGAATGCATGGGACAGACATAAGGCAATTCTTGTGGGGGGTAGGAAGAAATAAGCTGTTGGTTAACTAGGATCTGCGGCCTATCCTGTAGGTAGGGAAATGGGCAGACTAGATGGGCCAAGCGGTCCTTATCTGCTGTCAAAGTCTATGTTTCTATGTTTCTATGAGATATGCAACAAAGTTGAAAAACCCCTATTTATTCCATTATACAGCTTACCGGCATTTCCTCATTTTCATGTCGGCTTTGAAGAGTGCAGGACGTGTTCCCGGTCCACGAAGATTGTCGTGTCGAGGTCTGGAGGTAAGTATGGGGTGAGGGGGGGTGGGGAGGCAGGGTGTGCAGTGGGTGGGTGTGGGTTGTGGGGGGCAGGGAGACTATGAGGGCCATTGTTTTATTTACAGGTTTTTTTTAGTAAGACAATGGGGACGTTTGCCACACTGGGTGGGCTCCCAGCGTGGCAGCTGGAAGAGGCTGTTTGGGGGCTGGAGTCGGCGGAGTTGGGCACCCCAGCCATAACAACCTTTAGCACACTGGGGTGGGCTCCCAGCGTGGCACCTGGAAAGCTTTGGGCGTGCAGCCGTGGAGCAGCGGGGATTGGGCACCCGTCGGCTATAACAGTTTTTGCCATGCTAGGTAGGCTCCCAGCGTGGCACCTGGACAGCTTTGTGGGGCATGGAGCCGACTGGGATTGGGCATCCCCGTCAGCCATACAGTGTGTGTGTGTGGGGGCGCATCAGCATGCATTATGCTTACTTGCGTGTGTGTGTGTGTGGGGGGGAGCTCTGCTCACTGAAGCGGAGCTCTCCCTTTCAACTGTACGACCACTACATTTTCAACTGCTGTCATAGACAGCTGCAGCAGTGATTGGGGAACTGCAAACACACTGACGGAATTGGAAGACGGGTGCCACACCTCCGAAAACTTGGATGATGGCACTATGTTTCTTGCACATGCGTGCGAACAACATAAAAATGGCTGTGATAGCATCTGTCTATTTACTTGTGTGTTAAAGTCAGACCCTAACAGATCTTTGAAAAAGTAAAATAGGGGTAACTGTCTGATTACTAATTTTTTTACCGGCCCCTAGTGTCTTTTGTCTTTATGAACCACTCAAGTAAATCCCCTAATAACCCATGCCCTGTCTTGTCTTATAGCATAATTTAATGATTGTGGATATATCATGATAAAAATAAATTATATTTTGTCATGAAATTTGATCTGCAGTAGGAATACTATACAATTATTATTCAAGATCACATGACAAGCACATATTCTCACTCTAGGTCATACAACATGCAAATATTTGTACAGTAGGTCTCTTGGAATGGAAGTGCATCTCCATTTCATTCTGCTACTTGACTTTACTCAAAAAGTTCTACTTCGAGATAAGTTATGTTTTACTTTGTTAAGACACAACACATGCACTAATTTTAACACACCAACAGCCACTGAATAAATCAAATGTGGCATGGGCCCTATAAAAAAATGGCTCATAATTTACTAGTGATCTGTGACACTCTGACCTCATTTGTTGCTTCGCCACTTATGATGTCATGGTGTCACACACCACTCACATGATGTATGTTATATATTGTCCGTACCATATACCATATATATCTGACTGGTTAACAAACATTTCTACTCATGTAATTTGTGCATTGCAGAAATACAAGTCAGATCTTATAATTCTTATTACCAACTCAAACATCAGATATGACTATAAAAGCAAACATTTTTTTTTGAAGCCCGAACACCCATTTCCTCCAAGACAGAGCACTTTGTGTTCATCCTGCATTTAGCACATTACTGTGTGGTAACTCCAACATGGTTGTTAGCCAGTTGTATACATTTATTAAAAAGGAAGTAGCTGTAAATACAAAATGACAAGTTGCCGTATACTGTACCTATGAAATGCTATGTGTGATCAGCAATCCTAAAGTGGGATTTCTAGACTAGTGACAATTAAAGGCTTATGTGGGGTTGACCTTGTCCCTTTAAAGAATACATGTCATTAATATTAACCTCTTGAAAGCAACCAGCAAGATAAGTCCAGTTTAATGCTGTAGAACAGAGCCCAGCATAGCTGCTGCATTATTGAGATAACAGAATGCCATGGCCAGTGGTGTCAAATCCTGATAACATTTCAAGCAGCAACAATGAGAGGTGACCCTCATCAATAAAAGTAAGCAGATCTTGGTCCTGCATGTCTTTTCTATACACCTAATTGAAAAACAGTAAAGATACATTTTCCATCAAAATAATTAGATTCTTGACTGGCAAGTACTTTTCCAAACTCTTAGAGATGAAAGTCAGTTGCACAACTAGCAAGTAGACAGGAAAAGTAAAATCAAGAGAAGGTTTCTGATCATCTTCTGAATACCTATGTAGAAGACCCCAGGAAAATGCCTGCTGTATGCCTGCTGGTGCCGAGGGTAGCTCATTGTGCTGTGATGTAGGTGTCCCAGGCTTGTGGTGCCAGCCCCATTCTGAGCCCTGAGCTGAAGGCATCTTGTGAGGCCTGCAAATGGCAGCCTTCTCAGACATGAGGGTGGTGTTTGCTCATCCTAGTGCCTTCCTTCCCATGCAGAGGATTGTGCAGATGGAAGCAGATCAGACTTGTGGGTATTTCCATGACAGCCCTCCCCCTGCATGGATTGTGTAGTGTGGGTAGGCGGTCTGTAAGTGTGGCTGGGAAGAGAAGTTGAGAAACTAATTGCTAGATGTAAAATGGAGTTACTCTGGCGTCAGAACCCTGGTTACTTGGAGGAAGGGCAAATGGGGTGGCAGACTGAAGGGGCATAAATACCAAGATAAAGAGAAATAGTCTTCTCTTAAAGATTCATATTCTTCCTTGCCCCTGTTTGTGTGTGCATACTTTAGCTCATGTACAGTGGAGCCAGCCAGGATGCAATGCTCTGTGATAAGTATAACAGACTTCAATGTGTGAAGAACGGAAGTGAGGGCCATTGAATTGCAATGAGCGCCTGCAGTAATCTGCAGCACGTCCCTGACAGAAAATGTGATACATGTAAAAGTTTTGCATCCTGGCTGACCCAACCATTTATACAAAATATGCATTATAAGAAATATAGAATGCATTCAGGCTATAAATGTGAGATTGTGCACATGCTCATAACTTGTAATGACTCCCCAAACAATCGTTCTCTCTCTCTCTCTCTCTCTCTCTCTCTCTTTCTCTCTTTCTCTTTCTTTCTTTGATTTGTGACCAAGTGAGCTGTAACACAGAGAACAATTTATGGGTAGCAGTGTCATGTGTAATGAGGGCTGACAAATGCCAGGTCTACGTCAAAACCATTAATCAATAACAGCATGGTACAATATCTCATTGTGAAAACGGCTTGAGCAAAAACAGCTACAGGTACAAACAGTTAAAAGAACACACACACAAATATAAGTTTGAAAGGAATGAATTTCTACAGCAGCAAACAGTGCACACAACACAAATGGAAAAGCACAAATGAAACCACAGGCATGTAATCCAACAGTATACAGAGCAACACAAAATCAGCTAACTAATTCAGAATGTGACACTGCCTTAAGACCCCATTAGAAATTATAAGCAATGCCCTATAAATAATCATAGGGACTTAAAGTGCTATATTTCATGACAACATCAAAACTTCTCTACTACTACTAATACTACTGCTCACCCTAAATCACTGTACACACAAACAAGCATGAGCAAACTGCCAACAGGCAACTGAACACCAGTCCTGTTTAATCACAGCCAACATCTCACAACAATCACCAGACAAAGGAATTTGGGTTGCACAATCCAAGCACCCAGTCAGTAAGAGAACACACCTGATATACAGTGTGCTGCTACTATATTCACCTCAACAGTACCATACCATGCACATTGCAAACATTTCAGAACTGCTCACAGATCAATTTTATATATGGGGGCTTCACCCCTAACACTACCAGAACTTAAATATATATCCTCTGAGACCACACATACCAGTACATAGGTACTATTCAGCCACACGCTCTTTAATCCACAGCACTGTTCATGCTCACACTGTTTTCGACACATGCTTATTCACATGCACTTTAGACTGGATGCCACAAATGCCCAACATGTGTGATACTACATTTACACCAAGAGTAAAGAAGAAGAGCTTATTAAAGCATCACACACTGATGTTGTTTGTCAAAGCTCATTACACAACTCCTACCCAGACATTTTTTTTTTATACTAACTTGGTCGAGTTTTTTTTCCATAAGAATAGCCGATTGTAATTTGCTATTACAATCAACTGGTTATAATGGCGAACATGCTCTGCTTTTCCTATGAGAAAACCACAAGCCAGAGTGTTGCTCACAATACACTCTCTTCTAACAGGCACCAAAAGCTGCTATGTTATATAATGTATGTGGTGAAAAAACACAACTCCAGAAATTATATAAAATGAAATATGGGGTGGTGTGCAAAACTCAAATTTTTACACACCCTCAATGTTGGATGCCTAAATAAACCCTTAGAGCTTAAACACACTATCCCATGTATTACCTCCTCTCTCTCTCTCTCTCTCTCTCTCTATATATATATATATATATATATATATATATATATATATATATAAATATATAGCATAATGCATGGGTGGTGTGCTTAATGAGAATTTTACACACACTCGAGGTGTTGAATGCTAAATAAACCCTGAGAGTGAAGCTCGAGAGTTTATTTAAGCAACCAACTCCAAGGCTATATAGTAACATTCGAGCTGTACACACCACCCCATGTTTATTTTATATAATTGTTGGGGAGCATTTTTTTTGTCACAACAATTATATAAAATAAAAGTACATTGCTGAAAGGCCTAGTTGTAGCTTAGTAGCAAACATTCCCTGCCATAATTGGGCTGAAGCACTGGTTTAAACAGTTAATGTTTTTCTTTTTATGATTCCCTTAAGTCCCCCCAAAAAAAAATACAGTGAAAAAAGGTTTTAATAAAATAGTTGTTTAGTTGTCGTGGGACTTGTAGACAGTGGAGTCCGAGTGTCAGAAGTGAGGAAGTGCAGCCATGGTCCTCGGGTTTACTTGGTGGTGGGAAGACTGTGGACGGTGCATGCATGGAGCAAGGGAAACCAGCAGATTATAATGGCAAGCTATAACCTGGTTTCCCTATAGGGGAAAATGCTCCCCAGTTATTCTATTATAATTACTGATCCCCATCTGTTATGCAGGAAAAAGTCAGGCAATTGTGAGGATGAAGAGCCATGAAGTACCCATTTAGTCACTAGAAAATGATGTTATTATATATCAGGTAACATTTACCTGTTTTAGTTCTTTGTTGGTGATCTAAACCATTTTATAAGGACAAACAAGTAAACTGGAACCAAAGGGAGAAGGAAGTAAAAACTAGACGTAAAGAAGTACTTTCACTTTCAGCTACTGTTCACTGCATGCTGAAGGTGTGAGATTGTGCTACAGCTGTGAGGAGCTGTTACGTTTCCAATAGGACTTTGAAAACTGTTATTTATTTGTTTGGGTACTGTGGTCCTTCTATTGTTTGTTGGTTGGTGAACTCTTTCCTCAGCAGCTAGTATCTGACAGGAGTATAAATTCACAGTCAACTGTAAGGAAACAATTTCCATGTTAGTGGCTGTTCAGCACATGTGCCAGCTGTCAGTAGCGATTGACAAGTATCAGTTGCCTCTTGCTTGTTGTTATAACCAGCTGGTTATAACAACAAATAACTTATGGTTATTTAGCATAAAATAGCCCTGTCAGGAATTATAACTTGTTTCTAAGTACATTCTGGGAGTATGTTACATGCAGCTTTCTTACTGACATGGGGAATGCTGTTCAGGTTACAATATGTGTCATGGGGAATTCAACATCCACTCAGACAGCCTCCAAAGATGAGTGGAAGAAATATTGATCATCTTATTAGATGGGTGGCACCTCAATAACCCCCCAGTTGCACTACTTTGTCGGTACTAGGTATTAGCTCAGATTCCTGGTGTGGGATTCAAATCAGTGACTTTACAATCATCCAGCCCCAGAGGACAGTGGGTAACCTATTGACCTACTAGAGCTTTTATAATGTATTTACAATTACTATGAGCATTTTTTCATGCTCAGATAACCGGGGAGGGGGGGACTCCTTTCTGTATGCGCACCCTGGTGCCACTCACACATAGCCCTACCTTGGGCTAGTCTTGGGTTCTTTATGGTGCAGTGTACAATTAGAAGTAACCCGGTTTTGGTGCCTCCACCTGGAGCAGAGATATACCCAGGCTACCCAATGTGGCCCTCTCCTCACCCCAGCTACAAATATCAGTTCTCCTCCAACACACAATCACATTTTACCTACACAGGACTAAAACACACAAAGCAATAATGAGGAATACAAATTGTAACATGAACTAACCATGGATTTATTTGTAGGAAAGGAGTGAAGGGGAAGCAAAACACAGAACAAACCGTTTTGATTTCACAACTTTCTCCACACAGTTCCTGTACCACCCCCGCAGGTGCACTCGGGTTTCCCCCACGGCCGTAATAGTTCTTACTGTCCATTGCAGTGGGTAACTCACTGGGTTGCTGGTGGCCAACTAGATGACAAAAGATTGAAGGCAGTTTGGGGGAAGCAGAAGGAACAACAGTCTTTTAAACATGAACTCAAGAACTTGGTAGAGGGCCCAAAAATTATTGCCAAACAAAGTTAAACAAATGTTCTTGTAATCTTCGACCTGGGCTGTTCCTGCAAATTAACAAAGTCCTACCCAGGATGTCACTCCCTTTATAGCTACAGTAACTAACTAACTTAGAAAATAACTCCTTGGGACGCTGCCCAGAGGTACTCACAGTTTGTTGACAGGCTCTGGGGGTGCGGAAGAAGAATAAAGCTTGTTGGTACCACTCTGATTACAGCAGATTGTCTCTCAAAGAACAACAGCTGCACACTGAAGATTCAAAGCAGCTACAGGGTTCTACACCTGTGACAGATCTTTCTCTTCTTTGCCCCTCAGGCCTTTCTCATCTTTGCCTATCACTGGTCTTCCATCTTCTTCTCTCATGCCTTTCACCATCTTCACAACACGGGCCTTTAGTCAACTTCACAAGGGGACCACCCAGGCTTGGCATCACCTAAGACTACTCACAGACCACACACAGCTTCTACCGTGAACTGAAGTTCAGTTTGGGCTTCTTTACAGTCTATGGCCTGTCCAATTTACTTTGCCATCCAGCTGAGAACATTTCATTAGTTTACAGGATTGACAAAGGGAAAACCACAGTTCCAGTAAGTTCTCTAGGAAAGCAAGTTAGCAATCCAATTTCATTCCTTCTGGAGCAAAGACTTAGTAGGCACTCTGTCTCAAGAGTTTTGGTGGAGGAGAATAACTGCACTCAAGGTAGCCTTCTGGCTCATGCAACCCTCTTTCAGCAGTCTTCCCTCACTCAAGTCTTGGCTGGACTCTTCCCGGAACCCAGGACACAGCCTGTAATATAGCAGCTCATAGCTCCCACTCTGGTGGTTGCTTTCCTGGGCCTTCTCTGGTACCCTCTGATCCCTTCCCAGCAGCAGTTATGGTTGGCAAGCTTATGGAGACTTCCATTATTGTTTATTATATGTCGCCCTATTTTGGCAGCCCAAAACTTTAATGTGCAGCCCATTCTGGGGCTAAGAATTTTATGTCCTGGTCCTGCTTGCCCTAAATGGGCCAGCATCATCTTTGTTTACTTTGTGGGTGCCCTCTTTTGCTCATCAGGGCTCCATAAATAATAGGCACCTATTTTGCACCCTTTATTAATTTTACTAGTAGGGAGCCATGGCATCTTTAAGGGGTTAGGGCAACACATGTGCAAATGGTGCAAGGTGGTCATATGTTTTGTTTACACAACAGTCGCTACTTCACAGTTTCACCCTGGACCAGACAAGTCTCTCCTTCAATGCCAAAGAGTCTCAAAAGCACACAGTGGAGCTGGCTTCTTCTTCAACAGGGGCTGGGGAGGAGAAGAAGTTCTCGGCAGCCCTAGCTGCTGGGACTAGCAGGGGAGCCCTGGCCTGAATCCTGACAGGGGCTCCTAAACAAACCCTCTGATCCCATTATCAGATGCACCATAGACCAGAGGCAGAGCCAAGACACATTGGGGCCATAGCCCCATAAGATAAGCCTCACACGGGGTGGGGGGGCACCTTATACATTACAGCTGGGTAGTTGTGACCTAGAGCCATCAATCAAGCTCATTTTACTAACAATGCATGTAACAGTCTCGAAACTGCCACCTGTTTAAGCAGATTTAGTTGATTTTTTTTCATGAGTTTGACTGGTAAAACAAACCAATAAACAAGAAAGTTTAAATTATGATTTTTCTTGTCTTTACTTGTTCCAAGCTAAACACTTAAATGGATCACTAATTAAAAATGCTTGTCAGTATTTATCAAAAACAAGACATGGATGTGTGTAACTGAGAATTTTATACACATCCTGGGTGAGGGATGCTTTTATAAACCACTCTTGATTTAAGTAGCATCCCACAAATTAGCTGTGTTTACAAATCTGGTTACACTACCCACCCATGTATTATTCTCTTTATAATTGCTGGCCATCATTTTTAAAAGCTAAATAACTGGGTTATAATTTTTGGTTGCAATGGGTCATGTGTAGCCACAAGCTATTAATCAAACTCAAACTGTTAATCTAACTCACACTGCTAGAGCTCTGTTCCCCAGCAGCAAAACTACCTTTTGTTTCAAGCAATTTATGTGATGGGCATTAATTGTTTAAAACAATTGAGTGACATTAACTATTTCTAACAATTAATGCCCATCACAGAACAACAGTTGAATGTTTACAGTTTAAAGACAACAAGTTAAAGTTCATATTACTAAACTATGAGTTCAACAATAAGTTTATAGAACTGAACCATCCTGATGTCTCTTTAAACCCCTCCCTTCTTTAAATGCTGGAGATTGATTAGGAAAAAAAGGGTTGGTTTGCTTTTATAAACTCCTTGAGCTTCAATCTTCAGGTTTATGTTGCATCCCATATCTCAGGTATTTATAAAAATGTGTAATATATTGATAAGCAAAACAGTAGTATTGAAAACCATAGAAAATGCCCTGTAATACAACAATTTGTATCCCATACCATCATTCAAATCTCTTTAACACTGTAATTCTGAGCTCATAATACTATTGTTCCAAGCTCTGGATGGTAGTATTATGAGACAAATGCAGGATTGTGCACTGAAGAATTCCTTATGCTGAATGCAAGCTGGCTTTTACTGTAACTGCCATGGACAGTAAAAGCCGACATGCCACTGCTTAGAAAACCTCCTTCTCTACTATCATGTCCCAATCAAGTACATGGAGGAGAGAGACAGAGAGAGATGGAGAGATGGAGAGGGAAGCAGCAGTAATAGCTTTGGGGAGGCAGAGTTATAAAGATGATCGCTCACTTTCAGACCTTATTTTTTTTGTCTTATTTGTTTATGTGCCACTGGCACCCTAATTGGCCACTCCTTCATGCCACCTAGGACTACCCCATCCAACCAGTCACCTTTTCCTCTATCTCATAGTGGTACAAGAGAGAGGGAAAGAGAAGAGACTGTAGCTCTGGAGTGGAGAAGGGGACATAAAACAAAGGATTGCCCTGCAGATGGCTGTAACAGATCACAAAAATTTAAGAAAACCTAAATACAGTACTATTAAAAAAACACACCTTTCATTTATGGCTTTGGAGCAACTTCCTGACATGTAAGTGTAAGTGCAGAGAAATTGAAAGTATACCAGTGCCAGAGTTAGACAACCTGTTTGCCAATTTTGAAACTCCCTGGATTTATATTTTACAAAAAAATTTAAAATAGGGGACTGAGTATCAGTCAGCTATAATACCATCTAGAGGTTCTGGTGACATGCTGGAACCTCTCAAGCTTTGTGCTCAAGGTTCACATGCCACCAGAACCTCTCAATGACATTATAGCCTCATAATACACAGTCTTTATCTATTATTTTATTTATTATACACATCTACCAATATATTATTCTCTATATATTAAAAATTAAAATAATGAAGTTTAATTACTTAGGAAAAAGAATTAGTGCTCGGGGGGGGGAGGGCGGTGTCAATTATGAAATTCTATTGTGGCCAGAACTCAACATAATGTCACAATTTTATGCTCAATTCTGCCGAATTCTTCCCTATTTATTGCTGCCAAAAAATCTAGGATTTCACAGTTTATATTTGTACTATATTCCATAAGCAAGAAAATGTCAAAAACTCTACAGTTCTTATTAATTGAATTAAAAGTCTTCTGCAAACATTAACATTCTACTGTTTACTTATTGGCAGAATTTTCTGGAATTTATCGTTCCATGCACTTCTAAAATGAAACCATTGAAGTTAAGATCTTTTTTATAATGGTATTCTGTTCAAGAAGAAACCCTACAAGTGAAACACTACAAGTGTAATTACAATATGACACTGAGAACAGACAGTGGAAACTAGACAGTGTATGTGCAGTAACATCTAAAAAAGTTAACAGCAGATCAAGTAATGAATAATGTGATCAGACCCTTGGTGTAAACAAAGCTGTACTGTATATCAGCAAAATGAGATACATGTTTTTATTTTTTTTGTTAACTGCACATGTGGTTTTATAACTGTCGCCTTATAATTCCAGCACAAGGGGTATAGAATACTGTACGAAATCTTAAAGTTCAGTTTTCCAAAACAAATGCTGTGCTTTGGCAAGGTCACCTGATTTGAAATTTTGGTGGGGTATAAAATAAAAAATGTAAACCAAGTTTTGAAGCTTTGAAATGCAGCTGTCCAACATTATTTTTCCCTAGAGATTGTAAAATGTGGCTCATTGGCGTCCAGCACTTGTAACAAAAAAAAAAGTAAATGCAAATTTAAGAATTAGAGAAGCTCAGTATCTTCCCAGTGACCTAGGGACTATTACATTTTGTAAAGACTGAAATCTAAAACTACTGCTTAATGGTTGGAGAATTGAGCCAAATAGCAGTTTAAGTACTAAACAAAGTTGGATGTCCACAATACTCCAACCTTAAATGACAGTGCAAGCACAACAAGGAACAGTATTAATGGAAAAGGTCATTACTGCTCTCCTCTGCAAAATGTGTCAGCTGGTATCTACATATCCTATGCAGCACCTACATAAAATATTACTGCAACACAGTTCTGAAATAGCACATTTTGTCCCATGAATCAAGCAGAACATGACAGTGATTCTTCAGGTTCCAAAACATTTCAAAACCACACAAAAGTTTACTTTTAATACAAAAGTACCTTATTGTTAATTTATAACTTGAAATTCACTAGAGTTTGAAATGAATGCTGCACAGCATGATCTGATGCAGTGTTTCAGTATCACAGTGTTGTATGTTAATACCACCATGAAGTTGGAGACCAGTTTTACGATTGTAAGAATTGTCTCACATGCACTCTGAAGGTATGAAAACCGTGATCAGAAGGTAAACCATCCTGATACCCTAAGAATGCAAGTGAGACCACTCTTACAGCCATAACAGTGGACTCTGCTGCAGGACTATTAATATGTTATTGATCAAGCTTGATCAATAATTTATATATTTAGTTTCTTTACTAATTCACAGAATGTGCTCATTTCCAGGATAAGTACACATCAACCATTCATCACAGAATAAGAGTGTCTCATGCACAGATAAAAAGCTGCACTCTATTTGATCAGGAGCATGCCCTCAATCTATGATGTCTTCCTCAGGTGGAAAACAAAGTTTAAATATGTTGGGAGTTCAAGTAACATATCTTTGTAATCAATGGAAAACCAATGTATTTTACTCATGATGTCCATAGGGGATAAGCAAATAAGTGTGTATAAGTCACAACTACTATATGAAGAAAATGTTTGATTTAATATGACAGATGTTCAGTACAATTTGAAGATGGAGGGTGACAGCTCAGGGGTAATGTGAGTAAATTCTTTTTCATGGAGAGAGTGGTGGATGCATGGAACTGCCTTCCTGGAGAGGTTGTGGGGTCTAAAACAGTGGGGGAATTCAAACATGCATGGGACAGACATAAGGCAGTTATAGTGGGGGTTTGCAGGAAGTAGGCTGTTGGTTAACTAGAATCTGCAGCTTTTCCAATAGGTAGGGAAATGGGAAGATTGGGTGGGCCAAGTGGTCCTTATCTGCCATCAAAGTCTATGTTTCTATGTTTCTACAATGATTTGTTTACTTTTCATGGTGAAATTAAAAAAAACTACTGAATTGTGAAGCCCATGTGGAAAAAAATATGCAGACTTTGCCCTTGGCAAAAGGGAAACTCCACTTTTCTTGCACATTGCAGAGCATGCCAGCTTTAAAACAGCAGTATAAAAATGTGAAACCCTTCCTACAGAGCACTTTATCTTCCTCCTACCCCCACAGCTGATGTAATTAACAAACTCTGGCCAGAGCTGACAGCGCTATGAAGTGCTACCAAATGACAAACATTACACATGTACGTATTAATTATTCAACGGCCAGGTGTAACTTCATCATATGTTGGAGGTGTTGCACTAAATTTTCAGCATGGCCTTCTGTGGACCCCTCCTCATGAACAGTGCCAGTGTCATTTTGTTCAATTGTCCCAAAAGGTGATTGCACAGACCTTACACTCTATTCTGTGCCACATGTGTGAAAACAAGGTCTGGGCAGGTTGTGGAATATGACAGCTGTTGAGTTGTGAAGGAGGTGTACAAAAATGGCTATGTTAAAAATGTGAAGTGAAAATATTAAAAATTAGCGATGTTAGGAGTGTGCATAGAAAGAGCGCAGAACACGCTCGAAACGCAGTCATTTTTTGGAATGTTTTCACCAAATTTTCAACATGAGCTTTTTCGGACCCACCTCATGAATGGTGGCACTGTCATTTCATGAATTGGTCCTGAAAGCTGATTCTGCGCAGTGACCATGAAATCTTTTTGGACCTCTCCTCATGAACAGTTGCCAGTGTCATTTTGATTTGTTTTCCCGAAAGGTGATTGCGAAGAGCTAATGAGCTATTCTGTGCCACGGGTACAAAAACACATTTCAGGCAGGTTGTGGAAAATGACAGCTGTACTGTTGTGAAGGAGGTGTGCAAAAATGGCAATGTTAAAAACTTGGAGTGAAAATATTAAAAATTCGCAATGTTAGGAGTGTACATATAAAGTGTGCAATGCAGACTCATAACATAGTCACTTTTTGAAATTTTTTCACAAAATTTTCAACATGGGCTTTCTGGGACCCACCTCATGAATAGTGGCACTGTCATTTCATGAATCGGTCCTGAAAGTTGATTCTGTGCAGTGACCATAAAATCACCTTTCTGGGCTGAGTAACAAAATGACAGTGACAATTCTCACAAGGTGGGATCCCAAGAATCCCATGTTGAAAATTTTGGGCAAAAATGCCAAAAAATGGCTGAGATATGAGCATAAGTTGAAAATCCCATTGAATGGCTGTATAGCATACTTACGTTTAATTCTTCAGTTCGCAGTTGGGGTTAGCAGAGTGCACACGTTTCCCAGTCCAGAGGCGATGATAGCTCAAGCTCTGGAAGTAGGTATGGGGTAAGGGGTGTGTGTGGGGTCGTGGGTGCTTAGTGGGAGGGTGGGGAGGGGAGGACAGCAGCGATGAGGAGGGACCATTTTCAGTTTTGCAGGGGAAACAATCTGACGAGAGACCATTTTCCAATTTACAGGACAAGTAAACATTTAGGCACACTGGGGTGGGCTCCCAGTATGCCACATGAATGCTGGCATGGGGATTGGGCACCCTGATGTGGGCATCGTTGGGCAGGGAGCACCAGGAAAAAACTGTGACGAGGGACCATTTTCTGTTTTAGAGATAAAACCATATTTCCCACGCTGGGGTGGGCTCCCAATATTGTGATAGAACATCATGATTGGGGATGACTTGGGAGGGGGCACAAACTAGAGAATGGCATTGTGCCATTTGCAACTTTCTGCTTTTTGCAGCATGTGCACAACTCTCTCTTATGCATGACTTCTCATGTGCAGTGCATGCTGAAAGTCGAGAGTAACAGCTGAAATAGTGCTGCTGTTATTATGTATGCTAATCGTGGTGGAGGGCTTTCAGCTCTGTTTGGCATTTGAAAGGATATTCCAAAAGTCCGGTGGAAGAGGTTGTGAGATTGGCCATTTTCAGAGCTAAAAAGCTCTCACAAAATGGCTGTAGGCTCCGCTCACAGCCCTAAAAATATCCACCTTCCCCAACCCACTTATTTCCCATAAAAGTGGACCTATCTTATAACTGCCAGTCACCCATATTCTAAGGGTCCATTGGGGATTCTTGATTTTCCCTGTCCAGATATTAGTCTGTGGAGCCGTAGCTGTGGAGTCAGGCTTTACTGGGATCTGTGCCACACTTAATGGGTGTCTAAATGATGAGGGGGGACACTCCTGCTATGTTCTTTTCCCTCAAGGTTGCCCTGGCTGTGAGTGCATGTGTCTGAGTGACTGACCCTTAGTTTCTCCAATGAGGTAGTGGGATGTTTGGGGGAGGGTTGATGAACCCCAGGATCACATCTGGCAGGCGGGGCAGTGTTAGATCACTGATCTGTTTAGGAGTTCCCCTTCCTTTGGATGCGGTGAGTCAGGGCTCTGTGCTGAGGATCTGAGTGGCCTAGCATGGGAGGCCTTCTGTGATTACAGTTTCAACCTGTCCCTTCCATTTCCCTACTACAAACTCTCTTTCACCCTGAAACATTGAGCGGTTCTATAGTAAGGTGTCAGTGTTGTTTGATACAGTCCTTCCGTCTATGAAAGGAAAGGGGAAATTGTTTAACCAGGAAAGGCACACTAAGCTGAAGCTTGTTTCCAGGTGCAACCTGGGAGCAGAAGGAAATTAAGTGACTTGCTCAGGATCACACAGTATGCAAGTGGGGGTTGTGTGATTCAAACCCAGGTCTCCAGGTTTGCAGCTCAGAGCCCAAAAACACTTTGCTATACTGCCTCCTATGATTCATACTGCCCTCCCTTTCCCAACCTCCCCACATTAGCCAGTGTTTAAAGGTGCTCACCATTGTCTAGTTTGGAAGTGGTGCATGGTTTGAACCCACTCAGTTGTGGGTCTCTTTGCTGTATGACTTACAACCCAATGTGTGTCTCTGAGCCTGAGTAGCCGAATACAGATCCCCCTTAAGCACTTTGTGGCTCCCTTAGTGGTGCCATTATTCACAATTTGACAGTCATTTTCCTTGCATTACAAGCCCTGTGAGAAAACGGTTAAGAAATTAAAATATACCATAAGCCAAACAATATTCCTTCACATGCAGTCTTTCAGGTTTCCAGACAGAGAGAAAAGAGGAAAAAGAACAGGTTAAAGAAAAGGCATTTTTTCCCGATGCTACTGACTGGGGTCTTCACTCCTGCTCCACCATTTGTCCCTATGAATGATGTGTGGGATATAACTAATCCCACTCAGCAAACTCGTAAGCTTCTCCTACTGGTGGTAGGGTCACTTCTGCATGATCCTTGGTATATGAGAAGAAAAAGGGGTCATTACGCCATGTGGGGGGCAAACCATTTAAGCAGTTAAGGGGGTACATCTTGGTGAATGATACCTCCTTTATCCCTTGACTGCCTCTGTTAATATTGGTTGGGCTACATGTTTAGTGGATTAACAGTTAGGTCTGACTCTCAACCTTGCACCCTTCAAATGCTTGTGGGCTAACCTCCTATAAGCAGTGCCTATGTATCGGAGGGGTCCGGCCTGGTGCCTGGTCCCCATCCACTGTTGGAGTTACCACCGATGGTCGCTCCATGCCCTGACTCATTCCACAGTCTGCATAGGCTCAGCTGTTGGTATTTGAAAGTGTATTGTCCACCTCCGCCCTGATGTTTGACTGTCTGCAGGACAGTTCCTTTACCGGGGCAAATTGCAGCAGCAACCTGCATGACGGGGGCAGATTCCACTTGTGGGGTTAAGGGGTGTTTAGCTAATGGTAAGGGGGACCCGGCATACCCTGAAAAAGACATTTTGCATTAACCTGTCAAAGAATGTGGTAGGAAGAGCTCGTCTTTACCCAGTAGTCCAATACGAGTCCAGTCCACCAAGGATGAGGCAAGGCATTTTGAGAAGAAAGAAATTAATAAAAATAAAAATAAAAATTATTAGAAAAGAAAAAGCAGCTGTCCACAAGGTTCAAGATGATTTATCAGGTGTGGATGGTGCTGCCTATTCCACCAGGGATTTGCTTGACGTTAGTCTGGCTCTCTCCTCCTGATCATGGAACCCATCACGGGCTTTCATCAGGCCATTCCCTGTTTCTGCAGATGTGTCAGCCCAGTCTATGTGTTTGGAAGGGTCCTGGGTTATGTTCTGTGGCAGTGGGCTACTGGGAAGAGATTGATTTTCCCAAATGCGTAGTGACCCTTCATTGTCCTGTCCTGGGCATTTGGAGTCTGGTTCTCATGAAGAGACCTGGGATGTGAAGCCGGCCTCTAGGTATCTTTCTTTTTCCCAGTCATGGCATGGTGGCAGATCTTTTTCTCTTCTTTGTCCCTGTACCTTTTTGATCTTGTGACTTGTCATTCCGTGTCACTTTAACCTTTCTTGTTCCACTGCTGGGGTAAACAGGTTCCTTTGTCTGGTGTGCTTCTTCTGTTCGCTAGGCGGGGGTTCACTTCTTGTGGGTTATCGGGGAAAGAGGGAGAATTCTTTGTCTGCCCATTGTCTCTGAATGACGTTTGTCTCCTCTTTGGGTGTCTCAAACAGATATGTGGTCCTGTTTCTGATTAATTCAAGTCTAGTGGGATATTGTAGCTGGTAGGGTATTCTCAGCTCTTGTAGGACCTTTTTAACTGTAACATATTATTTCTGCCTTTCTACCAGTTCAGTGGAGAAATCATTAAAGATCATAATGTGATGCACTTCCCATCCTAAGTGCCTCCGTTCTCTTGCCAATTATAATATTTTGTCTTTATCCTGGTATCTGAGGAAAGCTGCAATGAATGATCTGGGGCACGTTCCTGTTGTTGGTGCAGGTGCTTGAGTTTAGTGAGCCCTTTCGATCTCCAGCTGGGGGCACCATGAGTAACCGAGTAGTTTGGATAGGACTTTTGGTAAAAAAAGGGTTGTTTTTCTTTTATTTTCCCCCCCAGAAATCTCACTATCCGTAGGTTGCTGCATTGTCACCTATTTTCACTATCTTCTGCTCTTTGCATAGTAAACTGACCATCCTGTCAAGCTCCTGTATTCAGGCATTGTGGCTCAAATCTTTTTCATCTTAGCCCGAGAGGTAGTTATCTGTGTCTGCCTGGTGATGTTCAAGAGTTCGAACCCTGTCTTGCAGGTCTCTGATTGAGATTTTATAGGATGTAATTTCTTGCAGCACTTGCTGCAGAAGGTGTTCTATTTCAGCCCCTTCTCTTAATGTCATTGGAGCTGCTTTGTCAGCTGCAGTGGCCATCTTGGTGTAAAGTTTATTATTTTTTCCTGTCCAATTGCTGCAAGCCAAGTGCTGATCAATTCAAAAAGTTCTGTTTAGGTACAATCCGCTGTCCGAGAGGAGTGAGCAGGGATCTAATTGTGGATGTTTGCAGATCATTTAGAAAGGGCTAATGGAGCTGATTTCTAGTCAGCCATCCCATCCAGTGCTTATGCATGCACCCCACCCAAAAAAAATTAACAAATTAATAACACAAGTTATGCTGGGGTGTATTAGTAGGGGTATCACAAGTCAGAAGAGGTAGGTAATAATCCCTCTTTACAAGACCCTAGTTAGGCCCCATCTGGAGTACTGCATGCAGTACTGGTGGCCACACCTTCACAAGGACATTAACCAAATTGAGGCAGTCCAGAGAAGGGCAACCAAAATGGTGCAGTGACTGCATCAGAAAACATATGAGGACAGATTAACAGAGCTCAAAATGTATACCCTAGAGCAAAGAAGGGAGAGAGGTGATATAATCGAAACATTCAAACACTTTAAGGGCATTAACAAGGTGAAAGAGTCTAACATGTTTCAATATAAGAGAAATAGCAGGACAAGACAGCATGAGGTTAGATGGAGACCGATTAAGGGGTAATGTGTGGAAGTTCTTTTTCACAGAAAGGGTGGTGCTCGCATGGAAGGGCCTACCTCAGGAAGTGGTGGCTATGAATACAGTGCAGGGCTTCAAACAGGCATGGGATAGATATAAGGGAGCAATACAGATGAGTATGAATAGATAGGCCATTGACAGAGCAAAGGCCGATTGCACATTAATAATGTAGAAAAAGAAATGGGCAGACTGGATGGGCTTTACGGTCTTTATCTGCTGTCAACTTCTATGTTTCTATGTTATAATACCGAATTAGTCATGATGTGGAAATGAAGTGATTCACACAAAATGGTGTTGTTATCTTTGATCATGAAATGAGCACAACAAATCAAGGTCTCTGATTGGTCAACTAGCCAGTTCACCAGGGCAGATATCCCAACACAACAGCATGCTGGGACTACAGTGACCTCATCACAAAATCAATTCATCTGACAGAACTGAACATTCCATTTGGCAGCCATTGAATTCGCCTGACAGAGGAAAAATTGTTTACAAACTTTGAACTCTTCGCTGACATTCTTAATGAATCAGATCAGGAAACAACCCAAGAAACCTCAACTGAAAATCCACAACAAGAAACAGGCAGCCTATTAACTACAGATGAAGGAACTTCAACAACAGTAAGCCATCACATTAGTGCCTCAGAAACCGAGCTGTCATATCTGGAACTGACAAGAAACAAAGCCAATACAATGAGACAAACAACCTGGGCAATTAACCAACTGAGTGACTGGCTGAGGAAAAAAAAAAATGGTAGTAAACTTTGATGCAATAAGCAACGAAAATCTTAACCTGTTACTAAGGCAACTGTATGGAACAATCCGGAATAGCAGTGGTGAAATGTGTAGCATCTCTTCATATGTGTATTTGTGAGCTGGCATAAATCGATACCTAAACAACCCACCTCTTAGCCATGGCTTTAGCATAATGCAGGACACAGAATTCACCACCTCTAACCATGTACTTTTTGGTATCCTAAAAACGCTAAGGCAACAGGGGAAAGACAAAGCTTGCCACCATCCATGTATTCCTGCAGCAGTACTAAAGAAATTAGATCCAGTGAAGCCCTTGATATTAACACCGCAGCTGGACGGGTCCGAAAATTATGGCTGGATGTACAGCTTTTCTTCACCTGCCATGGCAGAGAAGGACTCCGTGCCCTAAAACCTAGAGTTTTCAAATCTTAACCGATGAAACTGGGCTCCGTTACTGCACCATGTCATACAATGAAGTAACCAAACATCATGCAGATCCCCACAGATCCTCACGATGTAGTAACAGAGGTTTTATGCCTGAATTACCGGATGATCCGCTGTGTCAGATCAAATCTTTCTTCCTGTACCTAAGCAAAATCCCCTCTGATGCACCAGCATTTTATTTACCCCTGGCGCACCCCTGAAGCACAGCTAGCTATAGAACAAATCTGGTTCTCCAAAGAAATGATGGGCAAAAACCTTTTAGCCACAATGTCAGCCCGAATTTGCAAACTCGCAGATGTACCCACTTTTACCAATCACAGTCTCCATAGTACTGCCGTTCATCTGATGTCTGCCACTGGTCTCAAATCCAGGCAAATTATGTCCATTACTGGCCACTGATCAAAGTCATCACTAAGGAGTTACTGGGCTCTCAGCTTGCAAGACTGGTGAATTTGGTCAGAAATCCTAGCGGGGCAACATTCATCCACTTCTCTAAATCAGCAACAGACTCCATTTTGTGACCAGCCATCAACGTCGGCATCCATCAGTACACCCTTTTCCTCTGACGAAAACAAGCGGAATCTGCCTACTACAGGAAATGTAAATGATTTCCTGATGCCTACTGCTCAGTTCCTTGTCCAAAAAAATGTGTCATTTAGAAAAGCTGCAGCTCCTGATAACCAGGCCCCCAATGTCTCTATGAGGCAACCACGAGAAACGTTCGAACTGAACCAAGCATCCAGTGAAACAGCTGAAGTCAGCCAAGCAGCAGCAACAGAAGCTGATCCTAGTAAGTTCGCAATGCGTTGTACCACAGTGCCTTTTAAACGTTATATTAATATAGGCACCGTGGAAGGAAACGTTCAACTAAACGTATACAATTATGCAGCTAAATGAAGTCATAAAAAAACTGCTGCAAAGTAATTAGAACTGTTTAGAAAATGACAGGAATAAATTCTCAATCCTGATTGGCTGACATGGGCTCCAAGCTAGGCATTTATTTTTCAATAGATGCCCAGCAAAAAATAAGTACAAGCCCAAGTGCCACCTCACCACATACCCTTGTACTGAGCTGCCCAGACTGCTTTGTCATTGGTTGAAAGCAGTCGATGAAATTTGAAATCCCCGCCATGCTTTTCTCTCACTTAGCGAGAGCTACTGGTCTACAACCCCCAACACTCGCTACCTCTGCACTTACTACAGCTGGTTCTGAATGAAAAAGAAAAAAGAAAACACTGCAGTTCTTCGGTGGCCAGGAAAACAGACAGAATAATTTTTTTTTCTCACACCTACACTCTCCTGACTGCAGGCTCACAGTACCGCGCTGAACAGAAAGTAAAGCGAAGCCATCGCTCTCTACAGCTTCTTACTAGGAAGCATACTTTTCAAATCACAGTTGAACTCCCTTTCAGAACGATGCCCCTACAGTTAATCAGTCCACTGATTTAAAATAAACACATTATTTACCTAGGGGCTGTTCTTCATGCCAGCTGCACTATCTGCTTTCTTTGAGGTCCATGAGGTAGCAGCTTACTAGATGCAACTTCTACCGCAACCAAATATAAACAAAAAGATTTTGCAAAAGCGGAGGACAACTTAAAAAGATGCCCAGAGTCTGCTGGGGATTTTGTCTACACAAATTTCCTGTTCACCTGGATGTGTTTGTGAGTATGGGAGCTCAATCCATCAGAATGACTTTGTAGGGAGGAGCAACAGGAGCTGGAACAGCCTTAAAAAATATGGACTACTTTTTCAATAAAGTTTTTTTCTACTAATTATTAATTTTTTGTGCTCATTTCCTCTCTCTTTTTAGCACTTTTTTAAAACTTACTAAGTTAGTAATTTTCTAAGTGCAATAATACCCTCCATGGTGGGCATTATTGGGAAATACCAGACCTTCCAGGGGCTATAAGGCCCTCTGCCTGAGGCGTCAGGCCTCATTACGCCCCTGGACGGTCCGGTATTTCCCAATAATGCCCACCCTATGATGTATTATTGCTTACACAGTCTATGCAGTTTAAATTGTTCTGCTGTTAGTGAAGCATAAATACTGTCTATGCAGTTTAAGTGGTTAGTGAAGCATAAATACTGTACTTTTTTAACCTGTTATAACTGTTATGTCCTATTTCATCACAGTTCAGTTATCTGTTTATTTATTTATCGTGTTCATCATACGTGAGTTGTATGCCAAGAAAATATCCAAACAATCCTATTTATTCTGTTAGGGACTATTTTATGTCCATCTAGTGTAAACATGAAAAAATACTTGATAAAACTTTTCCAAATACAGCAGCTTCTAAGTCTTTATTTCATACAATTATATGTTGCCGTGCCAATTTCATAATAGCAATAAGTCACTCCGGGGGGGGGGTCGTTGTGGTGGGATAACGGCCCTTCTCGAGTCGTGGAAGCACTCCACCTTTGACGTCATGCTTCAACCCACCCGAGGCAGGCCATTATCACACCACAACATCCCCCCCGTCATGCCTTATTGCTTAATATGACATGTGTGCCTTGTGACTGGGCAATAACTCCAAAGCAAAAATAAGGAGAAAGATGGAGAGTGGGCAGAATTATTAAGGAAATTTGATGCTGTGGTAGATGAAAAAGGGGCAAGCCCCCAACATCCCTCTTACAATGTAGACAGATACCAGTATATTAATATACTTTACAAGCAAACATATTGATTTGATTCATGGAGTATATATGTTGAGCCTTGTTAATTGATGTTGTAAAGTGCTTTAATGTTATGTGAATCATGTGGGTTTTGCAACATCTTTGCCTTTCGCTGAGTTGTTGCATGTAAATAGGCTGAGTTAGTCACCATTTCCAAAATAGAATGTTATCTTTTTTTTAAGTCAGTACACACTTGGGGGTGGGTGTAAGGAAGATGAAAAATGGGATGTTAATGGGGTTGGTGGAAAGGGTGTATTTTGTATTACTTCTGTCATGAGGGAAGGGAGTTACAGTATTGCAATGTTGGAGGAAGGGTTTAATGTTTATGTCTATGTGTATTTGCCTACAAATCCCCTGCATTTGGAAGAGGCTACTGTCAGCAAATTAAATAGTAAATCTGACACACTTTACAAAGGTTTGGGTGAAGTGCCAAATTTGCTGGTACTTCTGAGGTTTACAAATAGCAAAATTTGCCAAATCACGCATCTTTGCCAGTGAAGTTTTATATTGTACCATGTCTAGTTTTCATAGTTAGAAAGCATCTTAAGCTGCATGGAATGGTGAATTTTAGAAAAATCCATGCTGGAGTTCAGGAATGATTGCATTTCAATCCCTTATTGAGGCTCTTTTGCCTGTAAGGACTCCAGTTTAGAGCTGAAAGTAAGCAATAATACCCGACAGTGTGGGCGGTATTGGGCAATACCGGACCGTCTAGGGGCGTAATGAGGCCCGACGCCGCAGGTGGAGGGCCTCATAGCTCCTGGAAGGTCCGGTATTGCCCACACCGCCCACCCTGGAGGGTATTATTGCACTTAGAAAATGGGCATCAGCTTAGATTTTTTGTTTTCCAGTAGTTAACAAATACGTACAACATTGAAAAACATAACCTTAAAATAAAAAAAAAAGTTTAATGGTAAAATAGTCCCTGCTTAACACAGTTGCCTTCCCTGCCTAGTACAGTTACCAGTAGAGGGCGCTGCTACAGGAGGCTAGGACTTTGAGGAAAGTCTTTGAGGAATTTCCTGTGATCGTAATATTTGGCAGTTTATTTTTGTTCCCTCTGTGGTACTTCTATTCAGTTCTTGCCCCTCACATTTTGTTTAAAGTAAGGTCTGAGCACCATTATTGGTTTTTAGTGATGTGCATCTCATCTCCCTGGGCTATCTCCCCTCTCCACCAACAGCCACCCATGTCAATTGATGAAGGGTTGCAGCGGTTTACGTTGACATCGCGATCCTGCCTGCCACCCGCGGTCCATCCTGCCCTCATGCTGAAAGAAGAGACTGACGTACCCTGACTGAGACTGGGAGATCAGGTACAAAATAAGTGACTTTTAACTCACCGGTCATCTTCATAAGTGATCACGGTAGTGTGGGGCCAGGAGCAAGCGAGCGGGAGGGTGGGTGGAGGAAGTCGTGTCATCGGAGCAGCAGACTAGAATTTCAGTTGTGGGGCTGATTCTATGTTCACCGACAGGGCAGACTGAGAGAGCGATGGCAGACAAGTAACAAAAAAAAAAGACAGACTGTTTTAAAGCCTGAAAGGAGGTGATCACGGTAGCGTGGGGCCAGGAGCAAGTGAGCCGGAGGGCGGGTGGAGGAAGTTGTGTAATCGGAGCAGCAGACTAGGATTTTTCAGTTGTGGGGCTGATTCTGTGTTCACCGACAGCCAGGCAGACTGAGAGAGCGGTGGCAGACGAGTAAAAAAAAAAAAAGAGAGACTGTTTTAATACCGGAAAAGAGGTACACATTTTTTCTGAAACTGGCTGTTGTCTAACGAGTGAGTGTGTATGTGGGGAGGGGGCTCACACTCTCTTGCTAAGCGATGAAAAAAAAATGACAGCCATTTGAAATTATGTGCCCAGTGCTTCAACCAATGATGAAGTAGGCTAGGCACAAGAATATTTGGCTTGCCATGAGGCAGGTTTGAACTGGGGCTTTTTATTTGGTGGGCATCTATTGTCTGATAGATACCCACCTAAATAAGAGTCTCAGCCAATCAGAGAGAGAATGGTCTTTGCCCATTTTCTAAGGAAATTTAAAGAGGACAGGAAATGATTTCTAATTTGCAGCAGTTTATAATGTTCCAGTTTCAAACAATGATATTCATACCACTAAAAGGTCAGTATGTAACTATATCTGAATATAAAGTGGTGTGAAAACCTGTATTTTTCATTTTCTTTTTATGGATATTATTCTGTTACAGTTCTCTTCAAGGAATCAGTGGTCTAGAGCTTTAACTATGTCACAGTTAGTGTATAAAACTCTAAGCATTGTTCCAATAGGTCAACAGCTTATCCTTGGCATTCTGTACACAAACTGTGACATAATAAAAATTCCAAATTACTATCTCCATGAGGAGAACAATGTAGAATGTGCTCCATAAAAAGGAAACAACTGGAAAAAAAAGTTTTCAAATCAGTGTTTATTCAGCTACAGTTAACTATGGATCATTTAGAGGAATGAATTTCATTTCTGAAAAATAGGAACATTACTAACTGCTGCCAGTTAGCACCGATTTCCTGTCTCCTTTAAAGACTGGATGAACATGGCCTATTATTTTTAGATGCTGGTTGGGATTCTATTCATTGTATATCCAAAGTTCAATGACCAGGATAAGCACACTGAGCCAGTGCATATTTTCATTTGTGACCCAAGAGAGGAGATACAACAGGGAGTGATAGCGCAGTAACACAAAGTGGCAAAAAAAGTGCCCATACAGTACATGAACAATTACAGCAAAGTACGAAAAAGAAATTTCAGAAAAAGCAAAGACAATGTTGAAAGTGTGCTAAGTACATATTGTAGGTTATGGTGGTAACAATGATGGTAACTAGTAAAGTATTCCACCAATATATGGCAAGCAGTTTGTAACAGCTTCGTAATACATGTTTATATTCTTGGAAAAAAAAAACTTTGTTAATGCATTACTTAGGGTTCCAGCACTAAAAGGTTGGAAATGTGCTGTTAGGTTTCTAACCCTAACACCCCACCCCACCTCCACCGTACATGCACCAACAGGCATCAGGGGTGTGCCTTGGGGTTATCAGCCCTAACGCTCACCCCATTCCATGTGTAAGGAATCTGAGATGGTATAGTATAGGATAATGGGGTGAGCATTAGGGCTGGCAACTCCAAGGCACACCCCCATTGCCTGTTGGTGTGTGGAGGGTGGGGGTGAGATGGGGTGTTACGGTTGGAAACCTTAACAGCACATTTCAAAACTTCTGATACTGGATCCCTAGCTGATGCATTAACAAAGTTTTTTTGCCAGAAATGTCCTTACTTTTGGGGAAAGTATAAGGGCCTTCCACTCCCATCCCTCCATACATGAATATATTGTATGTGTGTAGCTATGTCAGAACAGGGCCCGTAAGTGCAGGGCCCGGACATTTGTAGGATAACAGTGACAAAATTGTCAGCATAACCATATTATGACCTCACCTGATGCACCCTTTACAGAAAATTTTCAAATCCCCGCCAAAACGAAATTCTGTGCAACAGCAATGCCATTCTGCGCCACTGGTGTGAAAACACATTTTGGCAAGGATTTGAAAAAAGACATCTGTGACATACATTTAGTGGAGTAATAGCAAGTGTATGTTCTAAATTTTTTCTCAAAATATTTTGCATTTACAAAGTTACCAATGTGCATAGCAAAATTGCAAAGAATGGCCTTAACTCTGCCATTTTTTGACATTTTGATGCCACATTTTCAAAATGTCCTTTTGGAGACACCACCTCATGAACAATGTGACTGTCAATGTAGAAACCCACCCAAAAGGTAACTTCACCAAGTGACCACAAAAATCACCTTTCTGGTCAGACTTGCATACTGACAGTCATATCATTCTGGAGGTGGGGTAAGAAGTGGATACATTTCACCATAGCCCACATCCTGAAGTGGATTATTGTAATTATACAATGTCCCCTTTACTTTTTCTAAAAAAAACATGAAGTTGTACTTTTTTCATTTAAGATGTTTTATCTTCAGTTTATGATTACCTCACAAAAAAAGTACAGTGCTGCCACCTCCAGCTTTCCCCTAAGTACTCAGTGTGACACAATTGTTCTCTGGAGTAACTCACTGCTGAGCTCCTCCCACATCTGCACATTGAATAGGGTGCTGAAGTACATGTATACTGCTGCTTCTAGGAGTTTCAGTTTTTTATCTTATATCCACAATAGCAATTTTTACAAGGGAATGGTGCACAGAGCGCAGTATTACAATGAGCACTCTAATACGTTTAATCTTGTGTTTGAAATCTGAAGCTTTGACTCGGGATGCTCAGTTTAATTAGAAATAAACAATCCTGACTCATTTAGAATGGCGTCTTGATTTATAATGGAATAAGATTCAAATAGTAGGGTACACCGAGTTTTAAGCCAAAGTGTTTTAAGTTATACAATGGAGTAAGAGGCATAAATGAGTAAATAATGGGTGTGGACAGGGCATGGGATTGCTGTAATGTGAAGAGAAGTGGTAGATGGCTAGCTGCTGGTACATGCTTAGGTTTGGTTTTAATCACTTCAGTTTTGGATTGTGGACTGTTTTCTGTTTGAATTCTCTGCTGAGAAATATATGCCTTTATACATCCTGATGAGCTTCCATTTAAAATGTATGTTGCAGCCGGTCCGGTGGTGTGGAGGGCTGAGGCAGCATTGCCTTACCTCCTGTCATGCTGGCAACCTGTGTTCATGGTGTCAGCAGGTCGTCAGGGGCCAGCCAGGGTGGGAGAGAATCAAATGTCTGCAGGACTACCCTCCTCTCCCTAGGAGGGTGGAGAACAGCAGCTGGCATTTGCCTGACACCTAGTGAGCCTGGGTGTTGGAACACCTGGACAATACAGTGAGGGCATGGAGGCAGAGCAGCCGGCGGGCATGCTATATGTGTACGTGTGTGTGGCACACACATGTCAGTACAGCACACTCCACCCCATAAAAGGAAAAGGGGAAAATGGCTGCCAGGTCAAGCGGCTTGATGGCCGTCCATCTCAGGGTGCAGCACCTGTACTGGATCCAGTCCTGGTGGGGAGTTGGGGCTCCTCTTCCTCCCACCATGGGGGGAAGCAATGGGAGTAGCAAGGTGGTGGCCCAGTGGGAGATGGCTGCGGACAGATGGCGGCTGGAAGATGGAGATGCCTGGAAGACTAGGAGCTACCCGGGGCCACGGGGACAATAATGTAGGTAAAAAAAATGTATTTTGCACAGAACAGAATCAAATATAATCAAATTTGGATTAACTTGGTAATAAGTATATCAGACAACATTGAAACCAATAAGTTAGATACAACTAGTGCAGCAGGAGGAATTATATGCAAAAAACATGACAGTCATCAAACTGATCGGCAACAAGCAAGGGTTCAGTAGCAACAGATAGAACTTGGGTCATTACAATAGTTACAGCAATGCTAGTCGGGATATCCCCTATTCTTTTTTGAAAAACATGGTAAGATCTTATCTTTACCTTCACAAGTACTGGAAATAGACAAAAGGGACATCAGTCTATCAGCTCCTACAGTATAAACAGTGTCTCCACTGACAAGGATGTACCAGTACAACACCTCAACCCAAAGTATTACACTGCAGTGGTACTGGGCAGGGGCTCAGGTCCAGAGTGTTGAACCCATAACCTCTGATGCAGAAATGCAAGCATTGCCAAATGAACACAGATTTAGATGCTTCGAGATTTGACTGATATAATATCACCATACTGTACATTCAGTATACAGTATAATTCACATTAGGCTGGCCAACCAATGTGTTGCTTTAGTAGTTCTGAATTAACAGCATGCATACATGTTCCTAGATCCAACACAGATCCTTCTGAAACTGCTGTCCAAGAGTTGTTTTTTTCATTTTTCATTTTCCTGTAACAGAACTGCACAGTAGACGGCAATATTTATAGTATGATTTATTTTGTTCTCCAAAAGTTTTTGTCTTTTTTGCTAGAAGAAACAGTAAATAATGGCATTTGCTTCATAACAAAATGGAAATGCATGAATGATGCTTTTAGTCCTGTAGGTTAACCTACATTTTGGCCTAAGCTTGCAGGGTTGCAAAACTCAACCCACTGCTACCTACAGTACTTGTAAAATTACAGCAGACAAACTTTGAGCCAGTATGTGAAATTGGGTTGAACTATAATATATGGTAGAGTAGCTTTTATAACTGACATGTAGAGTAACTTCTCTAATCTGTGAATCTCTGTTATAATGATTACTTTTCTCTTGTTGAAGCCTGATTTTACAACCAAGAGAATCCATCCTTCTATTCATGTTCTAGTCATTTCCTTTCCCTTGTGATATAGTGCATATGGAATGTTTGCAAATATGTTTTTGAAATCTGAGAAGGTTGGGTGCAAATGACACCAGCAGTGGCAGTTCTCCCTACCTGGGTTTTCTTTTTATTCAGATTATTAAAATATTTTCGACTTTTTTATGGCTGACCTGAGAAAAATCTAATCAAAGTGTGCTACAGTACCTCTTGACATTAGCTTGCAGGGTTGCTACTGTACCTACAGTATGGTACTTTATTAATCACAGTGACCAGACAGGCTTGATGGGTAACACCCTATATTGGCAAGTATTATTGAGTGGCTCAATACAAGTGACTCAATAATACCGCTCTCATGTGGAGCAAGTGGAGAAAAAGAGCACCGAATGAGTATAGCAAGTGTAGCACTGAGGGATACATGTTACACTTACGAGAAAGGGGATAAATACAGCAATCTGGTCAAGCCCTGCCAAACTGGTTGTGTGGCATAGTGGCTTGAGCCACTGCCCCTGGAGCCTGTGGTGCTGAGTTCGGATCCTGGTGCAGGAAGCTATTCTGCTTCCTGGGAGGAGTTGCATTATTTTCCTAAGATCGCACACCTTGGAGTTTACAATATTTATTTTGGGGAGTGAGAGGGGCTTGCCCCCGCATTAAAATCTTGACTTTCTTCTTTTTTTTTTGGTTATTCTGTAGGTGACCATCGCTATTTGTGACAGTCAGTGATGTGGGGCTCATCCTTTTGATGTTGGGCAATTGTTTTGCCACTTTATGTGATCAGCGGTCTTATAGACTCGCTCTTTTCACATAAAACTGCTTGATGGACTAACAGTCTTTTTCTGTCTATACATTTTTTTTTTATGTTTCTATGTAGAAGACCAGAGGATGAGTACTTACTGTACTTACTTGTATAACAACAGAGATTGGACAGATATTCAGAGCTCAGCACCGGGCACAAAGCCATTGCACTGGACTAGCACTGACCTTGCGCCCGACTGGAATATTGAAATGTACCATTAGTGCCGGCACCAGGTGTTAGCACTGATGCTAAACCAAAATGAATGTAAGGGTGGGACAGAGGGAAGGGGCCCTGAATGCCGGTGCACTGACATGTTCAAAAGCAGAATGCCATGTTACAGGCATTAGCACGACCTGTAGCGCGGTGCTAGTTACTGCCGAAGAAAAGCTGCTTTTAATGCAGCGCTACTAGCGGCGGTACCCTCTCAGCACTTATGCTGACCCCCGTTCCCCATAGAAATTCATAAATACCCTGGTAGTCTAGGGGTGACCCCCACCCTTGAGCATGTTTCCCAACCCCCTTTCCCAGTAGAAAGTTGTACTTTTTTCATTTAAGATGTTTTATCTTCAGTTTATGATTACCTCACAAAAAATATACAGTGCTGCCACCTCCAGCTTTCCCCTAAGTACTCAGAGTGATGCAGTTGTTCTCTAGAGTAACTCACTGCTGAGCTCCTCCCACATCTGCACATTGAATAGGGTGCTGAAGTACATGTATATTGCTGCTTCTAGGAGTTTCAGTTTATCTTATATCTGCAAATTCTTTGATCGCCAGGTGGGATGAGATGGCCAGAACCCCATTCTTTGATGGCAAGATACATATATAAATTTTCCCCTTTGACTTATAATGGGAACTGAAAAGTGCCATAACTTTTGAATGCCTTAATACTCTTTCACCGAACAAAAAGCAGCATGTTTGGCCACCAACACTCTTTCAAACGAGCCATCTCGCAGAGTGGCACACCACACAATGGCCATGCAGGACCACATTAAGAATGCCAAAAGATGCCTCCAAAAATGGATAATTTTGCATTTTTCACCACTTTCGTAGACAAAGACCAGCACTCTGACTGAAAAGCAATTTTGCAAATCAAGAGATCTAGTGCGCCCCAATGGCGTGTACCAAATTTCAGGCAAATCCATTGAATGTGTCCAAAGTTATTAACGTCCAAACTTTTGACTTTAGTATGTAACTGACTGCTTAACCCTAACTATAGTGGCACGACCGCGCCACTATAATATATGTGTGTGTGTGTGTGTGTGTGTGTGTGTGTGTGTCTCAGTTGTATATCTAGCTATGTGACACATAGTTATCACTCTGTCTCAGTGTCTCTCTCTCTCTCCCTATATTTGTACCTTGGGTTGTACAGCATGCAGTGCTGCATGGGCAGGATGTCTGCTCTGTTTGTGCCTGCCAGCACACAGTTCCTGCTGCTTCCAGCCTGTGCTTCCCTGATGACCAACAGGAGATGCTGTGGGCATGCCTTGGCCCGCTGCATCCAGTGTGTACTACCATTCTGACCAATAGGTGGTGCTGTGTGCTCCATGCAATAACACCGGGCAAACTGCATGGTAATGTATGCTAAGCAGCAAATGTACCTGTTTGCCCATAGATTACCTAAGTAGGCTCATTTGCATGGGAGCTTTGAATATAGCTCCCATTTGCTATGGGCTAACCAACTTGTATGGGCTAATGTGTGAGCGCTATGTAATCAGTTTAGAATGGTCTAACCTCATGTCAGCATAGCACAGTTCTGCAGTGTGTGGCTTACATTGTTGTTTGCAGTAGATGTGAGACATTTCTGTGCAGTCACACACAATACTCTACACCTACAACACTGGCTTTCTCCAGGGTCTAATGGGCTGCAGTGGCAGTGTACACTTCCCTGTTGCTATATTCAGTGCTGTCTTATTCCTGGGCTATTTTTGCCCTGCACTCATGGCCCTGTTTGCCCAGCTTCCTTTGCTTGCTATATTCAGCAGGTTTTATTCCGGGCTATTCCTTTTGAATATAGCTTGCTTTTTGCATGGGACTATGTTTACCTGCTGGGCAAAGCTACTTTAGCCCCAGAGCACAGTTTTGAATATCTTGCCCTATGTATTTTCCTGTTTATACAGTTATGTGTTTTTTTATGTTTCTAAGTAGATAACCAGAGGATGACTACTGTCTATCTCCATAGCAAAGAATAGGTGTAATTTATAAAAGTGGGGCCAGAGCATGGAGTTCAATAGCTCTGGACAATATATATATTTAGGAACAAAGAGGGATGTACTGTGCATCAAGAATTAAATGAGGTCAGACAGTTCAATATCTGCATATGTTCAGTAAAGTACTAAGTGATTGCAGCACTGGAAATGGAAATCCAAAAATATGACTTAGGTTCTGGGTGGAAAGATTCCATGCAATTCCAATTCCACTCGGTTTTGATTATATCATATCTGCAGAACCTGAGTTGTTTAAAATGTTTGGAGTTCAATAGATAATTGTTACTTTAAAGCAACAATATTTGTTTGGTGGTAATTATCATCATATAATTGTTTAGTGAAAATGGATTTCTGACATCCTTAGATTTAATATCAGTGCATTTTTAATTTCCTAATACATTTAGTAATAGCTTTGATAACTATTTTTGTAATAAATGTCTTAAGTCATTAAAGATTGCCGTCACGCGCAATCTTTAAAAATCTCTTCCACTCTGGATTTATACTGTGGATGTACTGTCATGGTGGCAGAGCATGGTTCTGATGGTAATTACCACTTTACCACTGAGTAGTGCCCATTTCTGGTTGTTCTTGTGGCTCTGGTGCATGTAATAGACACTTTATCCCCTAATGTCCCATGCAGATTTACTGGGTGGTTCAGGTTCAAACATTGGAGAGCTGGATTCTGGTTTAGAGTGCCTCCAGCTGTGCCTCCTTGATCACTGACTTGCCCTAGTTTTTACCACTTTAGGAATTTGATCCTGGCCTCTTGCTCTTGATCGGTTAGATTTTGCTGAAGTCCAGGGGTCCCATTGAATAGTCTCCCCTGACAGAGGTAGTATGTTGTCCTTGGATGATAAAGGCTGAGTTTTTTAACATTCCTTAGATTTTTGTAATGTGGAGGCTAACTCGCTAACTCACTCATATCAGGTTGGGCACTCTGTTTTCTAAACTAATTCATAAGATAATGTTCTATATCCCAGAGATGATCAAATGACAACCATTTTCCATTCCACTGGGTGTGTAGTGTAGTTGGATAATGGACAGAGTAGGGAATGTTCTTCCTGGCTTGCTCCTGTTTGACTGAAGTAAAAACTTTTCTATGGTCTGCTACCTCCTTGGAATAATCTTGAAATAAGTAAATATGGTGCCCATCCCATTTTAGGATACCTCTTTCTCTTCAAGATGATGTATCTGCTCCTTAACACTGTATCTTAAAAAATAAGCCAAGATGGGTTGGTGGAGGGAGGGGGCTGTGGTTTTGGACCAAGAGTGTGGTGAGCCCTTTCGATTTCCAAAGGACCATCCCAATAAAAATCTAATTGCATAGGTAAAATTTTGGGGAGAAAGAGACAAATGCTTTTCTCTTCAGTGCCCTCTGGGAGACCAATGATAGGAATATTGTTTCTACAACCCAGAGTTTTTGAGACTGTCTACTTTTGTCCAAAGCAGGTTAATTTGTTACTCCATTCCATCTATATGGTCTGACTTTATTGAAATCTTTGTGTCCATTTTGAGAGTGGCCGTCTCAGTGTCCATAGTTCTGAATTTGAGCTTCCATTCTTTGTCCTAGTTCAAAAACAGAGGCTCTTAGAGGAGGGGAATCTTGTAAAAGGGACCATAACATCTCTTTTATCTCCTCCATGCCACTTTGCTGAGTTTTTACAGACAGAGGTGGAATCAGAGCTGTTGCCATTTGTTATTACGGAAATGTGAATAGCTCAGGAGGTTTTTCTGTTGGCATTAAAACAACAACCAGAGATTAAGCAACCACAAATTTGGTATCTCCTGGCAGCAAAAAATGAGATCTAATGAACAAAATAATCCTGTTACCCACAATACTGATTTTGGGTTTACCGGATGTTTGCCATCATAGCCAGGAGTGCAGCCACTGTCATTCAGTGCCACGAAAAGGAAAAACTGCTATGGAGATTTTTCCATCGATGAATAAATGACAACTGGACCCCAAACATAGATACATTTACTATCATCCAACTCCAAAAAATGAACTCTAACAAATAAAATACATATTTTTTATTCCCCAGGGTACTTATTCTGTGAAAATAATGAATTCAATAACTGCAGCTTGAGAGTGAGTTACATTTAGGCAGTCATCGCTTCAGTGACTCATCCGATTTCTCTTTGCCTGAGCTGGCCAGTGTGATGGAAGGTTCAGACAGCTTGCTTGCACATCCAAGTATACAAGAACAGCTACCATCATTTAATGTTACCTCTAAAGACAACCCTGCAGTATGTTGACTTAAACCTACTTTCTGTTCCTTAGGATATTTTTGTTCCTGAACATCTCTTCTTAGTGTCTCCTCTTTTTGTTGTTTTACCACCACCCTAAATAGGATACAGTAACATGTTCGATTAAGCCTGCAAAAAAATGTGTTTCTATATATTTAATTTTTATCTATCATGAAAAGTTGATATTATGATTTTTCTGTACCTCTTGGGAGGTAGGGAGGGGGTGGCAGAAAGTAAAAAGAATACTTAAATCAGTCACTAAGAGAGTTGAAGTTACATTATATATATTCCATATTATACACGGGTGAGAAATAATCCTGGTCTCTGATTGGTCAGTGTGTGCCTGAGACAATGATGTTATCTGAGTATAACATCACTGTATGAAGTCCAGGCACACACATGACTGCATAACCCCTTCAGAAATCATCCAGCTGCTCCATAGGAACTGCCAGTAAACTGGTTATGGTACAAAGCATGACACCCCTCAACACAGACACACTGCCTTTTCCTCTGCTAAAGTGCTTAAGAGTCCCCCCCCCAAGAATTTACAGTGCCCACATCATCCAGGAAGTTAACTATGATTAAAAAAAATGTTGCTGGAAACTGAACCAAACTGCTGTATTGAGTAGCACATGCCCACACATACTTCTGTCTCAGAAAATACAAAATCACACATGCCCACACAATGCAAAGCATCATGGGCTGCATATGCAAATCACCACAGAATGTTATGCTGGTTCAACTTTAAGCAGAATTGCATGGTGCCAAAAGGCCTCTCACACAATTTGCAAAGGGTGCTAACAGATGACATAGACATGTGTTTCGTCCTACCAGGTCTCATCAATATGCCTCGTCTGTTTGACACCCCAGTGGAATGAACCAGCTACCCTAAGACAGTCTGTCTTGGTTATGTTGTGGTGAACCCATTAAAATAAAAAACTATTTAAAAGACGAAGAACCTCTGTGTGCAAACACTGAGGCAAGGGTTACCCCAAAGGGCATTTGGCTGGGAAGCCAAGTTTCAAGAAAATACAAAATCACACATGCCCACACAATGCAAAGCATCATGGGCTGCATATGCAAATCACCACAGAATGTTATGCTGGTTTAACTTTAAGCAGAATTGCATGGTGCCAAAAGGTCTCTCACACAATTTGCAAAGGGTGCTAACAGATAACAAACAGACAAGGCATACTGATGAGTCCTGGTAGGACAGAGCACTGTCTATGTCTGTTGCACCCTTTACAGGGTAATAATGACCGGCACCGTAGTCTGCGGGTGAACCAACATAACGACCTGTGTTCATATACCCGTAAATGCCCCAGCATGTGTGTTTATTGACCTGTAAACAACTGACAAATACTGCTGGTATACCTCGGTGTTCGCCTGATTCTTTATCTTCTATCTCAGAGCTGCCTAAACTTATCAGTCCCGCTGAGTGCTTTCAATGTTCTTGTCCTCTGGTTCTCCCAGTACAAATCAGAAATGTTAGAAACTGTACAGAGAGAAAATAAAACAAAAATGCTGAACTCTTCAGAAACATTGCTAGAAACCAAGCTGCCACACTGAGTGGCACTCACCAGCACATCCTTCTCTCTCTAAGCTGTCTAAACTTGTAGCTCCTGCCCAGCACCTTCGCTGTTCTGTCCTCTGGTTTCTCCAGGTACAAATCATTCAGAAATGCTAGAACTTGTACTAGGAGAAAATAAACCACAATGCAGTACTTTGCAGAAACAGTCACACTCTTCACCTGACAGCCAGAAATGGATGAGTCATGTGGTTTTAAACCTGGGAGAGAAAAAAAGTGGATCTCCATTTACCGTGAGGAGTGTCTGCTAAACCAAATTGGGGGGAGCAGGACTCTATGACACTAGAAAGACTTGCAGATCAACAGCCTCACAAAGGGAGCGATCACACAGTGACACACATACACTTACAGATCAGCCAGCATGGAGGAGCAGCACCACCTAGTGGGCACATTGTGGACTTTTTTTTAAAACATATCCACCCTCATCACAGATTTAATTAAAAAATCTATTTAAAATGTTTTTTCAATCTTTTTTTTTTGTTGTTGTTAATAAAAGAGTCATTGTATAATAGCAATAATGCTCTCCAGGCTGTGTATCATGCTGGGATAACGTCACTTCGTGGGTGTTGAATGCACTCAGCCTGTGGCCTCAAGGTTCAATCACCTGAGGTATGACATTATCCCCACATGACACACACCCTGTCTTGCATTATTGCTTAAATATATCAAAGATGGTTGGAGGGAAAGGGAATCCTAAAATATTTTGTCTGGGATGTTATTTATATTCCATGTATAATGTTCATGCTATTTAATTGTTCTTATTCTTGCAACTATATTATTTTTTTATTGGTACCTTTAACTGACTGTCTTATGCTAGAAAATGAAAAACATGGATCCTATGAACCAGTGGGAGAAGGACTGGGGTGGCAATCAATAAAATAGCACATAGATGAAGAGTGGAGGACTACTATGGAATTTATTTGTAGGCCTTCATCTGTTTCAAGCAAAAGGAGGAGGGTATGTTTCAGAGAAAATGGAGTTCATTTTTTTTTATTATTCCTACTGAGCCCTTAACAATATTGTAAAACATTCTTGTGATTTATAGTACAGTAAATTGTAATCAAAAGGCAGTCATTACCAATACTCCCTGAATCTCTGCTTACTGTGACCTCATAGTGGTACATAGACTCTTGGTATAAAAAGAAAGAAACACTTTTTTAGGGTCTGCTAAACAGGATTAGAGTTCATCAATCTGAGCTGTGCCAGCCTTTGAATTACACTTGTTATGGACCATGGAGCAGCTGAGCTATATTTCTCCCACACCTGGGGGAGTGGTATCCGACTTAGTCTGGGGCTGCAAGACAGCCAGCAGGGTCATAGCTGTACTGTGCTAATCCATTCAATGATGGCCTAATATTTACTGATTTATTTATTCAATTTTGTTAACTGGATAGAGCCACTGAGATGCTAGGATCTCCTTTTCAGGGGTGACCGGATTTAGTTACATATACAGTCATGTGATAGTGCATACAGTAAGTAGGAATCCTACATAGATACATTAATAAGTCATTCAGGACATAGTTACACAATGACTAGACACTAGCAGTGGGGTAATTTAGTACAGGGCAGTTAATACACAACAGTAATAGATACACAGATTTGAAGCACATTAACTGGGGTTAGGCCCCAGCATAAATATTCAGAGCAGTTTGAAGTAACTGTTGTCCCTGCCTTATTGTTGTTCAGCCTGGCCTCTTTTCAGGTGCAGGTGCACTTGCTACTATTTAACAGGTGTTTTCAGAGCCCTATTCAGAAAGATTCCAAGGAGCTGGCTGACTGTAAGACAGCAGAGAGTTAATTTCAGAGCAAGGGTGCAGAGTGGGTGAATAATTTGCTACCAGCAGTTGTCCTTGTCCTGGGTACTTCCAATAAATTTTTCCGGACAGCCTATTCTCTCTCCCTCCCTCCCACTCCACTCCCCATCCCTTCTTCCGTCATCTCCAGGTGTTATCTAGGTATGTCCAGAGCTGTACCCCCAATGCAACCCTTGGGTACCTTGTATATGACTGCAAAGTGTTACAAGTAACATTATTATGTAACCTATGTGTAATCTATGTTTAATGTTCTGCACCTGTACTTTTCTCACTGTTGAAACCACACTATGCAACTCTGTCTATCCCCCTGCGATGAGGTGCCTTTGCAAATGAGTCCATGACTCAAAGGTTGTAAATCCAACTTTTCTAATAAATAAATAAAATTAATAAACAAAATAAAAAAAACTTGTGACATTTTGAAGAAATAGATCATGTACAGATATACAAATGCGAAAAACAATTGTAAATCGACTATTAATTCCTACTATAGATTTTGGTAGTCATATATATATATATATATATATGGAATGGTTACAAACTCTCTTTTGAAAAAGTTAGATGTTACCTATAACAATTTAACCAGATTCATTTTACGGTGTGATTCTAAAACTCACGACTGTGAATTATGCCAAAAATTGGATTGGCTAATGCCTGAAAATAGAAAACTAATAGTGGCTTTACATATGCACAAACTCTTAAAGACAGGGGAGCCAAAACACCTAATGGATAAAACAGAGGGGACTATCATTAAACTTAAATATCAATTAAGAAACAATGGGGAATTGCCTCAGAGGACAAAAGTTAAAGCTCTTTCACTCGAATGACACTCAAGGCAGTATATGCCTCGAATTGCTATTTGATAAATTCTATTAAAAATAAACCAGGATGTAAACCTCCCCTGTTTCCAAAGTATTTAACAGAGGAACTGAAAGTTAGATGAATGTGCAATGGATGAAAAATCAAATGGAGGTCTGGGAAATATGCTAATTTTGTTACTCGTATGTTATATGTTTATGAGATTGTGAAAGTGTTTTTTCTACAAAATTAGTAATTGTTTGACAACATTGTAAATATATTTTTGTACTTGATGTGACTTTTAAATTGAAATGTAATTGTCAAGACCATCTTGAAAAAAGGCTTTGGCCTAAAGATGTAAAAGTCAGATCTGTATCCTGGATAAAAACAAATCTTTTTACTACTACTACTACTGAACTGTCCCCACAGTTTCTATTGAGGTTGTTCATAAACAGTGAGAACAGGAAGGGGCCAGGACTGAAACCTGAGGCACCCTCTTCTTGATGGTACATTTCTCCAACAAGGACCCCCTCGACCTCACCTGCTGGGTTTGGTGAGATAGGTAATTAGCAAACCAGCCAAGGAAGTGCATATCCAGACCAAGGCACTTCAGCTTAGCCACTAGCAGAGCATGGTCCTCCAGGTCGAAGACCTTGGTCAGATCTATAAATACCGCCCCAGTGGATGTGCAGTTATCAAGGGTCTCGAGGATGTCCATACAGAATTTGATGAGGGCAGTGTCTGTTCAATGTTTTTGTCTAAAGATGTATTGAGTACTGGCAAGCAATTAGTTAGCCTCCATATAGTCACAGAGCTGACCATAGATAATTCTCTCCTAGATTTTAGCTACAGGGCACAGCAGGGAGATTAACCTGTGATTTTTGATTGGCTTCTTGGGGTCTCCCTTGTGAATGGGTACCACATAGGCTTGCTTCCACTTGGTGGGAACTACTCCTTCATGGAAGGATCTGTTTATAAGCCATGATATTGGCAGGCCTATAGCTATGGTAGCAGCTCTCAGGAGTAGAAGGTTAAGGTTTTTCCTTAATGGTCTTCAATAAGGGTAGCACATCCCTTGAATGTTTTAAATTTAGGTGAAATTTAGGGTGCTGATGTGATTGATTGTCGGGGCCCCGCTGTCCCGAGGACAGGGGTGGACACTGGCTTTATATTTATCTAGGTCAGTGAAGAACCTGTTAAAGATGTTAGCCACTTCCTGGGCATCACTGAAGGATTGTCCTTTGTGAGTGATGGGGTCCTGGGAAGGTTTGCTGTTGCCTTTCATTAGGCCGTTAATTTGGGACCAAACAGTCTCTGGGTTTGTTAGGTTGGCCTGTTGTAGGGATTTAACATAGTCCCTTTTTGTCACCTTGATTATTTTCTTATATTTATTCCATCGTGTTCTGTAGCTAGTCCAGTCCAGTCAGAGGTGAGACCTGAGGACTTGTGTTTGTGCCAGGCTTTATCACATTGGATCAACAGCAATTTAAGTTCAGGGGTGATCCTCCTAAAACAATGCCCCTGTACTCTTAGCTTTCTGACAGGGATAAATAAGTTATTCATCACTTCATCGATAGAGGAGAGGAGCTTTAGTGGGCTTTAGTAGGCGCTAAGCTTAATAATATAGGTGCCTTTGGAAGGCACCTGCCAAGAATGTGGAGAAATCTCTAGCTGTAAGTAGTCATGCTGGGACTTTTGGCAGGCGATTCTTCCATACGCAGAAAATAGGGGAGTGATCACTCAGGGCATTTGCAAATGACTCGTGACCTGGATATTAAGGGGATTGGATACCAGAACCCAGTCAAGGGTGGTGTGGTTTCCAGTTTTTGCATTGTGCCTAGAGGGCATAGGGATGATTTGGGACAGGCGGGCATCCAGAAGGAATGCCTTTAGAGCCTGTTCCACGTCTGGAGCCTAGTTCAGGTTAAAGTTGCCTAGTATTATCGTTCCAGAGGAAATGAGTTCAGCCAAATCCTTGGTGGCTGTCTCTAAGGCTTGGGAGGCCACTTTTGGGGGATTGAATAGGCATCCTATCAATAGTGTCTTTGCATGCCCTAGAGTGACCTTAACAAATAAAGATTCATTCCCAGTGAAGCCAAAGGAGGGTAGCAAGGCAGAAGACACACTGAGTGAGTATTTGGTGTATATAAGCACTCCACCTCCTTTTTTCCATCTCTATCCTTCCTGAAGGCATTAAGTCCCTGTAGGTCAACCTCATGTGGAAAGATGTGTGGCTTTATCTAGGTCTCCAATACCACTAGAACATCAGGCTTGTACATATGTACCCAACCCTGTAGCTCAGAGATTTTTGGGTACAAGTTATAGACATGCATAAGTGCTAGCCTCAGAACATTGGGAGAGACCTAGTTGGGGTCGGAGGGGGAGCTAATGGCAAAATTGACAACTGGGGGACTAGGGTTCAGATGGATGTCCACTGCCAGTAGGAGCAGGAGCTGTATGACCAGTTTCATTCCGTAAGGGTCTTGAGGAATAATTTCTTTCCCCTCCTCAGTTTGGTGGAGTGAAATAATAACAGGTTCCCTTTTGAGTTAGACCATGCATTATCAGTATCAGGTCAAATACTTTGTCTGGCTCTTGTTGTTGCAGGACCGGTAAATGATGGGCTTGTAGATCCTTAGGGGGGAGTCCTCCAATATCAATTAGTAGATGATCAATGCAGACAAATTTACAGGGGCAGATAAAAGCCAGGATAGGACCCCAGAGAGGCAATTTCCTATAAAGCCTTGTTTAGTGTGTGGGGGGGTACGTGGGCACTAAGGTTCGCATGGCATTGTGAAAGCAGAAGCTGCCACAGGGGGAGGGCAGCATCAGTGGACAAAGGAAATCAGAATCACCTACTGGTTAGGTACCTCAGGTGAGATTCCCCAGGGTCTGATTGGGAAAAGGGGGGTACTTCTCAGTGCTGGTAGTGCAAAATTCCTAAGTTAGCCTCAGTGTTGTTTGTTCCTTCGGTTATGGAAGACTGGAGGGTACAGAAGGCTAGACCTTTGAAGCCAGGGAATATACTGATTTTAAAGCAGAAGCCTTATTAATGCACTGAAAGTCCCTAAATAGACCAGGGGACTGGGCTAGCAATAACTATTTAAACTATCAAAAACAGTTAAGCTGGTTAGATAATTATAAAACACTAAGGCAGTGTTGTAGGCAGAGTCCTTTTGAACTAATGCAGGGAAACAGACTCTCTGCATTAAGAAATCTAAGCTACCTCAGTGACCTAAATCATCAAGTCAGTTTAAACATTGCAGAGTTAGTGACCAGGATAGGGCTATGGACAGACCAAAAGTACAACCCAATTGTAATTAACCAGGCCAGCGAGCAATTGCCCTTCCTGGAGGCCTGTGCTTACTAGTAAAATTGCACTAGAACTCAAAGAAAACCATAAGGGAAATATTGACTCTGTGGGCTAATTCAAAGATCAGATCCTAGGAGGAAATCACAGTGATAACGATTTACAGTGTGTTAACTGGGGTAAGTAACAATGCATACAGTTATTCAGTCTGCTAGGGGCCTTACCCCAGAGTGGTTGCCTCAGAACCTGATTAGTTAAGTCACTGTAGCAATGCCTTCCTCCCAAGCCCCTCTGATCAGCTCCTCCAGGAGAGCATCTAATAAGTTGCGGAGGTGGGGAAGGGGGGCAGGAAAAAACATTATCTGGGAGCAGGAGCTGTGAAGGCAGGCTCCCAATGCGGTGGCAGGCTTCCAGTTCAGCGGTGGCTTTGGCTGTGGGGGGGGAGGGCAAGGCAGAAGCCGAAGAGCTGCCATTATACCCCCGGTGTCCTCTTGAGCAAGATGCTGGGCACTGTGGATTGAGCAGACCGGCAGTTTGCTTTTTAAAGCACAGAGCTGGAGAATTTAAATCTGGTGCCTTTTTTCCTTTGTCCTGGTAGGCTGGGGGTCTGGAAATTAGCCGCTGACCCCCAGCTTGAGCATTGGCTGCAGACTGCAGCAAGCAAAAAGATTTCTGGGAGCAGGACTTATTAATATCATTAACTGACAGTAGTTTGGTCAGGTAGGCCAGAGCTACACTTAGTGGTGATTGCAAAGTTTCTAGTAAATTATTGTCAAGGGTATGATACCTATTCCTGCTTGGGTCTCTTATTTCTCTCCCTCTCCTTCCCATTTTAATATTTTACTAGATAGATGGTAAACAATGGCTCAACCTGGAGGTGCTTCCTTTCCCATTCCCCTTCTATTTTTCCTATTGGGTCCATCTTGATGTAGAAATTTAGATTAGAAGAGCATGAGAGTGCACAAAATTTCACTCTTTTTTTTGTTTCTTTCTTCTCCTTTCCTCCAGCTGCCCCGTCTGACCTCCCCCCCCGACCCCCAGCCCAATCACTCCGCTCTCCTGGGACCTACCCTACACCTGTGTGCTGTGTCCTTTGCCACAGGATTTATGGTGCATGCCAAGCCACCGGGATGGATCCTGGGGGGGGGTTGGTCCTCATCCTGCCTCAGTGTGTACTTTTTCTTTGGTTTTCACCCCTTACATCCTCGGGACCTTGGCTATTCATGATGGCGAATGTACGTCAAGGTGAGTATGCGCACCAGCACTGAGCGCAGCTCCAATCCACCCACCTGGCCTAATTGCAGTCCCTGCAGTATTCCAACACTTCCAGCAAGCCTCCACTTGGTGGCAGTCAAGAACTGGAGAAGCCTACCTCCCCAATCTGGCGGCCGCTCTACCTTCTCCCAGCCCTCCCCCCGGCAACCTGTGCTTGTTTCTGAACATGGGTCACTGGTGTGGTGAGAGGTAAGAAGTCCAGGGCCTCAACTGTTTGTATCACTGGGCCAGCATCAAATCAAATTCTACTTGGATCTCCCTTGAGTACAAGGTGGATGCTGCTGCATAATATCTGTGGGCCTAATGGACTTTTACTGGGTTGTATGTATACCAGTAGGGGATATTGGTAGGGATAAACGGTGAGAGGAGTTGGTAGAGAACAGTCTACCCTCCTTTATAACTTACCCTTTGAATCGACCTTAGGGAGTTGGGCTAATGCTTTCATTTTCTTCCCAACAGGTTTACTACAAGGGGTAAATGAAATTGTTATGTTGATGTATGGGCTTACTACATTTTAGCATCTTGTTAGAATATTATATTTCTGCTTTCTCTTTTACACCACTAGTTCATACAATACTATGTCAAGGGAACAGGAATCAGACATACAGGAGATTAAGATGCAGAATATTAAGAAAGATAATACGCTGGTGGATTTATTGAGTTAGAACTACTAAATATGAAAACAAGTATGGCTAATCGTAACTGTATTTCATGGAATGTCCAGGGGGGAACCACCCAATTAAACATAAGAAAATGTCCTCATTGAAACAATTTAGTTGTGATGCAACTTCTTACAGGAAACCCACCTCCTTCAACAGGAGACAATTAAATTAAGGAGAGATTGGTTTGGTACCGAATTTTGTAGTTGCTTCACAAAGGAAAAAAGAGGGGCATTCAGTCTATAAATGAAAGGGTCACCATTTCTAGCACAGACCTCAGAAATAGATGTGGAGTGTAGATGGCTATTAATTCAGGACAGAGTACAGGTGAGGGATATTTTATTACTTAATGTGTATGCATCAAATGAAGATAACCCAGAATTTTTCATCAGTTCTAGCAGAAGTTGATAGATAATCTCATCCCAGAAGGTCTAATACTCATAGGGAGAATTTTAACTTAGCATTGGACCCACTTATAGAAAAATCATCCAGAGCACAGGGTCATGAGACACATAGTCAGGCTAGGCAAGCTTTGCAGAAATTATGTTCGGATCTAGCATTATATGACACTTGGCAAATTTATCATCCAACCAAGAGAGACCACACTTATTGTTCTGCTCGTTTCTCCTCTCATAGTAGAATAAATTACTTTCTTTTGAGTTCTACTGCTATGGCCAAGGTCACACCATGTGCTGGTCAGTCTTTCTCTTATTTTGGCCAATACCATACCCCAAACTCCCAAATGGAGGATGAATCCACTCATTCTCAAATCCCCCAGAATTTGTGACGTGGCTCAAAAAACAAATCACAATCGATTTTGAAAGAAATAGCTAACAAGGGATGTCAGAAGTCATTACTACATCGGCAATCAGAGAAAGCTCTCTTCTATTTGAAGGAGTTCTATTGTGAAGGTGGAGAAAAAGCTTCAAAACTATTAGCTTATATATTACATCAATGTGCAGCACAATCTCATATATCTCATATTCATTGTCGCTTGGGTAACACTATATCAGACCCAAAGGTCTTTAATGAAGTTTTTGAAAGACTTCTATGAAATCTTATGTACTAGCAAACCATGCCCCACACTGATACTATTAGCAGCTTTCTCAGAGGAACTGGCATCCAGAAAATACCTCCCAACATGAAGGTCATGTTAGAAGCACCTTTCACTCTGGCTGAAATATCCAAGGCTATCTCAGCTTTGGCTAAGGGTAAGGCCCCTGTCCCGACGGCCTTACAGTTGAATTTTACCAAATTTTTCTGAGGAATTAGCATCCCATCTCTAACAATATTTCAGGCAATTAGTTTTGAGGGAACATTCCCAGAACCATGCAAGAAGCCACCATTATGGCATTGCCTAAACCCAACAAGGACAAAACAGAATGTTCTAGCTACTGTCTAGTTTCACTAATTAATGTGAATGTCAAGATTTTAGCCAAAGTCATAGCTATTAGTCTGAATAAATTACTTCCCTGAATTATCCATCCTTCACAAGCAGGGTTTATCATGGGGAGGTAAGGAGGGGATGTGAGTGCTTTAGCTAATTTGATTGAAATTGCTCAGAAAGCACAAAACTTGGCAGCATTAATGGAGCCAGATGCAGAAAAAGCCCTTAACTCAGTGGAGTGGGATTATCTCTTTCAAGTCACGTCTTATGATGGTGTAAACTCTTAATTTCTTTCTTATGTTAAAGCATTCTATACATGTCCAAAAGCTTCAGTATTGGCTAATGGAGTTTTATCACCCATGTTCCAACTCCACTGAGGAAAGAGGCAAATATACCCCCTGTCACCCTTTCTTTTTGTAGGAAGCATGGTGTCAGAGTGACAACACAACAGCGACACCGCAATCCCAATGCAGAACAGACTGATTGCTGCAGTGGCAACAACAGAAACAGAGCGATGTGCCATCCACAGTGTCAGCCCTGCTCTGGCTGGCATTAAACAGCAACCTCCAGGATTCAGCTCCAGGGTGCAGATGCGCGGGGGGGCCACTGTCCGCAGCCCACTGTGTAACCTCCCATAGCTGCCAACTGTGTTGTACATCTACTACCATATGGCCCACGGAGCCAGGTGTCTGCATGTATGGCATGTGCCTTTGTGCTGTGACCAGTGTCAGCTGTGCACCGCAGTGTGCATGTGTTTGTCCTGTATGCCAAAAAACATACTCTGCTTGCCACTGTACTGCTGGGGTCTATCTGCTGCCCCATGTGTCAACCTGCTGCCCAGGGGTATCGCCTGTACCATGAGGGGCGCTCCTGCATCGGGTCTCTCAAGGTGCTGTCCGTAGGTTGAGCAGTGCGCAGTGGCCAGTCATGATAGTGTCTGACTTGGGATCTGTGCCAGGTGCTGCGTCACTGTACAGTCTGTCGGTCTGGTGTGCATCGGGTTGCTGTGTGGCGTTCTCACGGTGTCGCTGTGGGGGTTGTCGATTGTGCGTCTGCCACTGACATGTGATGCTTCACTTTTTGTACTAGCCATGGAGCCATTGGCTGCAGCTATCAAAGGAAGTTTGGATATTGAAGGGATAGGGGTAGGCACTTAGCAGTATAAAGTAATTTTATACACAGATTATTTGCTGCTGACCATTCCAAACATTAATCAGTTGGTCCCGGCTGCTAAAGCTCTGCTAAACCAATTTGGTGCACTCTCTGGCCTACAGGTAAATTAGTCAAAAACAGAACAAATGCCTATTAAAGGTTGCTCTGAATCATCAACTGCTGTAGTGTCAACTGGCTTATCATGGGCACGAGAAACTATACAATACCTAGGAATACAAATGTCCCCTAATATTAGTGAATGGCCTGCAAAGAATTTAAATACTGTAATGGCAACTGTTAAGATAGTCATGGACAGATGGAAAAAGCTTAATTTAACTTACCAGGTAAACTGGCTGACATTAAGGTGATGGTCTTACCAAAACTGAATTACTGCAGTATGAACCTCCCTATGATGCTAATGGATAATTGGTGGAAAAAAGTAGATTAACTGTTTAGTTCCTTTTTATGGGAACATAAACCACCTTGATTTGGGAAACAATGACTTAGGGCCCCATAAATCATGGGGGATGGAATGCTCCATGGCCACAGGCCTATGATTTAATCCAAGGAATAAAAAGTGTTCTTACTTGGCTGCTACTACTGAAAAAGCTCCTATGTGGTCCACCACAGAACAAGACCTAGTAGGGTACGAGCTGTGCTTTTGAAAAAGTATATTAGTATTAAGTTACTCTCTCACCCAAATCAGTTCACGAGACAGTCTTTCTCAAACTGCAAACCATGTCACTTTGTTGATCTATATCTTTAGGCCTGTCTGAATTCTTATGCTTTAATCCCAAATTACAAGCAGAGGACCACATAAGACATTGATATACATGGGCCCTACAATGGATTATCATCTGTCCCACCATTATGACATTGAAATATTTTCAGCAACTCAAGGGGGAATATCACATCCCTAATTCAGACCATCTGTGCTTTCTTCAGCTTCATCATGCCTTAAAATCTTGGATAGGATCAAACTTGAAATATTAGCCCATTTATATGGTTGAAGTACTAGACTGCTGGCTAGCAGCAAAAGAAAAAAATAGCAAGCTCTTTTATGATCACATATAGTCCTTGCATCTGCCTAATTAGGAGTCTCATAGACTCAAGGGGGGATTGGACCTCCAACTTCATAGACCCTCAAACACCTGATGTAGATGTTGGACATTTGCACACAAAGGGACTCCTGGTACTAAGGCACAACTCATCCAGAAAAATATACTGGGAAGGTGGCACCGTACCCCAGATAAATAGGATGGGTATCAGTGTTAAGAATGAATGTTGGAAATGTCAATGTTCACCAGTGGTGATCATACAAAAGTTTATCAGTATTGTGGTATACCTCGAGGTACCACTGAGGTACTCAAGTTCAATTTACATTGACTATAATGTGATCCTGCCTCAGTACCACCGAGGTATACTTCGAGGTATACCTCAGTACCGGTAAACCTTTGTATGGTCACAACTGTAGGACTCATACTTTGGTGCTGTCCAGTGGTCAGACCAATCTATCAGACTATTCAGTGAAAAGTCACAGATATACTAGGTAATGGTATTCCTTGGTCACTGGCATTGTGCATTTTGGGTGATACAACATTAATTATGGGCACTCCTGCTAAGCATAGACTCCTCATTTACACTATGGACATAGAAGTCAAGTGCTTACTATTAGTGAAGTGAAGGCAACCCAAAATACCCTCTATATTAGAATGGGAATTGTCTGTTACTAAAACATCCTCCTTTACTGAGGTAATGCACAATCATAAGGAGACTGCCCTCAGTTTAGACAAAATTTGGGGTCCATGGATAAAGCATGGAAATCATTAGGTGGTATATAGAAAAGTCAGTACCTGTTTATCCGCCTTGGAGAGGGCAGGTAGAAATCATTTACTACCACTCTAGTTCACCTTTTTTTCTAATATCCTCCCCTGTTCTGACTCTGACAGTTGTTAACAATAACAAATATTTAATCTGAAGGCCTCATATGATACATCTATTTGATGTTAATAAGAGCCTAAATTCATGTATAAGTTTTAAACAGTGCACACTGACCATCAAACCCACTTGATTAGTACAGTACACCTATGTTTTTTTGGTTAACTCCAATAGAATGAGGGGAACAGGCTGAAGCTTGTATGTTATTCCTTTGAACAAAATTAGTTCTATCTAGGGGTCATGTCCCCTAGCTTCAAACTTCAAAGAGGCTATTGTATTTTGACAATTATGTTTCTAATTGTTAGTAGTAATCTTTCAAATAGGTTTGAAATTTCATATTCTGTTAATTTTTAGTTAGGGAATGGTAGGTAGAGTTTTATTGTTAACTACTTTTTAAGTTAGATGATAAACTTTGTATTAATTAATGTTTTTCATATAATTACAATACTATGGAATTATTTTTACTGTCAAATAAAATAATTAATGGTCAAATAGTGTCTACATTACTCCCAGATTTTTATGCATGTGATTAGGGTATAAATGGTTTGATGTTTTTTCTGTTTTGATATTTGTAAAAGTATGATATATTTAGATGTTTTTTATTAGTGTTGTACTTCCATGGAGGATTTTCGCTGGCTTGATTTATGTGGTTTTAGATAGGTGTTTTTGTTTATTATTGTTGTACGCTTTGCATGAAATAATAATAAGAAAGTGGAAAATGTATTTTAAAAAATGACCATCATGCATGTAATTTAGGAATAAAAGAAAATAAAAAGAAAATTAGCATAATGGTGTTTTGCAAGAAAGGCATCTTTGCCAAAAAAGTGAGACACGTTTACTAACAATTACTGTTGCTTTAAGAAGCCTTTGAAGGTGATTTATAATTTTTATTGCTTCAGATTTTTCTTCTGACGTTTGAAGATAGTAACATTATCAGTCCTGTGAATATAGCAATAGATAAGAAATTCAAATATCACAATATGTAATTTAGTAACATAGTACTTTAAGGTTGGAAGGGACTAAAGGTCCATCACGTCTGTACCACACACTGCTTCATGAGCAGGGACAAACAAGAATGTTGTACAAATATGTACAAATCTATCCCACACTCCATACAACCCAGGGTACCCTGCTGTGATTTATTTGGTAAATAAAAATGTGTTCAGGCATGCCTTGAGGGCCTGTACAGTCTTCATGTCCTCCGTCTCTACTGGTAGGCAGTTCCATAGGTTAACCACCATCTCTGACATGTGCTTCCTATACTAACTCCTGAATTTACCACCTTTGAGCTTCTAGGTATGTTCCCACCTCCTGCTAGTGTTTACCTCATCAATTATTCTCAAACGTTCCACTTTATCATTACCCTGCCATATGCAGATGATTGAGACCATGTGCCCCCTCAGCCTTCATTTCTCCAGTGTGAATATGTTATAGGCCTCAAGTCATTCTTCATAGCTTTTGTCCTCCATAACCCTGATTGTTTTGGTGGCCCTTTAATGCGTCCGCTCTACTGTCTCAATATCCATGTCATAATGGAAAACACTGAACTGTACACATTATGTAATGTAAAACCTAAACTGAGATTTGTAAAGTGGCAGAAATACTTCCCTTGCTCTGCTGGCCACCCTCTATTAATACACTCCAGCATTCTTTTATCTGTCTTGGCAACAGATGTTTACTGCTAATCATGATTTAGCCACATGTCTAATACGACCTCACTGTTGGCAAAAAACATGAGTAGGCACCATATATGCAGGGTCAGTGAACTCCAGGGGTTATATTAAAACCTAACAATCACTTAAAATCCTTCAGCTGTAGTGAATTTGGTGGTCCTTAGTTAAGCACTGCAAAGATTTACGGGTTATACTAGTTCAAAACAAAATATAATAAGAAGAATGCAGCCAGGATCATATTGGTTTTGGTATTTATTCAGTACCTAAGTTAATATCCTCAAAATACCAGGGGCTAGATTCAAAAAACTTTGCCCAAGCGCAAACCAGGTTTTGTGCCAAAGTGGTATTCACAATAGCCAGGTTTGTGCACAGAAACTGGGTTTGCACTGAGGCAAAGTGTGGAGGGGGCCACAAAGCAAATGAGGGGGATGGGACCTACATATTGACACTGTGGGATTCCAAAAGTATTTGCCCTGTGCAAGAGCCTTTTGCAGGTTCCCTTTCATGGAGCAAATACCACAGACCAAGACCTTGCTTTAATCACACACAACCCTAGAGGTTGGCGGAGGTACAGTGGTGCCACCCCTCCACGATCACTGGCCCAACAGTAATAGTGTACTGTCCCTAGTGGCTGGTGGCACCTCCCCTCACCTGATCCCCATCCCAAAGAAAGATAAAAATGTGGTTATACATTTCGTGTTGGCTAGTGGTCCCCTCCTTACTGTCAATCACCATCCCAATAGGTAAAAAAATTGATGCCCTGGTGCTAGCAGTTGTCCCCTCCCCCACATCAATCGCTGTCCTGATTTGGAAAAAAAAGATGTATTTCCCTGGTACTGATGGTTCTTCCCTCATCACCAATGGCTGGCCTGTATTAACAAACATAAGTTTCCCTGGCATCCAGTTGTCTATCCCCCCACCCGTACCCATGGCCAACCTAGAAAAAAAGTTTCCCTGGCATCCAGTGCTCTCCCTTGTGATCACCGCCTTTGGTAGAAGAAATAAGTTTTCCTGTTGTCCAGTGGCCCCTCCCCCCACCTGATCACCAACCTGGCATTGCCGGCATAGTCCCTGGTGTCCAGTGTGACTCCCCATCCTGATCCACTGTATAGTACATATACACATTTTGCTAGTGATCTAGTGGACCCCCTTCCCTATCCCCAGTCTGCTACATAGTAAAATAAAACCTTTCCATGGTGGTCTAGTGGACACCAACCCACCCATCATGTCAGGTAATGTGCCACCGCCTTGCTTCCCCTCCAGTCCAACCCAGAGCCAGCAACCAGCACAACCTTCTCTTCACTCCACCATGGCTGACTGCTGACTGAGCTATCAATTAGTGCATACTGTATATAGTACATGCTGATTAGCAATGATTGACAGTTCAGAGTGAGCTGTCAGTCAATGAGTGTGTATTGTATACAATATGTGCTCACTGATAGCTAAGTCAGCAGTCAGAAATGGTGGAGTAAGTAGGGTTGTGCTGCACCTGCTCGGGGTCATGGTGAGGGAGATTGGGGTGGTGGGACACTATCTGACAGGTTGGGGGACCATTTTCTACTAGACCACCATGGAAAGGTTTTATTTCACTGTATAGGTGATCGGAGATAGGGATGTGGGTCCACTTGACCACCTGGAAAGGTGTATATGTACTATATGGGGGATCGATATGGAGGGGTTACACTGGACACCAGGGACTATGCTGGCAATGTTGGGTGGGTAATGGAGTAGGGGAGGGACCACTGGCCACCAGGGAAACTTATTTCTAGCTCATGCATAGCTGTGGGTGGGGGAGGGACCACTTTATGCCAAGGAAGCACAGGCCAGACACTGACGATGGTGGGGGAGCACTTTCACCAGGGAAATACATTGTTTTTTTACCAGTTGGGCCAGTGAACAGTAATGGGAGGGGGGAATCACTAGCACCAAGGCATACAGTGGTGTCCCCCAAGATGAAATCCACTTTTGCAGCACTATGCAGTATGCTACAGTAGACCTGCTGAATAATGCAATGCAATTTCAATGGCAATTTGTCCCTTTTGTCATGCAGGAAACTGTGGCATTCACTTCATCCTGCCAGTGTCACATTTCCTGAATGACAAAAGGGACTAATTGCCATTGAAATGACATTGTTTTATTCAGTGGGTCTGCTGCAGCATTCTACAGAGTGCTGCAAAATGTTGCAGAATTGGGTTTCATCCTTGGGGATGCCACTGTACATTTATTTTTACCAAATGGGATGGCTATCAGTGATGGAGGGAGACATTAGTTCTAGGGCATCAAATAGCTTTTTTGCCTATCCTGCTGGCAATCGACAATCAGGGCAGAGGAGGGGGAGACAACCACTAGGACCAGGGTATCAAATTGATGTTTTTTACCCTTCAGGACAGTGGTTGGTGGCTGGTGAGGAGGGGGTACCACAGCCATGATGGAATGTATAACCAAATTTGTATCTTTGTTTGGTATAGGGATCAGGTGGGAGAATGGACCACTAGCCACTAGGAAATGTACACTATTATTGTTGGGCCGGCAATTGGCAGGGGGGTGCTAATTTCCATTGTGGCCCATGTTAATGCTCCCATAATGGGCATGCAAATAGCCACATAGCACCTTGCATGCCCCGTGGTTTCATTTACGTAGGTGCTTTAGTGCTTTGCAGGGCCATTCTCCTGGCTGCATGTTGGGGCGGTGCTAGTGGGGTTAGCAGTGGCTGTACTGGGTGAACCCTGCCCCATCCTGGTCCTATTCACAGCTAGATAGTGCAGTGCACTATCCAGCTGTGAATAGCAGTTTTGGACACATGGGTAACCACAAAGCACAATGCAAACTTTTGCATTGTCTTTGTGGGTTTTGATGAATCTGATCCCCAGACGGACATTGTGCAAACGTGCAATAAATCCAGCAGAGTAAAAAACAGAAAATTCTAACTATACAGACCTCACATCACTGAGCTGGAAGACCCTGCCCAAGTGATTCACTCATTGAACTTTATCAGAGGGCATGGTCAATAAGGCTAGTCCAATCCTTTAGGTTGTTGCCCAAACAATTTGACTGGATCACATTTTTAAGGCACTTAATTATTTAAGAATGACCAATTTATGGTCACCAACGTATAAAGGAGCAGCAGGGCAATATGCTATCCTAGTGCTCACTAGTGTAATATGCTATTCCCAAAGGGGCATGAGTGCTACAAGAATACCAAAGTGCACTGTAAAATGTTTAGCCATAATAAATCAGGAAAGGAAGGAAGGAAGGAAGACAAAGTTACAAGCACTGTATCGATAAATAAGCATTTAGGTATGAGAGATGAAAATATTCAAATGAGCAAGTTGATAATAAAACTACAGTACACATATAATAATAAAGTAGTTCTTAAGAGCATCTAAAGCTAGCAAGATGTCATACAGTTTTATAATAAGTAGTCATGATGACCCATAAAAGTTCCTGTTCAACTATCCATACAGCTGCATAATTAACAACATTAAAATTCTTACAATAGCAGATTAATTTATGAAAAAGACAACACAACTATAAAAATACATTTGTCAGCACTTGCATCTAGACCATTTTACTAATAATAATGGATAACCAACATTAAAGAGGTACACAATGTAGACTAATCCAGCACTTTACAAATCCAGACTTGAAAACCTGCAGTATACAGTGAGAAATCAGCATGCATGGTATATTCACTAACCAATCCATTTCTTCCCATGGGAAGCTCCAAGCTGGGTACCAACAAAATTCCAAATTGGCCCCATTGTGACTTCAGTTCCATGGTCCTGAGATTTTACTTTCACAGCTGGTTTAGGATTTCCAGGCATTCGAATGCTGGTTCCTGCAAATCAAGCTGGTTCTTAATGCAAAGAAAACTAAAGCAAGGCTCTTTGGGCACAATAAGCTGGGCTTGGTCAGAAAACACCTTATCTACCTCTGCACTATAACCGGTTGTAAACTGGAGATGGTTAAGTCTTTTAAATACCTGGGAATGGTGATGGACCAAACAATGTCATATGAATCACATGCGGATTCTATAGTTAAAACTTTAAATCAAATAAATGGTCTGCTCTGTTGGCTCTTTCCTTATCTCTCAAGGGAGGCTCTCCTGGCTATCTCTAGGTCCTCTCTTCTGCCTCTTCGCATGTATGGCACTTTGGTGGTTCACGTCACTTGTGTCTCTACTCTTTTGAGGTTAAGCACAGTGTACCATAGGACTGGGCACTTTGCAGCTGGTGCCCACTCTAGAGCCCACTGTTGTGGAGTATTAGCTTCTCTGGGATGGCCTTCACTCAAAATTAGAATGCGATATCCAATGCTATGTCTTATGTATGTTACTTCAACCCGTGTCTTCTCTCAGCCTAAGTGGGATAATTCAGTGATGGCAGTTTAATCGTCCACTAAGATCTGCAGCCCTCACATTGCTTGTTATACCTAAAGTACACTATACATCTGGGAAAAGGTCATTTTCCTATGTTGCCTCATACTTTTGGAATAGTTTACCCTCTGAGGTGCTCAAAAGCCCCACTTAGACACTTTTTAAGAAATGACTTAAATCCCTTCTCTTGTTCATACCCCTTGTACATGTTAGCATTGTACTGTGATTTTAAAGTATAGATCAGCTTGTTACCCTGTCCTAATTTCTCCTCTACACTTGCCTCTGCTGCAGCCTGCAATATTTGACATTTCAGAAATGTATATTTATATTGTTTGTAATTTGATGTATACATTTAATGCTTGCAATATGTGCTCAGTAGTTTGTTGTAACTAATACTGCTGTTAGTATGGCCCCTGGGTATTGTTGTGCATTTTTTACTTTATCTAGCTTTAATTGTATACCTGTTTGTGTACTGGAATGCTGTTCATTTCCCTCACCTGTTGCATGATTCTTACTATATGGTAAAGCCCACCAGGATGAAACCCAACTCTGCAGAATTCTGCAGTAGAGTTACTGCAACAAACAGTGCCATTTCAATGGGAGTTAATCCCTTTTGTTATGCAGAAAACTTATGACACTGCCCTTCATTCTGGCGGGCTTCACTGCTTGTGTAACCAGTTCCGAGTCACCCCAGAAACAGGGATCAATGATCTCAGTGGGCTAACATGATAGTCAAAATTTAAATAAATAACTAAATAAATAAATAAATGGTTTACATGTAATCATTTCAAATCTTTTTGCACTCTTTGTGACTCTTCTTAAGACACATATCATGTCATTGATATAATGATACAGTACCATTATGTAGTATGAGTCGAGAAGGGGCCATCGTTGGAAAAGATAACATTCTGCTATGTTACTACAGATCTAAAAATAGTTTGGCATATGATGGGGCCATACAGGTCCACATCACAGTGCCACATTGTTGCTCTTAATATTTTTTGTTAAATTGAGAGAAAATACTGTAGTAATGAATTCTATACTGGCCATGAGGGAAATTAACAGGAAAGTCATTTTTCCTATGGGTCAGAAAGTGTCAAGCCGTGGCCATGCCATCTGCATGATGGACCGAGGAATAAAAAGCTTCAACATCAGTTGAGAGCCAGTGCCAGCCCTCTTCCCAGACAAACCCTTGAAATTTCTTGAAGACATCCCCCATGTACCCGAGGTATGATTTAAGTTTAATTACCTCCTCTTGAAGGAACATGAAAAGAAATCTCAGCAGTCTGTCTGCAACTTTAATATGGTGGTATTTGGAGCTAATTGCTGATTACACCTTAAAGCCAGATATACTAAGCAGCTAATATAGAGCAGACTTGTTTAATATGGTGGTATTGGAGCTAATTGTGCTTGTAACTGAAGGCATTAGGTTAGCTGGGTCCTAGTGTGACCTCATTTTGGAATAGCCCTGTTTGCTTAGACTGGAGCTCCTTTGTTTAAGTCACAACATATTCTCCCGCTGCATAGTAATGACAGGCTGTGTTTTCTCCACTACATAGGCAGCTCCCCCCCCCCAAGCTAGGCACTCGGGACAATCAAGCAACTGAAGCAACACAAGCAGCTCACCTGAGTAGCTGAGGAAGCTGAATCTCCAGCCTGATAACTTTCGAGGTAAAGAGAGCCTCTTCTCTTTGTCTGGATGCCTGCAGAGGGGCCGACAGTGCTTTGCGCTGTCTGCCCTCCCCCAACCACCCTCCCACCCAGGGGCGGCTGTCAATTTAAGGATCCACCCCGTGACATCACATCCGGTGACATCACGTCCTGTTGCCCAGAACCTATCTCCCCACTTTCCCATTTGCAGGTTATACCTGCTGGCTACTAGAGGGACCTATGCTCCCTCACTGCTTCCTACTCCTACCTGTACAGCACTACTTCCCTGGGATCTTGCTCACCACAATGTATTGGCCCTGCCTCATGCTCTGCCTGTGCCTATCCCCACTAGCAGTGCACTTACCCACTTACCCATCTGCTAGTCCGCACTGTGCCCTGGCACCCCTCCTCCCCTTGCTCCTGAACCTGCCTCTCTGCCCCTTGGGACCTCTGTGTGTCCCCATCCTCCCTGCCCTCCCCATAGCTTTCTCTTCACCTCAGGCACATCTGGGTGTCTTCTTATTCTTGCTTTCCCTTCCTGTACCTCCCTGCCCACCCCCTGCTCCCTTAACCTCCCCTCCCCTCCTGTCATGTCAATCGAAGGAGAACCTCTCACCATCTCCCAGCCAGGGTGTTAGTCATGCTACTACTCCTGTTGGGGAACATTCATCCAAACCCTGGCCCGGTTTCCAGGAGCTCCCCAACTCGCACCACAGGCCTATGCATGGTCACCATGAATATCTGTAGCCTCCTCAAAAAGTTTGACTCACTACAATGCCTGGTCACATCAATTAACCCTGATGTCATCACCCTGGTTGAGACTTGGCTGTCGAAATCCTCCCCTGACTCCCTAGTCTCCCTTCCTGGTTTCACCCTTTTCCGGTCCGACCGTGTTGGGGAGCAGAGGCGGCTGCGCTATTATGTCAAGAATCTCTCCCGTACTAGCCCTGCCCACTCCCATCCTTGACTCCAGGGCCCAGGCGCTTCGCTGAAACTAACCCCTGACCCTTTAAAGGGACCCCTTTATCTGACTACTGCATCGTGCCCCCAGGGACCAGCAGCCATTGCCTCTCTTACAGAATACCTTACCTCTCCTTCTGCTGATCAAATTCTGGTGGGTGACTTAAATGTCAACTGGCTCAGCCTCCTCCTCCTCTACCGAGACTCCTTTTCTGCAATAGACCTAGCAACTAGTTACCCACCCTACAGGACTAACCCCAGAGAGGCTCCAGTACCCTGCTTGATTGGTACTCACCAACCACCCTAATCGGATCCCCAATGTACAAGTCCTCCCAGACTCTCTCAGTGATCACTCCCCCATTCTATTCCACTGGTCATCCTCAGTCCCCAAACCCATAGCACAGTCCACATGCCGGTGGCATCTAATACCTGGTGGACTGATAAAACTTAAGGAACTTCTGTCCCAAATTGACTGGTCTCCTATACAGGCAACTCCTAACATCGACACAGCTCTCTCCTTCTTTACCCAAACTTTTAATAATGCCTGTGATATCTTTGCCCCAATGTTGACCCGCCGTTCTAAAAGGAAGAATGCCCCCTGGGTAACCCCAGCTTTGATCCACCAGCTCAAACATAGGGACAACCTATGGCACCGTGCCATTGAGACTGGCCGGCCCAATGACAGGAGGTTATATGCTGCCGCCCGAAACAAGTGCACTCAGGCCATCAGAAAGGCCAAGTCTGAGCACTATCGGTCCTCACTCACGGCCTCATGGGGGAACCCCAGAACCTTCTGGGATAACATTAAACAGTTAAATGGGACTGCACCCCCCACCCACCCAGATCAACATTAATGGTGTGATCTCCTCAGACCCAGCCCTCATAGCCAACCACCTCAACACCTCATTCACTGACCTTAGCCCTATCCTCCCTACAAATTTTTTTGACCCTCCTCCCCCAGCACCTGCCGTAAATCTTTCTCGCCCTTATTTTCTCCTCCACCGTGTTTCTGCCCAAGAACTTAGGCCGCACCTTGTCACTGCCCTCAAGAGTAATAGTACAGGCAGTGACACCCTGGATCCGTGTATCCTACGGCTGGTCTTAGACACAGTCCTTACCCCGATCACATGCCTCATCAACCACTCTCTTTGCCTGGGGAAGGTTCCAACTGCCTGGAAAGTCACCACTGTCACCCCTATCTTTAAAGGTGGTGATAGGACTGTGGCTGGAAACTATCGACCGATCTCCATTCTCTCTCCTCTCTCCAAGGCCTTGGAAAAAGTGGTGGCCTCTCAAATCTCTGACTACCTCTCCACCTACAATGTCCTTTGTCCTGAGCAGCATGGCTTCGGCGGGCCACAGTACCAACACAGCCCTCCTAGGGTTCTCCAACTTTCTCCCTCCTCCTTAGACACTGGTTCTCTGGCTGGTGCTGTCTTCATTGACCTCTAAAGCTTTCGACACTGTCTCCCACCCCCTCCTTCTTGATGCCCTTAGTCTCTCTGGTTTTGCTGCTGGGCCTATCTCCTGGTGCACCAGTTATCTATCTGACCGCTCACAGCATGTAAAAATTAATGGGACCTACTCAGACATCTGTCCCATCTTTTCTGGGGTTCCCCAGGGCTCCATTCTGGGCCCCTTACTATTCTCCCTTTACCTTAACACCCTTCCACGCTCTTGCTCGGGGAACATTCTATTGTACGCTGATGATGCAGTCATCTTTGCCTCAAGTCGTAACCCTATTGCCCTCCAGGACTCGCTGCAGAAGTCCTTCACTGAAGCCGAGGGCTGGTTCAAGGAACATAGATTGGTGATAAATCTTAAAAAAACAAAAACCATGTTCTTCACTCATCCCCAAAACAAGTCCTGCAACTTCAAACTCCTCATTCACTCTGGGTCCTCTTTCCCACTCGAACAAGTTTGCTCCTATAAATAACTAAGGATCCATTTTGACCCCTCCTCTCCTTCCATGGACACATCGCTGCCCTAGCCACTGCCACTAATATCCGATTGGGCATCTTACACTGGTATAAACACTGCCTCCCCCCGGAGGCTCTTCAACTCACAGTCACCTCCTCTATCCTGTCCCTAGTGGACTATGGACTGCCGGTGTATGGTGCTGCTGATCAGACCGCATGCCATAAAATTCACACTACTCTGAATAAGGCCTGCAGGTTAATTACTGGAGCACCTAGGCTGACACACACCTGTCTACTGTACGCTAAAGCGCTGGTACTTGATCTTGATGAGCGCCTCAAATACCTGACCTGTACCCTTACAAAAAAGACCCTCCTTGGGCTATCCCACCAGGATTGACCACCACCATACGCCGCTCTGTCCCACTAGTTCATACTCGACCTCTGGGAAAACCTCTCTTGTTATTCCTAGAGCTAGGACCTCTCACGGCCAAAGAGCCTTCAGCTTTAGGCCCCTCCTGGTTCAACACACTGCCCCTCCATCTCCGAGCTCCAACTATATCGTGGCTTCAAAACTTCATTACATAACCACCTTATTAACACCGATGCTGTAATTGCCACTAGTCAAAGTCGATACTCAAACTTATGACAAAGCTTATTACTAAGCTGCTAAGGACAACATAACTCTGGTATTGTTTGCATCAATCCTACCTGTACCAGCTTGTTTGTATCTATGTCTTAAGTTACTGTTATACTTATGTGTTGTACTGTTATACTGTGTATTTTCGTTTGTCTTACTGTGACAAGGTACCTTTGTAAATGAGCCTATGGCTCAAAGGTTTTCCAAACTGCTGTTTAAATAAAATAAAAAATAAAAAATAAAAAAAAAAAAAACTGAACCGATTCCCAAGATGATGGGGATCTGAGTGGTCTGAAAGGTTTTCATGCACCTTAAGAAATATATTAAACACCAAATGACAGGATGTGGGGTCCATAAATAAACTAATGTTCTGTTACCTTGACCCATGGCTAACACTTTCAAGGGGATGCAAAAGCTATCTTCTACAACCTTCTACTGGACTGATGTTAAGTTCCATATAATTAGCTACATCCTTCAGAAGTTTCTCAACCATCGAAACATATTGCAAACTGTTAATCACCACAGCATTGCCTCCCTTGTTGGCAGGTTTGATAATCACATCCTTCCTGCCGACAAGGTGATCGAAAGCCTCGCTTTCCTTTAAAGTTAAATTACTTTTAACTTGCACAGGCTTGTTCAGTTCTTGCTTCACCTGTAATAACATGGTTCTTTCAAATGACAATATTCTGTTATTGTAAGTAGCTGGACAGAATACAGACTTAGGTCTGAAGCATGTCTTATCTTTTTTTCCAAATAATATCAGTAATGGTAGTGCTCACGTTTAATGATTCAAAATCCCCACCGTTATAATTTCCCATGTCGTATACATCACTGTCACTGTATAATTCTGTAAAGTGCCTCACAATTCAACTGAACTTGTGTTGTCCAGATGTGTTCCTCTGTATCTTGAGTTCAAATCCCAGTACTGTCAATTTGTGCCTCTCTCATGACTGAGAAGTGTCTTAGTCTATTTTTCTGAAGAACTTAAAAATGTCTACCATTAATTCAGACAAGTTAACAAATGGTTTAGACACAAGTGAGAGACATCATTTCAAAATGTTTTCCACCTCCATTGTCAGCTGACTTTGAAAGAGGTTAAGTATTTGCATGTTGCTGTCTTTTTCCTTTCTGAGCATCACAGAGTTTCTGACCCTCCTTTTTTATTATGACCCTCAGATCCATGTTCTCCTCCATTGCAGCAAGAGGAGCACCATACAGTATGTAGGCTCACACAGTATGTGGATTCACACAGTATGTGGGCTCACACAGTATGTTGGCTCATACAGTATGTAGGCTCACACAGTATGTGGGCTCACACAGTATGTTGGCTCATACAGTATGTAGGCTCACACAGTATGTGGATTCACACAGTATGTAGGCTGACACAGTATGTGGATTCACACAGTATGAGGGCTAACACAGTGTGTCAGCTCACACAGTATGTGGCTTACACAGTATGTAGGCTCACACAGTATGTAGGCTCACACAGTATGTTTGCTCACACAGTATGTGGATTCACACAGTATGTGGGCACACACAGTGTGTCAGCTCACACAGTATGTGGGCTCACATAGTATGTAAGCTCACACAGTATATAGGCTCACATAGTATGTAGGCTCACACAGTATGAGGGCTCACACAGTATGTAGGCTCACACAGTATGTAGGCTCACACAGTATGTAGACTCAAACAGTATGTTGGCTCACACAGTACGTGGGCTCACATGTTATGTCGGCTCACACAGTACGTCAGCTCACACAGTATGTAGGTCCTTCCACTATTTTCCCTTTCCAAGTATAGCTCCTTAACATAAGAATATAAGACTGTGTCGGCAGAAGAGGACTGTATAATCCATCTAGTCTGCCCAGATTACCTACCCCCCTATTCTGTTCTTTTTCCAAGATTACCACAGTACTTGTCCCATGCTAGCTTAAAGCAGTGACTGTTTTGGCCTCCACAACCTCTGGTGGTAAATTATTCCAAGGGTCCACCACCCTCTCTGTGAAGCAGAATGTATGAATGTTGATTTTAAACTTACCCCTTGTTAATCTCAAACTGTGCCCCCTCATTTACATGGTCTAATTTTTGTGAAAAAGGTTTTCTGCTTGTACCTTATTTATGCCCTTATATATTTGAAGGAACTTTGCAGTTGGCTACAATGATTCTAGTACTCCAGGGCCAGGATACTGAAAGAGAATTACTGAGCACTAATAGGGTTGATGTCTTGCAAAGAGTGATTAGCACCACAAAGGCAGGGGACCTGCTATATGTGTCATATTGATAGGCAAAGTTAGCAAGGCACTAACCCATGTGTGAACAGTTATATCCCAGGGCTCCTACAATAAGCAAATTGTATGGCTGTACCTTGTATTCAGGTGCTCTGGCATACTCCCAGGTTTGTAGAGGTATTAAACTGCTGTTATTGCTGCAATATACAATGGCAAGAAAGAATCTTGGACTGTGATTGGTCAGTTTGGGGCTGGACCCATGGCGTTATCCCAGCATAACGACACAGGTCTAGTCTCAGCACTGTGAACCAATATGGATGAGCATTTGGATGAGGAACTTATTCTCTTTTTTTGCATATCCTCTTAAGAAACAAAATTATTTTTCCCCACTAATAAAAACGTTCTTTAACATAATTTTTTTATTTTATATATAACAACAAGCCATTGTATAATAGGAATAATGCACTCCAGGGTGTGTGTCGTGCTGGTATAACTCCATGCCTGGGGCATTGGATGCACTCGGCCTGTGGCCTCATGCCCAAGCCCCCAGGCATGTCATTATCCCAGTACGACACACACCCTGTCATGCATTATTCCATTATTATGTAACACCTAGACAAATCTGATCTTAAGTGCCACAGCATCTCCCCTATACCTGATCACAATTCAGATAATGTTTAAAACCCTCCATGCTAGCAAAGTGGTCACTAAAGTTGGCTGCCCAAACCTCTGGTGCCACAACTAAAACACTTTTTACACAAGAAACAAAAGTCAGGCAGCACAGGTGCGAAACAAATTAAAACACAATATTGGGTATAGGTTAAAAATGATTTATTCTTTAAATAAAATAGTAAAACAATAGTGACACCCACCACAGAAAGTGTACCAATATTTTGCAATGGTAACATGCCTTTTGTCAAGTGTCCCCCACCCCAGATTATCTGTTTTGAACATTTCCCTAGTAGTCTAGTGGACCCACAATTGCCATTCTAATCCATTGTAAATATTACCCTGGTAGTTTAATGGACCTGCACTTCCCAACTACCAATAATGTACACTAATTCCCATGGCAGTTTGGTGCCTCTGATCACTGGTACACCTAAGGTATGTAATAACCCCCAATGGCAGCACAACCACAGAGTGAACACCATCACCATGGGCCCCCAACACACCTATCCATTGTGCCCATAGCTGCTGTTAGGCATAATAATTCAGTAATTGGCAGAGTTGCTCCACACACCTCATCGGATGACTGCCCATATAATGACTGGGACCGGAACATGTGTATTGTACAACCAGCTATTTCTACAGTACACATGTGCTTACTTCCTGTCAATCACTCAGCAGTCACCCCAAGGTGGACTGCAGAGGATCTGTTCTGGTTAGCATTCTATCTGATCTGATAGTGGCTTATGGCAATTGCTGATGAGTCAGTCAAGAGCAGATGGGTGGCGTGAGTGGTGAGCACTCAGTGGGTACACTGCAGTGGGGTCATACTTTTGGTATACCAGTGATAGGGAGGTCCTAGATTGCCTGGGACTTTAGTGTATATTATCAGCATAGTGACTGGTGGGTTAGTGCAGCACTCTTGGCTACCGCAGTGGTGCTTCAGATGGATTTAAATGATAAGAGGGCAGGATCTCCTAGATTATCAGTGAACTGTTTGAAATGGATTGTTATGGCAGTCTGGCAGAGGGACTCCACTAGGCTACTACAGAAATGTTTAAAATGGATCTTAATAGGGATTCAGGACTGGGGGATACACTAGACTACCAGAAAGCTTGTATAGCAACATACCCCATGAGGGGGATATGAGAACAATCAGGTACTATTTGAGACAGAGGGACCTGGACCTCCTGCCACCAACACAGCTGATATTGGACATATCAGAAATGGTTCTGGAAGCAAACTCATGTTTATTTGACAACAGTTATTTTATACAAAAAAAAGGCACTAGCAATGGGGATGACCTTTGCCCCATCCTTGCCAACCTCTACGTGGGTTTTTGGGAAGAAGCCTTCATACATGGAAAACCAATCCATTCCAAGGTAATAGTCTAACATGGAGAATATATATATAGATGATTATCTGATAATATAGAAGGAGACAGGTATAGGATTGGCCGCATTTATGGACTATGGCAAATACATATCAGCTTAAATTTACATTGATGAACAGTGACACAGAAGTTAATTTTCTGGACCTCTGCAGTAAGAAAATGTCCAACAAACCAGAAACCAGCATTTTCCGCAGATTTATGGAAAGAAACTCCCTCTTAGAATATACCTAGACATCTCAATAATATCACATACTTATCATATCATTTGGTCAAGCCAGAAGTTAAGTCGGTACTGGGAACAGATCAACGATCTGACTGGTGACATCCTACACACATTCTTGTCCCACATTTTCCAGCTATCCTCTTTCTGGGTTCTAGTCTTGAGGTGTCTTCCATGTCTAGATCACATTTAGATTATCTGGCTCACTTGAGCTAGTATCGAAGCCAAGCACCTCCTTCTGTGTAGTTGGTGCTCTGCTGAGATCCCCTCTGTGACAGAGCTTTTGTAAACTCTGGCCCTGATAGCTCACTATGAACATCTGGCTCATCTCACCTCTAATACCTGGCCTACATACTAGAATATGTGGGCTCCTTTTCTCTATTACTTACAGGCTTCAGCGCTAGGTACATCTATTTCGGCACATGTGCCGGCTCAGTCCCCCCCAGGTAGGTGGTGGGTGATTTATGTTTTTTTCCACATAGGACTCTTCTGGTCCACTCACCAGATCTCTTTTGGGCAGTCATACTATCACACATTTGTATCAGGTTTCCAGTGAAACATTTGGCTTTTTTCACTGTCTAACACCATGGCCTGTTGGAGATTTGTATATAGTTTTGTTTGTTTTTCTGTTGTTGGGGTGGTATGTTGTCATCCCCCCATGAGCATATTTGCATTAGATCCTATCTAAGATTTACTCTGACAAGGCATTGGTAGTTGTGCATAGCTTTGTAACCCTATGTTATAATGCGTTGTCTGCATTTCTTGCAACATTTCTGCATCTCCTTTTGCCCTATATATTATGGTTCATGTGTCATGTAATATGCTCTTTTATGTTGTAGAAATGTTTAATAAAATTGATTAACAACAAAACAATATCCCATGTAGTCAGATGGCAAGGCTGAAGCAAAATTGTCAAGATGATGAATTTGAGACCAAAGCAAAGGAAATGGGCAACCACTTGATTAACAGAAATTATGATTCAACAGCTGTAGGAACAGCCTACACACAGGTGTCTGCATTAAATAGAAAAGAGTTACTAAAATTGAAAGATATGCAGAACAATGACGATACAAAACTAACATTTGTCAGAACGTACGATGCAAATTCATGGTGAGTTACAAGTATCCTAAAAAATTATTGGAAGGTACTACAGACAAATGATGCCTTTAAAAATATGGAGGAACTATGAATCAGATACAGGCACAGAGAAAATCTGAATTCCTTATTAGTACATAGTTTCTACAAAGGGAAAAGAAGACCTAATACCTGGCTCACAAGTTTGCTGAATAACAACTAAGGTGTGGGAATTGCACCTGTTGTATTAACACCAGGGACAGTAAGAAATTTACACAACCAAGAACTGGTAAAAAAGTTTGATATAAAGTCCTTCATTAACTGCATGAAAAGCAGAGTCATTTATACACTGACATGCCCATGTGGAATTTTGTACATTGGACAGACTAAAAGATGCTTAAAATATTAGATAGGTGAACACAAGACAGGTATTCACAACAACAACACCTCATATGCCATGGCCATGCATTTTAAAGAACACAATCACCAATCTGTTCCTCAACTGCTTTTCATGGGAATTGAAAAAGTTGAGCTAAATGAAAGAAGTGGAGAGTTTATCAAAAAGCTAACACAAAGGCCAGCCCTGTGGTGTAGAGGAATGAAGCACCTTGGTACCTTACTGATCCCATGCTGGCAACCCAAGTTCAGTGATGAGCTCGTGTTACTGAGGGTCAGAGGGGGTAGGGGTGGGAGAGGATTGAGCAGCCACCTGGCAGCTCTCCTCTCCAGGATTGGGGAGGTGGAGTTCCCTGGCTCTTTGCTGGAACTCAGTGGAGGTTCGGTAGTAGCACCGATGCTCAAGAAGTGGTTATATGCCAGGTGGGTGGAATGGGGTTGGCTGTTCCAGAGTGCAAGTGTGCCTCCACACACGTGTTTCCATGTTTGCTGTGGCTTAGGGGTAAAAGGTTGGAGAAGGATAGATGGAGGAACTGGATTATTGAAGATCTGCCTGAGGCACCATGGTCCACTCTACAACTTCTGTATGAGAGAGGAGAAGGAGGAGTAAGGTAAGTGGCCAACCAGTGGTGAATGGAGACAGGGCTGAAAGCCCCAGTTCTGCACAGGAGTATAAGCATCTCTATGGCAAAAAAAACTAACACAAGAGGCAGTCACACCAACGGGACTTAATGATATCCTGTTATATGGTTAACTGTAATAATTAACAATACTCTTTTACCCTCAAATGATTCACAATGGGGTGTGTAACAATGACTGATTAATTGTTCAGTATTGCTGGACATTTGCAGTGAAAGCTCTTGATAAAAATATGCCTGTTTCTGCTGAGGTTTTATTTGTTAAGTGCATCTGATGTGTATTATGTATATGTCTGAGTTACGTGGCACCTCCCCCCTACCCAAGCAAGGTGTGCTGTTACCTGGATGGAGGTTCTGTTTACTACTGTAATATAAATAGTATAGATTCTGATGAAATAGACTAAGCATGATGCAGATCTATGAATACTTGCACTCTTGATGTACATAAATGACCTACAAGAAGTTAGTAGGCTAAGCAATTTACAGTGTTGCCTCCTTTATCTGCCCTCCTTTATCCGTCACCCTCGCTTAATTCCAGTGTGAGTTCCTGTCCTGATTTCCAGAAATGCTATCTTCCCCTTTAATAACCACTCTCTGTTATCCACCACCCTCTTTTATCCACCACAATTTAGGTTGTATGGAGATTGGCAGATAAAAGAAGGAGCACTGTATTTCATCTCTATAAACATCTTGTTACTTCCTGACTTTCTTGCACTTTCTAGGAGGTCCCTATAAGCTAATTACCCCCTCTCTCTCCACTGTTCTAACACCCAACCTATCTACACATTTATCTGACCCACTAACTCCAAACTATCCTATACCTCCACCCCACAATGGCATACCACTCCTCGGGACTACTGCTTGTCACCTACTGTTGTTTCCCATATCACCCTCTTAGCCTGTCGCTACCATCATCCAACTGCTTCACTGACTTGACAATGCCTACTAGCTACTGTTTTCCCTTGAAATGCATGTTTCTGTTTGTCCTAAATCCCCATATCTTGAGAGGAGTCCTTTGTAAAAGAGTTCTTAGCTCAAAGGTTGTAATTTTGATTTCTTAATACATAAATAAAAATATATAAATAAAATGTCATTTTTAGAGTGAACTGTTTTCTGAGTGTGCACTGCAAGTTTGGCTGCCTCCATGCAGTATTGCTTTCATGATGTAGGAGGACTCAGGAGTGAACTGATAGAGTATGCAGTGAGGAAGGAAAGAGTTCATCAGTACACAACCTTCTATGGCAAGCAGTTGCAAGAGGAAGTAGCACTGGGTGACAGGGAAGTCCTATTAATGCTATCCTTAGCCCTTTCAAGGAAAGACGTGGCACCAGTCTGGGGATGGAGAGAGAATGATGATGGTAGGCTGGCCTGGTGGTGCTGAGGGTTGAGGCCCTGGATGTCACACCTCGCACCACGTCATTGACCCAGGTTCGGGAACTGACTCAGAGCATCGAGGTCAGCCGGGAGGAGAAGAAGGAGCGAGCATCCCATGGACTGCTCTCCTCCTTTGGGGAAGGAAGGTGAGGAGGACCACCAGGCCACTAGCCCCTGGTGGTGGCCGGGAGCTAATATAGGCTCAGGGATCAATGTGTGGGATGGTGTGGGCAGGTGTCAGATGCACTGTGGGTGAGTGCGTGCGCAAGGCGTCCTTGATGCCACTGCATGCTTGCACCATGGGGGGGCTAAAAAGGAACAAAAAATAATCCTCTGGAGTGATGACTGCAGACTCCATTGGCGCCACGGCGGGCCCATTAAAGTTATCTCCCCTTCAGACCCTGGCCTCCAGGTCTCCACTGTGTGCTAGATAAATCCCCACTGTAAAACAACCTGGGATGGCAGGGTGAAAAGGGTCAGAGCTCTGACTGGGTCCAGGGCAGCAGCCAAGGAATTTGCCTGATATGGGGAACCATAGGACCATGCCCCAGCTGAGGAGGTAAAAAGAAAATGTGTAAAAAAAAAAAAAAAACAGTGATGGTGACTGTATTGGCTTTAGGAGTCAGCCTGCCAGAACAAGCAAAGGCAGGCTGGGGTGGTGCAGGTGTCCACTGAAAGGCCCTCCTAACACTGAAAGTGAAATTGCCTACCAGATCACACAGTAGCAAGGTACCAAGGAACCAAGGTACTACTCAGCATGGACCCACTCCCCTGTCAGGACAGGTTGTGATGGGTATGGTTACAGCTGGATTTGGTAGCCATGAGACCTCCCCCAGTTATCTGCAGGTACTGAGACTGGAGACAAGGGTAATCAGTGGTAGGGAGCACTGTTTTGTTTGATTAGTTTTTATTGCCTTTTTGGGAGGGGAGAGCCAAGTTAGTATCTGGAACAGAACAGACCCAACTAGCAGTTTAAAAGTTTGTTCTAGTTCATCTGCTTCACCTGGCTCAAACCATGTCAGACTTCATTTTGCATTTTATTTATTATACATATCGGAATTACAACCCTTTGAGTCAAGGACTCGTTTCCAAAGGCTCTATGTCAGTTCCAGTGGATTCAACACATAGACAGCAAAACAAATGCAATATGATAGACAGGAGGTTACAGAAGGTTTTTTGTTACATAACAAACAGTGAATAGCAAACAGTATTCATATATTTGCAGGTGTCAGAACAAGCAACATAGAATCCTGAGCCATCCAGTGCCCAGATAAGAGTTACAGTTTACAATAGCAGTACAGAGGTCTATACAGTGCGAAAGCTAGGCTCCAAGGACAAATACAGTAAAGTCAGAATTGCAGCCTGAGATAAGACGATTACCCAAAGGTTTTGTCTGATTCTTTTTGTGAACCAGACTTGTAGCTCTAGTTGAAACATCTATGTTTTTTATCCCCAATTAGCAGCCTGAAAGAAATGAAAACAATGAAATGAATATCCTTTACAGTATATCACCTATCTATGCAATTAAGTAGCTAGCAGTAGCTCCCTTCAGCAAACCACAATTTAATATAAAGAGCAACCATTTCAATAGACTGGTATATCCTGAAACACCACATGTACCTGTATTTCATTTTCCCAGTGTTAAGACTTTAGGAAATTAACTACAACTCCATGAGCTTAAGACTCATCTGAAAACTGGAGAAAGAGGCTCTAAATAAGACAGAACAGATTCAGGAAGACTTAGGTCTAAAATAAAATACAATAACAGTGCCTGAAGTTGGCAGATTGCAAAGAGAGAAATAGCAGCCAGGTCAAACAGACACATAGATTCAGTTTCAGAGACAAGTAGAACACTTGCAGCATCCAAACTTCTCCACAAGGACACATTTATCTCCTCTATTGCTCTCGCTAGTTGAACACACAGTTACCTGCCTTAGGCCCTATAGTCTTACTATTCTATCTTCATGTTCCTGAAGTATGCCTTCTTGCTATAAACTGATGATTTTTCTAAAATGTTTCTAAAATCAGAAGGAAGTTACCTCTTTGACTTAGTCACAGTGCGTAACTCAAGAGATTTGAAATGGCGAGTTCTAGTACTTCTTAGTGTTCCACAAGTCATGCAGAACATAACCAGACAATTGGTTCATGCAGGACAATTTGGAATATTTGGTATTTTATTTAGGACCTGGTACCCCCCACCACTGTAATCAAATACTGTGTGACCTTGAGCAAGTAAGTTAATCTCTTAGTGCTCCTCTCCATCCAACTGCAGAAGAAGTTACTAGAGGGACCGCACTGAAAATAATATATTGGGTTTGATTCTTAAACTCCCGGTGCAGTGCAAGGGGCTTGCACCACAATAAATGGCGCAAAGTGCCCCTTGCGACAAACGATGTGCCGGAGCGATTCTCAAAGGCAGCCTGTGCCAATTGCAAGCTACTTGCCCCAAATGGGGCTTGTGTCATCCTTGATCCCCTTAATGGGCTGTGGCATGGTGCAAGGGGGTGTATGGCAAATGCTGGCTGCCACATCCCCAAATGTTGGATTCTCAAAATTCACCCATCTGGAGAATTCCTATGTACCATTAGATCAGCCGGGGCTGGTCTAAGGGTACTTGGAAATATCACTCTTGAAGAGTTTGGCACAGTGTGCCAATGTGCAGTAGTCTCCCCCTTCCATGCCCCGATCCCCTTTTGGTATACAGTATGTACATCCCCCATCCCCAGTGTCACTATAAATGTTAAATATTGTTATTTCCTGGTGGTCTAGTTGCCATCCCTCCTCAATCCCTGATCCCCGATTATGCAATATTACCTTGGTAATTGGTGGTATCATGGCCTGCCAACCCCCAACCCCAGCAGGCAGTGTTTCACCACCCCACTCAACCCCATCCCCAAACTGAGCTGGCGACTGGCACAGCCCACCACTCACCATCATGGCCTGCTGCTGACTGAGTTCTCAATGGGCGCTGTACTGTAGTCAGTACATGCCCATTGAGTTACAGCTCGCTGTGCAGAAGAAGGCAATGTAAGGCTGTCAAGCTCCTTGCCCACTATATTGCTAGGATTGCACTTCTCCTCCTTCTCCTCATTGATGATGTTCACCCAAACCCTGGTTCTCCTACAGTGTCACACACCTCGCTCAACAAAAAAAGGCTCCCTCAAGCTTGCATCTATTAACATTTGTAGCCTGCTAACTATGCTTGATGCCTTTCAAGTCTGGATATTACAAAATAGGCCTGCTATTGTTACCCTCAATGAAACCTGGCTCTCACCAAAGGTCACTGACAATGATATATCCATTCCTGGCTATGTCCTATTCCGACTCAACCAAATTGTAAAGAGAGGTGGAGGTTGTGCCATTTACTTGAGAGATACACTTAAAGGTCAAGTTCTCCCTCTATCCCCCACTGCTAACAGTTCCCAAATGCTGGCATTAAAAATAATTATTGGCCAGCAGGGTAAATCCCTCACAGTTGTATCTGTTTACATTCCCTCACATGCACATGTAACAGGCTGCCAAATGATCACTGACTTCCTTGACACCAACACCCACCATGGTGAGACAATTATAATAGGGGACCTCAATGTTAACTGGTTGGCACCAGAAGCCGACCCATACAAGGATGCCATTGCTGCATTAGATGTTACTCAAATGGTCACTATCCCCACTAGGTTTAATTATACAACTGGTAGTAGCCCCATGGATGATCTGATCCTCACCTCTCATCCTCACAGAATCACTAACATGGAAGTACTACCAGACGTTCTCAGTGATCACTCCCCTGTTTTCTAGAAATGGTCAAACTAGTCACCTAAATCTAAGACCTGTTTATCCTACAAATGAGCTTTAAAAAAAGGAAAGCTCCCCCAATTCCTTACTGTCCTGTCAACAATTGACTGGACGCCCATTGACTCCATGAACAACGTTGACTATGCCCTTAATTTCTTCATTTCACAGTTTAATGAAGTTTGCAAACATTTTTGCCCCCTCACAAAAAAGAAAATAAGATCCTCCACTAACCACTAGATTACTTCTGAACTCATCTAAATGATGCGGAACCAAGATAACCTCTGGCACCAAGCAATGGCCTCAGGGCAACCGCATGACTTGCAGCGCTATAAAGTGGCTAGGAACCAGTGCACTATAGCAATACATAGAGTGAAACAAGCTTACTTCAAACAGAAACTTACAAACTTCTGGGGAAACAGCAAATCCTTCTGGGAGAACATCAAGAGCCTTAAGGGGAAACCCAAAAAATCCTTCCCCAATATGCTTGATGTTAACGGCTCTGTCATTCAGGACTACAAAGTAATAGCAGGCACTTTTAATCATGCTTTTACTGATCTTAGCAGTGTCCTTCCCCCTAACTTTATGGAACGGCCTTCCGGAGGAGGATGGAATGGCTTTCACAGAGAGGGTTGTGGATGCATGGAACGGCCTTCCGGAGGAGGTTGTGGAGTCAAAAACAGTGGTTGAATTCAAGCATGCATGGGACAGCCATAAGGCAATTCTAGGGTGTGGGGGTAGAAAGAAGTAGGCTGCTGGTTAACTAGGATCTGCAGCTTATCCATTAGGTAGGGAAATGGGCAGACTGGGTGGGCCAAGCGGTCCTTATCTGCCATCAAATTCTGTGTTTCTATGTTTCCTTGATGACTCAGCCCTGCCCTGCATCAATGATAGGACCAACTTCCACAGTATTACCCCCTCCTTTCTACTTTAAAATGGTGTCCATGGCTGAAGCTAGAAAATACCTCTAAAAGGCCCTAAACAAAACTAGTTTCAGCAGTGACACCCTTGACCTCAAACTCCTCTATCTCCTTGGACATCATTCTAAACCCCCTCACAAAAATATTGAAGCTCTCACTTTTCCTAAGACATATCCCTCAGCTCTGGAAATCAGCTATTGCTACACCTGTTTATAAAACTGGTGACAGGTCCCGTCACTCAAATTATCACCCCATCTCTATCCTCCCTTCACACTCCAAGGCACAAACTGTTCTGGACCAGTTGTCAGAATACCTCAACAAATATAACCTGCACTGTCTGCAACAACATGGATTTAGAAAAGCCCATAGTACTACCACCGCCCTGCTTGATTTCACTAACCATATTCATAAGGCTCTAGACACAGGCCACCTACGGGGCACAGTGTTCATTGATCTAACCAACGCCTTGATGCCATGAACCACCAGCTGTTGCTGCATTCTCTCTCTCTACTGTTGGCCTATCTAGTGATGTTACCAAATGGTTTGAAAGCTACTTTTTGGTTAGGAATCAGAGTCAAAATCGCCAACTCTCTCATGTAGCCTCCCTGTTCACTTTGATGTTCCCCAGGGTTTTATCTTTGGCCCTCTGCTAGTCAATCTCTTCATCAATAATCTTCCTGCAGCATGCAATAATAATAGGCTACTCTATGCTGATGATGCAGTCCTCTTTTCTACCCATACCGACACTGTCCCACTCACCCAGAACTTACAGACAAACTTCAGTCTAGTTGAGTCCTGGCTTGTTCAACAAAAACTTTTAATGAAGTACAAAAAAACAAAGTCTATGATGTTTTGCAGCTTGCACAGCAAATTCAGAAATGTTAACCTCACTATCCACAATGAACTATATCAGCCACTTGAGCAAGTGCAGGAGTTTAAATACCTTGGCACTACCCTAGACAGCACAATGTCCTTCAGCTCGCATGCTTGACACATCTCTAAATCAGTTAACTCAAGAATAGGTGTCCTCTACTGCAACCGCTGCTGTCTGACTAATGAAGCTACGCATGCAGCTATAATTAGCTCTGTCCTATCTATCATTGATTATGGGCTAGTCTTCTATGGGGCTGCCATAGACACCACCCTAAAATGAATCAGAATGGCCCTAAACAAGTGCTGTAGACTTGTCACTGGTGTGGGAAAGTGTACGCATACATGTGATCTCTACAAGCAATCTAATTGGCTCAATCTAAAAGATAGACTTACCTACCAGTCCTATATTTTGGCAAAGAAAATCTGCCTTAACTTTACTCCCCCCACAATGCAGGCCTTAATGAAACCCACTGCCAATGCACGTTTTACGTGTAGTTCCCTTAAAGTGCAGTTTATTGTTCCTTTCTTCTGTACCACCCAGGCTCAACGTGCCTTCTATACTAGATCCCCTATGCTTTTAACTACCCTTCCCTTTGAAATTGCTGCTGAGAACAAGCTTGAACCATTCAAGCATAAACTCCACCAACACATCACTGATCTCAGCAATTGTGACTGCTCACATTAGGCCTGCTGGCTCTTCTCCCCCATGCCCCCCATATGCTCACCTCATTTCCCTTGCCACCCCCTTTCCCACTATCTTCCATCCCACTCACCCCTCCCTCCGTCTCTCTCCTCCTCCCTCCTACTCGTCCTACCCCCTTTCCCCCACGCCCTCTTAACCCCCACCACTCTTATTCTCTCTCATCTTCTCTCTCTTCCCCTGCTCACCCACTTCCTTCTGCCCTCCCCTCCTTACCCCGTTTCTAATCTTCCCCCACCACTCCTGCCCCTGCACTTTATCTTATCATAGTAATTAGACAATGCCATATCCTTGGCGGCCTGACCACCTCTCTCTTTCCCCCCTTAGCTCCTTCCCCCACCTCTAGGCTGATTCCCTTTTTTATCTGTGTTTGCTGAGTGTTTACTATGTGTTTTACTATGTATTTAACTGTACTTTTTAACATTACCGCATAAACTGTCACTGATACTGTACTACTATGCTTATTCCTATATTTTGTATTATATTCTTAACTGTGCCTTTTACACCCCCTGTTGACACAGAACCTTTGTAAATGAACCTTTGGTTCAAAGGTATTTGTAATCCTAGCAATTAATAAATAAAAATAAATACATGATATTGTATAATGGGGGATCGGGGATGGAGGACCATTAGACTACCAGGAAATATTGATATTTAACATCAATACTGACATCAGGGATTAGGGATTGGGGAGGGAGGGCCACTAGACCACATGAGAATAATAATATTTAGCATCAGTAGTGACATCCAGGATCGGAAATCACAGTTCAGGGAGGGAGGGCCACTAGACCACCAGGAAATATTAATAAATACCATCAATAATGACATCAGGGATTGAAGAGGGAGGGCCACAAGACCATTATAATACTTAACATCAGTAGTGACACCGTGGATCGGGGGGTTACATATTCCGAGGGGGCATTGGGGCTGGGGAGGCATTCACCAGCAGGGAAGTGCTAGAGTGGTGCACAGCTGCCCCACAGCTAGTGGCTTACCCTCCTGATGTGCCCCCTGTTTAGATCAAGGCCAGGGTTGTTGTCACAAGCCAAGGAACATTGCTGCTGAGACCCTGCCTGATAGAGAATTGGGTGCAGGGTCCCCAGCACACCAGGTTTTGATGGAAGCTGCCATTTGGTGCAACTTGCATCAGTATAAGGGCACTTTGAGAACTGAGCCCATTGTATCTCAGCTGGGCTATCCTGGGCAAATAAACTGAAAAAAACACACTTGCAGCTGTATAAACAGTATATTGCATCAGGGCAGGAATGTATTATATGTTTCCACTTTTGAGCAGAGCTACTTCCTCCTTAACTGAGTTGAGATGTAAAGACAGGGTAATGGTTTATATTTACAAACATTGTTCTGGCTGTAATACTACTTCACTTTGCTTAATAGGCCCAGTTCAGCAACCTCTCACGTTGTTTAAATGCAAATTGGTGAATCGAGTTATAAGGCAAAGTGAAATGGCATTAATGCTGGAGGTAATGCATTCAAATATTGAACAATGGCCTATATTCATGACTATTACCATCAGTGTTAACATCATTTTACTTTGCATTTACTATAACAATTCAGTTTTGTGCTATTGAGCAATAGAAGAGAGTGCAGAACCAGGTTAGCAAGCAAAGTAAAGTGGTATTAACACTTACAGTAATGTTTGAAAATAGGCCAGTGTATGGAAGTCTGCACTGTCTGTATGTGGTCTGAAGATCATATTAATACACTTTAAGTTGCTCCACAGGAACCTTAAAGGGAAATTAACCAAGTCAGATAGCATGAGTCCTGAAGGAATTGTGGTTCCCCAGCAGACAGTCTGCTGACCATGAACACTTGTGATTTACCCATTTATCCTTTTCAATGATCGGCCCCAGCTCAACACAAAGCCAGCAAGGGTTGCGAGGGGGGCATAGGAGCCAGACAGTCCTCCCCCACTGAGCGCCATTGGATCACCTTATTTGCTCTGTTTGGAAGCCAATTTCAAGCCCTCTCTTAACAACTCAAACAGCCAATCTGAGCTCTGCCTCTGGTATCTCACTGTCATCTGCCTAAGCAACCCATCCACGCAGGGGCCCATCCATGCAAAGGACCATATACTAAGGATATTGAGGAGACATTGCCCTAATGCACTTCACTTCCATCCTCACTCACACATGGAACACCCACAGCCCTCTCAAAACAACTAGAGTGAAATGCACTGATCACCCTTGGATTACCCCTGACCTCCTGGAGTTATGCTAAACTAGGGACCATGCTTGGGCATGCTTTACGGCCTCCCATTCTGACTCTGAAAATCACTAAGTCCCTTGAAAACTGCTGCACTAAGGCTATCAGAGCTGCTAAGGACCAATACTTCAACTCAAACATGCAATCCAATGTAAACTCCCCTTCCAACCTTTTAAAAATCATCCACTCCTTCTTCAACCCACCACCTCAGCCTGCCCCCTTCCCCCAAGGAGATGGCTCACTGGTCTTCGAACATCTTACTGTTGCCTTCCTATTTAACAAATTCTTCAGAACATGTGCTTCCCCCTCTTTGCCCTCAGTCACTGCCTCCATCATAGCCCTTCTTGTCTGTTGGTTTTCACTTCCTTCCTGTCTACCCACAGGAAGCTTTTCTTGCCCTCAATTCTCTCAACCCATCAAGATTCAGCCCTGCTGGTTTAGACCCTAAACTCTTCCACATATCTTCTTCAGCTATTCTCATCCAACTTAACCATCTCCTGAAGCATACCTTCTCTCTATGTGCTGTCCCCCATGCCTAGAAAACTGCCAAGGTACTACCCTTCCATAAAGGATTTGATCCAACATCCCCCAGAAAACATAGCCCCATCTCTCTCCTTCCTTCCCTTGCCAAACTGCAGAAGTTGCTAGTCCACTCCAAACTAGTTAATTTCCTTGAATTCTCTTCCTTCTTATCCCCTTTCCAGTCTGGATTCAGAAAAAAGCACTCCACCTTCACCTCACTTCTCTGTGTCACCAAATCTATTCTCACAGGGATGGACCAGGGTCCCATCACTACTGCCATCTTTTCAAGCTAGCAAAGGCATTCAACTCAGTATCCCACCCTATCCTTTTAAACAAACTGGTCTCAGCTGGCCTTTCCCTTCCTCAAAGCAGCAGTTCCACACCTACCTGATCAACCGCCAGCAATCTGTTCAGGTGGATGGCTCCCTATCTCTCCCCATCCTTGCTGAAGTCCCCCAAGACTATATCCTGTGGCCCATACTATTCTCCATGAGTCTCATCTCATATTCATATATATGCCGACAACACTGTTCATGATGCATCTGACTCCTTTATGTCTGTGGTAGCTTCCTCATGGAAATATACTTAGAAAGATAGACACTGTCAACATGAAAGGACCTCTTGGCCCACCTAGTCTTCCCTAAAGTCCCTACCTACTCTGCTACTGTACTGTAGACCTTAATTGATCTCCGGCCTTACCCCACAACTTGATTTCCATTACTTACTATGATGGTTCCTGGCCAACCCAGTCAAAGTGAATACCAAGAAGAAGGTTTCTGTGACTTTTGGCACCAGTCAAAAGCTAGAAAGGGTATCACCTTTTCTCATCTTCTCCACCCCTGATGGTACCAAGTTGAAGTTAGTCCACACTTATAAATACCTCAGCGTGCAGCTCGACAGTAACCTAGATTTCTCAGCACACATAGATACCATACATTCAAATCTGTGATACAAACTATGCATCCTCTACTGAATTAAAGATTCTCTCTCACTTGAGGTCTGCAGGGATCTGCTTGTCAAAATGATCCTTCCCATTTTTGACTATGCAGATGTAGTCTACAGTGCAGCCCCTCCCTCTAATCTTCCCAGGCTGGACACCCTCTGTAATGCCTTCTGTCATTTTGTGACCAACTCTCCCCCTTGTACATATCACTGCTCCCTCTAACCCGCTCTTTCTATCATCCCCTTACCCTTTGGCTGCCGATCCCTTTGCTCCTCTCTTATTGGCAAATACTGGTTCACCTGACTCCTCTCCTATCTATTCTCTCTGTTCTCCCCCTTGGCCCTATCCTCCCATCCCCTTTTTTCCAGAGACTCCTGCTCCTTCTCAATCCCTCACCCTCACTCTAGCACTGGTCAGACTGCCTTCTTTTACCAGCTTCCCTCCCTTTGGAACCTGCTCCCTTTTTTATTCAATTTGCCCCTTCCCTGCTGTCTCTAAAGTGGTAGCTTAAGCCACCCACCCACATGCTTCAGTTTCTTCCTCCTATCCCTCCCCCTTACCTCCATCCCTTCTCTTTCTCACCCCTGTCACCCTACCCTATATCTTTTTTGCCTCCCACTCCCCTCACCCTCCATCTCCCCTCTGAGGGCTTTGCCTCACTTAATTTCTATCTGTCTGATCCTCCCCTCAGCTCCCTGATATTTCTCAGTTGACTCTAATGGTCAGAATATCTGCTTTTTTTTACCTTGATGTACAACAATCACAATTTTTCACTGTCACTGTATTTGCACCATATTTTATTGCTGTCTTTTGCACTTCTGTTTAATTGAGTTGTGCTGCTTATCTTGTTCCCTTTCCCCATCCCCCAGGCCACACCTGGAAATGAGCCTTAACTCAGTGTGCCTTTCCCAGTTACCAAATGTTTAAATAACATAAATTAATAAATACATACATACATATATATTGTACATATACACATACATAGATATGTACATACATAAAGAAAATGATTAAACTACAAATATGTAGCTGTGGAAACTGCCATGTCTAAATGTTTAGGTGATGAAACTGCCATCTTTATGTACTGGAACATTTCAATAGTATTCTATGTAAAAAAATGAATAAGTTGCATCCTGTCTTATACAGTTTTGTTATTGGTGGGAGGACTGAGTTCTTGTGACTTCAGATTAACAGAGGGACATAGTGCATTATGTTTCAGAGTCATAAACTCTCTTCCCTTCAATATCACTTTATTTTTGTGTGTGCAAGTCAGCAGTACACATGATTACTCTACATATGACTGACAGATAAATAATTCAGTGGTTCGGTGTGTTAATACCGCCAGTAAGTTGTCTTCCACTATCAATAAATTGATCACACTTCCAGGATCTGATTAGCACAGTAGCTGTCCAGGCACTGAGACTTCAACCCATGACTATAGAGTTAATTTGTCACACACACATGCACACACACACACACACACTCTCTCTCTCTCTCTATCTGTCGGACTCACTATTCTACCTTTCTTTTGAAATCCTTCATATTCTATACAAAAAGCTATTGATTCTCCAGGGTAATTGTTGCAGTCTTCAAACTGAATGCAGTCCCATGCCTGTCTGTGGATGATTAAGATAATTTATCATGGAGACAACGGTGTGTACAGTAGTACATGCACAGCTATGTTAGAGCAGAACTCACAGTTTAATTAATTATAAATGAATTGCCTCCCCTCATCTCTGTAATGAAGGTGCTATAAGTGGCTACCAAATGAACTGTAGCATTACTAATTCACTTGCAGCAGACAGTTTTACAAATATTAATTGCTTGTTTTGCCCTATGAGGTCAAGGTGCCTTGATCCCGTTGGGTCTACTATGACATATCACAATATTTAGCCCATATGCCTGGTAATGAATCACTATTAAAATCAATAGAGCAATATAAAACTACCCTTCCCACATGGATTATTTGTAATTAATGTTGCTAGCAAGCATATTGTTATGCTAATGCTCAAAAAGGTTACTAATGCATCATGTGGAAGGCCATTAGAGGCATTTATGTCCAGTACAGGTGCTGCACCTTCAGTCTTAAACTCACAGAAGAAGCACTGTTTCATTAGAGGTAAAGGTAACCAAATGATAATAGATGGTATTGCAAATGCAACTTTTCTGTTTATACATGGCCAATTATAGGGTAGATAAAAGAAATAAGCAGCTTCAACATTGTTCTATAATTTCACCTAGGCCATGGTCAAGAGCAATAACGCTGTCTTTTATCAAAGAAGGCATTTTGATCTCCATGCCCATTCATCACTGGTCCTCTTCTTTCTGGCAGCAGTATTATTTATTTTATTTATTTATTTAGATTTTGTTTACCAGGTAAGCCCACTGAGGCCAAAGGTCCCTTTTTCAGGGATGACCCAGGGTGAATACACCACCAACTTTACATAAGTTACAGTATACAGCTTCAAAAATATATATACAGTTTGTACATAAGGTACAGTATACAGCTTCAAAAAAATATATATACAATTTGTACAGGAGGTTGTATAACAGTAAGGCAGAGACAGAAAGCATGTAACAAGTAACATCATTCAGAGAAAATTGCATTGCCCAGGGGGAAAAAACAAATGTCCATGGGTCATTCAAGAGGAAAAACATAACAGAGTTTGTAAAGAGTATACAGTTAATAGAGGTTTGTTGGTACACGGGGCACCAAGGATTCATAGATAGCCACATTAGGTCATGACTGTACCTCTCAGCTGCTCCATATTTGCAAAGGTGCCTGACAGTTTACTACAAAGAATCTCCCTACTCCACATGGGATAGGTGCTTTCCTATACTGTACACTGAGATTTTAAAACAAAAATTTGTAGTGATTGTCATGTTGCTCAATTAATAGTAATCCTTAAGAACGTGACAACATTTACAATATTTCAACAGTATTCTATTGTGTTTCTCTATGATGAGATATCACAAGATGTCTTATAATTCAGAGCACTATATTTCCTAGCTTTTGTATGTAACATTAATTTTACTTTAATATGTTGTAATACAGTGTAATATTTTGTAAAAATCTGTTTGAGCAAGTTTTCATAAAATAGTAAAAAATTAAAACGGGAACATTAATGAGCATTGCATTTTATAGCAAGAATCACACACAAATAGGGCTGGGTGAAATTTATTCTCCACCAGCAGAATTCTGGCAAAATGTTGATTTTGCTTCTGTGAAACTTCACAAAATGTCAATGAAAATTGTGTGAAATGTTGCCAAAATTATGATTTTCATTATTTCTATCTAAATTACAAAATATTTGTTTGAATTTCACCAGATTTAATGTGATGACTTTGCAAATACCTAAACCAAAGTGTACCAATATTCAGATTTCTGCCTATGAAGATAACCAGATATGAGCCTCCAAACTTTGGGCATTTTTAAAATGACAGTTAACAACTGCATAAACTAAAGTTGTTTGTCCACATTGCATCAGATCTGGTGTAGTGAGTTTACCAAGGTCTATACCAGTGGTACTAGGTCATGTCTGGCTTTGGAGCCACATGAATTTCAATATTTTGCCAAGGAGCCACAACAGGCATACGCGTCATACATGTAAGATGACATGACACGTGCACATCAGTAGTATCATTTAAAACACATTTTATTTAACTTTATTACAATTTCTTGCAATTAGATAAACTTAAAAACCTTTAATAACACGTTTCAACTGATTTAATATAATTGCAGTTGGTTATATAGAATGCAGTCATTCCTTCCTGAAGCATCTGTATTCATCCTATTCATCCTCATACTTTCTTTTCTTGCTGGTCTCCATTCTGTATTTGGCACTTGGTTCCCAGCACAGCCTGCAGCACATAAAATACATCATGGGCATTAATGTGTTGATCTCATAACATAAACCACACACACACACACACACACACACACACACACACATATTTATAACTGAATTAAATGTCCTACACCAACAGTGCTTTTACACGGCACAGCCCGCCAGATCAGCTATCACTGCACGGCCCCAAAATCTCACAATGTACTCAAACTAGGTAGCAGATATCTGAGTCGGCTCAGAAATTTACCTGCAATGAAGTTATGCTCCCTTCTCAGCACATAGGTCTGGTAGCAGAGTCACAGAGTAGCAGACTCTGGTAGTAGAGAAATCAGTACATCGAGTTTGTCTGGAAAGTCAACACAGCATAGTCCATACCATGGATACTCAGTAAACCACATTTATCCAGTTGCTAACCTGCCTGACCCCAAACCAGCTTCAATTAACAAATAATTTACTCAGCCAAGTATTTTTAATTAACAATTAGGCTCACACAGAGACAGGGAGACATGAAAACAGCCAGTCAGATAATTTTCCTCACTAAGCAGGAGTCTGAGATTACTTCTAAAGTGTCACAGCCATCAAAGGGCCAGATATTCAAAACTTTGCCCAGGGGCCAAAATAGCACTGCCCAGCGGGCAAACTGAGCCCGGAGCACAAAGCAAGCCATATTCAAACGGAATAGCCCAGGGCAAACAGCTTCTGAATATAGCATGGTAATGAGGCCATGCAAACTGGGCTGGGAGTGCAGGGCAAACATTGCCCTGGAATAAGACAGCACTGAATAAAACAACCAGGAAGTGCAACCCACAACAACAACACAGTACACAGCAACGTGAGGGCAGGTACAGATGAACTACATGGCTAATGTGTGCCAGCAAATGCATGGACTCAGTACAGTTGCAGGAAGCAGCAGATGAGACAGAACAGTGATCAAAACTTTACAATATTCCCGACCATTAGCCACGCTAATACATTAGCGCCGAGCTAAGCAGTTAGCCTGGGAGCAAACACGCTTGTCTCGAGCTAAATGTGCCATATTCAAAGTGCTATGCAAATGAGCCTACTAGGTAGTCTCTGGGCAAACAACCGGATTAGCATCTCATTATACCCTGATTTGCACACAGTTTGCCTAGCGTTACTGCAGGGTCCCATAGAGCCACCTGTAGGTCAGTCTGGAAGTACAGGGCAGACAGGTCCAACCTGCAGCTCCATCTGTAGGTCAGTCTGGCAGTGCACGATGATAGCTACAGGCTACAGGTAAACAGTACAGCATAGCATAGCATAGCATATTGTACCCCAGGGGACAGGACAGCATAGGCACAGGTGGTGGTGGTGCTGCATGCAACTGTCACACTGTAGGGCATGCTACAGTGCACAGCAGACACTACAGTAGCAAGGGAGACAGTAGTGTGAGGGACATAGCACTGCCTATGGTGTGTAGGGCAAGTGATACTGATTGCACTGTACACAGCGACAGGCCCAACCTGCAGGTGTTTACTGACAGTCGACATTACTGTTACACTGTTGTGTGACCCACAGATGCTGTACCTGTGGCATGTGATGCCCACAGTGACATGTACATATCTGGCTTTGTGTGTTGTGGCAGTTGTACAGCTGTGTGGTATGTGGCTGGGGGGGGGCATATAGTATCCGGAAGGCACACTAGTGTTGGGGTATTCCTAATACTGGCCCATGTGCACTGCATGCTGAGTCCCAGCCTTGTGGCCACACCTGGTCTGTGGCACAGCCTGGCCACCCACACACTCCCTCAACATCCTCCATGCCCACAGTGCTGCATGTGTGTTGGCATCTGTTTTGTCCACAGATATGTGTGGTCAGCAGGTGTGTGCTGTTGGCTACACTGCCATGCTGTCCACTGGCGGCAGGGTCACCACTTACTGCCTGGCATGGCTGGGACTGGTGGCAGATGATGGCATCATTTTGATGCCATTGGTTAGCAAGCTTCCACTATGTTTGGCTTTATCTATGTGTTATATTTTATGTGTTAGGTCGCGCAAGACCCGCGCTAAACCAACAAATCCGCGCACAGCCATTTATGTTGCAAAAGCTGATTGCCCAGGATTAAGACCAGCTTTTTCTACCAGGCGGTAATCTACCACGCTAACTGTCGCGTAGGTCGCGCTTAAACCACTTAGCTGCGGCCAGCCACTGAATATAGCATTGTGCTTGTATTCATGCCGCTCTGCCCTTGCATAATGCTTATACTTTTGCCTTACGCTAATGCAGTTTGCCCGCCGCTATTTGCCCTTTTGAATATGGCAGACCCACGCTAATCCCGCGCTAAACCTGCGCAAATGATTTTTGCCCAGCGCAAAGTTTTGAATATCTGGCCCAAACTGTTTTGTGAAACTCCCTGATCATGGGCAATGTGAATGTCACTGTTGTAAACCCAGTCGCAAGCATCAGTAAGTTTTTCTTTCTTTTGGATGACACATATCTAACTCCATTATGGCACTGTTGTTTTTGGCAGTATTTATTAGTGATCTGCTGATCATTGCTAGTTCCATACCAAAATTGTCTCAGTGTGCATTTGTATTTAGTGAAATTAGGAATATCAACGAATTGCATTCTTTGTTTGCACATTACTTAAGAAACATGAAGCGGGTGATCCTTCAGATGGCAAGTAAAGAGTCAGGGAGTAATGGTGCTACATTGAATAAGTGCACATTTCTGCAATTAGGTATTCAAATGAATCTGATTCTCTGTTTGCACATTGCTTAAAAAGTGTGAAGCGGGGTGATTGTTCCAGCAGCATGTGAAGAGCAGCAACTAAATTACAATTATAGTAGCAGTTAAAGAGCCACAGCTTAAACTGTAAACAGCCACTTGTGGCTTGTGAGCCACAGAGTGAGTACCTCTGGTATATACACGTGTACTAACTTTTCCGTCTCTATCTTTAAAGGCAACTGAGTCATTACCCTCCAAACCTTCAGACATTTTAAAATGACATGTTATAATTATGTAAACTGCTGAATTTTAAGCCTCCATAAGTTGAAAGCTAGCGAATGGAATATCACCAAAGTTGTTAGGTTCATTGATCCTAAATATTAGGCTTTATGTTATGTCAATCCACATGGCCCAGTATCAGAGTGTCATGCTGCCATGCTGATGACCTGGGAGTGGAAGACAGCCTGGGAAGTCATGTCACGAGGCAGGTCATGGCTAAAACATACAATTTACATAACCAATACTTCCCAATTTAACAATTTCTATGACTCTTCCAAGAAAGTATGTACCTAAGTTTTCAGATAATTAGCTCCAAAAGTGACTAAGTTGCAATTATAGTTTCAGAAATGTTCACAAGAATATTAAATTGCCGGACTTGGAGCCTTATAACTTTTCCATCCTTCATCCAAATGTTCTGAAACTTTTCACACTTTTAAGGCCCATTCTAGAAAGTACACATGCCATGTGTCAGACATCTAGCTGCTTCACTGAGTTATAGTCAGATTAAATAATTCCTGAAAATTCTGAACAATTTCACAAAAAATCTGCAAATTCAGGATTTGCAAATTTTGCCCAGCTCTACACACAAAAAAACTATTTAAAATGAGGCACTGTATAGTGCTTAATTGTAGCTGGCAACTGTCTAGAGGTGTTAATAATTGTGTTTTACAGTATGTAGACACGGGACACTACATTGTTGCCATTTGTAGGACCTTGTGATGTAATACAGGGTGACACTCTCCCTAAATGATGTGGTTAGGCACAATTACACCCTTTGGGACATCAGGGATTTCTAAAAATAGCGGCACTGTTGTATCAATACAGTGCAGATTTAGTCATCATTATCTCTACAGGCAGCACCACCTAAATGGCCAAATGCCGCCACCTGGGCACAACCTAGAGTGGTAGTTAACAGCAATATATAGACTAGAGATGCAGCAAAATTTAATTTTGTCAGTGAAATTCTGGCAAACTTGCCAATTTCACCACCTGAAACATTTAGCATAATTGTATCCTTATGGCAAAATTTCTCCTGTAAATTCCTGCGAAATTTTGCTGTCAGTTTCACTTTTCACCTACACATTTTGTTGCATGTTAGTATCAGGAAAAATTGGAAGAAGAAAAAAAGCTTATTACATGACTGTCTGTCTAGCAAACTGCTGGTCACATGGGTGACTGCAATTAGGCAGGAAGCCAAACTAAATGTACTTCCTATAGATCTGTTTCAGCCTAGTAGGAGGAAGTAGGAGAGTAAGGACAGTAGGACTAGAGACTAGCTGGAGGGCAAACAATTTAAAAAATAGTGTGTGTGTGTGTGTGTTTGCTTAATTGTGGTCTGTTCCCCTTTAGTTTAAAAAATTAATATTTTCTGTTAGTGTTTTTTTGGATTGTTATATTTATCTTTCTTGTTTATTGTGTGTGTGTGTGTGTGTGTGTGTGTGTGTGTTTGACTCCCCGTCTCCCAGTCCCTCCATGTATTTTTCTTTCTTTTTTTTCCTTACTTTTATAGTAAATAAAAACTTTCTTTATGATGGAGAGGGAGAGTGGTAGTGCACCTCCAGCAGCAGGAGGATTTGTGGTTTGCCTTAACAGGAGGGCATTTTCCAAGCAACCTCCCGAAGAGAAAGATGAGCCCGTGCCCCCCAGCAGCAGTGCCCCTCCGATACCAGCAGCAGCAAGAGAACCTTGTGTCCCACCGCAGCAGCATGTCCCCCTAGGACAGCAAGAGCTGCAGAAGCCCATTGCTCCTCAGGAACATGTGCAGCCTTTGCCCGCCCACCCCAGCAAGTGCAGCAGATCTTAGAAGAGGCAGCCACCACAGACACAGCAGAGAGATCTGCTGATGAGCCCACCCCCCAAGGTCTCTCCATCTTCAGTTTGGTCATGTTTTTCCCACAAAGGTTGGCAACAATAGTACTGTTATCTGCAACCTTTGTGGCAAAGATGTGTAGTGTGGAAAACAACAGTCCCACTTCGGGATGGGTGGACAGAGGTTCCACCTGTAGTACCACCACAATGCAGAGTATCAATCCAAGCTGCAAGAAGCTGCAGCAGCAGGAGGCAGCCAATGGTCTGAGCATCAGGACATCCAGATTCCCAGGGGGTGCCGCAGTAGCTGCAGGAGGAGGAGGAGTGATGAGACACCCCACACCCACCAGTGCAGGCATACTTCACCTGGTTTGGAATCACAGTCTACAGCAGCTCCTAAACTAGGAAGATGAGGTAACATCAGGATTGAGGACCTTGAGTCCGTGCACCAAGAAGTGGTGGCAGTACACACTGAGGTGCAAGGTCTCCGGCAGGAGGTGGACCAGTTCCACCAGGAGTTCAGGAGAGAATATATATTTATGTATGTATGCATGTATATACTGTATGTATGTACAGTAGGACCCCATTGTAAATTAGCTGATGCTAAATTGGGTTTTATCCTGTTTCTGATATCAGAAATAAACTTTTTACTACTACTACTACTATATATCCCCTTTGTTCTCTTTCTTGTCCTGTGGTTTTCTACCTTACATGTTATTTTTTATGTAATGATTATTCTCCCTCCATGTCCCCTCTGTCTCATAATTTAATACCCTTACCCTGAGTCTGACCCTGCATGTCCCCCCCAAGTACAGTACAGTACTATGCCCATAAACTGTGTACCTTCTTGTTTGTTTTTTGTTACTCCTTCTTTATTTGTTTCCTCCAATCCACAAATGCCAAGTATTGTAATTTGTTCATATAAACAAACATTTTGCCCAAAGCTATGCAATGTTGTTGTCTGTTGTATGTGTGCTAAGGGCTGGTGGTAAATTGCAATTGACTGTGTGCAGCATCAGTCTGAATACGTACACAGCAGTCATAGAATGAAATAGTTACATAAGCACTATAACTGTGAAGTTAAACATGAATGTGTTGTTTTATGCTGAAAAACACTTGTCCCGCCTGACCTTCCCACCTTCAGAAATGTTAACTTTGTGTCCCTCCCTTCCTCCAGAATCATAATAATGTTTTATTTGTGTCTCACCACAACCACTACCACTAGCACCAAAACACATTCATGGCCCCGGTGAGTGACCCAGTCCAAACTGTGCACTTCGGCCACAGTCTAACATAACCTCTTGCCGCCTTACTACTCTTTGCAGACTAGAGCAGGAATGGTAAAAGCAGAAATATGACAGTAGAAACATTTGATAACATTCATACTGAAATACGGTCTGAGTGATGATGTGAATGATGCACCCATCCCCCAGCACCACCACCACCCATACATTAAATAGCTATTTTTGGGCCTGTTTGCAAAGTATTTCAGCCTGAATCTCAGGTTGCGCTGATCATGCCAAACAGACCCTACAAGTCCAGAATTTATCCCCAAAAATGATACATTAAACTCAGACAGAAATCTTGTTCCAGTCATGATGTTTTATGGTGCCCAGACCCCCACTTAGACCAAACGGTCTTTGGTCCACTGTTTACAATGTCTATAGGCCCCGTCTTGTTTCTGCCTGTGCAGCACAGGCAGTAAAATGTCCAGAAAAGTTGCAGGAAAAATGGTAGATTAAATTGAGATAGAAATCTGGTCTCAGCCATGATGTTTTAGGGTGCCCCCCACCACCCAAACATTAAATAGCTGTTTTAAGGCCTGTTTGCCAAATATTTCTGCCTGAAACTCACTGTTGTTGGTGCCAAACCAGGCCTACAAGTCCAGAAATGTTACAGGAAAAAAATGCTTCATCAAATTGAGACTGAAATGTGGAATCAGTCCTGATGTTTTAGGGTGCACCCAAGCACCTAGACATTAGAATGCTGATTCGGCCACAGTTTGCAACTGTTTTGCAGCTACATCTTGTTTCTGCGAGTGCAGCACCAGCAGTAAATGTACAAATATGTTGCAGGAAAAATGGAAAATTACATTGAGACAAAATCTCGTCTCAACCATAATGTTTTATGGCACCCAAACCACCATCTGGACCAAACTATGGCATTGGTCCACTGTTTACAGTTGTTTTTTTGGCTAGCCACATCTTGTTTCTGCCAGTGCAGCACAGGCAGTAAATGTCCAGAAACACTACAGGAAAAATGGTACATTACATTGAGACAGAAATCTGGTCTCAACCATGATGTTTTAGGGTGCCCCCACCACCCAGATATTAAATAGCTGTTTTAGGGCCTGTTTGTAAAATATTTCAGCCTGAAACTAACTGCTGCTGGTGCCAAACAGGGCCTACAAGTCCAGAAATGTTTACCAAAAAATGTTACATCAAATTGAGACTGAAATGTGGAGTCAGTCCTGATGTTTTATGGTGTGCCACCACCTCAGGGACCTGAAAAGGTGTGCCAACCCATGCAGAGAAAGTGAATTCCTCCTGCAAAATGCAGCTGTTGCTTGCAGTTCTTTCCTTCTGCTGCTGCTGCTGTTTCAATTGATTGAAAAAGAAATGTACAATTATCATTTCCCTATCCCTATGCTGCTGTACTGATTGTGTAACTGTGTTGACTGACTGACTCTGTGATAGAGGCTTACCTGGCGCTGGGGAGTGAATGACATTTGGGGGAACTGTAGCTTAGTGCCTGTTGCTGTTTCTGACTACTACTTTCCAAGTTGCCACAAGAAGTACTCTTCTGGATGGTTGATGCCTGATGGTGGGTGGATTATCTTCACACAGTCCATAGTGCTGCTGCTGAAAATGTAAGTATCTGTTTTCATTTATTTTCCTGTGTAAGGTAAGGATGTTAGTGGGTTGGTATTATGTCATCTTGAGTTCTAATATGCTTGTACTGCTCTTATACTATTTTTCAGTGTACTGTGGATGACATCATCATGCCAGGCTGGGAGGGAGAGAGATCTATGGATCTTTGAATGCACTGCATTTCCCAATTCCCCCACGTAGATGGTATGTATTGGCATTTTCATATTAGTGTGGTATGTCTGTTACTGACATCTGGCTGTCTGAGCTTGACAGAAATTGTCTTACTGTATTTTTTTTTTAATTTTGCCAACATCAGGAATTCCGGTGAAGTTAAGTCTCATTCCATCCTGCTGCTGCTGCTGCTACTGCTGCTGCTGGCTGCTCAACCAGATCTGCAGGATTTATTTAATTGTGCAATGGATCCCCAATTGGTGTCACACATTCACTAGTGTCTGCCTCAGCACACATATAATGGGTATGGACTGACTTATACAAGCAGTGTCCCCACTCACTGCCTGTGTAGCATGCTTGAATGGATGGAGAATGCATGTTAGCCCATCAATTTCATGCCACTACTCTGATAGAGTGATGGACACTCCGGCGTTGTCACAGGTGGTGTGCAACAGCAGGTATTCTGACACAGCCTGATACTGTTCATACAGCCGGTCAAGCGTGTACACTGTGGAGTTCCACCTGGTGACAACATCAAGCTTCATCCAGTGCTGAGGCAGATGGTTATTATGCTGTAGCTCACGTAGATGGTCACAGGCCTTTGCAGAATGGGCAAAGTGGACACAGATGCAACAGGCAACAGTAATCATTTCCTTAATGTCCACATGGTTGAGAAACTGCTGACAAGAAAAGTAAGGCAGTGTGCCAGGCAGGGCACTCTGAAAAAAAACACCATCGCTAATGCACTTCACTACATTGGAGCCATTATCACTTGCAATGAATCCTGCTATGAGTGACTATATGTGTAGCCACCCATCAATCTCGTCCAGCAGAACATTAAGCATTTTTGCAGCCATGTGAGAACCTGTGACACTTGTCATACTCAGGGTTGCATGCTGCCGAATACCTGGTGTGTTGCTACCACCAGAATTTTGCTTCACGCATGTTTTGCCAGTCCCAAAATCAAGTACTGCACCAGGCAACTGTGACCAGTGTGATGTTATGCACAGATACAAGCTTGCTGCTGTTTGTTCACTGGTCCACATATCCATGCTAAGATGGATATAGTGTGATGCACTGTGCTTCAGTGCATGTCTGATGTAATCAGCAACTCTACTGTTCAGCTCTGGCATGGCACACTTACTAAAATAGGTTTGCGATGGAGCTTGCCATTTGGGACAGACACAGGGCATCAACCTGTGGAAACCAGCATTCTCTACAAATGTGAATGGCAACAGATCCATGGCCAGCATTTTAGCAGTGGCAGCATTTAACTCTCATGAAGCAGCATGATTAGGGGGTACTTTGTCTGCCGCTCAAGGATTGTCTTCAGAGTGGGCTGCATCTTTGGGGCTGTCCGACCAGAACGCTGTACTTGTGGCAGCAATGATTTTCTTTTAGAGGTAACATTTGACTCTTGGGGCTATGTAGACTACATGAAACCAATGGTTTTGGTCGCTTCTGGGTGTGGTGGTATACTTCTCAGACTCATGGGACTGGGACTCACACCGCAATGATATGCCCACTGCTCGAGATCAAAATATTGGTCACCCTCCTCCTCCACCACAGACCCACTCTGCCCTCCCTCCTGCTGCTCTTGCTCTACTACATGTATCTTGCTTCCAACAGCTCTGGCATCCTTCTGTTGTTGCTGTCATCTCAGAGGGTACTTGTTTTTCAGGTAGGCGTGTTGGCCACTGGTGCCTATGTGGCAACCCTTTTCCCCCTACCAACATGGGCTTAACAAAGCTGGCATATTGCTGTGGTCTCATTAGCTGAATCTAGTACATGAAAGTCCCAAATTAGTGACTTTTGACCTCTGGACTTTGTATGCTTCTGGGACTGAAATACTTCAGAAAAAAGTGTGGGAGTGTGTGTTTTTTGGGCTGCTTTCATCACTTCAGTAAAACTACATTTGGGAGATGGGGTTACTTGTAGGTTTGCTTATAGGCTTGGTGACAGTCTCAGACTGACCCACAAGCTGTACAATGTAAATGGCCTACATCAGCCTTGACATTTTTTAACTCAGGCTTCCATGTGGGATCATCCCAGTCATCGTCATCATCACCACTAATAACGATGATGTCATTGTCGTCTTCCATCTCTTCCCCCCCATCACTGTCTTCATGGAGAACGGCACCTTTTTCTTTCTCTACAACCATCTCAGTGGGCTGACTATCCTTATCTCCAGGACTATCAGACTCATGTTGAACACTATCATCACCAACTCCTGCAGGAACATGGACAGTCACACTGACAGACTTATCACCCTCCTCTGAGTCCTGGACCACTGTTTCTGTACTGGTGTCAATGCCTCCCTTCTTCTCACTGTCAGCATCCCCCACTAGCATGGCTGCAACAATCTGAGCTTTAAAAAAGTAAGACACAGGTACACCAGACTCAGTTTGGCCACCAACTAGTTTGCTGGTTCCTGCCGCACCACCAGGGCCCACATCCGAAGACACTGATGCAGACATACATATGCTTTCAGTGCTATGGGGAACTGGAACTGAAATCATACTTTTTTCAGCAGACTTCTTAGCTCCCTCATCTCCCCTGCATGCCCCCCCCCCCATACTTGGCAGCTTCTTAGAAAGCATTTTTGCTGACTGCTGCTTCAAAGCTTTGCCTTTCTCTGGGAGTATTTGAAAACAGGATGTATTACTACTAACTGTGTGAATAACACCTCACGCATGAATGATGATGTCACACACCTAGAGTACTGACATCCTTATAAGTCCAAATGCAATCAGGACAGGTACCAGCACTTAGAGTACAACTAATACCGTATATGGTAGGCAGCCTATTCTAGTAAAAAACTGAACGGTAACTTTTTTTTCACCAAACAGGAAGGAATTAAAGAAGCACACACAAGGAAAAAGAGCACAAGTGGACAACTTTAACTGCAGATCACCAGTGTCTCTGGCCAAATAAAGTACTGTAATGTGTTATTTCTCAGTACCATAATTTTTTTTATATGCGGGCAGAGACAACTATTAAACCGCAACAAAGGCAAGTAGTACCACACAATATGGTAGTGGTCTGGATAGGAGGGATCACCAAGAAATCTCTTGACAATGACTAGTTTAATATATAGGGCCAGATATTCAATATATTGCCCTGGGGCTAAATTAGCACTGTCCGGTGTGCTAAATTAGCTAGTATCCAATAGCCACTATATTCAAAAGGGATAACCCCGGTGCTAACCCTGCTGAATACAGCATGCTAAGGAAGCCGGGCAATATGGGCTGGGAGTGCAGTGCAAACATAGCCCAGAAATAAGATTGCACCAAATATAGCAACCAGGACGTGCACACCACAACAACAGCCAAGTGCACAGCAACGTGAAGGTAGGTAGAGGTGAACTATGTGGCCAAGGTGTGTACTAGCAAATGCATGGACTCAGTACAGCTGCAGGCAGCAGTGCATGTGAAAGTACAGTGTGCAAAACTGTATAATATTCCCTGAACCGTTTGCGCAGCGCTAACACATTTGCAAGGGTATAGTGCAGAGCTAAGCCATTTGCCTGGTGCAAACACATTTGCCCGGTGCTAAACTTTGCCATATTCAAAAGTGACATGCAAATGAGTCTACTTAGTAGTCTCTGGGCAAACAACCAGATTAACATCTCATTATGCTCTGATTTGTAAGCAGTTTGCCCAGCGTTACAGCAGGGTCCCACAGTTCCACCTGTAGGTCAGTCTGGAAGTATAGGGGCTGGCCGGGTCAGCCCGCAGCTCCACCTGTAGATTAGTCTGGTAGTGCATGATGGTAGATGAAGGCTACATATATGTAGTACAGCATAGCATATTGTGCCCCAGGGGACAACACAGCATAGGCACAGCTGGTGGTGGTACTGCATGCACCTGTCATATTATAGGTCATGCTACAGTGTACAGCAGACACCACAGTAACAAGGGGGGCAGTCGTGTGAGGGACACAGCAATGCCTATGGTGTGTAGGGCAGTGATTACCACTGCACTGTGCACAGTGACAGGCCCAACTTGCAGGTATTTACTAACAGTGGACATTACTGTTACGCTGTTGTGTCACCCACAGATGATGCACCTCTGACATGGGATGCTCACAGTGACACATACATGGCTGGCTGTGTGTGCTGTGGTGTTTGTACAGATGTGTAGTATGTGGCTGGGGGAGCACTTTTGATCAGACAGGCACACTGGTGTTAGGGAATTTCCAGCACTGGCCCACATGCACTGTGTGATGTGTCCCTGCCTTGTGGTCGCACCTGGTCTGTGGCACAGCCTGACCACCTGTACACCCACCCCTCAACACCCTCCATGCCCACAGTGCTGCATGTGTGTGCTGGCATCTGTTGGTGACCACAGAAGGGTAGTCTGCGAGTGTGTGCTGTATGGCCACGTTGCCATGGTGTCCACTGGGGCCGGGTCACCACTTACTGCCTGTCATGGCTGGGACTGGTGGCAGATGATTGCATAATTGTGATGCCATCAGTGAGCAGTATGTTTTCTCTTTGTCTGGCTTTTTCTGTGTGTCATACATATTGGTTAGGGTCGGTCAAAGCCATGCAAAAGCCATGCAAATACCACCTAAAGCCACAATATCACACAAAGCTAGATTGCCCAGGGTTAAGACTACCTTTTCCTAGGTGGTAATTTGTACCACACAAAGTGTTTCACTAAGTGGAGCAAAACCACTTTGCATGACGCTAGTCACTGAATATAGCATTGTGCCTATATTCATGTACACACCCCTTCAGTTTGCTCCTTGCAAACATTATGGTTTTTCCTGGTGCTAAAGCAGTCTGTGTGTGCTATTTTGCCTTTTGAATATAGCTGACCTGCGCTAATCCCAAGCTAAACCTGCCGCAATCAGTTTGCGCAAAGAGCAAAGTTTTGAATATCTGGCCCATACTGTTTTATACTGCATGCGTCAGGTGTGATGTAAACAATGCCATAACAGAGAAAAGGTAATGTAAGTTAACTAAAACAGGAACACCACACAGTGTGCAGAGTCGAGCTCCAGCAATAACATACAGGGGAACGATTCAACAATGCAGTGTGACTGTAAATGGACAATTTCAAGTGATCAAGTAGAAGTACTTAATACAGCTGTTGCTTTTCACAGTTTTAGTAACACAAGTTAACACTTCAGCAAACAGAACTAACCACAAAACAAGTAAAACAAAGGATCAGCTCTATGTGTTTAAAACTTTAGCATTCACAATTAATTCACAACTAAAAGTGGAAGAATGGTACATATAACACAGCTAACAGGGGCAGGAACTCTCTCAAACAGGATGAAGAAACTTTTTTGAGAAAAATAACTGGCAAGATATAACTAAATTAATAAGAAATGACAGTAAATAAATAACTCATAATTGTGAGTAAATACCAGTCCATTTGGCTAGAAATAGCCTGCACTTCTTTACCATCCTACCCTACGCCACACAGCTCTTTCAAAGAGAGACAAAGAAAAGTAAAACTTAATTTAAACTATGTATTATTCAATAATTCACAAAATTAGAAAATGTTCCCTAGCAACATAGTAGCACTAAGAAAAAATATTATATTTTGCAGCAACTAGCTCTCAAAAACAAGTTTTAGCTATGTTTTCAAAGGCTTTATTGGCTCTGATCCACCACAACAGTTTGCTCTCCAACTCAACATGCAGCAGAATGAGCTGCAAACAAGCTACACATGGCTTTTAATCTATTTACCACAATGCACTGGAAATTTCACTTTTGGACCAAAATTTCACCAGCGAAATCTAAAGTTACGCCAACGAAATTATGCATAATGCGCACTTTGGAGCATCAATGGGAAAAATTGGCAGACCAATACATTTAGATGAAATTTCGCCATTTACGCAAAATTGTGAAACCAAACGAAATTTTGCTTTGCATAGGCGAAAAACTTTACTAAACTATGTTAACTAAAATTTTGCCGTTATGCAAAATCAAGAAAGCAGGTGTAATTTTATTTCGCATAGTTGAAAAATTTTGCATAATTGTGGAATTACACAATATATTTTACCAGGTGAAATATTTCAGTTTCGCACAATACTAATATAGACTTCCTCTTGTCCTAACATCATCGGGCAACATCAGTGTCAAAAGACAGAGGATCTACTACTCCAGTCAGTGAGCTAGTTAATCAGGAACAATCAGTTTGGGAGGATGAGGAAGGTCTTTTTGCAGCGATTTTAAGGTTGGCACCTCTAAGCATTCCCCAGTATAGTGGTGCACTAGTGAAATGACCACAGCAGAGGTGAGTTATACATGGGGAGCATCATTTTGGAGTCAGATGTTGGCATGGGATGCTGCTCATCTGGTGTGGCACTTCTTATGACTCTCTACTGTGTTACTACTATTTCTGGAGGCCAGGGTCAAGCTCAGTCTGTGGCTTCCAGTGTCTGATAGCAGATGGGCTTCATTCCCAGTATATCTGTTTTGTTTAATCCCTGTCTAGTTTTGGTTTGCTTGCCAAAGACAATAAATATATTGCTGTCAGTCTTAGCTGTGAGAAGAGTTTGGGGGCTTGGCCCATCACCTATTACAACTTTAGTATACCCATTCACCTCCCTGAGTCTATCAACTCTCTGCCTTTATGCTGTTTTTCCCTTTGAAGTCATTGGTCCATCTGCAGGCTGGAAAATGCAATCTGGAAGTTTTTATGTTTGTGCTGTTTGTAGTTCCTTCAGCCAACATTTCTTGTCCAGTTTGCTCCACTTCAGTACTGTTGTGCACTGCTTTGTTTCTCTGTTGTTCTAGAAAAGGCAGAGATATTGCTCAATGGCCACAGCTCCTTCCTAGATGTGCCCACCATGGCTGATATGTTGCTTGCAGCACTTGATCTGTTTCACCTCCCCCCATACAGGCAATGTCAGTTTTCTACGTATTGACTTGCAGACACATTTTTGGTGCTCTCTCTCACCTGCTGCACTTATCAGAGTGGAGAGAGAGTGGTTGCTTGAATTTTCATCAACTCCCCACAGTCTGACACCGATGTTGATACTTAATCACCTGTTCCAGCGAACAATCCTTTCCCATGCATACACAATCTGTGATACAGGGTCACCAAACAAAATGCAGACAAAAGGTGCTCAACCTCTAGTGCTGTCTAAAAGCCATTCAAACAAACTATGCAACACTGGGGAGTCCAGTCTTGAATGCTAAAAAAGACTCACACTGACACAAAGGTGCCCAATCCCTGGTGTAGGCACCCTGAAAAATAGAAAACCGTCCCTCATTGTTTGTTTTTCCACCAAATCAAAGAAATCCATCTACTGATATTTAAATCACCCCCAATGACCTCCATCTGCCCACCCCACACACCTCTCAGCACCCATCATCCCATCCCCTCACCCCTCACTAACCTACTGTATCTATGGTCCAATGGTGTAATCTGCAAACATGAATCACCTTTCCCAACGACACCTGACTGAAAATTTATTTAAAACAAGATAACTCCAGTTAATTGCTATTTAATGAATTTGTAACATTTTATCCCACCACAAGAACATGATGTGTACTTTTTCAAATCCCCTCTAAAATGTAATTTTGCATTTACACCTAGAAATCGCCTATTTAAAGGGATTTTTAAAATGTTACCTATCTTGATCATGGAGGGGGGATAAAAAGACTATGGTGGAAAATTGAGGGTTATAATTTAAAAAGAAAAGCAAAACAAAACTAATGAAGGAATGTTTCAGTGTTTAAATGTTTATTCATAACATTGCTATTTTTGGAGATTTTGACCATAATTCTTTTACATCACTACCCTGTAAACATGGCAGGTATAATGTTTCAGATCTTGCCCAGCACATCTTTTCATACTTGTGCCACAATATGACATTTTTAACAGGATTTCAAAAATCACACCTGTCATGTTCATAAGGTGGGTCATAATACACTATGATGACAAACTAGGTTCAATACCTCAAAAAACAATGTTGTGAAGAAATTCATGATCTCTCATTGTACTCATAATGTTGCGGGTGTTTTTTGTTACATCTTGAACCCCTGTTTTTGATGGTCATTTGTGTTACACCATCTCAAGAACTCGGCAGGGGTAATTTCCAAAGCATACTCCCAAACATGGTTCTGCATTTGCTCTGAAAAATCCAGTTTTGGGTGGCATTTCATGTTTATATGCTGGGGTACTAAAAATACTATCTTGAAAACTTGGGGAGATAGTCTAAAGAAACAACAATGGTATGTATGAACCTCTTCATTTCACAGTCATGACAGTGACATTTTTATAACTTGTGTTAATTGTATTTGCTGTGCTACATACAATACAACCAACAACTACACAGCAAATACTGTACGAGCAAGCAAACATGATTGGTGTTGGTCAATGCTTCCTTAGCTTCCCTGTGATGTTGTTTTCAAAATACTAACTAGAGTATATAGGTTTGGCCAAATACTGTGATTTATTGTATAGCCATTTGTATATTTATCTTGATCCTTTAAGTTACTGTTAGACTTGCAATTGCTGTTACAGTAGTTATACATACAGTATTTATGTGCTTCTGCTAACATTTTAGTTAGGTATAATGTACCATAGTATGCTGCTTGTTTTGTACCTTTGCTGGAGTTTTTGTTTTGATTTTATGCTGCCCTCCCTCTAGTATTACCTCTATGCTTAACCCTCTCTCATTTCCATTGATTGTGTTTCTTTTCCCAATTTTGAATTCTTCTTTCATTTTCTCAGAACCCTCCCCCTTCTTCTTTACTTATTTTCTCTTTTCTTCTATTGCCCTACTCCCTCCTCATACATTCATCTTCTCTTTATTTCTAGCCATACATTAGAGACCATTCTTCCCCCACAATCTTTTAACCTTGAAACTCTCCTAAGAACAATCTCTCTGTCTCCTCTTCACCCACAATGCTCTTCCTCTCATCCTACCTACTGCTGTAAATCCCATTCACTTATGTTATTTCTGTATCCATCTGCTTCTGCTGTCAGGAGATGTAAAGCTAAACCCTGGTCCCTCCCTTTCCTTTAACCCCTCCCCACTCCCCAAAAGGGCTGTGCGTCCTCCATCTGAACCTCATGGGTCTTCTCCCTAAGCTTCAGCATCTTATGTTGTAGTATGGGTCTAGCAATGTCTAACATCCTGGTTATCAGTGAGTCATGGCCTTCTACCCAGATTGGTGATGAGCTATCAGGATTACAGATTATGTGATCCACAGACCATAGCTTGCAAAACATGGGGTGGTGTGGCTATTTATGGTTATTGGAGTCTTACCTGCTATGTAATTTATTAGTTTGCTGTTCCCTCTTCCCATAAACTTTTGTGTAGACTCACTTTCCCTTCTTCCTTTCCCATTTTTGTTGGTGGCATTTGTGCCCTCCACAAGGTCAGGCTTCACTGCCTCTCTATCCTAGATACTGTTTCTTCCCTTTCCTTCTCTTTTGTTTTAATGCACACTTTATATCCCCTTTTCTCTGCACCAGTGATGACCCATTAGGGAGCCCTTATCTGGGGGACCCACATAACTCCCCCCAGTTAACTTTCCAGGGAACCAGAGGACCTACCCCCATCCTGCCTTGGATTTCCCCCTGGGCAAGGAAGGGAGGGATCCTGGTTCATCCCTCACTCAATACATGATTCTGTATTAGATGGTTCCTCTGGGCTCTGATAAGCCTGGTTCTGGAGTCTGGAGGAGCCAGGTCCCATCTACCAGCCACTGGTGCATGGTGTTTTTTTGGTTTTCTGGTCCTCCCCTGATGATACCTGCCCACTGGGGAATCCAAGGGGGCAGGGCACATTGAGATGTGCCACCTCTCTGGATTCTGTCCTCCCCTTCCCGAGTTATCTGCAGTTCTGCTGCACCTCCACCCATGGTCACTCAGGTGGCAGTAAAGTGGCAGAGCTCACAGCCCACCCTCACCGGAGAAGGGAAAGCAGCCCCTCAAGTGCTCAATCCTCCTTCCCCCAGTTGGCCCTCCAGCATCCCAGGGTCGTTCCCAATCCTGAGTCTCTGGTGTCACAAGCGGTAGCACTATTGCTGTGCCAGTGGGCTGGCTTCCCTTTCCTTCTCTGATGATTTCCTGATTCTTTCAGAACTAAATAGTAGTAGTCTAGCCATCTCATTTAATTCCTTAATCCAGAAAGATGGACCCATATCCACTCTCAACTCTTTGTAGAACCCAGACACCCAAATCCCCATAACTACAACTACTCTTATCAACTGGATCCTCCCATCCCACTCCCACTACAATATTTTCTCTGGTACTCTCGCAGATGCTTTCCCTGACCATTGGGTGGTGCACTGTGCCTGTAAAATCCACCACCCTAAACCACCACCAAAGTTTGTCAGTGCTTGGCCATTCAGGTAACTCAACCTGATCTTCCTCCTTGATGATCTTTGCCTCACTGACTGGCCTCCGATCTGCATCCATTCATGTAGATGGTACATTATCTCTTTCCCAGTCACATTCACTGCAACCTGGGAAACACATGCCTCACTCTGAAGTTACCATTTTCATGGCTGACACCTTTCCTGGGTTTCTGCAGAGCTCATTATATAGTTTTAAGCCTCTGATTCTGCCTGTCATCTTTACAAGACTGCCAGATCTTTTGAATGGCTTGCTGAGATATAAGCAGCTCCACAAGCCTAGAAAAAGGTCATCAGTGACACCAAAGTAAATTACTTCTCTATCTCTGTAAAAAAAATCAAAACAAGAAAAAAACCTAAGACATTCTGGAAGGTTATTTACTTTCTTGTCATCCTCCTTCTTAGTTAACTACTCCAGTCAAAATGGGTGTCTTCCAGCTTTAACACTCATGGTGTAAATAACTGTTGGCAAAGATTTCTTCACCTTCTGTGTTTTCATCCTTCTTAACTCCTCAATACATCCCTCTTCCCCTCCTCCTCTATCACTTTCACTCTTGTATCTATCATTTTCCCTACTGTACTCCATCTATACTTTCCTTTTCTTTCACTAATACCTCTTCTAATGCAATCAAAATGTTCTGCTTTTCATCAATTCCTTAAAAATGTACAGGCTGGATTGGTTGGACTCTAACATCTGCACTTGTCTGCTTCAGATACTGCTGTTATTTTTGCTACACTCCCTAATCTTTCATTTCTATTAGTAATTTCACCTGACGTAGGAAGTAGGCTTGCAGTGTATTATCTGCCTCCACACAAGAGGTGACTCTTCTTCTCCTGGAGACAATCACCCCACCTCCCTCTTTCTTGCACTGGCCAAGGTGCAGGAGAAGTTTGTTCTCTCTTATTTGTCCTCTTATAAGACACTTTAACTTTCCTCTCCCCTATCAATCTGGCACCTGTAAGTTTACCTTACTATCTCTTTCTTTCTATGGGTCACTGACTGAATTCCTTCACTGAGCTGGCTAAGATCACAGACATTGTAGCCTAGCCCATCCTCCTGGAGAAACTTGGAACGGTGTCTATCTTCACTTGTGGTTCGATGGTTCCACTCCTACCATGATTACTGGCAACTGCCAGGTCAGGTTAATGACTCCTTATCCTCTACCTTTGCAACAGATTTGGAGTGTAACAGAGTTCCATCATGGACCCCATGCTCTTTTTTAATTGTCTTCTGTGATCTTCCCTCTGCCTTTCTCTCCATGCATCCACATTGTAACAAGTTTCTCAATTGCATAGGTCTCTGACTTGTAATTGTGGATTCAGTGTGACTTTGCTAAAGGGGGGTTGTCAGCACAAAGGGCCTTGAACTCAAGTGTGGGGCTGTTCCCAATGTGCAAACTGTGTGTAAAATATTTTGGTTTACTTCCAGTTTACTATGGTATAGTAGATTATATCAGACTAACTGTGTTTACTTCTAGGTTGGCATCTTCTGTTACTACAAATCCCAGAATCCCCTGCAGCTGATATCAGAACAGTAAACATCAGTGAGTGATCTGGTAGCCTGCAGTGCATGCTAGAGCTTCTATGGCACCAATCAGATGTTCTTCAGTTATACTTTTCTCCAGGGGATATATACAGTACTCTTTGACTGTACTTATCCCAAGGAGTACAGCTAAACTGGCAAACAAAAAGATCAGGACTATAAAAACTCGAGATTCCAGATAGGAGATTCTGGGATTTGTAGTAACAGAAGATGTTAACCTTGAACTAAGAAAACTAAGTCTGATATACAGTAACTTATTATTTTACAGTAAACAGAAAGTATACCAAAATGTTTTTGCACACAAAGTGCACATTGGGACCAGCACCACACTTGAGTGTGGGGCCCTTGTTGCTGACTGTTCCCTTTATTTCCCATGTTGTTCTTACTTAAACCAACTCTCATAAAAAACGCTCCATGCCATCTACTGTGGCAGCCAGTGGAAAGTCTGAGTAAATCTAGATACTGTATAGTACTGTATTCTAGATTTAGTAGTTGCCGTATTGGTCCTTGCAAGAATAGATCCAGAAGCAAATGATTTGATACCCTTTAATGGACCAACATAGATGTAACAACAAGAACAAAGTGCTCTAGCTTTCGGACCAATCAGTCCTTCTTCAGAAGCTCATGGCAGTTGTTTAGAAAATACAATACTTATAACAGCTAGATAATGCAGAAAAACAGAAAAAATCCCCATTGGTTTAAAATACTCATTTAAAAAAAGCAGAAGATGATGTCAGAGAGTTTAACAGTACAATACTGCCCTCAGTCCGAGATGAACCTTGGGTTTCAGATGTGCTTAATTACCACACACATGCAAAGAATCCTACTGCACATAAATTTAATTGACATAAGATAACACTGCTGAAGCAGATAACTCCCAAATCAAGCCATGAGTGTCACAGTCAGTATAGGATGTGATTACTGAAAGACAACCCCACCAGTTTAAAGACAAACTAAGATAGTTAAAGGGCTCATGAAATTACAATGTATGCATTAAAGACAAAATTACCACTAAAGTTGTCTAAAAACATCAGTGCACACTGTGTGATGTGTAAAACCTAGCTGGACATGCCACCCAGCTGTATTCTCAAGCTAAATAAAAGGCCAAAGAAATTACAAAACCTCAGGACTATATAAATGATAATTTAAATATAAATTGATAATATTAGTATTAAAAACTCTAGTCGAGGAACCTCAAGGAATTCAGACCATGCAGCCTGATATGTACTGATGTCAATATATACTGAGAATGTAGCAACTTCATGTACCACAAGTGTCAAGGGAATCTGAAAGAGAGATAAAAATGTAATTTATCTCCTCCTGTTCATACAAACAATACAACCTAACCCACCCCACATCACAATAATGTGGGTGGGGGAGATACATAGCTTAAACGAGATGTTGTCTCTCTCTCTCTCTCTCTCTCCCCTCCTTTTTTCTCTCTCTCTCTCTCACACACACACACACACACACACACACACACACACACACACTCAATCTCTCTCCTAGTGAACCTATATTAACTTCAGTCACTGTAATAGTTCCCCAAAGGAATACAACTTGTCATGAAATCCTGAGTAAATTACTACAATATTAGCCTAATGTAAAAAGATATGTGCAGGACCCCCAAGCAAATGAGATCACACATCCCAATATGTACAGAGTTACAAAAATTATATATAACAGTATAAGATAACACTCCTGTATGTACACACTAGCAGGCTAGGTAATCTGAATATGGTGCAATGGAATCAATCCTCCCCCACAGACAAAGATAAAAAGTAAGGAGAAATTCTTTATGTGTGTGAAATAAAAATAGTAACACATTATAACTCCATATAGCTAAATAGAGACTTACCTCAAAGTGACAGCAAGTCCCACATCTGTTATATCACATACCTCACAACACATACCCACACACATACATACACACATGCATCCACATCTCACACATGCTGAAGTCCTATAATATGTCAGTTAGAAGAAGAAAAGGTCTGTGGATGTTAGTTTCTGTAGTGTCCCATAAAGCCAATATCCAAGTTCATCCCATCTGCTACCATATTGAGATGTAAAATAAGTTTAATCTCAAAAGCTCGTCTCTGTTGTGTGTTGTGTACTGACTGTGTGGGTATGTGTTGTGAGGTATGTGATATAACAGATGTGGGACTTGCTGTCACTTTGAGGTAAGTCTCTATTTAGCTATATGGAGTTATAATGTGTTACTATTTTTATTTCACACACATAAAGAATTTCTCCTTACTTTTTATCTTTGCCTGTGGGGGGGGATTGATTCCATTGCACCATATTCAGATTACCCAGCCTGCTAGTGTACATACAGGAGTGTTATCTTATACTGTTATATATAATTTTTGTAACTCTGTACATATTGGGATGTGTGATCTCATTTGCTTGGGGGTCCTGCACATATCTTTTTACATTAGGCTAATATTGTAGTAATTTACTCAGGATTTCATGACAAGTTGTATTCCTTTGGGGAACTATTACAGTGACTGAAGTTAATATAGGTTCACTAGGAGAGAGATTGAGTGTGTGTGTGTGTGTGTGTGTGTGTGTGTGTGTGTGTGTGTGAGAGAGAGAGAGAAAAGGAGGGGGAGAGAGAGAGAGAGACAACATCTCGTTTAAGCTATGTATCTCCCCCACCCACATTATTGTGATGTGGGGTGGGTTAGGTTGTATTGTTTGTATGAACAGGAGGAGATAAATTACATTTTTATCTCTTTTTCAGATTCCCTTGACACTTGTGGTACATGAAGTTGCTACATTCTCAGTATATATTGACATCAGTACATATCAGGCTGATGGTCTGAATTCCTTGAGGTTCTTCGACTAGAGTTTTTTAACACTAATATTATCAATTTATATTTAAATTATCATTTATATAGTCCTGAGGTTTTTGTAATTTCTTGGGCCTTTTATTTAGCTTGAGAATACAGCTGGGTGGCATGTCCAGCTAGGTTTTACACATCACACAGTGTGCACTGATGTTTTTTAGACAACTTTAGTGGTAATTCTTGTCTTTAATGCATACATTGTAATTTCATGAGTCCCTATAACTATCTTAGTTTGTCTTGCTGGGTGGGGTTGCCTTTCAGTAATCACATCCTTATACTGACTGTGACCTCATGGCTTGATTTGGGAGTTATCTGCTTCAGCAGTGTTATCTTATGTCAATTAAATTTATGTGCAGTAGGATTCTTTGTATGTGTATTTAATTGCACATCTGAACCCAAGGTTCATTGGACTGAGGGCAGTATTGTACTGTTAAACTTCTCTGACATCATCTTCTGGTTTTTTAAATGAGTATTTTAAACCAATGGGGAATTTTTTCTGTTTTTCTCTGCATTATCTAGCTGTTATAAGTATTGTATTTTCTAAACAACTGCCATGAGCTTCTGAAGAAGGACTGGTTGGTCTGAAAGCTAGAGCACTTTGTTCTTGTTGTTACATCTATGTTGGTCCATTAAAAGGTATCAAATCATTTGCTTCTGGATGTATAGTACTGTGAAATCCACATGTATTTCAATTGTTTCTTCTGTGATATATCTATATATAGTGCTACATTGCTTTTCACCAGCTGCAGCTCTACTATGTGTGTTTGTCTCCTCTGAATACTTTTAAGCATGTATATTTTTTCTATAGTATGATGTCCAGACTGGACAGTATAATGTTGATGGGGCCTAAATAAAGGTGAAGTAAAGAATATAAAATATGTTTTAGTCATCATCCATAAAGCTTTTGCAATATATTTTTAACTATAAAAATAATTCAACAGTTGCATCAACATTAAAATGTAATACTTTATACAAATTGCAAAACATAAATAGCCCTGAGCACAATATACTGTAATATAATTACTGGTGACCCCCTATAATATCCTTTTTTCAGACTCTGCTGAAACACCATAACAACTCAAAAGTGAGTTATTACGGCATTTCAAAACATTCTATATCCATACCTCTCGAGCGTGTCTGAGCTCGAGACATACCGCGTGGTAAAGCAATAGATTTAAACCGCTAATCAGTTTCACTTACCACCGCTAGATTCAGAGCAACATTCTCCATGCATGTATAGTCTCTCCCTCATCACATTTCCTGTAAAAAAGAAGAAAATGGCACAAAGATTTAAGTTACCTAAAGGAAATGAAAGAGAAATGTTCATTCTTGAACAAGAGAATCAAAACACAACCCGAATGACAGGTAGTGACTTAAAGCTGTTAACAAAATTTTTGTTAGAGAAAAACAAAACAAGAGAGCAAAAAGAAATAAGGGCCACAAAGTTACATCTCCTGTTGTCTGAATTCATTTTCTGTGTAAAAAATGCAGATAGCTCTGAATATGAACCCAGCACATTATGAGGCATATTAGCGAGCATTGACAGGCACCTCAGAAATGAGAAATACCCCACATCCATCTTTCAAAGTAGCGACTCTGAATTCACACAGACAAAAGAAACATTAATAGCAAAACAAAAGTTCCTTAAAAAACAAGGAAAGGGAAACAGACCACTAAAAGCACAAGGTCTTTCAGAGGAAGATATAAACCTCCTACATATATCTGGTACCATATCCATGCGAACACCAACAGCACTACTGAATTTAATATTTTTCTACATTGGACTACATTTTGCCTTGTGAACAAAGGAGCAATACGATCTAACATGAGGAGACATAAGTGAAGGGAAAGACTCAGATGGGCATCGCTATTCAGAATATACCGAAAGGCAGACAAAAACAAGAATGGGAGAAAACCCCCGTGATGTCCAACCTGTGGCTCCTTGACTATACGAGAACCCCCGCAATCCAGACAGAGACCCACTCACTGCCTATGACATCTATAAAACCAACCGTCCAAAATCAACACTAACAGAAGAGTCACCCTTTTATCTGGCTCCAAACATAAATTAGGTCCCTGGCAAATCACTGTGGTTCCGTTCCATGAAAATAGGAATGAACAAATTGCATAAGATGATGTTTAACATGAAGCTGTCTGCAGGAATACCAGAAGAAAAATGAATAACCAACCACAGTGCTCGTAAAACATCAATTCAGCACCTCATAGATGCCAATGTGCCACCCACAAATGTTCAGCAGGTCTCCGGACATAAACGCTTACAGAGCATCAACAACTACTCTGTTCTCAGTGAGAAAAAGCAAAGACACATTTTGAACATCCTAAATAAAGTGCGGATTCCAGATGCCCTCCAAGTTCCTCAAAATAGTTCTTGTGTCCCACTCCAGAGCCCCAGAGATCTCCATCACCAACAAGACTAGTACCCATGAGGCTCTCCATGGATGACAACACAAAAATTCTCCATAGTATGTTCTGTCCCAACTGTGTCTTCCACCAAGGAGTGACAATAAATATCACAAATCAAGGTCCAGTCATGAAAAAACCCAGGCAACGGATCATCTATGACACTGATTCTGACTGAAGAAACGGCATATGAGTACCACCATTCTATCAAACAGCAGTACATACCACACAGAAATAACATGAAAACAGCAAATTTCCAACAGACAATCTGAAAAAAAGAGTGACGAGTTTCAGAACTTGATCCTGGTCCCTAACAGTATTTTTTTCTCTGCCCCAAGGGTCACTACAGCAGCTGGAAGATCTTAAAAGATGCAGACAGACTTCCTGCATGGCACATCGTGAAAACCACGATCGCTGCATACAAATCGGTATTTATAAATGTTTTAAAGCTAAATGTTTTGTTCGTTTTCACTGTTTTTGGCGATATTTAAAAAAATTATACTACAGTCTGCATGACACCACGATAGATTCCCAGATGATGTTTTAAACTGGTAATTGCAATATTTTAAATATTTTCTCTTGTATGTAAAAAAGTAGTAATATAGCTTGAGCAACCATAAGCAGTAAAAAAAAAAAGGTTTCAAAGACAGATAGACTGTTAAATGATTTGAAATAAAAAAAAATCCAACACAACAGTTCTCAGAATGTTTTTCTTCACCACTGTTCAGGATATTAAAGGGGTCACCAGTTATTACAAAAAATTAAATATAGGCAAGTGTGAACTTATGCATATTTTTCTCAAACCCTTGGAGTTTGATGACCAAATAAACCTCTCGAGCTTCACTCTCGAGGTTTATTGTACATCAGATACCTCGGGTGTGAAAAAAAATATGCATAACACACACTTGCTTATCCATTATTCTCTATTTATAAAAAAATAGTATTGCATATATTCCACAGCTTTTGTTATTAATGGACTGGAATTTGTTTTAGTGTAATTAGTTAGCAAATACTCAGATATATGAAACCCTGGTCATATACAGTAGACAAGTTTGTGTCCAGTTACTTACACTCCTGTCTTTATAGGGCTATCCCCATATTAGACATGGTGCATACTACAACAAAATGAGTTTCTAAAATGAATATCATTACAATACTTTTAACAATAATACTGGAATTTATTTTAGTCTAATTAGTTAGCAAATACTTAGCTATATGAAATCTTGGTCATATAGACACATTTGGGTCAAGTTACCTACATCTCTGTTTATATAGGGCAATTCCAATACTGGATAAGGTGCATACCACAAAAAATGAGAGTCTAAAATGAATAGCAATTAAATACTTTTAATGATAAAAGGAATTTGCTGATCTCGATAGGACATCAATATAATTCGAACATAAAGGAATGCCAGAATATAATCAGAATTAATGTACACATTTTCTAGGACTGGCTTGAATTAAATTTTTTTATTTGTATATTTATTTATTTATTTATTTATTAGATCATCGATTTACAGACCTTTGAGTCATAGACTCATTTACAAAGGCACCTCATCAAGAGAGCAATACATCAGAGCAAACAAAACAGTACAGTACATAATGCTTAGATTAAAAAAGCAATCAGTGTTACAGGCGTTTGACTTATAGACTGGACATTTCAAGGTATGTGCTTTATCCCATCTGGTTTCTAAGTGAACATCGACACAAGGGCTAACCAAAGGTCTTTTCCAGGGTATTATTATACCTATTATATTCCATTATTCCCTTCCAAACTCTGTGAAAGCAAGGCAAAGTAGGTATTACTTGAGGGCAGAATTAAATGTCTATGACCTGATTAAAGACATAACAAAATGGTGAAAATGCTGTAATTGGCAGAGTTTCTCATAAAATAGGCTGAAGAGAAACCATACAGAGGAGGACACTATTTAGATATGGGTGTGGGGCAGATATGGGTGCTGTCTTTAAAAAAAGATGTGAACAACATCAGAAAGGCCAGACACTCACCCCTTTGTAGAAATGGCCTCAGATTAAATGTTTTGAACCTTAAAGCTAACCCCATTCTAGACACTCGAGAAACATACACACCAAATGGGGTGAGCTTTAGGGTTGACATCCCCAAGGAAGAGTCTGCCCTGATTTGTTTTAGGGGTGGGGTTGGGGTTTTAGAGTTGGAAACCCAAAAGTCACATTTCCCTACTTTTGTTGCTTTAGCCTGAACCCTAAATGTTGCATTAACACTATGTTTGCAAATATGTGGAGTAATACATTGGATGGTGTATATTACAAGAATTTAAAACACACCCAAGGTGTGTGATGCTGCATAAACCTGAAGAGCAAAGCTCGAGGGGTTTATATAGCATCACACTGAGGGTGTGTAATAAATCTGAGTAAATACACCATCCCATGATTTATTTTATATAATTACTAGCCATCAATTTTTCCTCCCCCATTAAAAAAGTAGTGGTGGTGTGCCAAGGTCCCAGAGAAAAATGTGCTTACATTTTTAAAGTCAATGTCTTAGTAGAAAAGACAGTTACTAGTGAGACAGTTACAGTATTTACTTGGTAAGGGTTTTTTTACTTTGTTTTGTTCTGTTACTTTTAATTAGTGGAGGTCCATGGGGAAATTATGTGCATCCAGTTTTACAGATAAATAGAGAAAGACATGTTTTTGTTATTGGAGGTAATCAGGAATGTTCATGCATCTGGCTTTACAGTTGGGATTCACTTTGGTTCTGTGAAGGTCCTTTCCAGGTTGGTGTGTGTGTGTGTGTGTGTGTGGGGGGTGTTGAAGAACAAACCATAAAGTTGTGCTCACAAAATGGCCATTGTGAGGAAGTGCCACACTCGAGACAACATTAGTATGTCTCAAGGGGTGGAAGGTGTCACAGTTAATGCTAGTGTAGTGACTGATTTAGGTAGATGTTGCTACATTGTAAAGTTTGTTGCTTATGGCTTTTCCTTCCTATGATTGCTGCAGAGTTGCTATTTAGTGAGACTGAGGGGGATTCCTAAGAAATCTTCAGTTCCATTGTGCTGCACTGGAGAGTGACACAGTATTGAACACAGCTGCTCTGTTGAGAAGACTTGTTTGCCATAATAACTGGCTGGTTATTATGGCAAATAATAACTAGTCACCACCACTGAAAAAATTGATGGCCAGTTATACAACTTAATGTATTACCTGATATCCACACATGAAATCTATATAATTTAGGCAGACCTGAGTCCAGACATTAAAGCTGAAATAAAGATAAGTTCCTAGCTCTAAATGTTCCAAGGTTAAGCCTTTCTAAATATAATTTACTTGAAAAGGGCTAATTTGGGTACTTTTAGAACTAGGACATTATATTTTTTAATGAAAGCTTGGAATAAAGTCACCATCGAATTGATCAAAACAATTTCTTGTATTGATGCAGAAGTAATACACTTTTAATCATAACACAGAGGATAGTAAATGAGCGATCATACACAAGGATGTTTTTTCCCTTGAGAGGTTTCTGTGGTAACAGTAGACCTTGGAAGTACAGCTCAAGAGGTCTCTTTACCACAGATACTTAGTCAAAAACATCTGTGTTGTGTATAATTGCTCATACACTGTCTTTTATAGTGTATGAGGGACTGGAATTGAAAGGATTTGTCCTTACTTTTGCATTTTTTTCTCACTGCCACTCTCTTTCAGGTCCCACTGTCACTGCTGTGGCCATTTCACAAAAAACAAAGGTTAGCAATATGTGCATGCGCGAAGACATTCCAAGTTGTTGTGCTGTGATAGCTAAGTATCTAGTGCAGCACAACAATGATATGATGTAGCTACTGCAGCACAACAAGCCTTTTCTAGGGATGGACTTCCATCCTTAACAACTTTCCACCATAAACTATATATGTATGTATATCAACATACTGTATATCAACATGTTCAATACATGAAAACAGTACTGACAGGATTTATTGTATCTTAGTCAGACTCCAAAATGTAATTAAAAAAAAATAAGGCCCTAGCTTCACTGGTTATAATGTTAACTCTTTCTAAATACAACCCCACTCTACTTGACGTGGCTCTATGTCAGCTACAGCATGCTTAGGATAGTCCAATTCTTCATACTCCAGTGTCCCAATCCAAGGACTGATGGCAGTGGGGGACTGGGAGGGAAGTGTTAACAGCAGCAGTGTCTTTTGGATAGGTAGCCCTAAAATCTTATGAGCCATACTTTGTACCAGAAATCCCATGGAATGTACAAGAAGGTGCATGAGTGACTGCGGTGTCTTTCTCACTTAAGGCTCCCAATGGACAAAACAACAAAGTGCACACAACATTAGTTGCAAACCGAGAACAGGAAGGGAGGTCAGAACAAGAAAATGTTATGCTTTTCTCTCACCACCAAAATAAAGGTAGAAGTCCCCCTTCCTGATTACCCCCAACTCTCTGCTATCATTAGAGCAAGTGCCCACATACAAATACCTAGGCATCACTTTGATACTTTCCTTACCTTTCACACCCACATCAATGCTCTTTCCTCCACCTTAAACTCTCAGATCAGCCTACTTTACTGACATAGGGATTGCCTGCCCATCGCTGCCTCTGGCTGGCCATTACCTCCTCTGTCCTGTCCCTAGTGGACTACGGCTTGCCCATCTATGTTGCAGCTGATAATACTGTCCTCTCTAAAATCCAGCTCTCCATCATTAAGGCCTGTAGGCTCCTCACCAGAGCCTCCAGCCACACCCACACCTGCCTGCTCTATTCCTCCGCCAATCTGCTTAACTTTGAGTAACATCTGCAGCATCAGACCTGCCTTCTTGCTAAGAAATCCCTGCTTGGACTGTCCCCCACTGGAGTCTCTGCCTCCCTACCATGGTCATCCTCATCCATTTCCACCCACAGCTCTATTAAAGCCACCTTCAAAGTGCCCAGAATCAAGACCTCCCTCACCCAGAGGTCCTTCTTTTATCGAGCCCCTGCCTGGTTCAACTCCCTCACTACCTGCATCACCAACACTGCCAAAATTGGTCCCTTCAAAACCCGCTTTCCAGAACCATCTCTTTAATGTCCACTGCTGTAGGTGCAACTAACTCTGCCCTCCTTAATCCTACTGCAGGTCCTTTCCCTGCCTGGCCCCCCTAATCTTGACAATGTCCCCTGGACTGCTGATACATGTTTCCCCCTACCCCCTTTTACCTACCCCCTTAGGTTTATACAAGGATGTATTCCACTGCAACTCCACAGAAATTATACATCTTTAATTGTAAACCTGTATTTTGTGTGTTCTGTGTTCAATGTCTGCATCTGTAATGCTGTCCAGTGTTGTATCTGCACAATGTTCTATTGTCTTGCCCCCTCTGCAATGAGGTGCCTTTGTAAATGAGTCCCTGACTCAAAGGTTTTAATCCGACTTCTACAAATAAATAAATGCTCATTGTGTCATTTTGAACAGCAGCAGGAGCTACTCACCCAGCAAGGAGGGAAAGGGGCTTTAAGTTAATTAGTGGTTCTCAGATAGTGTAGAATCTGATCTGATGCCATGTAGTTAGCAATGTCAGTAAAAAGCTGAGTCTGATCTGAGATCCGATCAGGCCTTAGACTCAATTTGATTATCTCGGTATTTGGATCTGACTATATTACCTCTTTATGCACAATCCTCTAGGAAGTAGGGACTGGATGGGTGAGCATCCTCTAAGCTGCTTGGGAAGGGCACTGTGAAGCTGCAGGTATTTCCAGAAATCTTACCTTGGTACTGAGAATTGGGACTATAAATTCTGGAATGATTTCAGGCATGAGATGCCTAGGATTATGAAATCTCTGAGATGCCACAGCCACGTGTCATGCCAGTGGGGCCAAACGACAGTTTTACTACCGATCTTGATCTTGGTGTTTTTATACAGAGGGGCACTTGGAGACAAAGTGAGGGAGATTACTAGGGGTTTGCTAAGAGACACCCAGGCCTCAACTGAACTCTGTATAGTGAGATGCTTGCTGGTCTCATAGAAGGGCTTTCAGAAGATGTATGCCAGTGGCTGGGTGTCTCCAAATAATGCTATCTCCATCCATGTCTACTGAGGTGAGAGGGACTCATGGATATGGAACCATTGCAGGACCTGAACTCCTAAACACGACAGTTGATAACTATAAAATCAGGGCAACCTCCACCCCATCACTAATGAAGGCATATCTTCATATGGCTGTATCTTGGTGGCTTGCCTTCCAACAAGAAATTACCCAGCAGAAAATCAGTTTTAACAAACCAGTCCTGGGTTTTTGTAAAGGGTATGTGCACCAGACAATGGAATAACTTGTGGGCTGTAACCATTCTGATTGATGCAATTTTGCCTGCCAAAGAAAGCTTCAGATGTTACCGCTGTTCACACTCCACCTTTAGATTGACAAGAATGGGACACAGATTGATAGAATTCCACATTGAAAAATTCTGAGAGATTCTAATACTCCAGAATGTGATTATATTATATTAGGCAGCCTTTTCATGCCTTTGTGGTCAAAGGGGTGAGGAGCATTGAGAATGCAGTGGATGAACTTGTTTTGGTCTCACATTGGGACTCTAGGGGGAAGTCATGAAACAGTGAGAGGAAGGGAGAAGTGGAAACTGGCATATTATCAAGAAGGACCAAAAGATGATCAGCATACACAAAGGCCCTATGTTCCTGAGTCTGTGTGCTAATCCCCTGGAGTGATCTATGTGCCTGGATTATGATGGCCAGGACAGAAAAAAGGGGTGAGAGGGAACAGCCCTCCCTAGAGCCTTTTTGGAGATTGAAGGACGGGAGGAGAGTGCATTATTGATGAGGATTTTGGCCATTTGAGAAGTGTCTGGATCCAAGAAATAAATGAAGGGCCAAAGCCATTGTGATGCAGGAGGCACAGTAAGTAGCCTCACTTCGCTAAGTCAAAGGCTCTTTCAAAATCAATGACCATGACACTCAAAAGGGATTTTAAATTTGTATATCAATACATCACCATTCATTTCGGGAAACTGAATTTTTGTTTCTGTTTGAATAGAAAATAACACTAATAGGCTGGGTTATAAACCCAGAACCCTGAATTTCACCCATGTGCTCATCCAAACTGAATTTGCTGTAGCTTCCTGGGACTTTCTGAACTACTTGGAGAAAAACAATCTCCAGAATAATAAACAGAGCAGATTTGTAGCAGGGAGGTCTTGTCAGACTAATCTGATAGTTTTGTTTGGCTGGGTGATGAAGGGATCAGAGAGGGACCATGCTGGGGTACCACTGGGAGTGGGGTAATGGAGGGATCTGTCCTGGGTTCAAGTGATCTTCAACATGTTCACCATGGACACTGGCAAGGGAATCAGAGGCAGGTTGTATCCCTTCGCAGATGACACTAAGCTCTGTGGGAAGGTGGACGGCGATGAGGGAATAAGGGAAATGCAGAATCCTCACCATTCATTACAGAAACAGAATTGTTATTTCTGTTTGAATAAAAAATAACACTAATAGGCTAGGATTTAAACCCACACCACTGAATTTCACCCAGGTGCTCATTGAAACTGAATTTGCCGTAGCTTCCTGGGACACAATTTTTTATTTGTTTTGCAAAGTATGTAAAAGAAGAGAAATAGGTTTTCAAACATGAAAATGGTACAATGACCAACACACATATTGTATATAGATCATTACAGCATATCATGCAATACATAATTTATTCATTGGATAATTTCTTGCTCAAATTAATATCCTTTCCATATAAAAATAAATATGTGGGCAACATTTTCATATCAACTATGTACTAGAAAAAAGTAGCTTTTAAGTTATTCTAATTTTAAAACAGGCCATTAAAGCTGTGCAGAATAACAGGCATAAACTTTGGATGAAAACTTACATCTGTTGTAGGGAAGCTGATTGAGTCATTGGTCAAAGAGGACCTCATGGATTACTTGGAGAACTTTGATCTCCAGGATCATAAATAGAACAGATGTGTGGCAGGGGTGTTTTGTCAGACTAATCTGATAATTTTGTTTGACTGGGCGATGTTTCTGTGTTTTCAAACAAGTAGTCTAATAACTTTGGAACACAGATTATTATTAGGCAGTAAGCACCACAAATGATTAAATGATGTTAAAATTTGAACTTAACCTTTGTCTGTGTGATTGTTCTACTTACCTTACCAAAAGTTCACATTGCTTTACCAAAGACATGTACTTGTTTTATTCTCTTCTTCCATTTGCATTCTTACATAATCAAGATCATTTATCAGTATAGTGTGGTGACTACAATTTCTTCTTGCATATGACATCTTGTTTTGGAGAAGAATAATGAGACTGTACGACTTCTGTTATATCTGTTTTGATTCTTCTTTCTCCGTTGTCCTATAAACAAGCTATGTTAATTTTGATCACATATCTGTGTACTGAATGTAGACTTGTGGAATATTTTACTTATTTACAATATGTATTAGTGCAATATTTTATTGTGTAATGCCACTTCCAAAAGCAGCTATTTAAATAAAAAATCACAATTCAAGTATATATCAAGTAGGCTACCTGAAAGATATAAAAAATGATGTTATGTTTAAGATGTGATTTGAAAATTGAAGTTCCAGTCAGGAGAATTAAGCTAGGCAATGCAGTTTACCATCACTCCTGGTTATCTGTTCTTCTGGTGTTTTTAGTTGAAAAGGTCAAAAGTTGCTTTACACTGTTTTCATCTTTTCTTTTATTGTGTATTAACATAAATAACCATCATTTTTGATGTGATGTTCATGTTATGCAGTAAATGTCTGTCTACTGAGTCCTGGTCAGTTACATGAGAAAAGTTAAACCATGATGAATGGAATACAGAGTTTATGAAGACTCAAATAACAATTCATGTCTCAAGCAACTTACCTTAGGTTTAAAGAAAGCGTGCATGGCACCTAATTATGTCCCTTTTTTGATGAGACTTCAATATTTTTTGTAGTTGTGGGACACAAGGGTTTCATTCCCATTCTTCCTAAAAGACAACACTCCATACCAAATTTGGTGTTATTTCAAAATAATGAGCTTATCTTCATTTTAACAGACCAAGTTGTCAAGACCTGTCATTTTGTTAAATGCCCCATAGGCAGTTCTAAAGGAGGCACATCAATATCCATAAGCACACAAGGAGACTAAAACCTAGTCAAACTGAAACACGTATCAGATTACCAACAATTTAGTAAGTGGAGGCTAGTGCAGAATATTATGCAACATGCAAGGCCCCTCCCCCCAGTGTCTAGGGGTATCCAGATGATAAAGGTGGAAGTGGGGCACTGTGCAACCCAAGTAACACAGTCCAAAGACAATAAGATTGTGCTTATTACCAGGTTCTTCTGATGGCAGTGAGTGAGCCTCGCTTGAACAGGGAGCAGGAACACTTCTTTAGATGTGTGTGGTGAGCTGCAGGGGCAAGGGTGATTAGCAGGCACAAAATGCACCATTCAGATTGATTAACTCCACTGTCCACTACAGAATCAAAATGTAACAAACAGGTTAAGGAACAAGAAAGTTAAAGGAGAACTGCACTAAATCTGTAAGTCATTATTTCCCAGCAGATGCTTTTTTCATATATCTGTTCCATTTCTGATACTGTTCCATCTTCACTGGCCTTTTAGGAAACACAGTGAGAGTTTTTGATGTACACTGTACTGGTAAGTGCCATTTTAGAACTACATGATGTAATTTATGTCCCCTTTGGGCCACAGAGTTCCAGAGCAGAACATGAATGCAATGTGAAAACACTGTAAGTTCTGCAACAAGGACATACTGTACATCATACAGTTCTAAAATGGTACTGCCCATCAGAGTGTAAAGCAGAAACACTCAGTGAGTCTACTAAAAGGCCAGTACAGATGGAACAAAAACAGAATGTGAACCAGTATTAGAAACATAGCTTCAATATAAAACACAGGCTTACAGATTCAAGGCAGTTCTCTTTTAATGAACCTCTCCATGGAGCGTGGGGGTAACACAAATGGTTGGAGCATCCACAGGCGGACACCTTTGTTTTTCTGCAACAGTTTCGTTTGCCAACAGACTGAATTATTTCATGCAGTAATTCCCTTGAGCTGTCAAGGCTATATTCCAGGCAGCAGCAATACAGCGGGCCAAAACAGGCCACACATAGAGATAGCTTATACTTAGTAACACTTCCATTCCAATTTCCTTCTTTTAGTCCAAATCCACACACAGGCCTCTCTGGCTCACTTTCCATTCTTTAATTCTCAAACACTAGGCACTCACTAGGGACTATGACAGCACAAGACATTTCTACTGTCTCATCCTTCTTCCAAACTTGGCCTTCTCATACACTTTCTCCTACAAGGAAGGTACCTTACACTTTATGGAGTAGTTCCTTCACTTTGATGTCTTAAATGCAGTCAAACTGGTGTTATTTAACAAGAACTGAACCACTGAAGTCCTTCTGGACATCCAGTCACTGAGGCCACATGCCTAGAATGGCTTGCCAGGGAATTCTGCATTCTGATCTTGACACCAACAGCACCTCTGCTTCTTCAGCGATTACAATTTTGGGACTGTTTTCACCCAGGGGGACTAATTGCCATGCCACACAGAGCACATGGACAGTCTACCACCCCACTTGGGGTCCCAACCAACCATTCCTCACATGGTTCTTTCCCTGCCTCCACAGGCTGCCCAGCTCAGAAGTCCCAACTCTGTGGCAGCCATCGGCCAGGGGGAAAAGGGGTAGTGATGTCACCACTACACCCTCAACAGGCCAGGCTGACACCTCTGGACCACACCCCAGGCCCCATTTGCCATAGCAGGCCCATCCACAGGACACACTGTGACTTCATGGTCTGTACTCACCCCTGGGCGATACCACTTAAATTACAAAGGCTCCATCAGTGCTTACCCAACCAAGGTGCCGAAGTTCACTTGGTTGGCCTCCATAATTCTTTCACTCCCTGGGCTTTGGCTTGCCACTGCACTAACAGGTCCCAAACCTTCAGCTCCAATTTCTCCCCCCTTTACTTTCATGGCCTAAACTGCCACACTTCTCACACGTGGATCTTTGAGGGAGGAGGACTGGGGTGGCAAGTGGCCCACCCCAGTCCTGCCTCGGCCCTCCGGCCAAACTTGTGGGCTGACCCCCCAGACTTTTCTCTCCCCTTGATCTCCCCCTCTTTCACCTTGTGCCAAAATCCCTCTCACTCCCTCTCTCTCTCTATATATATATATACCCCTGAGGATGGGGCCCCATGCTGCTAGCATGCAGGCACTACATCCCAGATCTAGTGGTACCAAGCTCTTTCTCTCTCCCCCTAGCTATACCTAGCAACCAAAATTAATTAGCAAGCTCCCAGAGGGTGCTTACATGAATTTTAAAAATAATTGATCCTCATTAGTGTACATTGTTTCTGATATTATCACAGTATCATTCGTACATCTACTGTATGTTTTGTTCAATGGTGACTGACTCTACAGGAACATTTAGTTAGCCAATCCACTGGCACTGAGGGTTGAGTTGCTGGATGCCACATCTTGTGCCACTCTGGCAACCCGGGTTCAAGATTGAGCTGGGGGCACTGGGGGTCATCAGGGGTGAGAGAGGATCGAACATCCGGAGGACTTCTCTCCTCTCTCAGGAGAGGGAGGTTTGCCATCCTGCTCGCTGAATGCTCTTTGGCAATGGCTGGCAGACAGTACAGGTCAGGATAGCATGCACCAGGATCCTTACATCAGTGGGGAGGGGGAAGGGAGAAAATGGAAAAAGCAGCCAGCAGGATCCATGATGGCCGCACCAGCACCCTGAATGGCCTCCGAAGTCTGGATTTCACCCCAGGGTGGGGGTCAAGCTGGCACCCCTTCTCCCCGGCCCTGCCATGGGGGGGGAATCCATTGGTGAATTGGAAGGTGTCAGTCAGGGAATGGTGCAGCTGGAAACCGAGTCCCTCTGAGGGAGGGAGGGACCGGAGCCGCCTGCTGGAAGGGGGGTAAAAACACCTATATAGAAGAGAAAGGAAAAGATAGTTACTTAATTTAGTTAAAAGGGATCATTTCAATCTACCTTTTCAATTTGGAACGAAGGCCTCAGCACTGTTAAACTTGCTGTTGTGACTTTCTTCAGCTGAGCTGATAATGTCAGGTCTCTGTGACTTTATCCATTTGTGCTTAGTAAACAAATGCTGGTGTCATGGAAGAAGAAGAGAGTATCTGGCTTCTGCAATTATATGCACCTGTACTTTCCAAACTGGTAGTGGTGACGTGGAGCAGAAAGACAAGAGTATCTGGCTTCAGTGACTTTATTCCGCTGTGGCTCTATAGATTGGTGCTGGTGCTATGCAAGATTAAGAGAAGAAGTAAACGGGTGCTGGTTCCATGCCTTTGTCATTATATTCAGTTGTAGCTTTCAAAATTGGTGATGGTGACATGGGGTTGGAAAAAGAGAGTGTCATAATTCTGTGACTTTATTCAGCTATATAGATTGGTGTTTGGAGCTATGGAGGGTGCAGAGGAGAGTATCTGGATTCTTCCACTAAATTCAGCTGTGGCTCTGCAGATTGGTGGTATGGTGATGGAGGATGAAGAGGAAAGTGCCTAGCTTCTGCAGCTACATTCAGCTGTGCCTATGTAGACTGGTGGTGGTGGTGCAAGTATATGAAAGAGAAGCATGTTTGGCTTCTGCAGCTACATTCAGCTGTGCCTATGTAGACTGGTGGTGGTGGTGCATGTATATGAAAGAGAAGCATGTCTGGCTTCTGCAGCTTTATTCAGCTGTGCCTCTGTAGATTGGTTGTGATGATGCAAGGATGTGGAAGAGAAGAGTGTCTGGTTCAGGGCACCGTGTCTCTTGCAATTCTGCAGTTGCAGCAACTGCTGTAGAAACATTGTCTTGCCAAAGAAACAAGCCTCTGCCACAGAAACTGCATGTTTGGTATAGTAAAGATAGCCACTGCCACTGAAGCACCCCCCAAAAAACTGCTAACATGCTTGTCAGCTAAGCCGGTCAGGTGGTGAAGAGGGATGAGTTGCTGGACGCCTTACCTCATGCCACACCGGTGACCAAGGTTCAAGAACAGACTCGGGTTGCTTGGGGGTCAGCCAGGGTGAGGAAGGATGATGTGTCTACCCGCAGTTCTCCTTCCTCAGTGGTGGGGGGACTCAGAATTGTGCTGAGACTGACACCCACTGGAGGCTCGGGGTCAGCACAGGCATTATGCTACAAAAGGGTGGACCCACACATAGGGCATAAGACTGCTGGAGACAGTCACCCCACCCATTGCACATGTGTGGATCCAAGGAGAAAATGGGAAAAAGGAATCTGAGCTAGCAGGTTCCATGATGGCAGGCTGCACCCACGCCTCCCCCCCCCCGGCAATCTAGATGTTGGCTTCTGGGGGTAAGGGGAGGCCAGCACCCTTTGCCACTAGCTCTGTCACAGCGGGGTAACCTGTGGAGGATGGCTGATTGGTTTAGGTGCAGGGAAAGCCTTGCTGGAGAGATGAGTCTTCTCTGAGAGATAGGCTGGAGCCACTTGCAAGCTCCGCTGGAGGAGTAAACTACATATGGAAAACAAAATGCTCATCAGCAGCCTACAATGGCATTAGTGTATGTTTGCTGTTAGCTACATTATACATCCCTCCTCCCTGGGTTATTGTGATCAGTGGAGCAGGCACTTTTTTTCAAATCCTTGGATTTAACCCTGATTATTATGACACCATGGATTTCTACAAAGACCGAGGAAAATTCAGGAAGTCTGTTTCATAAAATGAAACAGTAGTTATATGTGCTGATTACAGAACTGTGGAATGAAAATGTATTAGTAATTATTTTAACACCACAAATGCGAGGCTTCATTGACCTGTGTCTAATTTAAAATGGATCAGCTGCTATCTAGCCTGTAATAGAGCCTTATGGTGTGGGAGAGAAGAAGATGAGGAAGCTAAGCAGCATTTATCCAAAAGATACCACTGGTGTTGAAGAGGGCAAGCAGGAGGGAGCAACTGGAGCAGCATTACAGCAGAAACCAGCAGTACCAGGCTTTAAGCAAGTGGATGGGAGGGAGTCATTTGAGCAGCATTGCTTTGCAACCTGGCAGTACTGGTGTTTAAGCAAATGGTCATGGAGGGAAGAAATCCACAGAAGCATTGCTGTAGTAAACCAGCACTGCACAGGTGGGTGGGAGCTGTAAGAGGATAAGACAGATTGCAGTAAAAAATAAATAACCCTTCAATCCCCCCATGCCCTTCCTCCATTCCAAATAATTGTCCTAGAAGTGATTTAGTGGGAGGATAAAACAGACTGCAGTAAAAAAAAAAAAATAAACCTTCAATCCCCCATGCCCTACTCCAATGCAGATCGTGGAGATATAATTGCTTTGTATTACCTTGCCTGTGCATCTGTTGAAGTGCCCCAGGCCACCTTTCTCTGGGCATTCTTTCAGGACAACTAGATTTCATTTTTGGGGCTTATCTGCGTTGCCACAGAATGTAAGACCCATCACAGAACTGTGGCAGAATCACTGCAGAATTCCTCACAGTCTGCAACAAGCATAGGAACCTGTCATGGAATGTATGTCCATTTTGTTGTAATGTACACAGGGCCCCGGTCTGGCTTCTGGCTCTTTATTCAGCTCTGCCTCTGTAGATTGGTAGTGGTGGCATCTTGAAAAAGGAGAATTACATTTTATTGAAGATCAAGTTACCAACATTTTGGACAGATAGAGGTATGCATAATTTGTTATATTTGTCAGTATGTTTTTGCTTATAGTGTTAAGAAGTTATAGTAATTGCCAAGATATTTTAGGGGGATCTATTAAATTCTGCTTTTACAAATGTGCCTCTCTTTGACTAGATGTAATCATTTCTGAACTGTTCTCTGTAAAACAAATTATAGCTGGTATCTTTTACCCAGTATAAAGCCATTTGCACCACAAATCAAATTCTCATTTAAAAAAAAACATATTGCAGCATCTGAGCACCGTGCCCTGCAGTCAAAAAGAATGTATTTAAAATTAGGAAAATTTAGCATTTGCATTTGCGGAAATGCATCAGATTCCAAGTTCCCAAGGCATGTCACAGCAATGTAACCATGATGAGTATAGTATAGCAGCTCTAATAATATTAATGGAGTTAAAAAGCATGCTTGAAACTTTCACAGTACAACAGCAGGATTAGGTAAAGTAACTTAGAAATCTGTTGAGTAAATTTTTATTATTTAAACGTACTACATGATTGTTTGAGGGGGCAACCTGAGTTTGACACCTACTTAGTACATATGTTTTTGCAGCCTGTCAGAGCTTAGTGCATTTTGCAGCACTGTCAGATGGCAGATTTATTTCCAAGTCTACCAACTATTGTATGTCTGACTACAAAACACGTATCTTGCAGAGGCTATTGTTCTTTGAGAACAGGTTGTGTACTTAACAACATTCATGCTTTTTAAAGTTTGTAAAACATTTCCAAAATGTTTTACTAACAAGACATGTGTTGGTCTTCTGTTCCTGAATGCACAGGCCTTATCATCCATCCAAGAGATTTACATTTGCAGATTCTCGGATGTCTTAAAAAGCTGAAACTCTAGCAGCTAGTGATGATAAGAAACCCCTCATACCAATATCACCAGAGAAGCTGCCAATCAGGGAACTAGTATTTTAAAATCAAGAATGTGCCACACAGACTAATGCTGGTGTCAAAGGAACATTATATTGTAGTCATGAGGAAGCAAGACTAATATTCTTACATTTTGCCTCTTTGCCAGAGGCTTCTTTAGGGGTGATGTTAACCTGCAAACAGATGTGTTTAAATGGCAAAATCAATTAAATAATCAATGTGCCCAATTAGTGAATTCTCAATAACTTCCACATGCAGTTTGCAACTGGATAGTTTGCATAAATACTGTACATCATCTACAAAGTGCTGCGAGGATAAATAATCAGGTAAATAAACAATAAATATGTTAACAAAACCTGGACACCAATTTAGAATTTTTTTTTGTAAGGAAAACAGTAGCAGCAAAACAGGCAGTCTAGTGTCATAATTTAGAATGAAATTCTAACTATTAAAGTCATCCAGTTTGCTCATGATTCTTTACAATGAGCACACACCTAGTAAGCATAGACTGTTTTATAAGTCCCTAAGAAGCTAAAGGCAGCTTTTACAGTGAAGCTCTAATAGATGGATGGCAGACTGAGATACAAAACTGTCTTATTAGAAAACAACTATTCTAAGTTAGGACGGGCAATGAGGTGTGTCTCTTTTGTTGTACATATGCATGCCATCTTGTGCAAGCTTATGTTTTTGATAACCACGCAGTAAAAAATGCTGGAAATTGAAACTGTCCTGTTGCTGCAGTTCTCTATCACTAGTGGTTCCTAATGTCCTGATTGGTTAGCAGATTAGGCCATGTACAGCACACATATTTTGTTGCTAGAGTTTAGCAGCAATCAAATCATTATGTCCTTCTTTGTACAGTGCTATACACTGGGGAGTTGTTCACATACCCAGTGCTGATGCTGCAGTGCATTATTGTCAGATTTTGATTTAACAGAGGTGCCACCCCTTAAAATGAACATTAGCCCAATATCGCCTCTGTCCACCTCTTTTGGCTGTCCAGATGAAAGTAAAAGAGCCCATGACCCTTAAGAAGATAGCAGGGGGTTCAGCCCAACAGTTCAATGGCAATGCTGCCACTTGCCAGTCGAAACACTCAGGTCCATGCCCCATGTATACAACTGCCTCTTTAGGCAGATAGTAGGATAAAAGTGTCCAACTGGATACTTTCCTCCTATGGGGGGATATATGTATAATTGCCATTAGCATTAAACTGACTCCTTGTGGCCCAGGCAGAAATACCATGATGTCTAACATCTAGTAGGCAGAGGCTTGTTCACTGAGCCCACGGGCCAGTACTTTCTACATGGATTGAGTTTCTATACCAGAAAGATAAAGCATTGGAGCCCCTTGGATGGATAATGATCTAAGGCCTTCCTTGACTACCTACCCCTAATGAGTATTTTGCAGCACCTATGAGATGTGGCTACCATTGCGAGGGACAAGCTGCATGGACTGAATAAGTGTGGGCCAGTGTAGTACAAAGTATAGATTGCAAAAGAAGAAATCACTGGAGTAGACACTACTTTGGTATGCTAGAAAACATGCACCACTCATTCAATAAAATGGCTTATATTACAAATACACTTGGCAGTATATGGGCTGCTGTTGCCAAGTATATAATGACTGCCATTTTTCCATTCAGATCATCACACACTTACAATTTTTAACATATTGTTTTACAGTATTATGAGATAAAGAGAATGTATACTATAGTTTATTAAACTAAATTCGTGTGTCTTCTATTGCAAGTAGTGCTTTTCAAAGGAATGCATTCCACATATGTGAGACTGACACTTTGCTTCTTTCTATGTCAGGAGGGTTAAACCGTTGCATGTGGAAGGAATACATAATTAACAAATGCTTTGCCTGCAGTTCAGTGGGTAAGAGTTATCAACCACACACCCCTTCCGGAGTTAATTAAGCCAGCTTCCTCTAGTCTCATTAGGAAGCACTGTTTCTTGGCTTCAGCCATGTAATATATAAATGGATATGTATTGTAATATATATATATATATATATATATATATATATATATATATATATATGGAAGGAAGTCTAAAGAATGCCATTAGGGTTATAGTTCATGCATATGGATATTTGTAGTCCTATCTAAGGCATAAGTTCCTGTCATGCCCAATGGGTTTTTCTTTGTGTATGTGCACTGATGTGTGCCCACTATCTTGGGGAGGAATAAAGATGATCACTGAATATACATACTGTAACTGAGCCTCTCTGCGAGGGCACCAAGATATCGACTCAGTACGAAAGCAATACAACTCAGATGAGTGCAAGAAATGTTACATGAGCTAATGCATGTTTTTTTAAAGCATGTTTTTTTAACTGCTGTAAATTCCCACCTGCTACCTCATGTTTACTTTGTCAGATTGCTTATCTTTCCCCACCAGCCAGGCTACCATAAGCATCATAAATGTGTCTGTTGCAATCTCTTGCTTCAGGATCACACATAAAACAAATCTGACAATAAAACTCCAGCAAGTGTGAACTGTCTGTTTTACTTGCTGAGTAGGAAAAGAAATGCATTAAGAATAGGAAGCAGAGCCCTTTCTTTCTGGTATGTGAAACCTCAGAACAACAATGGTAAATTATGTTGACACCTACATCAGCAGCTTAAATTCCTGACCACAGCAGTAAAAGCAGCTCAACAACAGCTTCTTGTGACATAACAGGGAAATTACAGCACATGTTGGAAAGCCTTAGAATAGAAAATACGTTTTTTTTTTTGTATGAACCCTGCAACCCCACAGCAACCTGCTAAAAACTTGACTGCAATTGGTAGAGTACCAGAACTTGATGAATCAAAAGAGGACTTAGTTTTTTATTTGGAACACTTTACATGCTGGTTAGAGGCAAATGAAATCCCTGATGCAAAACATGCAAGGCTCTTCCTGGCAGTTTTTTGGGACCTACAGTGTATTAACTCCTCAAGAATTTGACTGCACCTGGCAAAGTGGTGGAACTGCCACATGCCCAACTCACAGAGACACTTTCACTACATTTCAAGCCCAAGCCAATTCTCATTGCAGAACACTTCAGATTTTATCATTAGAACCAAGAGGAGGTAGAAGCTCTTGCCAACTACATCACTGCTTTGAAGTGTCTGGCAAGCACCTGTGACTTTGGCCAGTTTCTTGAGGATGCCCTCCTGGATCACTTTGTCTGCAGTCTGAGAGGAGAAGCCTATCAAAAATGCCTGTTGTCATAAAAAGGACTTAACCTTCAAAACAGTCTGTGAGAAGTCCCTTGCTATGGAGCTCACTCAGAAGGATACCAGGGAACTAGCATGACATTCAGAACCACAAAGAAGCAGAGTACACAAGGTTACTCATACTCCAGCATCCAAGAGACATTCCACACCAGGAAATGGTCTTTCATCTGTTTATCAACAACCCCAAACATCTCAGAAACCAGCACCACAGGGCAAGTCTGCAAAGTCAACACCATGTTAAACATGTGGAGGTAACCACCAGCAAAGCACATGCTGATTTCAACACATGAAATGCTACAGTTGTGGAAAAGTGGGCCACACACTGAAAGTGTGCAAAAGTACATCACAGACTGCTAGTGCATGGTATGTCACAAATAGTACTGCAAGCACTGAAACAGAAGATGAGGCATTGCACCTGTTCATGCTTTATGCCACATGGGCAAAAGCAGCAGAAATTTACTTTAAATAGAGCTAGCAGGAAACCCAGTTAGCTTGCAGCTAAACACCAAATTCTTACCATCTCTTATGCCAGAGCACATCTACATAGAGAAACTTCAGCAGTGCCCATTGCAACCATCATACAGTCAACTCTCATCTAACTCAGAGGCCCAATCCCTGTGCTTGCGAGATTAAAGTACCAGTCACTTATGAAGGAGTAACATGGACCTTGCTTCTAGTGGTGCTACAAGGAGAAAGCCCTGTATTGCTAGGCAGATACTGGCTCACACAGATAAAATTTGAACTAGGAAAAGCTCTTCAGCTTAAATACTGTGACCACAGCACCAAAAGATGTGCTAAAGAAAGTATTGGACAAACATGGTCCTATTTTCTAGGACGGTTATTGTGTGATCTGGGATTTCAAGGCAAAGACCCAAGTGCAACTGGGAGCTGATCCAATTTTTCACAAGCCTCAACCAGTACCTTATGCTTTAAGGGAAGCAGTAGAGAAGGAACTGGAACATCTCAAAAGCAGTTCCACCTTTGGAACATGCCAACATTCTGGTGCCAGGCAGTTAGGACACCAATAACAATGTTGCCTCACTTTATGTGCCCCCACACCCCCCCAATTAAGGATTCTGACTCCTGGGGGCTGAACTCAAGGAGGGGGTGGTGAATCCTGCATTTGGCACCCTGATTGCTCGGTGCCATAATGCCGGTGCTCTGAGTGCCATAACATCTTGAAAGCCATGGTATTATTTCATGAATAGAGATGAGGGACTGGGCTGCCACTATCATCGTGGTACTAAAAAAAGACAAAGCAGTGAAGTTGTGTGGTGGCTACAAGGTTACAGTGAACTGTTGTATACAACAAGAGTCATCCATTACCCAATGCAGAGGACTTGTTTGCCACACTCACAGGGGGGCAAGTTATTTAGAAAATTGGACTTATCTTTTGCATACCAGCAGCTGGAACTGGAACCAGAGTGAGACCCATATCTAACCATCAACACCCACAAGGGACTTTACTGGTATCACCACTTGGCATATGGTTTTTTTACAGCACCAGCAATTTTCCAGAACACAGTGGACCATATACTGCACTGACTGGAGCATGTAGTTTGCTTTGTGGATGATATCTTGGTAACAGCACCAACAGTGGAAGATTGTCTGACAATCCTCGACCAAGTTCTGACCAGATTGAAATGGTATGGACTGAGAGTAAAGCTAGTCAAATGCCAATTTCTGCAAAATTCTATTGAGTATCTAGGTCATTGGATCAATGACCAAGGCCTACACCTAACAGAAAGCAAGGTGGATGCTATGGTCAAGGCACCTACACCAACAAATGTGACAGAGTTAAGATCATTTTTAGGATTCTTGAACTACTATGGACATTTCCTAGCTCAGTTGTTCACATGGTTGCAGCCACTTCATGACTTGCTACAATAAGAAGCTCAATGAAATTGTCACCACAGTTTGAGTAAGCATTCCAGGCTTGCAAGAAACATTTTCTGAGCAGCAAATGGTTAGAGCACTATGACCCCTCCAAATGTCTGAGGCTAGCGTGAAATACATCACCATATAGCATGGGGGCCATCATCTCTCATGTGCTACTTTCTTGGGAGGAACACCCAATCCCTTTTGCGTCCAGGACCTTGTCACAAGCCAAAGAAAATATGCTTAGATCAAGAAGGAAGTTCTGAACATAATGTTCGGTGTCAAGAAGTTCATAAGTACTAGTATAGATAGATATTCACTCTGCTAGCAGATCACAAGCCTCTACTGGCAATTCTTGGGCCAAAGGCCACAAAATCAACTCTTGCAGCACTCAGAATGAAGCGATAGTCCCTGATTTTGTTGGCATATGACTATGACATTGAATACAGATGTTCTCATGATCAAGCAAATGCAGATGCATTATCGAGACTGCCATGAAAAGTTGCTACAGAGAAGGAAGATGATGGAGCAGTATGCCATCATTCACATCTTGAGGAATTACCCATTACTTCACAGGATGTCACAGCAGAGATACGGCAAAATCCTTTCCCCTCAAAAGTCCTAGATTTCACCCTAAATGGTTGGCCCAACTTCATGAGAGACCTGACTCTTTAACTTTTTTTAGACAAGAAGGACCAGTTGTCCACAGAGCAAGGCTGTGTTCTGTGGGTTGCTCGAGTTGTGATACCTCTGAAGTTCTGCAAGAGATTACTTTTTGACTTACGCGGCAGTCATCCTGGAATCTCTTGAATGAAGGCATTGGCCAGAGGATACCTCTGGTGGCCAGGACGTGATCATGATACCCAGCATCTTGCTAACCAATGACCTCCATGTGCGACTGTCCACACCTAATTGTCAACTGCACCCTTGCATCCATGGTCCTGGGCTATCACACCTTGGAAGCACATCCATGTTGACTATGACAAAGTGGACAAACAGGATTTCTTGTAGTAATTGACGTCCACTTCAAATGGCTGGAAGTGTTGCCCACAGAAGTCATGACTACTGAAAAGACTGTAAACCTTCTGAGACAACTTTTTGCCTCTTATGGTCTACCATAGGAATTAGTGTTGGACACTGGTCCCCAGTTTTCTTCCCATGATTTCAAACTGTTCTTAATGCACAATATAGCCAACGTATCTTGACTCCACCTTACCATCCAACATCCACTGACGCAGTCAAAAGAACTGTACAGACATTCAAAAAAGCTTGGCATAAACATCTTTCACAGCAAGTACCTACTGCTTAAACATTGTCTTGTTTCCTGCTCACTTACGGAAATACTCCTCACACAGTCAAAGAGTGAACACCTACTGAACTGTTTCTCAAATGTCAGTCTTGTACCTGTTTGTCATTGCTCAAGCTGGACTTGGCCTGACACTGTCGCAAAGCATCAACCACAACAGCAAAATGGTCATGACAAGTCAGCAAAGCCAGTAGCGAATTGTTCATCCTGGGGAGAGGGTGATGGTTCAAGACTGTAGACATCCCAAGATTTCTTGGATTCCTGGAGTGGTGATTGAAACACATGGACCTTTGACTTATGCAGTTCATGTGAGACATCATCTTGTTCACATACACATGGATAGCCCGCTGCATTCCAAGTTTCCAGCAAATGGAGCTGAAGACGTCACTCTAGATGAGGACAGTGACACAGAGGACTTTGCTCCTACCCATAAAGCTCCACTGGGGTCTGTGCCTAATAATAACAAAACACCTATTTCACGAGCAGCAGTTGTTCCAGCCCACAGACATATTATTAGACACTGAAGACCGCCACAAAGACTTGACCTTTAAAGTTATGCACTGAACCTGCTCCTCCGTGCAACTGAACTCTTACTGTGCTTGTGCTATTACTTACTTGGTGACAAGTTCTACCCAAGGGGCAGAATAATCACCTGAACTTTTTTCTGGGTACCGAATAGTCTTCTTCAGCCCAGAAGTTAGGAAAGTTTACTGCTGAAGAATTTTAGACAAGTTTCTATATAAGGGAGAGGAGGAGTGTAGTGTATACATGGATATAAAAGTGACATATATATATATATATAGATATATATATATATATATATATATATATATATATATATATATACAGTATATATATATATATTTATTTATGTATATAGGAGGAAGTTTAAATACTGCCATTAGAGCTGTAGTTAGAGATGTTGCGAAATAAAATTTTGTCAGCGAAATTACCATGAAATTGGCAATTTTGCTGCACAAAATATTTCTCAAAATTGTGAATTTCACCTGAAAATGGACAGTCTTAATGTATAAATTAAATTAGTAGAAAGAAATTGGGTTGATAACCACAGTAAAATAACAACAAAAAATCATCCCTGGCATCTAGTGGTTCCACCACCCCCCCGGCCAATCACTGGACCAGTTCTAAATGTAACCCCCAGGTGGCACTATCCCAAGGGCTACTACCCCTGCCTACTTACCTACTGATGGGTTGAGGGGCCTAGGTTCTATGGCAGGTGCCTCCACCCAGAGGTCAGAGTTTGTCATGGTTGGTCTAGTTTGGTCACAGCCTTCTGGGACACTGAGACCCACTTCTAATCCCTCTAATGGCCCACACGATGCACAGGAGTAACTGTACCAATACCCCACATGTACACACTGTTCATTCATAAGGTACCACTTACCCTCAAGACTGATTTGCAGGTTCATCTCTGAGGACCCCCTGAAAAATAAGGTTAAGCAGCATACACAAACCAATACAGTGCTTGGCATGAAGGTACTGACACTTTAGACAGTTTAATGTTTAACAACAACAACAAATCTGATTTATTTAGGGAACAATAACATGGGAAGGGAAATCAGGTTAATTAGTGGCACTAAATCACAGTGCTGTGCACACATACAGGGTCTGAAAAGTCACACTCTGTGTACCCAAGTTGGGGGAGGGATAGCCAGGTTCGTTACCCGGGGTTGTCCGGCAGGCGCAGATGAATAGGGCCCTGTAGAAGAAAATATATGCACAACACCCAATTGTAATCTGGATCCTGATGGCTCAGTCCATGAAGCAAAATAAAACAAGAATTAGATGACACACTTGTGATTGAAAACAGGCTGCACGGGAATACCCTGATTTGTACTCACAATACCCAAGCTGAGAACCAGATGGTGGATGTTCTTCTGGATTGTCAGAAACAACAGGGCATGGAGACAAAGTCCTTGTGGCTGGACCCCACTACAGTTTATAGCAAACAAATTTAGTTCAAGACAAGCTATGGTTTGCTTCCAGCTTCAACACACAGCACACAGCACAGGGGATTAGAAATAGTGATTCCCCACAAGCACTACGTGCATTCATATGTAAAAGGGAAGTACTATACCAGGCAGGCTGTTCCTCAATCCCAATCGCAATTACTGCAAAATAACCAGGAGCACACATAGCAGCTTCAGTTCCTGACAGACCGAGCGCGATTCAACAATTTCTCCAGTCTTCTACAGGGTGAGCCTGGTTTCTACATTTCTAGTGCTACTTTCTCCTCACAACTTGGATTCAGTCCAAACTGGCACTCACAAAGGCTGCAGACCAAAACTCAGGGCCTCACACATGCTTCCTGCACAAAACTATACACCGCAGAAGCACAGGGCTCCTTCTTTCTTCACAGCCACAACTGATCTGATCTTTCCAGTCACAGAACAGGGCATTTCCTTTAGCTCCACACTATTCTGTTGGCTGATTCAGCTGTCACTCACAATAAGACTCCCTCTGTTGGTAGGAAAAGGCACCAAGGTCAAAACTACATTTCCCAGAGTCACTGCCCATACTATCCCCTTGTGGCTGGCTCAAATTAAGAGTCCAAGTTCTGATTTGTCCACAGTCTCCATTTTAGGGCTCCCTTAACCCAACTGGCCCAGCACAGCAGTTTAGGTCCAAAATGGAGAGGTAACACACACAGAGTCCCAGCTGCAATAAAGGCAGGTTAGACAAACTACAGTTTTGCTAATGCTCTAAATGATTACAGGCAAACAGTTACAGCTTTCATTTAGGCTCCCTCTGTGCTCTTAGCGACTGCAGAAATGGAGCGATTTCTCTGCAGCTCGGGTGGGATTCAAGCATTGAATACACAGTCCCCCCATACAAAGTAATTAAGTCTGCAAGCAACCAGCTCTTAAAGAGACAGTACGTGGTGGCTCAAATAGCACTCACTTGCAACCACAGTTAAGTAGCTCAAACGCTGAACACCACCCATACTTGGAGCATTCAGGCAAGCTCCTGAAAGACTTTTGGGAACCCCCATTTGCAGGGGCGGTTACATCCTTCCCAGCCTGGAACAACTTGGCGTCCACGTCAAGTAAGCACCCCCATAAGTTTCAATACAACCATATATATTTACATCAGTATCACATTAGGCTTATACATGTAATTATCAGTCAATATGTCACCTTACCAGAAACACATTTCTGAAACTTTTCAGTACATCACTTTTTCACAGTATTATACACACATTGTACCATAACTCAGGTTATTACCTCCTGTACATGAAACCTGAAGAGAGGGGGTCCTTTCCTGTCAGCTACCTTATGGCTGGATGGGGCAGGGGCACCATACCTAGAGGGCAACACAATTAACTTGGAGTTAGCACTGATGTTCAGTTAGGGCAATGAGCCTAGGGACACATACACTCCTTTATGGACAACATTGAGAGGCAAGTCCACAGGCCTCCCATGGGAATCAAAACCAAGGTGCACCACTGGCTTTACAGCTCGACCAGTCTTTCTAGGGGGAACTGTTACAGTCTCTGCACTCTGAGCCTCATTTTCAGCATTGCCCTCACTTGTCAGGAGAGTCTCCATTGGGGTAGAGAGGCTAGAACTTGAGGCACTTTCAGATCCAGGAGTTACAATCTCTGAGTCCACAACACTTGGCTCACATGGAGAGCTTTCAGACACTGGAAGTGGACCATCAGGGCACTCAAAATACTCTTCTTGTTCTGGTATATCACCAGTCTGTTCCAGTCCATCATTTTCCTCCTCTGAAAGCTCAAACAGTTCAACCATACACAATGATTCCATATCCTCTGACTTGATGCTTTGCACTTCACTTTCTGGGAGCATTGGTTACAGTGACAAAGCTAGGGGCTTAGACAGTCCAGAAGGCCCAGCTTCATCTCCAGGATTGACTAGGGGATTGCCCCAAAACAATTGACTCAGTTCGTAAGAAGGGTAGTATTCAAAGCCACGCTCACTTTCCTCTGACATGGACTAACAGTCATGTTCAACTGGGACTTGTGGAGGGAAACACTTTAACTCAGCTTCTGTAGGTGCAGCCTTTCTTGATTTTTTCTGAGCAGCAGCTCTAGTCACTGGTCCAGAAGGAGAATTTTCTGGGGGCTCAGACTCAGTCAAGATTTGTTCAATGGGCAGTAAATGATTTCTATGCATTGTTTTAACATGTTTTGGATTATTCTCCGGCCTTACTTTGTAGAAAGGCAGATCATCTAGTTTGCCCACTAAATTTGAGAGAGATGGTGCCATCTGTCAGCAATCTTATGTTTGTCATGCAGTCCCAGATTTATTAGCAATAACCTATCTCCCTCCTGGAGTTCCTGTGCTTTCACCTTTTTATCATACCTTTCTTTGTTGGCCAGATTTCTTTTGGCAGCCATGGTTGAGCCAGTTGGTATGCATGATTTAGCTGGGCCTTTAACTTTTGCATATACTGTAAATAGTTGTCAGCTTGAACCCCATCAGGAGAAACTTCAAAACATACATGTACCGGCAGTCGAGCATCTCTTCCAAACATCAGGCGGTGGGGGAGAACCCAGTGGCATCACTTTTGGTGCAGTTGTAGGCATGTACCAGGGTGCTCATTTGATAGCTCCAACTATGCTTGTCCTTTGGGTGGAGGGCTCCTAGCATATCTAGCAAAGTATGGTTGAAACGTTCAGGCTGTGGGTCCACCTGGAGGTGGTAAGGGGTGGTTCTGGACTTTCACACTCCCAACAGAGAAAGCATCTCTTTGATCAGATGACTCTCAAAGTCTCTGCCTTGATCAGAATGGATTCTTTGTGGAGCCCCACAGTGAACAAAAAAGTTTTCTAAAAGTACTTTTGCCACAGTGGATGCCTTCTGGTCCTTGGTGGGGAAAGCTTGGGCATATCTCGTAAAATGGTCAGTGACCACCAACACACTACTTATGTTTCTTTGATCTGACTCCAAACTCAGAAAATCAGTACAGACCAGCTCCATGGGGGCACTGGTGGTGATGTTATCAAAGGGGGAAGCCTTCTGGGGCAAAGCTTTCCTCTGTAAGCAGCGACTACAAGTTTGAATGTGTTGCTCAACATCAGCCCCCATCTTAGGCCAATAGAATCTGTATCTCACCAAGTCAAGTGTTCTGTCTATATCACGGTGCCCCGTGTGGTTGAGTGAGAACTTCAGTACTGAGTCTCAAAAGGCAGTAGGAAGCACTAGTTGTTGTTTGTCTATTTGTCCCTCTCTGTCTACTGTTTCTCTGTATAACAGTCTATTGATCAGTTTCAACTTATGATCTCCCTTGTATAACAATGCAGTTCTCAAATCAGTGGAGTGTAATTTGGACACATCTTTCCCTGCATAGAGGGCTTCTAAAGCTGATTTGATTATGGGATCTTGGAATTGAGCCCGCTGAATACTGTCATTGTCCAGCTGAGGCAGTGCGCCAATGTCTATTGCAGAAAAGTGGCAATAGGCAGCAGGTATGCAATTCTCAGAGGGTCCCAAACAATCCACCATACAGTCCACTACGTCCGTGGACATCTGTTCCTCCCTGTCAAACTTCTGACAGAGTGCTCGAATATCAGGTTCTGACAGTCTGATCCAGTCATTCCAGGGAACAGGCTTCCAGGAAAGAGCATCAGGATCTATGTGGTTCAGGCCTGCTCTGTATTCAACAGCATAGTTGTATGTAGATAATGCAGAAAGCCACCTATGGCCAGTGGCATTCAACTTAGCTGAAGGCTGCACATAGGTCAAAGGATTTTTGTTGGTTTTTACTTGTTCTTAGCCCCATACAAGTACTGGTGGAAGTGGTCAACAATAGCCCACTTCAAAGCTAGGAACTCTAACTTATGTACAGGATAGTTCTTTTTGGATGGGGTCAGGCTTCTACTGACAAAGGCCACTGGTCTCAGGCCATTCTTGTGCTCTTGATACAATACAGCCCCCTAGCCTTGCAGGCCAGCATCAGTATGCAAGACATAGGGCTTCACTGGATCTGCATAGGCAGGGACAGGAGTGTGGGTAAGTTGATATATAATCTCATGAAAAGCAGCTTCACACTCAGGTGTCCATCTGGCTCCAAATACTTAATTGGGATGGAAATACACTCTGTCAGGCTCAGAAGAAACCAACCTCTTGTATTTTTTGTGGGTAGGAGGGTAACCTTGAGTAAGATTAAGCAAAGGACGGATCACTCTTGAATAGTCCTTGATAAAACGGCTATAGTAGCCACAGAATCCCAGGAATCTTTGCAGTTCTTTTAGATTGTGGGGCTGTGGCCAGGTGGTCAAGACCTCAATTTACTTGGGTCAGTCTCTATTCCTTTGGTGGAGACTATGTGTCCCACATACTTTACAGATGTTTGGAAGAATTGACATTTATCGATGGACAGTTTTAGACCAAAGTCTTCCAGTTGGTTCAACACCTTGAACAATCTGCTCCAAGGTTCCTCCAGTGAGCTGCCAAACACAATAACATCATCCAGGTACACCAGGCACTCTAATAAGTTCATGTCCCCCACTGCATGCTACATCATTAGTTGAAAAGTGGCTTAGGCACCTGAAATCCCTTGAGGCATCCTCATGAATTCATAGAAGCCAAGTGGACAGATAAAGGCTGTCTTCTCACGGTCTTCCAGAGCCATCAGGATCTGGTAGTACCCACTGAGAAGATCCAGCACGGAGAACCACTTGCTACCATTCAGGCAGTCTAAAGCATCCTGGATGCTTGGGCATTGTATACCGTACTGATCAGGGATAGTCTGCCTGTTCAAGGTGCGATAATCCATGCACATCCTTACTGTCCCATTCTTTTTTCTCACTACCACAATAGGTGAAGCATATGGGCTTCTGGATTCTTGTATTACACCATCAGCAAGCATCTCTTGCAGATGCCATCTCACATCATCTATGTCAGCAGGTGCCATGCGTTGAGACCTCTCATGAAATGGCCTTTCATCATGCAGCCGGATGTGGTGCTCAGCTCCTTGCACACATCCTATGTCCCATTCTTTGAAAGAAAACACCTGGTCTCTCTGGGCAAACTTTCTACTGATTCTCATCTTCCATTTGGCTGGCAATGGGGAGTCACCAAAATCAAACAAGTCGGGCGTCAATCTGTCATTCTCCACTGAACACTTGTTACTAGGCAACACTGCAGTATCCGCACAATGCACATTAGCCAGGGTGCAACCTCCATTTACTCGAATCTCTCTATCAGACACGTTATGAACTTGGACCATTACCCATCTGGCATAAGCATGGGCTCTGGCAGGCAAAATACTTGGCTTGACCAGCAGTCCCTCTGGCAATTTCCCATCACCTGGAGCATCCAGCATGAGGATTTTATCCTTGACATCCTTCCTGATATGGGCCTCTCCCTGTAAAGTACACTGGGCATTTGGCACCAGGTTCAGAGACTCAGGATCCTTTTTCCAGACAATTTCAACCGGTTCCTCTGGTTCCACTTTGTCAGCATATCTTTGGGTATCATAGGCCTTGTTGATCAATGCCGGAATTCTTAAAGCTCTACCAGTCTGTGACCCCTGTTTTTCATAACACAACTGTGCCAACCATCCAAACATATGCGCATTCATCCCAATTAGTAGTGGAACCTCATCATACAGTCCAGTAGGGGGACACACTAAGGCCAGGGTCTCTACTTGCTCTGCCACTCCAGCCACGGAGGTGGGGAAAGGCAGCCAAATTCGGATATACCCGGAGTAGGGGTAGGCCTTCTCACTTAACCCTCATACATGCAGTCCTTCCAATGGTCTTAAGGGTACATCTGACAAATGCTTCTGATACCAATCCTGGAACTTAATTTTTACTTGACAGCCAATGTCTAATACAGCTCTTGTAGACACTCCATTCACCTTTACAGTGGTCTCCATGGAGGGATCCACTATTCTGGACTAGTTTGGAGAGGCAGTAGTGGGGGCCTGGGCAACTGACCTTGCCACAAAGGGACATGAGTTAACATTTTTGGGACCCTCACTGGGATAATTTCGTGCACCTCTTAACCACTGATTTGTTCTCCGAAGCTCTCCTTGTAGCCTATATACAACTTTGTTTGTGTCTTTTGGGGACCGGCATTCTCTCTTCATGTGCCCATCCTTCCCACAATTATAGCAAAACATACTTTCTGGAGTTTGAGTTGGCCGAGCCATCACACTGGGAGCCAGGATCAAGGTACTACTAACTGGACACCTTGGTACCATTTCTGTCTGTGGCATGATAAGCATTTAGAGGCATCTCATCAATTTCCCTATTTTCATGGTCAAGACATCTAGTTTTGAGCTGTTACCAGCATTAGATGCCTGGGTGGGTACCCCCAACCCCAAAGCAGGTGCAGTCGGATACTCCCACCCCCATAGCAGATGCAGTCAGATATAGGTCGGGGCCTGTACTTGCAGGTGCAGCCTTCATAAAGAGACTGTTTTTGAATTTCCTGATCTCTCTCTCAGCAGTTCACCTCATGGTGGCACACCCTCATTGGTCCCCACTTCACAAGGACCTTCCAATGATGTGATCACTTGGGCTGCACACACCCCAGAATTAGAATCCCTCTCCTCATCTTCAACCTCCCGAAGTTCTTTTATTAAGTCACAATAGTCCAGTGGGTTACCCTTTCTGTCTGGGAGCCTTAATTGAAGGAGCTGCAATTTAGAATGCTTTGCATGCTGTAGTAGGTGCTCCAACCTTACATGGTTTAAGTCACTGGCGGCTACCCCACCTTTTCGGTAAGCCTTCTGCAGAGCTCTTTCCAGATGAGTAACATAACAGAAAAACTTTCCCCTGGCCACTGTTTTATACATTGACATTTCCACATCAAGTTCTCCCCTGACGCAATGCTCCCAAAATTGCCTTCAAGCACAGATAGGTACTTCTGGGCAGATGAATCAGCAGTGATGGACCTCAAAAATGTAATGGCCTCTAGGGCAGGACCCCTCATACTTTCTATGATTCTTTTTCATTTGTCAGCCTCCACACACTGCCATTCAGGTATCAGCGGGGGCAACACAATCTATCCAGGTGTCCCAATCATCCTCCGCCTGGGGGGTTGGGAGGGTGCCAGAGAAGATCCTCAACCTTTGGTAAGAGTCGGGACTAATGGCAGGTGCAGAAAGAGGAGCCTGCATTGGTTCAGCCACCATAACGGGTACTGGAGCGGGAGAGGGTGTTGGGGGAGGAACACCCCCAGGTGGCAAGAATAGTTTCTTCAAGTCCTCCACAGTTTTCCCTTCCTCCAGCAACAATTTAGCAAATTTCTTCTTAAAAGTTTCAGGTACTGGGGGGGCTCATTCCCCCCTGGGTCTCAACAGACATTAAATTATCACTCTCCAGGCAGTGAGGGCTTCCTCTGGGGTAATAGTCTGTGGCACATTGGAGCTATCTATGGGGTCCTTATACTCTATTAGGGCCATGAAAGTGTGGGTGAGCAGATCAGCATGTCAACCCACCACCACAGGGTTTTGTAAACCTTCCACCTTGGAAAGTACTCCCTGTACAGTGTCCATATTGATACCCAGGGGGATGTCCAGGGTAAGCATAGGATTTTGGGGGTCAATCTCCTCCCCAGTACACCACTCCACCAACCAGTGCACAGCCACTTCTGTCAGGGTACCCATTTATTTTTTTTTTTAACAGTGGTTCATAAATGTGGCCACTAGAGGACACAAAATCCCAGTGGTGAGCCTCCAAGATGTAACCCCCAGGTGGCGCTATCCCAAGGGCTACTACCCCTACCTGCTTGCCTACTGACAGGTTGAGGGGCCTAGGTTCTATGGTGGGTGATTCCACCCAGAAGTCAGGGTTTGTAATGGTTGGTCTAGTTTGGTCACAGCCCTCTGGGACACCGAGACCCACTTCTAATCCCTCTAATGGCCCACACGATGTACAGGAGTAACAGTACCAATACCCCACATGTACACACTGTTCATTCATAAGGTACCACTTACCCTCGAGACTGATTCACAGGTTCATCTCTGAGGACCCCCTGAAAAATAAGGTTAAGCAGCATACACAAACCAATACAGTGCTTGGCATGAAGGTACTGACACTTTAGACAGTTTAAAGTTTAACAACAACAACAAATCTGATTTATTTAGGGAACAGTAACACAGGAGGGGAAATCAGGTTAATTAATGGCATTAAATCACAGTACTGTGCACACATACAGGGTCTTAAAAGTCACACTCTGTGTACCCAGGTTGGGGGGGGCTAGCCAGGTCCGTTGTCCAGGGTTGGCCAGCAGGTGCAGATGGTTAGGGCCCTGTGGAAGAAAACATATGCACAACACCCAATTGTAATCTGGAGCCTGATGGCTCAGTCCATGAAGCAAAGAAACAACAAGAATTAGATGACACACTTGTGAATGAAAACAGGCTTCATGGGAATACCCTGATTTGTACTCACAATACCCAAGCTGAGTACCGGATGGTGGATGTTCTTCTGGATTGTCAGAAACAGCAGGGCATGGAGACAAAGTCATTGTGACTGGGCCCCACTACAGTTTATAGCAAATAGATTTAGTTCAAGACAAGCTGGGGTTTGCTTCCAGCTTCAACACACAGCACACAGCACAGGGGATTGGAAATAGCAATTCCCCACAAGCACTACACACATTCATATGTGAAAGAAAAGTACTATACCAGGCAGGCTGCCCTCGATCCCGATCGCAATTATTGCAAAATAACCGGGAGCACACACAGCAGCTTCAGTTCCTGACAGACTGAGCGTGATTCAGTAATTTCTCCAGTCTTCTACGGGGTGAGCCTGGTTTCCACACTTCTAGTGCTTCTTTCTCCTCACAACTTTCAATTCAGTCCAAACTGGCACTCACAAAGGCTGCAAACCGAAACTCAGGGCCTCACATGTGCTTCCTGCGTGAGATTATACACCGCAGAAGCACAGGGCTCCTTCTTTCTTCACAGTCACAACTGATCTGATCCTTCCAGTCACAGAGCAGGGCATTACCTTTAGCTCCACACTGTTTTGTTGGCTGATCCAGCTGTCACTCACAATAAGACTCCCTCTGTTGGTAGAAAAAAGGTGCCAAGGTCAAAACTACATTTCCCAGAGTTACTGCCCATACAATCCCCTTGTGGCTGACTCAAATTAAGAGTCCAAGTTCTAATTTGTTCACAGCCTCCATTTTAGGGATCCCTCAACCCAATTGGCCCAGCGCAACAGTTTAGGTCCAAAATGGAGAGGTAACACACACAGAGTCCCAGCTGCAATAAAGGCAGGTTAGACAAACTACAATTTTGCTAATGCTTTAAATGATTACAGGCAAACAGTTACAGCTTTCATTTAGGCTCCCTCTGTGCTCTTAGTGACTGCAGAAATGGAGTGATTTCTCTACAGCTCAGGCGGGATTCGAGCATTAAATACACAAGAGAAGTATGTGGAGGCTCAAATAGCACTCACTTGCAACCACAGTTAAGCAGCTCAGATGCTGAACACCACCCAGGATTGGAGCATTCAGGCAAGCTCCTGGAAGACTTTTGGGAACCCCCATTTGCAGGGGGCTTACATAAAAATGTAATAATCTCACCTCCACTACCCCACCGAGATTTACATCAATTTCCCCCATCACAGTATAATAATAAAAATTAAATTCCCAATCCCTACTCCCTGGTCTAGTGGACCCCCCACTCCCCAACCATTCTGTCGACAGATTGTGCCACCCATTCTGTTCCCCCCAGTACACTGAGCATGCCACTGGCACAGTCCTCAACTCACCTCCACGGTCAGCAGCCCATCTGAGTGCTTAAATGAATTAGCACAAATTTCCCCATCACTGTATAATAATAAGAGAAATTCCCAATCCTGACTCCTTGGTGGCCAGTGGGACCCCACCCTGTCATCTGATAGTGCCTCCATACTTCCCCCAGTACCCCGAGCTAGCCACCGGCACAGCCCTCCACTTGTCTCCATGGCCGGCAGCCCAGCTGTGCGCTTAAATGAATGACTGCGTACTTGTACAAGCATGCGCATATTCATTGAAGCATTCAGATGGAATGTCCACCATGCAGATGAGTGGAGGGCTGTACTGGTGGTCCACTTGGAGTATGGAGGGAGCAGGGGGAGCACTATCCGATGATAGGGTGGGGGTCCACTAGACACTAGGGAGTCAGGATTGGGAATTTTTATTATTATTATTATTATATCATGATAGGGAAATCTATACTCAGTCATTGAAACTCTCACATTGGTTGCCAGACATGAAGGTGAGTGGTGGGCTGTGCTGGTGGCCCACTTGGGGTAATGGAGGGGGAGTGGGGGACACTATCTGATAACAAGGTGGGGGGCTGGGTTCCTCGAGTTGGGATTGGGAATTTTTGTTTCTATTATTATACTGTGATGGGGGAAATTGATGTAAGTCTCTGCAGGGTGGTGGTGGTGGGGTATTCTTCTATTTGGGAATTGGGCAGTGATCAGCCAGGGGTGTGTGGGATCACTAGACACCAGGGAGGATATTTTTTTGTCACATTACTGTGGTTTTTAGGAGGGATAAAAAGTCTGAAAAGGCTTTATTTTTTCTAACAAAAAGGGTACTAAAAATGTTGAAATTTTACCCACGAGTGGTGAATTTTGCCATTTTGCAGGTGAAATTTTGCATTTCGCACATGTGAAATATTTCACGAAATGCTCAACTTTCACAAAATATTCTGTTTAAAGAAATGTGTTAATTTCACACAACATTAGTTGTAGTTTATGCATATGGATATCTGTAGTAATTTCTAAGCTATAAGTTCCTTTTATGCCCAGTGGTTTTTTTGTGTATGTGCATTGATGTGGTTCCACAGTCTTGGGGAAGAATAAAGATGGCCACTGAACATATATGCTGTAACTGAGTCTCTCTGTGAGGGCACCAAGATATATTACAATCCAGAGGCTCTTCTGGGGCTCTTCCACCCGCCCCCACATTGTGTTTGCCTGCCACTTTCTATGTGTGCTTTTGGGTTTTCTGTTTGGCTTGTTCCTACAGTGGCTTTCTATGTCAGTATTTTGTTTATCTACCTTTCCTGGCTGATGTTTGTGCTTCCCTCTTTTTTCTCAGTCAGCTACTTCAGCTGTATATCTGTCCTCATGTAATTAATGTGTTTCTTTCTGTCTTGTTTTTTGGTGTGCCTTCTAGTTTCCACAGTATGCCTTGCCTATGTAATTCTGCTATTTAGCTTGTGCTGTTTAAGGCTTCTCACCTTGTTGTTCATACCAGGCCACTGCAAATCTTTCAGTTCAATTGCATTCCCCAATTTCTTTCAGCTGGCTTTCTGACAATGCATTTGCTCCCTATTCAAATCAAATCAAATCAAATCAAATCAAACTTTATTTAACCTGGCATCATCACCATTGAGCAAGCTCATTTTCAAAGTGGTCCTGGACATAGAACAGTACAGTACATAGACATAGCAATACGAAAATTGATAACATTAGCAAAATACAGTACAAGGTCGAGTGCAGAGTACTTGAATCTGTCATGGAGTCTCCCAGTTAACGTTTCCAAATCAATATCATAGGAGAATAAGGTGGTAAGGCAATGTATTAAACTATATGAAGGCTAAAAACCACAGGAGGATGTGTGGGGGCAGAGGGAGGGCTGGTGTGCTACAGGGAGAGTGAGTGAAATCCAGGATGCAGAGGGGGGACTGGAAGTGCTGGTTATCCCGAAAGGGATGAAAGAAGGTGGCATTCTAAGGGTTATTAATGCGAAGGCACCAATGACTGAAGACACAGATTACCTATAGCAACTGCCGGGTTCCCGCAAATACTCAACTAGCAGGGCTTTAAATGTTAGAAGGTGCGGCAATGATGTGAGCTTGAGTGTGCTTTGCATAGTGTTCCAAAGTGAAGGGAGTGCAGAGTTGATTGCGGATAATCCGTGGTTAGTTTTCATTCTAGGCAATTGGAAGCAGAGTGTAGCACATCGTCTGATGCCATAGGGGCCATTGGCACATTTGAGAAGGCTAGAGATGTATGCTGGAAGCTTGTCAGAGAGAGAGAGCTCTATAGAACCAAAGGAGAGCATTTCTTTTCCTGCTTGTTGAAAGTGAGGGCCAGCCCATCATTTGGTACATAAGACAGTGCTGGGTGCAAAAAGGCAGGTTAAAGATGAATCTTAGGGTTCGGTGGTAAAGGGTGTCAAGTTTATTTAGCGCTGTAAGAAGGCAGTGTTTGTAGAGGAAATCAGCATAGTCGAGTAAGGGTAGGAAAGTGGTTTGTACTAACCTCTTTCTAGCATATATGGTAAGCAGATGTTTAATACGATAGACTAGGCTGAGTCGCTGTCTTAGCTTTTTCATGACTTCATTTAGATGGCATAGAAAGTTAAGTTTGTTGTCCAGCCAAAACCCCAGGTATTTAAAGGTATCTGCTAATTCCAGGGGTTCACCCAAGAGCGTTAGTGTCAATGGGATGTGTGTGGATCCAGAGGCTGCTTTTGGAGAAAGAATCATAGATTTAGTCTTTTTGGCATTGAGTAGGAGTTTGTGTTTGATAAGACTATGTTGTAGAGAGATAAAGTCTCATTGTAGGTCTTCAAACGCCATGAGAAGTGAAGAGTTTGAGGCATAGACTACTGTATCATCAGCAAATAGATTCACATTTTCTGCATGCAGGTGAGAGTCCAGGTTATTGATGTAGATTGCAAATAGGATAGGGCCCAGAATGGAGCCTTGGGGGACTCCTCACAGTAAGGATTTCTTTGGAGACAGGTCACCTGCTGATTTAACATGTTGAAATCTATTGGAGAGGTAACTGATGAACCAGTTAGTGGAAGAGTTGTCAAGACTGATATTTCTCAGTGATGTAAGCATGATGTTATGATCCACGGTGTTGAAGGCCTTGCTGAGATTGAGAAAAAGAGCAACTACGTGTTTTTAGAGTCTAGGGTGATTTGCCAGTTGGAAGTTACTTTTGCAAGAGCAGAAGTGGTACTGTGTTTGGCCCTGAACCCGGACTGGGCAGGGTTTAGGAGGTTGTGCTGGTCCCAGTGTTCTCTGATTTGGGTATTGACAATCTTTTCCAGGACTTTTGAGAGAGTGAAGAGTAGAGAAATAGGCCGATAATTGTTCAGGTCACAAGGGTTCCCTGACTTGAAGAGAGGAAGAATATAGGCAGTTTTCCACATCACTGGTAGTTTACCCTGATTCAAGGAGTATTAAATAAGTGGGTGATAGGGGCGGTCAAGTAGAAATAGCCGAGCTTTAGGAAGAATGGTTCAATGTTATCCGCGCCATCACTTTTTTTTGTGTCCAGTGCCAAAAGGAGGTCCTCTACTTGTTTAAATGATATTGTGGAAATACTGAATGAAGGAGGGTGTGATTGGTAAGGATAAAGATTAGCAGTTGAGCTATCATCAGCAGGGCTAAGCTCACTAAAGGGCGAGATGTCACAGGCAAGTCCTGCTGTGGAAAAATGATCACTGAACTGCTCTAATATGGCAGCTCTATCCATATATGTAACTCCTTTGGCCATAATTTTGGCTGAAAGGGAGGCAACAGGATGTTGAACTTCAATCTCCTTGAGGATGTTCCAGAATTTGGCAGTGTTGTTTTTGTTGTCTTTGAGTTTTGCCTGGAAGTACATAGCTTTTTTGGACCTAATTAGTTTAGTGCAGGCATTTCTGGAGATGTAAAAAGCAAGCCAATCTGCCTCCAAATGTGATTTCCTAGCTCTTTTCCACCGGTAGTCTCTTTCTTTGAGCGCTTTCTTCAGGTTAGGAGAGAACCATCCAGGAGAGTTCTTTTTTGACCTAAACAGCCAAAGGGGGTGTGTTTATTGATTAGCCCTGTTAATAGGTTGGGAAAGATATTAAATGCCTCACTAAGCGATGGGGCTAGGTAGAAATCCTGCCACCTAATGTTACTTAGATCTTTCAAAAAGGCGTTCCAGCAGAATTTCTTCAGATGTCTTTTCAGTATGAATTTGGGGGCCAGTTTTATTTGGGGAGAGTGTCTAATGGCAGGCTATCATGCAATGGTCACTTATGTCATTGAAGAACACTCCGCTATGCGAGGTGTTATAAGGCTTGTTTACTAACATAAGGTCCAAGAGGGAGCTATGCTCGGGGAACTTTCTGTTGGGTCTGGTAGGTGCAGGTGTTATTTGGGACAGACCATTTGCATCGCATAGGTCCTTTAATCTCTTGGAGCTTTCGGAGTTCCAGTTTAGGTTGAGGTCCCCTATTAATATACATTCGGTGCTAGATGAGTCCATTAGATTTTGGAGGTGCTGCAAGATGGACATGCCACCTGAGGGAGGTCAATAGCAAGCTGCAATAGGGAATGTTTTATCGGTGAAGATGGATAATTTGAGTGTCAAGCATTCAAATTCCTTAATCTTTGAGGTGCAATCTATGACTGAGACAGAGTATTTGCATTTGACATAGATTGCTACCCCACCTCCTCTAGTCGGTCTGTCCCAGTGGTAGGTGTTGTAACCTGTTATGTTGATGGAATTATCAGGGGTCGAGGATGAGAGCCAGGATTCTGTTATCATAAAGAAATCAGGAGATGCATGCAGGGCCCAGGTCTGAATAATATCCATCTTCTTCAATAAACTGCAGACATTGATGTGGAGAAATCTGATACCTTTATGATTTTAGAGGTCTGCAGGGGAGTCCAGAGGGGCAGGTGGGCCTGGGTTTAATTCAGCGTTACCAAAACAAAGCAGAAGAAGCAGGATTAGTTTCTTGAGGTAATGACTTAGTCTGCTGAGTAGCCACTTACTGCGTTGTCTAGTGGTGGCTATACTGTAGACATTAATAAAGTTTGAAAGAGATGTAGTATAGATGAAGGTTAAGGCTGACAGGTTCAATGGTGTGCACACGAATACTTTGGTCAGGTCATGGTGTGGGAAAGGGCACGACCATGGGGAAGTACTCACTACAATGAAATGCCCTGAATTAATGTGAGAGGGCAGTCCATGAAGGACATTTGGTGTGGAGTTCTGGCCCTGTTGTGAGTTGGAAGCCGGGAAATTAGAGGGGGAGAGGGAAAAAAGTATGAAGCAAGTAAACAGAAGAGAAGCCATGAGAGACATTTTAGAGAGAGGCTCTCTTCAGATGCAAGCGTCCTGCACGAGGTTGTCAAAAACTAAGTATGTCTCTTTAAAGAGAAGAAAAAGCCAGGATATTTACTGATGGGATGGGCGTGACAATGGTCAAGTAAGGGGTGGGCACAGTACTCATGGAAAGAGCATTTAATAGAGGCCAGGGTCGGGGTGGGCAGTGTGGGAAGAAAATTCACAGCACACATAGAATGAACGAGCAAGGAACAAGTCCAAATGGCCTTGGGAGTGAAGTTCCCTCATGTGGCCAATCACAGTCAAAGCCATAAAAATAGCAGCCAATAGAAGAGCGTTACCAAGATAATTATCCAGTCAGGCTCCTACACTTTTCTCGGAGGCTGAGAGCAGGCTTACCCAATTTCCAGTGTTCCTAGGCAGTCTGAGGAGAGGCGCACGGCTGGCTGGTTTCTCCAGCCGTGACCATGGATGAGGAGGAGATGAGCGCCCAGTCAGGGGCTTTCATGGAGCTGAAAGAGGAGCAGAGAGGCAGGTTAGATATGATACTCAGGGACAAAAGGGCTTTAAGAAACACAAAAGGTTAGATCGGGGGTGGGGGGGTGAAATTTGCAGAAAAGATGTAGTCAAAGAACGACGGGGTGTAGGCAGAGATTGACGGCTGTGCAGTTAGCAACGGTGCCACTTGCCCAGTTTTAGTCTGAGAGGGGATTAGGTTTCAGCATAGGGGAAGGTAAGGAGAGGGCACGAGGTCAAGAAAGGCAGGGATAACCAGCTAATAGAGATATTTAGTTAAAACAGTAGTAATAAGCAGCAAAATAACAATTATATGGCCAAACAAAGTTCTTAAAATGAATTTAGCAGCACAAGCAGTAGTTAATCAGCACACTCTTGGGTTAGGCAATTTGCGGGAAAATTCACAGCACATATAGAATGAGCGAGCAGGGAACAATTTCTATTCTGTTATCTTAATTAGTTTACCCAGTTTGCTTCAGCATTTACCAACCTGGTTCTAGTATGTTTACAGCTTCCAACCCTTCCTGCTGAGGCTGGGCCCTATCTCTAGTTTTTGACTTTGAGGTACATTCAAATTTCAGTACCTTTCAGTCACTCTATGTTCCATTATTATCACTCATTCAATTCAGCGGTCATTATTCAGTTAGAATCTTGCCCTCGGGGCTTTCCTTGTGGGTAGACAGTTTTGCTCTCCTTGAAGTCCACATCTTGAGGGTGAGTATCTTGTCTGAGATAGGGGTCCTTCTGTATAGGCCACTTGTCACCTGCAGTCCCTCCCAGCAGTTCCACTAGTTGGTAAGGTCCAACATTCCTGGGGATGCTTTAGATGTGCAGACCTTCAATCGGTGTCACACCAAGTTGTAGTATTTAAGACTGCAGCTGTCAAAGGGTGGGGCCCTAAGCCCATATGGGTTCTTTTAGCTGTGCAGACCACATCAGTAGAACCTCTAAAGGCTATTCTCCCTGCCTCTGGCTAAGGTCCACCTAGTCTCAGTCCATATTGCTTTCTTTAGTTTCCATTCAAGGATAGGCCTCCTTGAGGTCTCCAGACTGGATGGATGATAGACAATAGACTTTCAGCAGTCACTTCTCTCCTCCATGCTTTGATAGGTATACCTCCTTCAAGGGGAACATCCTTTAGCTGCAGAGATTGACTTGCTGCACACCATAACATTATTCCATTAGAGGCACAGAGAGGCAGATAATTTATTTATTTATTTATTTAGATTTTGGTAATCGGGTAAGCCCACCGAGACCAGAGGTCCCTTTTTCAGGGGCAACCCGGAGTTAGTTACAGTAAATACATACAAAGGTATCAATAAAAAGTTATTACAGCTGATACATATTGGGAAATTGGTAGCAAACGTTTAGTACAGAGACAGCAGGCATCACTAGGCTCACAAGTATTAAAACAGGTACACAGTACATTTAACAATTTTTCATAAGAGATTCATGGGGTAAGTAGGCATGGCTAAGTTGGTGATAGTATGTCAGACGGCCCAGGCAGGGGACTAGCTATTACAACCACAGAAACTAAGTTCCATCAGATACACTTTGAGGCCTGACTTAAACCCTAGGAGAGTAGGCTTGTCAACCAGACTTGCTGGGAGGGCATTCCATAAGTAAGGAGCTGGTGGCCTTAATGGAAGAGGGATGCCTGGATATCGTAGCAGTCACAGAAACATGATACACAGAGAACCATGACTGGGATGTTAACATACCAGGGTACATAACTTACAGGAGAGACAGGCAGGGGAGAAGAGGGGGAGGAGTAGCTCTCTATGTAAAGGAAGGGATAAAAGCAACTGAACAAAAGAGTAAACAGGGAGGAGAGGAGGCACTGTGGGTCACCTTGAGACTGGAAAGGGCACCACAATCCGCACAGGGGTTGTGTACAGACCCCATGTCAGGGGAAGGAACGACAAGGATATGATGGAAGGCATTCTAGAATGGCAGAGAAAGGAGATACTGTTGATGGGAGACCTGAATATGCCAGATGTTAACTGGAGCACATTTGCTGCAGCCACATCCAAGAGCAGGGCCATTCTTGATGCCCTACAGGTGGCAGGCATTAGACAGATAGTTTCGGAACCCACTCGTGAGGGAGCAATCTTAGACCTCACTCTCTCAAACGGGGCAGTGAGAGGATCTCAGATCTAGAAGTAGGTTGCCATCTGGGGACAAGTGACCATCAAACAGTGTGGTTCACGTTAAACTCAGCTACAGAGTCAAGCCATACAAAAGTGAGGGTACTGGACTTTAGGAGGGCTGACTTTGGCAAGATGGGAGAGTGCCTCAGAAAAGCACTGGCAAACAGGCTAGAAGGAGGTGGAGCAACAATCGGAATTATCAAAACGCCATCACAGAGGCAACAAGCCTTTGTGTGAAGCAAATAAACAAATCAAAGTGAAAGAAAAGCCACTATGGTTCTCAAGAGAGGTGGCTGTGAAAGTCAGGAAGAAAAAGATAGCATTCCGGAAGTATAAGGAAACACAGAAGGAGCAGGACAGAGCTGTACCAGTTAAGGCAGAAAGAAGCAGGGAGGAAGTCAGAATAGCAAAGGCCCAAACTGAGGAAAAGATAGCCAACTCAGTTAAGAAGGGGGATAAAACCTTTTATAGGTACATCAGCGAGCGTAGAAAGACAAAGGGAGGGATAGTGAGGCTGAATAGAATGAACGGTGGGTGGGCAAAGGGGACAGTGATAAAGCAGGAATACTGAACGAATATTTCTGCTCAGTATTCACAAAAGAGGAGGGGGAAGTGCCTAATCCAATTAACAGAAGCACTCTTGATAGGGGGGTCGATCCCAGTCCTTTCACAGAAGAAAGGGTTCTGCAAGAACTCCTAAAACTGAAGGTGGACAAAGCAATGGGCCCTGATGGAATTCACCCCAGAATTCTAAAAGAATTAAGGGAGGAACTAGTGAAACCACTGGCTACTCTTTTTAATAAATCATGGGAGGATGGTGTGGTACCCGAGGACTGGAGGAAGGCGGATGTGATTCCCCTTCACAAAAGTGGGACCAAGACAGAGGCAGGAAATTACAGACCTGTCAGTCTGACCTCTGTGGTAGGGAAAGTGATGGAGTCACTTCTGAAGGAAAGAATAGTTGAGTACCTAGAGGTCAGTGGGGCACAGGATCCAAGGCTGCATGGGTTCACAGCGGGAAGGTCATGTCAGACGAATCTAATAGATTTCTTTGACTGGGTAACCAAAGTAGTAGACCAGGGAGGGGCTGTGGACATGGCCTACCTAGACTTTATAAGGCATTTGACACAGTCTCACACAAAAGATTGATAGTCAAATTAACCAGCCTGGGAGTGGGTCCCAGGGTGGTAGCCTGGTAAAACATTGGCTGACAACAGGACACAGAAGGTAATTGTAAATGGAGTCCACTCTGAAGAAAGGGCGGTTACTAGTGGGTACCGCAGGGTTCAGTATTGGGTCCAGTCCTTTAATGTCTTCATCAGTGACATTGCAGAGGGACTGAAGGAAAAGTATGCCTTTGCAGGTGACACAAAGATCTGCAACAGGGTTGATACACAAGGAGACGTGGAAAGGATGAAAAGGGACTTGGCAAGGTTGGAGGAATGGTCAGACATATGGCAGCTAGGATTCAATGCAAAACTGCAAAATAATGCACCTGGGAAACAAGAACCCAGGGAAGAATACACAATGGGTGGGAGGTAGTAACAACAACAAAACAGGAAAGGGACCTGGGTAATCATATCAGATGACCTTAAGGTTAGCAGGCAATGTGAGAAGGCAGTAGGGAGGGCGGGGTATACTGGGATGTATGGAGAGGCATCAGCAGAGAAACAGAAGTTGTTATCCCTCTGTACAGACAGTTGGTGAGACCCCATCTCGAATACTGTGTCCACTTCTGGAGACCCCATCTCCGCAAGGACATAGACAGGATAGAGGCAGTCCAGAGGAGGGCAACTAAAATGGTGCAGGGTCTGCAAGAGAAGCCATATAAGGAGAGACTAAAGGAGCTTAATATGTATACCCTTGAGGAAAGAAGGGAGAGGGGGGGACATGATAGAAACTTTCAAGTACCTCAAGGGAATCAACAAAGTCCAAGAGGGTAGCATCTTTCAGAAAAAGAGACTTGCAAGAACAAGGGGACACAATTTAAAGATAGAAGGAGGGCTGTTCAGGGCAATGTGAGGAAGTATTATTTCACAGAGAGGGTAGTGGATGCATGGAACAGCCTTTCTGAGGAAGTTGTGGGGTCTAAAACTGTGGGAGAATTCAAGAATGCATGGGACAGACATAAGGCAATTCTTGTGGGGGGCAGGAAGATATAGGCTGTTGGTTAACTAGGATCTGCAGCCTATCCTGTAGGTAGGGAAATGGGCAGACTAGATGGGCCTAGCGGTCCTTATCTGCCATCAAAGTCTATGTTTCTATGTTTCTATGTTTCATACTGGAAGGAGCGCTTGCCTTAGTTGGTGAGAACATGGGGGATGTCAAGGGGACGACTTGCCGAGGATCGCAGGGTACAGCACTGGACTTTTGGAGACAGCAGCCCACGCAGGTGTGGAGGAGAACCAAAGGTGGTGAATTTAAAGGCCAGGCAAGCAGAGGAATAGGCCAACTTGTGCCGTAAGGTGGGCCAGTTTAGGTCCATGAGGGCCTCACAGTGATGCCTCCTGGGGGAGGAGTTTGTTGCAAAGTAAACCACCCTGTGGTATAACATGGAGAGTTTGCTGAGCTCCTTCTCTTGGAGGAACTGTAGCAGGGGGGTTCCATATAGAATGGAAGGGAGAAGGTTGCAGTTGGCTATGGCTCATCGCGACTCGCCAGACAGAGAGTTGCCCAGCTGGTAGAGGAGACCAAGCCTCTAGTGGATGGATCTTGTTAAGGAGTCGATCTGGGGTTTTAGGTCATCTTCTGGTCAAGGAGGATCCCAAGGTACTTGATCCTGTCTATGACCTCTACTCTCCTCCCTTGGGTTGTGTTGTGCTGAAGTAGCTTGCTTCTGTCAGTGCCCAGGTGTCTAGTCCCAAACAGAACAGTCTTAGCTTTTTCTTCATTCAGCACTAGAGAGTTGGAGGTGAACCAGGCCTCGAGAGCTGAGAGAGAGAGTCCTGCAGTTTGGCAGAGATGACACTGGGTAGCGGGTCACTGCAGTAGACAACAGTGTCGTCTGCATATAGGATGAGGTTGATCAGCCCGCAGACCCCCTCAATGTCATTGAGAAAAAGTGAGAATAACAGGGGACCCAGGATCAAGCCCTGGGGTACTCCAGAGACCATGGGTCTAGTGCTGGATTGTGTTCCTCTCCAATAAGCTTTTTGGGTTCTATTGGTCAGGTAACTCTCGAACCAAGTGAGTGAGTGTGCATCAAGTCCTAGTCGGAGGAGTTTGGAAAGGAGAAGTTTGTGGCAGACTAGGTCAAAGGCTTTGGATAGGTCAATGAATAGAGCCCCTGTCGGGGAGCCCTGGTCCATGGCCTTGAGATGTCGGATGTGAGCTGGATAAGGGTAGTGTTAGTGCCATGGCTTTTCCTAAAGCCATGTTGTACGTTGGCAAGGAGTAGGTGCTGCTCAAGGTAATCCTGCAGTTGATTGTATACCAGTCTCTCCTGTATTTTCCTGGGAGGGTTGAGTAGGGAGATAGGCCTATAGTTCCCCACTTTGTACCTGGGTCCTTTTTTGTGGACAGGGACAATAGTCGATGCCTTCCAATTACTTGGGACTGTTCCTTCAAGGAGGGACCTGTTGGTGAGCAGGGTGACAGGGTAAGCAATAGCAGGGACAGTGGCCTTCAGCAGCCGGGGTTCAAGCAGGTCATGTCCCGGGGAGGAGTTAGGGTTTATTTTGAGTAAAAGAGGAAGTACTGCAGATGGTTTGACCAGTTTCAGGTGGAATTGGGGTTGAGGAAGCGCCCAGTCCCTACTGGTGTTGTAGGGAATCCCAGGAAGGGGAGAAGGGAGAGAGTCCACTTGGACTGGAGAAGGAGGCACAGAAGGCTTCAGCTACTGTGGAGGGGTCGTTGGTCAAGGTATCTCCAACCAGGAGTGCACCTTCTTGTGCATCTGTGGTACCCTTAAGAAGGGTGTTAATGTGACCCCAGAATTTCTTAGGGTCACATAGGTGACTAGTTTTGAGGTTGCGCAGGTACTTGGACTTGGCTTGTTTGGAGGCTTTTTTGCATTGGTTCCTCAATTCCCTATACTTCTCCCAGTCAGATATACTGTCTCAGGATTGAGTCCCCAGGCTCTGTCATGGAGTAGCATAGTTTGCTTAAGGCTAGGACTCAGCTATTTGTGGCACTTTCCCTGTATCCTGAACTTCTTTCATGGGGCTTGCAGATTGGCCACAGACAGGAATGAATTGGTGAAGTAGTCAAATGCCTTATCAGGTGAGGAAGGGATACAATCAGATCCCAGTCAATGGTCTGCAAGTCAGAGCAAAGGTCTGCTGGTATGAGCCTGCTAAAATTCCTGGCTTTTATTACCCTAGCAACAATTTTAGGGGGCTTGTTGGACCAGGTACAGAAAATTGGTAAGTGGTCACTCAGAGAGTCTGCCATGATCCCAGCTGTCAATATGTGGTCTGGGCAGGAGATTAGTGCCCAGTCAAGTAGGGAATGATTGCCTGACTTAGTATTATGCCTAGTAGGCAGATCGATGACTTAGGTAAGTGAGGAGTCCAGTATAGAATTCTTGGTAGTGGAAGTCCCCAGGGCAAGCCAGTTTAGATTGAAATCCCCAAGGAGGATGGTTTCCCCCAAGGGGTGCTCCACCAGGTCATGGGTTAGGGATTCTAGGGAAGAGGCAGCAGATTGTGGCAGGAGGTAGGTACACCCTATGTACAGGGGCTTGGTGTCTCTGAGGAGCACTTTGACAAATAGGATCTCACTTACCGATCCACAAAGAGTAGAGTGATCAAACTGTGAAGCATGCAAGGCAGTGCTGACATAGATGAGAACCCCACCACCTTTTTTCCCAGCTCTATCCTTTCTAAAGGCATGATAGCCAGCTAGGTCCACTTCATGGGGGAGGATCTGTGGCTTGAGCCAGATTTCAGTCACAGCTAGTATGTCAGATTTATACAGTGCTGTCCAAGCCTCAAGGTCATGGACTTTGTGCCTTAAGCTGCCGATATTCATGTACACCAACTTGAGTCCTCTAGTATTGGCCCAGAGGGGGTTGGTAGGATCACTGAGAGTGAGGTTAGGGGGGTGGGGAATGGGGTTTAGTTCAGTGCCCCCCCAGTGCCAGCTTAAGCCTGTCAAGGTAGCTGATAATTTTGGAGGGGTTGTGGAGGAGCCTCCGTTGGTCGTACATGTTGAAGTAGCAAGATAAATTACAACAGCTACCCTTCAGGGATAGTTCATGCATGAATTGGCTTAGCTTGTTGAACTCCTCCTCACGAGGCTCGAGGGGTCGGAAGGGGCGAATGATATTCCAGTCCAGTTCTGGGGAGAGATGGCCCCAGAGGAAGAGTTGATTGGACCACAGTACTGGATCTGTATATGCGGGAGCAGCCATAAGTGTCAGGCTCCACATATTGCAGATCTGAGAGGGGGACACCAGACTCAGGGAAGGACCCTTAACCATTAACCCTCCAAAAAATATCACCCACATTTTGAACTCCAAATTATCATCATGGGCTGTCACAGTAAAAGGTTCTCATGGCAGAGGGGATGGCAGCGAAAGCCATGGATTCCCAGAGGTTTCCTCCACAGGTTTTTTCCCTCCTGAGTGCAGAAGGTCATAATGTACTATATGTATCTAGGTACATGATTTACCCTAGTAGTTGGTTTACACTGGAAGCTAGGATTGGATGATGGCTATCTTATCTTTCAGTCCTGCTATTGCCTCCTTACAGATGTCATGCCTCTACCTGCTATCAGATAACAGTTGCTGTAGGTCACTGCTCAGATCAGTCCCTGTTGTGGTCTGCACAACTAAAAGAACCCATATGGGCTTAGGGCCCCACACTCTGACAGCTGCAGTCTTAAAAAAAAAAACAAGAAAGAGTAAGCATTCCAAATAACAGTTAAGGGGCCAGAAATAAGACACAATGGGAGTGGTGCAGTGCAGTGGCTGTGGAGCAGCAGCATTTTGGGAGATGTTCTGAAGGATGTGGTGTCCCATCTGCAGGAACCTCGCTGGGCTATGGGGAGAGGTTGCTCATCTCCAGACTGAGTTGGCCAGGATTCGGAGGACCTCCTCTCCCACCCTGGAACTACCAGGGCCACTGCCGTTGCCTCAGAGGTTGCCAAGAAAGAGGCTGGACAACAGTGGGTTCAGGGAGGATGAGGGTGGTGGAACAGAGGCACTTCCCTCCAGTTGTCTTTCCACAATTCATATACCATTCTGACAATGTGTAGTTCCTCTATGGAAGCACCCACAGTGGAGAACAAGAAGGATGCTGGGAACCTCCACAAAGGAGATCTGCAGGAGGGTGGCATGAGACCCCACAGGGGAAGAAAACAACTCTTGGTGGAGGACTCCATTGTTAGGGGGTAGAACTGGGGGAGGAAAGGGAGAGGGATGTAAGGTGCCTGCCTGGTGCCATGGCTTGTAGGGACAAATGACCTGGCTGAGAAAGGGATCAGAGCAGTGCAGGAAGAGTTTGTTGAGTTTGGGAGGGGCCTTAGACAAGTAGCATGCACAGTAACCTTCTTGGAGGTGCTGTCTGTCTATGGCATGGGTGAGGCTAGGGTGTTCCACATCATGCGATTCAATCTGTGGTTGAAAAACTGGTGGATAGCTCAGGGATTTGGCTTCATTGGGAACTAGGTGTCCACCTGGAGTGATGCAGGCCTATACTGCCATGATGGTCTGCATCTGTCCAGGAGGGGAACCAGGGTACTCGGTGATAGGTTTAAATTCTTCATTGGCAAGCATTTAAACTAGCCAAGAGGGGAGGCACTGGAAAGGAGCAGGGGAAATCCTAGCCCCCCCTCCAAAAAAATGAGGGTAGTAAGTGAGGTAAGCACCAAGATAGAGATGTCGATAGGGAGAAGGGCAGGGGTAAATAGAGAAAATGACAAAGGCAATAAGGGGTAAGGCCATCAAGAAATGGAGGGTAATGAGTACCAATGCCCGTAGTCTGGGCAACAAGCTCCCTGAACTGGTGGCCTTGATGGAAGAGGAATGCCTAGATATCATAGCAGTCACAGAAACATGGTACACAGAGAACAATGACTGGAATGTTAACATACCAGGGTACACAACCTACAGGAGAGACAGGAAGGGTAGAAGAGGGGGAGTAGTAGCTCTCTATGTAAGGGAAGGGATAAAAGCAACAGAACAAAAGAGTAAACAGGGTGGAGAGGAGGCACTGTTGGTCACCTAAGAGACTGGAAATGGCACCACAATCCACACAGGGGTTGTATACAAACCCCCATGTCAGGGGGAGGGAATGGACATGGATATGATAGAAGGCATCCTTAGGATGGCAGAGAAAGGGAAGATACTGTTGATGGGGGACCTGAATATGCCAGATATTAACTAGAGCACCTTTGCTGCAGCCACATCCAAGAGCAGGGCCATTCTTGATGCCCTACAGGTGGCATACCTCAAACAGCTAGCTTTGGAACCCACTCATGAGGGAGCAATCTTAGACCTCATACTCTCAAATGGGAACAGTGAGAGGATCTCAGATCTAGAAGTTGGTTGCCATCTGAGAACAAGTGACCACCAAATAGTGTAGTTCACGATAAACTCAGCTACAGAGTCAAGCCGTACAAATGTGAGGGCACTGGGCTTCAGGAGGGCTGAATTTGGCAAGGTGGGAGAGTGCCTTAGAAAAGCACTAGCAAACAGGCTAGAAGGAGGGGTGGAGCAACAATGGGGAAACATCAAAACTGCCATCACAGAGGCAAAAAGCCTTTGTGTGAAGCAAATAAATAAATTAAAATGAAAGAAAAAGCCACTATGGTTCTCAAATGAGGTAACAGGGAAGGTTAAGGAGAAAAAGATAGCATTTAGGAAGCATAAGAAAACACAGATGAAGCAGGGTAGAGAACTGTACCAGTTAAGGCAGAAGGAAGCAGGGAGGGAAGTCAGAATAGCAAAGGCCCAAACTGAGGAAAAGATAGCCAACTCGGTTAAGAAGGAGATAATACCTTTTATAGGTGCATCAGGGAGCGTAGAAAGACAAAGGGAGGTATAGTGAGGCTGAATAGAATGGATGGTGGGTGGGCAGAGAGGGACACTAATAAAGCAGGGATACTGAATGAATACTTCTGCTCAGTATTCACAAAAAAGGAGGAGGGGGAGGTGCCTAATCCAATTAATAGAGGCACTCTGGATAGGAGGGTCAGTTGCAGTCCTTTCACAGAAGAAAGGGTTCTGGAAGAACTCTTAAAACTGAAGGTGAACAAAGCAATGGGGCCTGATGGATTTCACCTCAGAATTCTAAAAAAAGTATGGGGAGAACTAGTGACACCACTGACTACCCTTTCTAACAAATCATGGGAGAATGGTGTGATACCTGAGGACTGGGGGAAGGCGGATGTGATTCTCCTTCACAAAAGTGGGAGCAGGACAGAGGCAGGAAAATACAGACCTGTCAGTTTGACCTCTGTGGTAGGGAAAGTGAAGGAATCACTTCAGAAGGAAAGAATTGTTGAGTACCTAGAGGTCGGTGGGGCACAGGACCCAAGGTAGCATGGGTTCACGCCGGGAAGGTCATATCAGATGAATCTAATAGATTTCTTTGACTGGGTGACCAAAGTAGTAGACCAGGGAGGGCTGTGGACATGGCCTACCTAGACTTTAGCCAGGCATTTGACACAGTCCCACACAAAAGATTAATAAACAAATTAACCAGCCTGGGAGTGAGTCCCAGGGTGGTAGCCTGGGTAAAACATTGGCTGGACAACAGGACACAGAAGGTAATTATAAACAGAGTCCACTCTGAAGAAAAGGAGGTTACAAGTGGGGTACCGCAGGGTTCAGTACAGGGTCCAATCCTTTTAATGTCTTTATAAGTGACATTGTAGAGGGACTGGAAGGAAAAGTATGCCTCTTTGTAGATGACACAAAGGTCTGCAACAGGGTTGATACACAAGGAGGTGTGGAAAGGATGAGAAGGGACTTGGCAAAGATGGAGGAACGGTCAGAAATATGGCAACTTGGATTCAATGCAAAGAAGTGCAATATAATGCACCTGAGAAACAAAAACCCAGGGGAAGACTACACAATGGGGAGTAGGTAGTAACAACAAAAATGGAAAGGGACCTGGGGGTAATCATATCAGATGACCTTAAGATTAGTAAGCAATGTGAGAAGGCAGTAGGGAGGGCTGGGGGATACTGGGATGTATGGAAGAGGCATCACTTTCAGAAAGCAGAAAGTTGTTATCCCTCTGTACAGACAGTTGGTAAGACCCCATCTGGAGTACTGCATCCACTTCTGGAGACCCCATCTCTGCAAGGACATAGACAGGATGGAGAGAGTCCAGAGGAGTGCAACTAAAATGGTGCACCATCTGCAAGAGAAGCCATACAAGGAGATACTAAAGGAGCTTAATATGTATACCCTTGAGGAAAGGAGGGAGAGGGGGAACATGATAGAAACTTTTAAGTACCTTAGTGTAATTAACAAAGTCCAAGAGGGTAGCATCTTTCAGAAAAATAGATGTGCAAGAACAAGAGGACACAGTTTGAAGATAGAGGGGGGACGGCTGAGGGGCAATGTGAGGAAGTATTTTTTTATGGAGAGGGTGGCGGACACATGGAACAACCTTCATAAGGAGGTTGTGGGGTCTAAAACTGTGGGAGAATTCAAGAATGCATGGGACAGACATAAGGCAATTCTTGTGGAGGTTAGGAAGAAATAGGCTGCTGGTTAACTAGGATCTGCAGCTTATCCAGTAGGTAAGAAAATGGGCAGACTAGGATGGCAAAGCAATCCTTATCTGATGTCAAAGTCTATGTTTCTGTTTCTATGTTTCTATTCATCACTAATTGCTGTCAGTCAGTCCTCACTCAGTCTCTGTGTCCACCACTTGCTGAGCAGTACGTTTGTGTTCCTTCCTAAGGTATATTTAGCCTAGAGTAATTATGTTTTGCTGAGGCCCCTCTTGGGTGAAATCTTCTACAAGAGGGTTTCTTTGCATTCCAGTACCCCAACAGGGTGGTTGTCCCCATGGGACAGAGAGGACAAAAGGACAAAGTATCGATGTATGACAGTCAAGCAATACTTCCATTCAACTGCCTTCAAACAATCAACAATGTCACACGAGCACAGCTGCTTACTAAGTTGCATATTCCCATTGAACCACATGTACGTTATATAGTCTCCTAATTTTTTTAGTTAAGCAGAACTAATCTTCCTTGTGTTTTGACACAGTAAATTAATGCTAAACTAACACACTGTAGTTCATTTATTTATTTATAGTACTTGAAAAAGGAAAATGGGCATACGTCAGCTGAGAACCGTTAATTAACATCTTATGAAATCCATTGTGTATGTTCTTGTCTCTATGTGTGGGAATCTGACTGAACAAAATAGGAGCTTAATAATGGAAACCTGATCAACTGCTTTGTGCTAAACCACCTCCAATTAGTATGCTCCTCCAGAAACTCGGGTCTTCTGTGGATACATTGACGGGTAAATCAGGTGCTGTTATGGTGGAGATGAGGAGCACTGTAGATGAGAACATTTTCTGGTTAACATACCAGATCCCATTGAAATGGTCCACTTAGGAATCAGACTCTAAGCTTGAAGTCAAACAAGTAATATTCCTTTACACAGAAACTGAGCTGATAATATTGTACATTTCCCCACATTGATTGGTGCATACATGCGGTACTGTATTTATGCTGATCATAATGGATAATTGATTCAGAGAAGGATGCTAACCAGCATCACATCCCTAATCTCAGGATGTGTTTACAAAACTGGCCAGAGGGGTAACAATTATTACATTCAATTGTAGACAGGAACACACACAAAAGGAAATTGATATGGATTTGAAACCCCAGCTAACCATAAACATTTGTAACAGACTATTTGATGCAATTACTTGCCTTGTGGCATGGCCAGTACCCAAGATGTGCTTTCAATGCATTATAGATAATATGTCTCAAGACTTAAATGCTTTAATCCGTTAGTTGGGGGAAAGGGGATTTATTAACAGGTCTGTCTCTATGCAGGCACATCACTGACAGCTGCAGCCAGTAGTAAAAAGACTGAAAGGGTATGGACTGACAGAGCAGAATCAAATCTGCAGTTCCTTTCAGAAATGTGCAATACTGGCCAACTGATGGTCTAATGGCAAAGGCTGTGGCTAAACTGACAACCCATGTTTGAGTCCTAAGCTTAGGTTTTCACATCAGATGGTAAATGCGGTGCTTAGACACCATCTCAGATGCCTCAACATCAGGAATAGCAACTGGCGCTGCTATTATGCAACTGTTCCCTAGTAGCCCAAAATTATGGTGTCATGTTGGATGTCATATGTACAAACAGAGGAGAGAAAGAAGTAAGTGCCTAAACTGAAACTTGAACCCAGGCCACCGGGATAACCATTCCAGTTGTGCTACCAGTTGCACCACCAAGGCAACTGGAAACTGGGCTGTCCCCGAGCACATTAATCTTTCTCAAATGCACAACCTGGTGGCTGCACAAATAATTACATGTATTCAATCACATGAGTGTGGTGTGCATATTTTATGGAATATATACAAACAGAGGAGAAAAAGAAGTAAGTGCTTCTACTGAGACTTGAACCCAGGCCACCTGACTACCATTCCAGTTGTGTTACCAGCTGCACCACTAAGGCAACTGGAAACTGGGGTATCCTCGAGCTGTCATATGTGGCTAGAGACAGGGAGTGAATTGATCCTTTCTGAATTATTCAGGGCTTCAGCTTATGAAGTGATGACATCATATTGTATGTTAAGTTATTTACCAGTGAATGGCAATCCAGAATGTGGTGAGTGGACCTAGTGCCAGCCTATATCTGACTGACCAGTAGGTTTCCCAACCAAGCTGGATTCCAGGTGGGTCTGGGGTGGGACACAGAGGGATAAAAACTGATGGAAATAACACTTGTGCTGAGACAGGTGATGCTGGCTCACTCACCCCACCTGGCTGTTGCACCCACACCTCTAAGTCCTATGATTTTGTTGCCTGGTTGGGAATGTTGAAGCCAGCTCAACTTACAGATGTCCAGACTCACCTGGAGAGTCAAATACATGATAGTATATAAGGGACAGAGAGTTAATATGTGGGAGCAAGTGAGAACTACAGCAGTGGGTGTAGGATCAAGTGCTACTAGATGGGTTTATGGATAGCCTGACCCACATGGTAAAGTAGGAAAACAAAATCATTGCAATCAGCTTATTATTTTGAGTTTTGCTGCAGTAAAATGAGACCTCTGCAAACACCTCAAGTCTGACCTTATGTACTTTGCACACAGAATCTAGAAAAATTCCAAATTTTTGGTTGAAGTACATTTATTCAATGTGAAAGGTAGCCCCTTTTTAAATCTGCGTGGGTGGAGCCATACGAGTGTTTTAGGATCACTTCACTGCAGGAGATAGAAGGGACCATGAGCAGAATCCCATCCCCATCTTCTCCTGTAGTGATGTGGTTGCTTGTCCACACCACTGCGGTCATTGGTGGTGTGTGGTGCCTGCACCTCCCCAGTCCTCTGTGGATGAAGTTCCTCTCTGTGGCATGATCGCTCTCCCCTGGTGGACTACTTTAATCCAGTACTTCTGCATAAAGGTATGCACATGCAATGTTCTGCACAGGCGGATAGAGTTATTTGAATAAACAGTCACTGTGCCCAAGATGGCTGCCCTGCCTTAGTGCATATGCACAAAGCAATGCGCATGCACGGAGCACGGCAGCCATGTTGGACACTGCAACTTCTGTGCCATGCACTTTGGCTCCGTTACAGTGTCTCAAAATAGTTTAACTATTAATTCTTCTGTAATCTGACACTGGGATGCCCACCTCTGGTGTTGGATGCCCCCCCAAGCCCATTGTTTTACTATTTGGTACCAACATTAAGGGGGCCAAATCCCCAATTTGTCTTTCATATGCCCTCCCCAGCAGCATAGGACACTGGGGATCCCATGCCCAGTGTCCTGAAATAGCTTCAATAAATGTCCAGCAAACAAAAAAAGGTCCCTCAATGTCTTTTTTTTCTCCTGAAAAAAAGGAAACCGTTCCTCATCTTCCCTGCCATCCACTCCCACTGAACGTCCACTACCCCACAACCCTTACCCTATACTTACCTCCGTAGGTCATATGCTGTCATCTTCTATGGACTGAGACATGTCTGCACTCTTCAAATCTGAACCAATGAACTGAGGAATAAAAGTAAGTGCAGTATAATGCATTTCAATGGTGTTTTGAACATATGCTCATAACTTTGCCATTTTTGGTATTTTTCCACCAAAGATTTAACATGGCCTTTTTGGGACTCCACCTCATGAACACTGCAACTGTCATTTGGTAAAATCGTGTGCGGAAGGTGATTTTGTGGTCACTGCATGAAATCACCTTCTGGGACCAAATAATGAAACTGCACTACCAGTGTTCATGAGGTGGGGTCCCAAAAAGGCCATGTTGAAAAATCTGGTGAAAAAATTCCTAAAAATGGCTGATTTATGCACGTTTGTAAAAAAAAGTTTCTACACAAGCACATATCTTTGGTAATTTTCAATATCTTCACTCCAGATTTTCAACATAGCCATTTTTTCACACCACCTCTTGAACAGCACAGCTGTCATTTTTCACATTCTGTCCAAATCATGCATTCACACCTGCGGCACAGAATGGCGTTTTGGCACGGATTTGAAACTTTTCATCTCTGGGGTTTATGAAGTGGGGTCATAAGAAGACTATGTTGAATGTTTGGGTTCAAAATATAAAAAAAAATTTATGTGCCAATCAGTGCACATGTCATGGGAGCCTTGTTGGACAGAGCACGTTTCTGTACTGTGTGCACCTGCATCAGATCAGGGGTCAATCAATGACTCTATGCAGCTGTGTGAGCTCTGACCAGAGTTTGTTACAAATTATAGCTTTTAGCAATTCTAAGTGTAAGAAGTATCACAAAATGCAAAAACAGAATTCTGAAGCTATTTTTTTTCCCCTTCCCAGCCTACCACCCCCGACCCTTCAGGAGAGACATTAGCCATCCCACTGCCCATAACCCTACCCGAAAGGACCCTGGAGCCCCATGGAGCCGCAGACTACTCCCTGGGCAGGGACGAGGCAGGGGTGCAGATGCCCTGTAATGTACATGTCATCAGTCTGAGGTCCATCGGGCAAGCACAGGAGGATCGTGGGCACAGCTTGGTCTCCCCATCTTCCCGGCAGTGGCAGGCTCTTTTCACATTTTCCTCCCTCTCCGTACAGAGTGTGACTTCCTCTGATGTCATGGTGCTAGGCGCCGATGTCCACTCCATAAAGTGGCTACATGCCTTCCCCGGGTGGAGCCTGCAATACCTGAGCCTCCACTCGGAATCATGCAAGTGTCGGGCATCGGCCAAATCCCTCCCTGGAGAAGGCAAGCTGTAGTAAGATACTCCAGCCTGTCTCTCCCAGCTGACCCACCAGTGACCTGAGTCCGGTTCTGAACCCAGGTTGCCGGCATGATGCGAGGTGTGGCATCCAGCGCCTCAACCCTCAGCACCACGGGGCTGTCTGCAGCTATTTTAAATGTGCAGTGCATGGTGTTTCAGGGGTAGGGAGTGGGGGAGGTGGCTGTTTTCTTGTTGACTGTTGTTTGCACTTTTTATTTAGTTGGTAAGTTAGATTGTTAGTTTGTTAGTAAGTTAGTTAAATATTTAGTTAGCAACTTAATTAATTATTTCTTTATTTCAGAGAAGGGGTTGATGTTTATACACAAGGATATAAATGATGAATACATCATATAAATATTTTCATCGCTGATGGCCATTGGTTATCTCATCTTGTAACTTAAAGGGCATCCAACACCTCGGGTCAATGTCAACTCTCTCCCGACAACTCACTCCCGACTCAATTAGCTCCTGCACTACACACTCCTTGCAGTTTCGCTCCAGTTACATACAAAAATGGTTACTGCAGCACATGATCGCTTTTACTTTGTACTCTGCACATTTTGTTCTTTTTCATTAACTGCACCATAAACCCCAGTGAACATTTACCAACACTTCCTTTACAACTGATCCCTAAATGGCCAGGGTTCCAGTCAGTATCACCACACAGTAAAAGTAATAGAATAAGTAGCCTCTCAGTAATGCTGGTAAGCTACCAGGCAGTCAACGTCTTGAGATAAGTTTAAGACAGAGAAAGTAAAGGCTAACAAAAAGGAAGGTAATAGCAACATGGTCAAATCCAAATCCCAGTACTATGAAATAAATAGAAATTACCCATAACACTTAGAAGCTGCACTTTACTACTATGCTGCACAGTGCACGAACCACTACTAAACAATTTAGTGAAGGAGTCAGGTGGCAATTGTCCAACAAATTACACAGAACACTAAAGTGCACATAAGTAACAAGATATACATATGGCTAAGGGATGCAGCTGTCAGGAGAGGGATCCTGCTTATCCAGTTTCACGGCTGGGGTTGTATCTCACTCGTGGTCACACAGTGGTCAGTGACCGTGACAGAATGATAAAGGGGATGACTAACCCATTAATTTTCAGAGGAATTAGACAGGTAATTAGGTTACATTTATTATTTATTTATTAAAAATGGTCACTTAATAATAAGCACAAGCCTATGTTACTGCAGCGCATGATCACATCGTGGGAGTGAAAAGACATGGAGCGAAAGGTGGTAGGGAGTGAAAATGACAGGAGCGTACTGTTGGGAGCAGATTTTCAGGGTACGAATTGTCGGGAGAGAATTGACATGCTCCCTGACACCTCTGGCTAAGCTCCATACAATATAATCTCTTAAACACACTGTAACTTATATTTCTTATTGTTGTTTGCTTGCATGTGCAGCGCACGAGAAACTTATTGAGGATAGTAGAGCATTGCAGAGGTGTGGCAGTGTTGTGGCCAATGCAGGGGACGCTTTAATGGGTGCATCCCTCAGCCATCAGTCAACAAGAAAGCTGCTGATGATGGCAGTTTCAGAAGGAATGCCACACTTGAAAGAAATCTAATGCTCCAAACAGGGACAGTTTTGTCATTGCAGCAGCAGATATATTCCCCACCCCCCTTCCTGGCAACCAGGCACATTCCAACCATGCACATTGCAGTGCACAGTAATGCACGTGGCAGGAGTTATGAGCAACTCATTTGCTCAGTGTGCCTTTCCTGGTGAATCATATTAATCAATAAATAAATGAGCCATGCCATGGCTTTACATTATTGGTGGCTCCTACTGCCAACCACACACTCCCCCAAAAGCAGATATCAGGGTGCTCAGTCCTCATGCCAGCATGTATCCCCCCTCCCTCTCATTAATGTGGCACACTGGGAGCCCACCCCAGTGTGCCAAACTAATTATATTTATGACACCGGGATGCCCACTCCCGGTGTTGGATGACTTCTCCTCCAAAGCCCGAACATATCTTTTGCTGACAAGGGGATGCCCAATCCCCATGTTGGCATGCCCCCACAAAAGTAATTCTTTATCTTTTTAGGACACCAGGATGCCCACTCCAGGTGTCAGATGTGCCCTCCCATGCCCTCTCTTTTCAGCCGACTTCAGGGCACCCAGTCCCTGGGTCGGCATTGATCCTTCCCGCCACTAGTCTGGCACATTGGGAGTCCACCCCTGTGTGCTGAAATTTATTTTTCACACTATTTCACCTGTAAAAAATAAAACCATCCCAAGGTCTTTTTTTTAAACCTAAAGAAAAAGAAAATGGTCACTCGTCATCCTCTCCACCCCTCCCCCATCCTGACCCTTCCTCTGTGCACCCCACCTCCCTGCACTCCCCCTCACTCATACTTACCTCTGGAGGTTTGGCATTGTGATCTTCTGTGGACCGGGAACACATCTGCACTCTTCAAAAGCTGACTGCAAACTGAAGAAAATCACGGTAAGCCCAATATTGGCAGTCAGTGGAGGGGTTTCAACTTAGGTTGCTATCTCAGCCAATTTTTGGAGTTTTGATCCCATATTTTCAACATGGGGTTTACCCCCACCTCATGAACACTGTCACTATCATTTTGTTTCTTGGTCCTGAAAGGTGATTTTGTGGTTGCTGCACGGAATCACCTTTCGGGACCAATTAACAAAACAACAGTGCCACTGCTCATGAGGTGGGATCCCAAAAAGCCCTTGTTGCAAATTTGGTGAAAAAACTCCAAAAAATGATTGCATTATGAGCATCCATTGCACAGTTTCTACTCACGTTCATAACTTCATCAATTTTTGATACTTTCACTCCAAGGCCCAGATATTTAAACTGCGCCATTGTGAGGTGCAAGCCCTTGCACCACTCAAAAAAGTTGCACAGGGGTGTGACCAGGGTGATATTCAATGGAGTTGTGCTATGGTGCAACTTCTTTGAATATCACCCCCTAGCCACACCCACTGTGCATGGTGCAGTGGAACTGCACCACCTCAAGTAGTCAGAGTGGAGCATTGAGATGCGGTGGCACAAGTTCAATTGCGCCATGCGCAGCACCTGCAATATTCAAAGGTTGACATGCAAATGGGGCCATAATTTATGGAAGACGCAGGGGGGGCCATTTGCATCTAGTTACGACAACATTTGCATGCCATTAGTATGTAGGTGCGCCGATCCCTGACGACTTGCGCCTGGTGCCCTGCCCAGGCAGCAGCCGTCGAGGACCTCACTCTCTGCAGCACGATCGCAGGCAGAACAGTATTCTGCCCCCAGCAGCCCGATCGTGGGCATAATATAGCTGTCCTCCCGAATAGCTCCGATCGCAAGGCATAATATAAACTCCCGGTAGCGGCCATCGCAGGCATAATAGAAAGTTCCTCCACCTCCTGAATAGCCCAATCATGGGCATAATAGTGGTTCCCACCACCGAATAGCCCGATCGCAGGCATAATATTAACTCCCACCCTCGACAGCCCGATCGTGGGCATAATATTAACTCTCCCCACCCTAATAGCCCGACCGTAGAATAGAATCCCCAGCAGCTCGATCATGGGCATACAGAAAGTAACCCCACCCCTGCAGCCTGATCGCAGGCGGCATTCTCGTCTTCACGCCTGACCCTGGTGATTGTGCCCCACCCTCCGCCCATGGGCCCACCTTTCGCCCGCCAGCCGGCAGGCAGCACCACACCACCTGCCGCCCCCACCGCCGACTGACAGCCAGTCAGGGCTGCAAGGCCCATTGGTTCAGAGCATGAGCCAATGGGCGCAGTAGCTCCATATCTAAGGCAGTCCAGATATGTGAATGAATGAATGAATGAATTTATTCACATATCCGACCGCTTTGTAGATAGTGTTGTACGCCCATTGGCTCATGCTCTGAACCAATGGCGCGGCAGCCCTACCGAGCTGTCAGTCGGTGGGCGGCGGGCGGCAGGCGGTGGGTGCTGCCACCCACCGCTGATGGGGGTGAGCAGAGTGATGGGGCTCTGTGGGCAGGAGGGGTAGGGGCCACTTAGATCACCAGGGATTCAGGACATGGGGGTGAGGATGCCACGCGCATTGGGCTACCCAGGGGTGAGGGACCTTTCATTATGCCCGCGATCGGGCTACTGGGGGACCTTTCATTATGCCCGCGATCGGGCTGCTGAGGAGGAAATTACATTATGCCCACGATCAGGCATGGGGCAAAGGAACAGGCCACCCACAGGTGGCAGCTGCTGTGTTGCACCCTGCAATGCAGCAGCTCACCTGTGGGTGGCCCTCAACTTGATCCTTTTTTTTGGCGTAAATTTGTGCAGGCGCAGGTAGGGGGTTGCCCCTGCATAACTCTGCATGGCCCGGCTGAATATCAGGATATACAGTTTATGCATGGGCACGCCCCCGCCCACCTCTGCCTGCATACATTACTGATGCGCCCCGGCACATCGGGATTTATGCAGGTGCACTATTCCCTTTTAAATATCGCACCAGGGCGCATCAGTGGGTTGTGCATGGCGCAACACTGTTGCGCCATGTGCAACCCTTTTGAATATCTGGGCCCAAATTTCCAACATTGCTATTTTTTCACATCTCCTTATGAACAATACAGCCATCATTTTTTGCTTCCTTCCCAAAATGTGTTTTTGCATCTGTGGCACAGAATGGCACAACTCCTGTGCAAAATCAACTTTTGGGGCAGATTAATGAAATCCCAGTGCAACTGTTCATGAGGGGACATCCCAAAAAGGCCGTGTTGAAAATCTGGTAAAAAAATTCCAAAAAATGACTGTTACGAGCGTGCATTACGCAATTTCTGTGCATGCTCATAACTGCCAATTTTTCATATTTTCACTCCAGATTTTCAACATTACCATTTGTTCACACCTCCTCATGAACAGTACAGATGTCATTTTTCACATCCTGCCCAAAATGTCTTTTCACACCTGTTGCACCAAATGGCACATTCACTATGCAAAATCACTTTTCAGGATTGAATAACAAAATGATAGTGCCACTGTTCATGAAGTGGTGTCCCAAACAGCCCATGTTGAAAATTTGGAATGAAAATACCAACAAATGCCTGGGGCATTAGGGTTTCCAACCATAATGCTCCACGCTGTACAGACTGACAAGCATCTGGGGTGTGACTTGATGTCATCGGCTATAATGCTCACACCATTCCACCCCCACCTCCACCCTTCAGCCACTGACTTGTATTGAGGTGTGCCTTGGGGTCTTCAACCCTAATGTTCACCCCATTCCCCTATACTGCACCCATCTCAGATAATTTCCTAATGGAATGGGGTAAGTGTGAGGGCCAAAGACCTCAAGGCACACCGTGACACCTGTCAGTGTCTGCAGGGTGGGGTGAGGTGGAATGGCGTGAGCCTTATGGCTGACTACCCAAAGGCACACCTCAATGCCTGTCAGTCTCTGTAGGGTGGGGGTTGGCGCTAGTTCAATACTTCACTGCCATTCCTATTATTCATCTCTCTTAACTCCTGCAGTACCAATGCCAATGCCAGCAAGAAAACATTTGGCATTGACAAATGATTGTTTATAGTCCTCTTCATATATTTTATTGCTGCATAGTACAGTATATTAGCATTAAAACAGAAAATGTACCACTCAAGGAATACCTGAGCATATTGCACATGCCCATTTGAAGTCATAATACTCTACTTATAACATCACAGGCTGTTATCATGGAAATTATTATGATGTCTCACAGGATTATGATCTTAACCTATGAATAAGCAGCTGGATTGGAGGAACACTAAAGGACAAAGATCAGGTTTCTGTGCAAATACTCCTAGTAATATAGAATACAAGGCAAGGCAACTTTTATTTTTCAGGTGCCCAATCCCAGAGGCTCTGGGCACCGTACAATAAAAACATCAGTCTTTAAACATTATAAATAATCAGCATTCTAATAAAAATATAAATAGCATCATTAAGAAAGGGTCCAGATTGTCAGCAAAATTCAATAATAGCAGGTAAATAACCCCTTCATTAACTACAGAACAGTGTCTGGGAATGCCCGGCTAAACAAGAAAGCCTTGGGGTGCGCCTTGAATGCCTTGACTGAAGGGGCCTCCCTTACTGATGGAGGAAGCGAATTCCACAGGATGGGACCAGAGACACTAAAATCTCTGTCACATGCAGTTCTTAACCTTGTCCTGGGAATCGCCAGGAGGCCCCTAGACGAGGAGCGGAGGGAGTGGAACGGTGCAGCAGGTGTTAGAAGGTCCGACAGGTAGCCAGGGCCCAGTCCATGTAAAGCTTTAAAGGTAAGTAAGCCCACCTTAAAGAGAACCCTCCATCGAACAGGCAGCCATTGCAGATCATGCAGCACCGGGGTAACGTGACAATATCTAGACTGTCCCGTCAACAACCTGGCAACTGCATTCTGCACCAACTGCAGCTGATGAAGGGTACCTCCAGAGACGCCGAAGTAGAGCGCATTACAGTAGTCGAGCCTAGAAGTCACAGGAAGTCAAGGGAAAGAATTGAGAAAGTTCAAAGAAGAGTTACAAAATATGTTGTTTCTAATAAATCTCTTTCCTATGAAGAAAGACTATCTAAATTTAACATAATGTCACTGCAGGATCGTAGACTGAGGGGTGATCTCCTATTTACATGGGATATTATCCATGATCCGTTCCTTTAGTTGAATGTGGCCTTGATCTTAAACAAGTACATGTACACACCAGAGGCCACCCATTGCAACTTACCAGAAACAGATGTAACTCAAATAAAAGGGCATACCATTTCTCTCAGAGAGAAGTTAGGCCATGGAATATCTTACTTTTAAATATTATTGTTAGTAGTAATGAAACTACCTTCAAGAATAGACTGAATACATTTATGAGATCAGGAAATCGTCTGAAATACTATATGTACATTATGAAGCTCCCTGGGCCTCACAGCCTTCTACTTCTTTTAGTTCTTAGTATGGTTCATATATTGAACTGTGTCTAAATAAAATATATACTTAAATGTTCCTGCAGAAGCACAGCTACTATTTAAATGTTGTTCTGTTTCAAATGGCTTACTCAGTTCAAACCAGGCTTAGCTTTACTTCACAAATTTGCACTACAGTTTGATTTGGTCTGACAAAGTTTAGACAACTAACATTTGACCTCTTGGATTCTTCTTGAGAACCAAACATGAATTTTTATTTAAAGGGGAACAACTAAAAGCTTCACACCCAAAATGTGGGACTCTCACACCCAAACATGGGAGTGGTTCCAATTTCCACTTTGTATGCAAAAACATTTTTTTTTTTTACTTAATGTTCACTGTGGTATAGTAGATTTTATCAGACTCATTTTACTTATTTCCAGACTGACATTTTCTGTATCTACGAATCCCAGAATCCTCTGCAGCTGATATCAGAGCAGGGTTGAAGCAATGGGAGTTCAATAGCCGGCAGTGCATGTTAGAGTTTATATAAGCTTTGATTTGTTGTTTGTTGGTCCTGCTGTCCTCAGCAAATAAATCTGATTTACCTTGAAACTACTTTCTGTACCTGATGTGTTTTACTTTTTTGGAGAGGAAGCATTGCCTTTTTTGCTCTGTCTACATGAAAACAAGGTGCATTTGCACTATGGTTAAAAGCTGGTAGTGGCATGGGTTTTGCAATTAAAATCAAAACAAAAACATAATATTTTAGCTCAGGTTGGATGAAGTTCTCAGGACACAAAAATAGTGAGAAAATTACATATAAAGTAGTACTAATTGAAACAAAAATCTGGCCAACCATACGCAACTTGACTTGTGTTTCTGTTTGAATATTGATATGACATTGGGTCCCTGTGATGACACTGTAACCCTGAAATGGTAACACAACCTTTTTTCACACATAAAAAATATATATTAAATTTCATGCAATTAAGATGAAGAGGTGGTACAAAACACAAGTTTTGTTTTACATATTCATACATAGTACAAAAATAATAACCAAGTAAATGCAATAAGTTAAGTTCTTAAATCTTATCAATAACTCGTTTGATATAATATGTTATCATTTTACATGATCTAGTAGATGTTGCACTAAGCAGATTTTTATTCCACTGGACCCATGATGTGTTATACAGTATCCAAAAATATTTGTTGCAGGTAAAAAAATCTTGTTGTTTAAAGAGCTTGAAAACAATTGTTCCCTTTCTCTATAGGAAGGCCCCTTCTCTATTCTTTTCTTTCCAGTTCTTAAAAATTAGTATTTTTATTGGCATAGAGTTGTTTTTATGAAAGATCATTCTTGATTATCTTTGGTTAGCTTAGTGTACATCTATATTATGGATATTTAAGGGTCTGTGTAAGCTCCTGTATTAATATGTATTTTTTTCTAGTGTGTTAAATTACTGCTTCCACCATCACTGGACTGGAACACATTCCCCAAAAGTATGTAGCATAGCTATGTTGTCTTCTTGGCAGTGCCAGCAATCTGAGTTTTATATTAGTCACACTTTATTCAAACTCCATATGGGGGAAGGGGAAACACTACAATTAGCCTGATAATAGATTTTACTGCCAATTTACAGTGCTTATTGAAAAAATGTTTCCGCAATTTCTTAGACCACTTCATAAAGGTGTTACTAAAATATTTTTCATAGGAATCATGTCATTTTCAACTATTCATGTGAACAGTCCCATAAAGTTAATTTTATAAAGCAGGCCAATTTATTTTTCAATAATATGCAGGTTTTGACCTCTTTCTCATCCAGTAACATCTTTTTAAACACATCAAGTCATTGCATATATTTTTATTCATTTTATGTATTTTTGTATGTAACTCTCGTTTTATTTTTCTTTGCTTCCAGTTTCTGCCAATTAATTAGCTTGCCTGTTTCCATAATGTCCTTCAGTCTCTTAATTGATTCCTTTATCCAGATTTTATTGAACATTGGTTTTGTAGCCATTCAAAAATTTGAATTCCTTGAAATGACGTTTGAAGGCCTTTACTAGGAAGACCATTTAATTTTTTATAAGAATTTCTTAACCTCTGTATTTATATGTTATTATCACATTCTTTTTTTATATCAAGTTGATAGGAGCAAACAATATGTTTCTAGTATTAAAGTGTTCCTCATGGGCTTCATTTAGCATCATATTTTCTAAAATTAAGTCATCTCTAGCACTGTAAACCCAAAGCATTGCTTTTTAACCAAATATGCAGTGTAATATTATTTTGCATCAGCGCATGCTAAACCACTTAGGTCTTTTGGTAGACACAGTGGCCAGGATATTCAAAGAGGTTTTGCCTGGCACAAAAGAGTTTTATCATCGTAACCTCGCATTGCACCCCAGCAGGATATTGAGAAGGCTGCCTGGCACAGAGCAAATCTCGATGCGCTGGGGCGCAATGTAATTGTATGCGGCACAGATGCAGGGAGTGTGCCCATGCATATGTGGTGCATCCTGATATTCGCCCCAGGACGTGCAGCACATATGCCAGTGGAACCCTGCATTGTGCTGCATGGGGGGCTCAAAGTTGAGCCCGTGAAACAGTGGAACATCTCCCGGCCACCCACAGGTGGGCTGCTGTACTGCAGGGCACAACACAGCAGCCGCCAGCTGTCAGTGGCCACCTGCCCACCCAGAATACTGTCCTCAAGCACACACATCACACTGGTAGTCTAGTGGTCCTCCCTCCCTCCCGAGACCCTGATTCCCCAATAAATGTTATTGCAGACCTTTCCCTGGTGGTCAAGTGGTCCCCCCTCCCTCCCGAGTCCCTGATTCCCCAATAAATGTTAGTGCAGAATGTCCCTGGTGGTCAAGTGGTTCCCCTTCCCTCCTGAACCCCCTGATTCCCTGATAAAGTAAAAGAAGACCACCCCTGGTGGTCTAGGGCCCCCTCCCACCCGTCACTGCAATCGTGGCACAGCACCATCAGAAATATCCCTGGTAATCCAGTGGCAACCCCACCCTCCCACCCACACAGAACCCCATGCCCGCCCCACTCCCCCATCATCGGCAGGTGGCAACAACCCACCCTCATATTGCCCGGCTGCCCACTGAGTGACAGGTATAGTATGGACTGTAAGCCATTGGTCCCCAGTGTGGACCAATGGGCTTGCAAGGCCCATACTATGCTGGACAATTCAAATATATGGAAGTCATTCACATATTTGGGACTGTCTAGTACAGTATGTCCTGCAAGCCCATTGGTCCACACTGGGGACCAATGGGCTTACAACCCATACTGTACCTGTCATTTGGAGGGCGGCCGGGCAGTATTTTATTTTTTTTTTTTATTTATTTAGTTTTTGTTGACTGGGTAAGTGCACTATATAAATCCTGCCTATTTTAGGCACAACCTGGTGGAGAGAGATACAGATGAATGCCAACTGACCTTGAACCAGATTAAGCTGTTGGTGGTACTTTTAGTGAATGAGGGAAATTTGGCCAGGACACCGGGGAAATTCCCCTACTGCTCTGCTGTCAGTAGGGGGAGGTGTTGGAGTTAGTCTGCGAGATGGCAGACGGAGCTCAACCTTCCATGCAGCAGGACGTGCTGTTGGATGTGTCTATTTTGCCTATGGAGACTGTTGTTGCTGAGAATTCTATGCCTTTCATGCAGGAGGAAAATGCATTTCTCCCTTCTACTTCGGTGATACAGCAGGATATGCACGAGGTTATTGGTAGTTTGCCAGTTTTGGAGAAAGTGCCTGATTTATCTACTAAGGTGGGTGAGCTGTTTTCTGATCCTCCGAAGGCTCAACATTTTTCTCCTGATGCAGCGTCTTCGGACGAGATTGCTACTACTTCCCGAATGAGACTTCCAGGTTCTACGCCTTTGCAGCAGCACTCTGCACCCTCTGCTTCTTCTCCACAAGCCTCTTGTTCTATGTCACAAGTCATGCAATGGCAGTTTGGACTCTCGTCAGACTCTGGGGATTTTCTGAATGATTGGTCTGCAGATACTGCTCTTCAAACTTCTGGCTGGAAGCGTGCAGCTTCAGGACAATGGATACCGGATCCGGATTGGGGTTCTGTTCCCTCTACCAACTCCATTTCTTCAATGCATGTCGCCATGGATTCCTCCCTGAGCTCAGGTATTGAACTGCCTGTTACTGCTACAGTATTCTCTGGGGATGCGCATCCAGCTGAGGACTGAGCTGTTGCCTGTTTTGTGCCTAGCATGTCCTCGGGGCAGGGTAGAAGTACTGATAAAGGAAAGGCAGGTCCTGAGACTTTGAATTCTGATAAACTGAACTTTCAAAAATCTAATCAGGTACCGATGTCAGACTTATTTAAAAACAAGTTGGATCAAGCACCAAGATGTAATGCAGTGAGATTACAATATGGGGGGTCTTGTTGAACATCCAGACAGGTATTATGTAGATAAACAACTTTTGAGGGGCTCTATGCATTTTTTCCCTACGGATATTTATGCCCTTATTAATATTTCTGGTGAGGATTCTTTTGATGTTAGTTTCAAGTATAATAATAGCTTAGAAAAAGTTTGGGATAAATATTCTATTCTTAAATCTACTCCTCTCTGGACCCCCGTCTATGCAATCCCTCTTACAAAACCACAAATTAGGCATGTCACTATTATGTTTCTTAATGAAGGGGTCAATGTAAGTGATATCTATTATTGGTTACAAAATCGATGTGACATTCTAGGCCCTCCAGAAGCCATTCTTGATCTGGAAGGAATTTGGACGGAAGGGTGGAAGTTTAAGGTGAAGCTGTTTCAAGTTAACTCTGATGTAATTAATTTCCTTAATAGTTTTTTCTTGGGTAAGGATGGGGGGGGGGTTGTTTTATGGTGGACAACCAAGGGCCTGCTACAAATGTGGGGCTAAAACACCTATTAGCAGCTCTTGCGACATGCTCAAATGTACTTTATGTGGGGGTATGGGCACTCAGTAGATCTCTGTGAAAACATCTTACAGTGTAACCTTTGTGATGAAAAAGGACATGCTTTTCATCAATGCTCTTTGGCTAAACAAAATAGGACAGAGGGATCGGATCAGGATGACCTAGTTAATAAGGCACAGGAGAAAAGAAGGGACTGTACTTTCCCTACCACACCCATTTCCAAGAGGAAGAGAGCTTTCATACAGATTCTTTACTTCCTCCTGATACTGTAGTAGCTGTAGTTTCTCCTTTGGAAACTGATCCCACCTTATCTACCCACACAGAGGACAGTCCTGATATTTCTATTACTGCCTCTCCTGCAGCTGCTTCTTCTATAGAGGTAAAATCTACTGTTGATTCTATGCCCCTCCCATGTTTGAAACTGTTAAAAATTAAAGATTTACCAGGGCCTCTCTCAAACGATCAACCCCAGCTCCTATACCTACAGGCAATATTTTTTTACCGCTACAAGATGATTTAGAGGATTCAGATCTTGAATCTGACACTTCCCATAAATCTGAAAAGGTGACTGAAGATGAGGATAGTAGATCCACTGAATTGTGTAAAGGCAAGAAAGGGAAAAAAGAGGAAAACTAGCCAGAAAGGAGGTTCTTGATTTCCTTTTTTCTGATAATTTAGATGGCTAACTTACAGATTGGGTCATTTAATATATGCACCCTGAAGAATTTTAAAAAACAGGTTTCTGTATTTTCCTTTTTTGACTCACCTAAGTTAGACATTCTCTTTATTCAGGAAACTAGATGTTCCTCCTTATATGATATTGATCAAGCAAAGAAAAGATGACAGTGGGGCCCTTCTTTTTGGTCCTTTGGCCTGGATACTGTAGATGGCATTGGAATTTTATTTAAGTCTACACAGTTTCGTATCACCAGACTTATAGATATATTGCCAGGTCGTGCTCTAATTTTAGATTGCACTTTTGGAGATTTTTCTTTTCTTTTGATTAACTTGTATGCCCCACAGGTAAAGACGGCTAGGATAGAATTATTTGACAGCATTAAACCTTTTTTTATATACAAAAAAACATATTATATGGGGTTGGGATTTTAATTGTGATATAGATTTCAAATTCAAGGGAAACATACAGAAAAAATGTACTGTGATTCTCATAATTTACAACACATTATTTCAGATGCTGGTTTATTAGATGCTTATAGATGCCTGCATACCACTGATAGTGGAGCCACATATCATAGGCACATTTATGCTACACGAATAGATATGTTTTTTGTGTCACAACACATTAGACCATCTTCTTGTGTTGCTAACCCTACTGGGTTTTTCGATCATTGGCTTTTATTATGCACTTTTAGTTTGGCTAGCATTCCTACTAAGATTTTTTCCATTGTACAATGGCGGCAATTGAATATGTCCCTTTTGAGTTCACCAGAATGTACTCTTTGTATAGAAGTATTTTTGAAGCCCGTAATTCTACTCTGTGCCTTTATGATAATATTTATGATTGGTGGGTAGATACAAAAACTGAATTGAAATGTTTATTACTTAGTTCTGGTCGAAGAAAAGCTAACTCTGATTATTTACATAATTTACATCTTCGGAATCAGTTATATAAATTAATGTCTTTCCTTCCACGTGATAGTGCAAAATTTAAAACTCAGATTTCTGAAATAAAAAATCATATGAAACAGTATCAATATGATAGAGCCAAATCACTAGAAATGGAATTTCACGATGGTACAAAGAAGCAACCTGCTTCTGATCCATACCGGGCATGTAAACAAAGACTGGACAAAACTTTAATGTCTAGTCTTCTTACCAGCGATGGTACTTTGGTTACTACAGATTTGGGAATGTTGTCAGTTGTACAACAATTTGGCACTTCCACATTTAATGATACTGGAGAACCCACTCTAGCCCCTTTGGATGATTTTTTTCTCCATTTCCCCAAGTAGAGGACTCTATGCAACGCTGTCTGATAGAACCTATTTCTTCGGCAGAAGTTGAAGTGGTAATTTACTAATTTTCTTTAGGTACATCTCCTGGGATTGATGGGGTCCCTAATGATTTCTATAATGCCTTTATTCTGTTCATGAGTTATTTTTTACCCTTAGTTTTCAATTTTATGTTGACCTCCAATACACAGATTCCTGGCTTTAGTATGTCTCTCCTTCATTTCTTGTATAAAAAGGGAGATAAAACAATGCTTTCTAACTGCGACCCATTAGTCTTTTAAATAGTTCTGATAAAATGTTGGCTAAAATTATCAATAATAGATTATTGCAAGTTGCTGATTCCCTTATACACCCTGCCCAGATCTGTGCAATTCCTAACCAGAAGATTCAACACAATTTATATACATTAACAGAACTCTTTGAGGCTGGTAATTTGGGGATGGTTTTGGGTTATGTAGTAGCTTTAGATTAGGCTAAAGCTTTTGATCAGGTGAGACATTGGTATCTTTTTCCTTTATTATTGAAATATGGTATTCCTTTGCAATTTGTACAATGGATTCATTTACTATACACTGATGCTACTATAATTCCCACTGTTAATGGAATTTTTGGTTCTGGGGTTTCCCTTAAAAAAGGTGTTAGGCAAGGTTGCCTTTTAAGTCCTCTTTTGTACATTTTTGCACTTGATCCTATAATTCGTTGCATTCAATGGGATCAACGTATCAGGAGTTTAGCTCCCTCACCTTCGTTACCACCTGAGAAAATTACAGCATATGCTGATGATGTCACATTATTATTACAAAGTACTACTTCTTTACAATTAGCACTAAAAACATTCCATTGTTATGGACAAACTTCTGTGGCATGCCTTAATAAAGGAAAGAGTTTTGTCTTTTCCCTAGATCACACAAACATTGAGTCAGGAGTCAGTTTAGATATTCCTCTTGTCACCGCCCCTCAAAAAATCCTAGGTGTTTGGTTTGGACACGGGGATTTGGCTTCCTATAACTGGGAACAACAATTAAGGGTGAGAGAATAAGGTGAATATGTGAAACAATGGAAATTTGGAAAAAAAAGTGTCTTGATCATTAAGAAATTTCTGTTTCTTATTTTTCTTTTTTTAAGTTACCTGTACCCACCTCCGGTTAATTTAGAAACCAGAATTCTTAGTTTATTTTTTCAAATGTTGTGGGGCAATCAATTAATTCCAGTTAAAAGGGAAATTACCTATTTACCAATTAAGAAAGGTGGTTTGCATATGACAAACCCAATTGTTTTTTTACCATTCTTTATATTTCTTTACTTCCTTTATTTATTTATGGACTTCTGTTACTTATTTCGTTGGAAAAAGTTTTTTGCTAAATGGATTCTTTTACCACTGAAAATGTTACTTTCTGATTCTATACCTTCTTATGGGGTAGCCACAATAAAAAAATGCAACAATGGAAAGTTCCATTTCAGAAGTTACTGTCTTTGGATAGGAAGTGATTTTACTCTTACGTAGTTTATGAGGTACAGCAGATTTGTCTTCTTTTCCCTGTGTGCCTACTAAAATATTTGCTTTACACAAACTTTCAGATTTTAGGCTTCCTGTTCATATTTGGGATATTGCCTGGATTTCAGCTCAAGGGAGGTTAGGGGTTCGGGGTAATTTAAAATATAAGCCACATACAGATAGATATTGTCTTAGACTTCTATGTTCTAATATTGAGGAAAGTATGATACATTTTTTTATTGATTTTCCTCATAGTAAACAATTTTAGCAAGATGCAGCAGTTCATTGGAATATACCTTTTTGTTATCGCTTGTTTCTTATAATACTTTGGTTCTGGGAGATTACACAGGAATGAGAAAAAGATATACAAGTACTTTGAATGTATTTTTTGCCTTTAGCCAATATTTTTTTATGGCATGCTCATTGCCGATATGTTTTACAGCAACAGATTCTGTTGAATACTGTTATTATTTCACAAGTAGAAGCAGGATTGTTATGTGTTAAAGAGAATGATGAACGCAGATTTTCACGAGATAAATTTGACAAACTGGGAATTTTTTTTTGTTTAAATATCTGATAATTTTCCTGTTTTTTCTTTTATTATTATATATTAATTTTGTGTATCTGTTTCTTGCAATTTGATTGATTAGGTGATGTTATGTTTCTTTAGTTTAATAAACTTCCCCTACTCTTTTCCATAAGTGCCATGGGATCTTTAACATCCACTTGAACTACCACCCATCCAGGTAGATGAGACCTTGGTTTAATGTCTCATCCATAAGACGGCACCTCAGAAGTGCAGCACCCCTCTCATGCTGCACTACAGTGTCAGTACTGGGATATTAACCCAGGTGCCAGATGTGGGAACTGAACCCACAGCCCTCTGATCTCCTAGCCTCAGAGGTGAGTGTGCTACCTACTGAGCCACTGACACTGCTCTGCGGGCAGGTTGTTGCCACCCACCGATGATGGGGATGACTGGGGTGGGCAAGGGGCTCTCTGTGGGTGGAAGGGGTGGGAGGTGCCACTGGATCACCAGGGATATTTCTGATGGTGCTGTACCATGATCGCAGTGACAGGGTGGACCATTAGATGACCAGGGATGGTCTTCTTTTATGTTATTAGGGAATCAGGGGTTCAGGAGGGAGGGGGACCACTTGACCACCAGGGACAGTCTGCAATAACATTTATTGGGGGAATTGGGGACTCAGGATGGAGGGGGGACAACTTGACCACCAGAGAAAGGTCTTCATTAACATATTTCAGGGACTGAGGGGATCAGGAGGATGGGGGGACTGATAGACTACCAGGAGCTGCCATGTTGTGATTCTACCATGATCGTGGCTATGGGGCAGGGATGCCCAGGGATCCCCACTGTGCAGGGGGCCAGGCAGAAGTCACCAGGCTGCCCTGCACAAGACATGCAAATGGGGCCATAATTACATGCAAATGGCCCCATTTGTGCCTTGTTTATATTATGGCCTCATTTGCATTTTCCCCACTGAATATCACGGGTGCTGTGCCTAGCGCAACTTCACTTGCACTGGTCCATCCCTGTGCTCCCTATCTGTGGCTTGTGCTGGTGCAGTGCCACTGTGCCATGCACAGTACCTGCCATATTCAATGGTGCTGTGCCATGGTGCATCACCATTGAATATCACCTGGTCCTGGTCCTGGCGCTGGCGCATCCCAGTTGTGCTGCACCCAGGCTTGTGCCACTGCCCAGTATAGTCTGAATATCTGGGCCTGCATGTCCTAGAAAATTCTTAACATAGAAACATAGACTTTGTTGGCAGAAAAGGATAGGTAGATTCATCTAATCTGCCCCATTTCCCTGTGTATTCTGTCATCTCTGACCCTATTTGTTCACTGGTGTTTCTCCCTCTCACTACGTTCTACCCAATTTTCCCCTGTTCCTGCTCACACATGCTTGAAGCATCCCACAGTCTTTGCCCATATTATTTCCTCTGGCTGACTATTCCACTCAACCACAACCCTTTCCATAAATAAGTATTTTCTCACATCTCTCCCAAGCTTCCCCACTTTTATTTCATGGCATGTCCCTGTGTTACAGTGCTTTCTTTTTTGTTTGTGAAAAATACATCACAAATGCACCTTGAACACCAAAATAGTTTTTTTTTTTTTTTTGTGGTCTCAGTCATGGCCCTACTTGCTCTCCTCTCCACTAGGGAGCACATGTTGAGCTCCTGTAGCCTTTCCTCATATGGCTTTTTGTGCAACCCTGATACCAATTTTGTTACCCTCCTCTGTACGCCTCCACCCTGTTGATGTCCTTTCATAGGTGCAGCCTCCAGAGCTAGTCACAGTACTCCAGGTGAAGCCCCACTAGTGAATGGTACAATGGCAGCATCAGCACCCTCCTTCTGCTAGAATTCCCCTTCAAGATGCACCCCATCATCATGCTAGCTTTTCCCAGTACCTTGTCACACTGACCAGCTACCTTAAGATTATCAGATAATATGACCCCAAGGTCTTTTTCTTGCTTGGTAACTATAAGTACATGGTCCCCCATCTTATATACAGCTCCTGAGTTTCCCCACTCCTTGTGCATAGCCTTACACTTTTTCGCATTGAAATCTAGCTGCCACAACCTAGACCAATCCTTCAGATCCCTTTGCATTCTCCCCAACCCCTACTGAGTGTCCACCCTGTTAAAAATGTTTGTATCATCTGCAAAGAGACCAACTTCCCCTCCAGCTCCACAGCAATGTCACTTATGAAGACATTGAATAGGGCTTGTCCCTGCATCAATCACTGTGGTACCGCACTGGTCATTTTCATCTTGGTTGTTTATGTTCCAAATAGATCTTCTCCTAAGTTTATTAATGTTCTTGAACCATGCATTTGAAATTTCCTAAAATAAATATGAAAATTGTGGTATTGCCAACATTTTAGGACCTGAGTTCTGTGCCACATTGGAAGTTGTATTTGGACCACCCCTGTAATTCTTTTTGTAATTTTAACAGTATACTGTAGGTTTGTAGTTAAAAATAATAACTTTTCTGATGTCTGCCTATTATAGTACCAAATATGTCATATCCTTAGTTTGAATTTTTGCCTGAAATATTTGTAAGATATCATTGATTCTATCCTTATTTTAAATTACTATTTCCATTCATTAACATTATAACCATTTACTTTTGAGAAGTTATTAATGATCTTTTTTAAGTTCTAACAAAATTTCCTGTAGATTTTCTATTTGCACAAGATTTCATCCGAATATGCATTTTTTCTCCTTGGTTATTAATAACAATGCCTAGTCGTATCTCAATAATAAGGATGAAAAGGGTTAGAGAGGGGGGCACCCTGTCTTACCCCTTTATGTAAGCAGAATTCCTTAGATAAATTATTGCTCATTATAATTCTTGCTGTAGGAAAGATATACACTGCCTTAATTCAAGCAATCAGCTTCTCTGGAAACCTCCAGAATGTTAGTATATAAAAAGAAATTCCCATTGTAACATGTTGACTGCTTTGGTTGCATTAAGTGAAAGAAAAACTGCCTCCGTTTTGTTTTTTCACCCAGATATTTTGCAATCATTAGTATCTTTTATACACGTGTGTACTGATTTTGTTGGAACAAATTATCCATGATCAGAATGTATTAACTTTTCTAAATAAGTTAAAATTATATTGTTGATCATTTTTACAAATATTGTTTAATCTGTAATCAGTATTGCTACTGTTTTGTAGTTTTCAACCAGTTTCTGAACTTTTCCTTGTTTTGGGAGCTGGGAAATGAAGGTAGTATTCAATAGATCTGCTATTTTTTTTCTTTTGTATTTCTTTAAATAATATTTCCATAATTGGAATCAAACTTTTTTTTTAAACGGGGATATACTGTTCTACTGTATATTTATCCAAACTTGGACTTTTGTTTTTAGCTTATGCTTTAAAATGTTATTAATGATTTCTGTTTCAGTTATGGGGACAGTAAAGATCTTTTTTTGTTCTGATATGTTGCATTTTTTATCAGTCTACTGTAGCACTCTACTGTAGTTCAACCTCTTCTGATACACATTCAGATACATATAACTTCTGATAAAGATCCAAAAGGCAATTGATAATTTTCCCTTTACGTGGTTGTAATATATCTTGCTTCCTATATAACCACTATCTCCTTTTTTGTTTCTGTGCTCTAAATCTATTTGCTAATGTCTTCCCTGCATTTCACTCATGTCATAGCGACAAACTTGTTGCTGATGCAGATTACGGCATTTTCAACATGCCACCTGGCACTACAGCATCAGGCATAATGTTTTCCAGGAGTTATAGCACCAAAGCACCCTCCTTGAAAACAATAATTTCTTTGCCCCTTTCACTGTTGCCCTTCTTGTGGAGTTGTAATTGTGGCACCAAAATTCGGTCACCATCCTAACAGAATACCATTCCCTGCTTGTTTGCTTAATAAATTACAGTTTTTCCTTATTTTTATGCAACTGTTTTATGTTTTGATATATTTTGGTTGTTGCAGTTAGTCTCTGTTACATTTTTCTAACTTAGAATTGCCTTCTATCGCTTATTTTTCTAGCAGTAACTGTTTATCTTCCACTTCTTGAAGTTTTTTTTCTTTCTTTCTCTATTCCTTCAAAAGGCTTCTAAAATAATACTTTCGCTTATTGTTATTTTAAGCACATTCCCGGTATCTATTATGTCTTCTTTTGAGATATTGTTATCAATAATACAATTCTGAATGCACGTATTAGTTCTTTTTTCTACAGATGCTTTCTCTTTAAGCAGGATATTACTATCGCACCATGTGGAGTCCTCTTGGGTCTGATTTTTTTATAGATATTATTAGATAAAGGAACAATGCCTGACAGGGTGGATGTTATGCTGGCATAATATCCCTCCTTGGGTAGATGGGCCTGCGGCTGCAGGCCAAGGGTATCCAACACCCGAGAAGGGGATATTATCCCAGCATAACACACACACACACTGGCAGGCATTATTCCTATCATACAATGGCTCAGGAGTTAATGAGACAAAAAGATGAATAAGTTCATTTAAAAGTATATTTTTCAGTGTTTTTTTGTAAAGCGTAGGTTTACTTTTTCTTCTTTTGGCCAGTAAGTGGAGCTCCTGTATTGCAACTGTGGTTCTACAGTGGTGAGTATTGGCAGAAATGTTTCCATGTTATCTCCTGTCTTTTGTGCCACTGAAATTTATATGATTCTCTGCCCTCCCCCCAAGAACTGTGTGTTTCTGCTATTTGAGTTTACTTGTCTCAGTCTTTGTTTCCATTCTGTGGCCAGCTGTGCTGAGGGCAGTACTTCCTGGTTTCCTAGCTCCCGCTCTGCTGAGTCATTTCTTTTGGGGTTGCCACCAAGCCAACAGCATAACACTATTGATCTGCATGTACATGGTGAGATGACAGTTGCTGACTGAGTTTTAATTTAATTTGTATTTTACGTTCTCCCGGGACAGTTTGTGGCATTTGTGATGTGTCCAGGGAGAAAGCTAAGGATATCTGAAGTGCTTGGCAGCAGAGATTAATTGATGGATGAAAGGGAGCAAAGGATTTCTGGGCACGCCTGTTAGATTCAGAAGCTGCTCAGTGTGGTGTTTTGTTTAAATGTGTAAAGAAAAAAAAAACACAGTTTGTTTAAATGGGGTGAACTTTTAATTGTAGCAAGTGAAGGGAGGTGTGCTGTATTTTTTTTAATTTTATTTATTGATATGAGCAATCGTATTTACAACCTTTGAATCTGAAACTCATTTACAAAGGCACCTCGTCAAAGTGAAGACAAAAACAATAATACCACTTTCTAAATACAGACAGTGAAATGCAAAACATGTAGATTACAGTGATAAAAACATTATTGCAGAGCTACAGAGCATTTTTGAAGAGTCCACTGCTGACCACAGGTCAGATTATGAAAGCAGCTGGCTGCATGGAATCAGTAGTGGGCAGTGATTTTTTTAAAGTGATTTGGTTGTTTGTGTACTGGGACTAGAGCTGGGATATTATGCTGGGATAACATCCCTGGTCCAGTTTCAGTCTGACCAGTCAGATACAGCTATTGGCACTATCTTCGCTTGAAAATGGTCCCATGACACTGCTACTTCTTTTGAATCATAGTGTAGTCCAATCTTGAATATAGACTTTGCCTGCCATGTCTCCTAGCTAATGGGCTCTATAAATTATATGTAGGTCTTTTTCCACTTTTTTTATTTTAAAATGTTTATTGAAAAATATTTCAGTTTTACAACACAACACAGTTCTGACAATAACAAGTACAGTTACAAACAACAGTGAGAGGAGTGAGGGGTACACAACAGTGTAGGTGTGCATTTACAGAATCATTTCTTTACGTATATTGGTATCATGGGTACAATAAGTTAAGTCATAAGTGGTATTGGGGTACTGCACCCCTTGGTCCTTTTTGGTCCCCTCTCCTGCATAGGCTAGGCTCTTCGGTGGTTACAACCCCTCATGGCACCTTTTTTCACTTTTTAGTAACTCATTAATAAGTTCTGATAGAATATTTTATAATGAAGATACTTTTTTCCATTTTGGGAGTATCCCAAACATCCTAATATTTTTTCTTTGTGATCTCTTTTCTTGATAGCGACATAGAATTTGACGGCAGATAAGGACTAATTTTCCCACATAGTCTACATGTTTATCTCTACCTACTGCATCACCACAGACCCTACTTGATCTCTGGCTTATCCCTCCTTGTCTTATCACTAAGGTTCCATTATGCCTTATCCATTCTTTCTTGAACCCCATTACAGTTTTTGCCTGACCCCACCAACTCTGCTGAGAGGCTGTTCCAGGCATCCACCACCCTTTGCATGAAGAAGTATTTCCTCACATCTCACCTGAGTCTGCCCCCCTCCAGCTGAATAGCATGACCCCTTGTCCTTGAGCATCTGTTTTTTTTTAAACAATGCTTTCCTCTTGAACCTTATTTATACCTGTAGCTTTCTGTCACATCCCCCACTCCTTCCATTCCTCAAAGGCATACATATTAAGGTTCTTCAGTCTTTCCTCATAGGGCTTTTGTTGCAGACCCTGCACCATTTTGGATGGCCTCCTTTGGAGCCCCTCCACTCTTTCTATGTACTTCCAGAGATGAGGTCTTCAGAACTGAACACAGTTATCCAAGTGAGGTCTTACCAGTGATCCATACAGGGGCAACACCACTTCCCTCGTTCTGCGGAGATACCCTTCCTTCTGCACCCCAGCATCACACTAGCACTCCTGACTGCCTTGTGACACTGCCTACCCATGTTTAAGTCATCAGATATGATAATCCACAAGTCTCTTTCCTTATTGGTGGTCTCCAATACCTCTCCTCCCATTCTGTACTCCGCCCCAGGTTTTCTGTGTCCCAAGTGCATGATTTTGCACTTTTTTTGCTTTAAAGGACAGTTTCCATACCCTTGACCACTCCACTCCTCTAACTTTTTCACATCTCCTGTCATCCCCCGAGTGTCTATCCTTTGTAGATTTTAGTGTCATCTTTGAGCAGGCAGACCTTTCCATCCAAACCCTCAGCAATGTTGCTAATAAAGACTTTAAAGAGGACTGGTCCCAGTACAGATCCCTGTAGTAGCCCACTGGTCACCATCCCTTCCTCAGAGTGAACTCCATGTACCACCACTCTCTGTCTTTTTCCCTTAACCAATTTCTTATCCAGTTTACCACCTTTGGTCCCACTGCTAGGTTACCCAGCTTGCTTAGTAATCTCCTGTGTTCAATGGTGTCAAAGGCCTTGCTGAAATCTAGGTAGGCCACATCCACTGCTCTTCTCTGATCCAATTCCTTGGACACCCAGTCAAAAAATCTATTAGATTAATTTGTCAAGACCTCCTCCTGTGAATCTATGCTGTCTCAGGTCCTGAAAGCCACAGGATTCAACGTATTCCACTATCCTTTCCTTTAGTAGTGATTCCAATAATTTCCCCATGGACCCCTTCTGGCCAAATTGCCTTATCCTATTTCAGTTCCTTCAGGACTCTCACCTCTGCAAATGGGCTAGTGTCCACCACACTTCCTTTGATGCTCCTCTCACTTTTCTGTGGCCCCTCTCCTTCCCCTTCTTCTGTGAACACTGAATAAAAGTATTTGTTCAAGGTGTCTTCTTTTTCTTAGCCCCCTTTCACACAATCCCCATCCTTCCGTTCTTAATTTTACTATCCCTTCCCTGGTTCTTTCTCTTTTTGAATTCATACCTAAAAAATATCTTGTCTCCTTTCTTTACTTCCTGGGCTATTTTCTCCACTGTTTGCACCTTTCTGCTCCTAACTGATTTCCCTACCTCCCTCTGTTTCTCCAGATACAGCTCCATATCCTCCTCTTTCTGTGTCTTTATATACCTCCTGAATACTAACTTTTTTGCCCTTACTTTCCCAGTCACTTCCTTAAAAAGCCATAGAGGTCTCTTTTTCCTCTTTCTTTTGCTTACTAGCCTGACTCAGAGGTTGTTGCCTTCTCTATGCTGCTTTTTGTTTCACCCAAAGTTCCTCCACTCCACCCAAGACCTCCCCCCCACCACCAGGGCATCTGTGATGCATTCCCCCATCTTTTTAAAATTAGTCCTCCTGAAGTCCAGGACCCTTGTCCTTGAGTGATTCGATTCTGCCCCAGTACTTATATTGAACCCCACAGTACGGTGGTCACTTGTCCCAGGTCCCAGGTCCCAGGTGTCCACCCACTGTGATATCTGCAACACTGTCTCCTATTAGTTTTACAAGGTCCATTACTGCCCCCTCATGAGTGGGCACTCTAACTATTTCAGAGAAGATGGAAGGTGCTCCATTCACTGTTGTGCACAGTTCAAAATCATTACATACAATCATAGAAGAACCGGCACCAACAGCATAAATGGATTATCGTTACAAACATGTTATTCCATTTTTAATTTCAGTTTTAACACCATCAAGGGAGTTAAAACAATACTCACTTGTAGCTCTGACCAGTTTTCCACATAAGCACTTCCCCATGGAGGCTGGTCATGTGTGCCCATCTCCAGTTTTATTACATAACATTGCACAGGTGTACATGATAAAACAATTAGAAAGAACACACACAACAGTTAAAATAATTTATGAAGAATTATTCAACAGCACTAAGTCAAGTTACCTTTAGGTACACTTTTTTTATGGCTAAATACATGTGAAAGATCCCCAGAACCCAAACTGTAGGCAGGTAATAGCTGTGACAGCTTATGGATTATAAATTGAATTTCCACCCATGAAACCATAGGGGCAAGAGGGATCAGAAACCTGTAGAAGTAAATGACCCCATCATTGTCATAAATTCCAGTGTTGTCAGTGCCCCAATCACAATTTATCAATGATTTTCTTCTTTTTTTTTTATAGAACATTTTTCACCCACTCCTGGCAAGGGGCTTGGTGCTGGCTATGAGGACCATCTGGGGCTCCATTCTCCCCCCTCGCAGGGGATCATGCTGCACGGTAGCGGGGCTGGATATTTAGTTACTTGCCTGTTTTGCTCCCCACAAACCCCACCCCCTGAGGATGCCTGCACTAAAACCAAGGTCCAGATTGTGGATATGTGAATGCATGTCCCAGCCAAGTATCTAACGGCATCCTCCCATCTGCACACCTGGGGTACCATGCCTCCCTGTGCAGTAACCGTCCCCACAGGAGGACAGCATCCTTTGGGACACTCAAGCCTCCTCCCCCCGGACTGGCCCCCGATAACTCAGGCTCATTTCTGGACTGTGGTCAGAGGTGGTAGTGCAACCACCATGCTGATGGGCCGGCAATACAATGTATCAATGATTTCTGTTGGTACATAGTGGGTGGCCTAATTCATTTTCAAAAATTCTATTTCCTAAAATAGATGCATCATGCAGCAGGATTTTTTTAGCGTGACTTTCCGTTATGAGAAGGATGTGAGACTCAGAAGTATGTAGCTCTAATATCCACTCTAAAAAATCTGTACATAGTATGCGTGCATTGGTCTATGAGTTTGTACTATGTACAGTACACGATCATTGACACTTCAGGCAGTAGTTGACTGTGGAGGGCCGAGTCATTCACCAGTTCTGGTTGGGTCGGGAGGGAAGTGGGGTGGGGATCCAGTCCTGATGGAGCGGGGGGGGCACTACACTATGGAAATATTTTTGAACTATTCTTCTGTTCATGACATCGGGGATCAGGCATGGAAGGGGGGGACCCTACACTATGGAAATGGGTATGGGGTGGGATTGCATTACCCCCAGGGATTGGGCATGGAGAGGGGTCTACTACACTATGGAAAGGGTTCAGGGTTTATTTCTATTTTGATTGGGGATTGGGGATGGGAGGGGGTACCACAACATTATGGAAAACAGGATCTGGCATGATATTATTGTGATTTGGGATCGGAGATGGGAGGAAGTACCACTAGACTATCAGGAGATCTGCCTTTTACTTTTATTATTCTCAGGGCTGGGAGGGGGGTACACTACACTTTGGAAACACCGGGGAGAATGTATTTTATTTTGGACATCAGGCATCAGGAATGGGAGGGGGGAACTTACACTATGGAAATGGGGGGGTATTAATTTATATTTACATTTGGGATTGGGGATGAGGGTTATCACTTGACTACTGGGGCACACAGATTGCTGTACACCTGTCTGCACTTCTGCAGCCTGCCTGTGGGTGGCCGGCTGATTTACCCATGCCTTTTCCAAGCCTAACTTTGGGTGGTTCATTTCTGGGTTGTGGCGGCAGATGCACCACACAGCTGAATATTGCAGAGCATAGCATATTCAAGGAACTACCCCCTTTCTTTGTGCCGCATACATTAATTATGTAAGATGGCACATTCGGAGATGCACGATGAATCTCTCCTGTTCGAATATTGCACTTCAGCACATTTTCTGAGCTGCACCATGCACCTCTCTTTAGGCCAATATGTGCTGCACATCTCCTTTGAAAATGTGGGCCTATATTTCTGTAGGGCCTTACAAGGCTTTAATTGCTTTTTTTAGAAGCTAGACTCTAATCACTAAAATCTCTTCTGGAATAAACATCCTCTTTTAGGTACTGTATTAAATATATAGTTTGGATTGTATATCCCCCATTCCTGTTCATTACAACCACTGAATAAAAACCTCTAAATCTAAAGTAAATTATTTTTATTAAGTTTTATTCAAGTCAGTAAATTTCTGTTCTTTTTTGTTATTTTAGTGACTGAAAGTATACAATCCCAGTTGTGGCTTAATTCACCATAAACCCTGATAACTTTTGATGTAAATGCAGTGTTCATAATACACATGCATTATGCAAGCAATAACACACGATGAGGTGTGGTTTATCGCCTGATAAGAGCACGCCCAGGGGTGTACTAAGGCATGAGGCGCTTGCGCCGAGTGCCTTATGCCACTGGGCGTGCTCTTATCAGTTACGATAAACCACACCTCGGAGTGTGGTATTGCGCTTATAAAATGGGCTGATAAGTAACTAGTTCATTATAAAAAAATAAAAAATAAAAATTAGTAAAAAAGATGTAAAGTGAGGTTTAAGAGTGAACCAGTAAAAAAATAGTCCCTCATTGGTCCAGATACAGAAAGAAAGGTACTGGTCAAATTATTTGTTTTTCTCTCCTGACAATGTATTTGTAACTGAGAGACAGTATTTTAATTTTGTAGTCTCATCATACTGTATTGCTAAGTGACACACTGTGATTTTAATTAAATGTATGGTTCGTTAGTAGTAGAGCAGGGATTTCTTTGTCAGCGAGCATGCTGTGCGCCACTATATCATTTTAGTGACAACAAGCGTGTTTGTTGTTGGGGACTTTTATTTATTTTCTGGTTTGTTTGGTATAGATTTAAACCATTTCTTGTTGATTGCAGTCCAGTGAGTTTTCTGGGAGCGAGTAAGTTACTGAGTGAGTGTGTCATATAAGAGCCGCTGTACTGCCAGGTTTTCACTTCCTGGTTTAGCGGTCACTGTACTGCACGGTTTTCAGTTACTGGTTGTTGTGAGGGAGACTGAAAGATAGTAAAATGAAGGAAAAGCAGGAAAAAAATGTTGTCTTGTGTTCTGTCCTGTCATCGATGTTGGATGAACGCCAGCATAGAGAGTGCGGTTGCAGTGCAGCTGATGTCGGGTTTACTGTTAGCGGTCGGTGATTTCAAATGCTGGTTGTAATCGAGACATCGATCTGTACTGGCCAGGAACAAACTGAAAGGAAAAAAACATGAACAGGTACTAACTTTTTGAATTTATTTGGGTGGAGAAAATGGGGAGGTCTGTAGTGCTCTCTCGGTGCAGCGATCATCACTTACTGTGAGCTCTGCCAGCCAGCGTTTCAGTTTATGCTTGGCAGAGGTCACTGATTAGTTGATGTGGTGGGGCATATTGGTGGGCAGTTGTCCCGGTTGGCAGGATACATGCTGATAAGGACACGGCAGAGACTGCCTTCCAGCCAATCGGGATTCTGGATTTGTTTAGCCCGTTTTATAATATGATGTAAGGCACAAATTGCTCCTCGGTCCTTCATCCAGTCAGTATACATTGCTAAACGAAACTGAACCATAACTGATTAACCAAATTATGTTCATTGAAATCAGGTAAGCATTCTGACTCTTGGACTCCAAATACCTTAACTGGTTGTCAATGTGCTAAAGGGACTGATACTCCATAGGGTACAAGATCAGATAATTAGCTTATGAACTTTTTATACAGCCATTCCTTTTCTTTGGAAAATTCATTTTTTTATATCAGCACTGCCAACTATAGTATGTCACTGACATGTTTATACTGTTTAGTCTTAGCAGAGGATATATGCTTTGTTACCAGTTGAGAATGTACACTATTTTGCTTAACACAATAGAAATGGTCAAAATTATTCTGATTGCTTATTGTTTAACTTTGCTAAGATACCAGTTTGATTGTACTACATTAGTTGACTAATGTCTATAAAAAACAAATGCTTGGTGCTAGATGACCTTGAGATATGTAAGTATGTGTGAAGTAGACAGTTCTCTGTTGAGATAAATCAACAGAATGAAATATGAGTTACTGCTACGAAGCAAAAAGGCATAGCTTAATGTATTTTGTCAAGTAAACTCATCTAAATATTCCCACAAAATAGAGTTGTTTCGCTTGTTTTGATAAATGATGAAATACAGCATCTTGCTTTCATGAATGCCAAGGAACAATAGGTAAACAATCAGTCATTACTACATTCCGACACAAGTAGTCTCAAATATTTGCAATTATCACACTATGCTATTCTCTTCTGCTGAAGGGAAATGAAACAGCTTATCTACCAATGTGGTGAAGGATCAAAGAGCTGGCAGAGAATGTTCAGTGAGCCAAACAAGTTTTCAGGAAAGGTACAAGGAATTCTAAAACTACTATGGATATCCTAGTTTAAGGAATAGAGATGGTCAGGTGTTGGTGGTACAGGTCCTCTTTTGAATATTTAGAATACTTTGTATAATTAGGTAGTACAACTGGCTTGTTGCCCTCTTACATGTAATTGATACAGCATGAGATAACTCTACTTTGTGCACTCTTCTTCAACAGTCCTTAAAAATAATCTGGAGAAAATGAGATCTGTGATTGGCTGACATGTATCACATAACTGATCAATTGATAGAGCTATAGAACACCAACACCCTCGTACTAGTGGTTATGCAAACACGCTTCTGTATATTACCAGTGCAAACATCAGTATTCAAATAATTCTATAGATCTCCATGGAAACAATTTACTTACAGTACATTCTAAAAATATAAACACTACTATATCATAGCAATGTTAAGACTGAATTCAGTTTTTAAACTTTTTTTGCAGTTTTCTACTTTTTTCTTAATTTCTCAAAAACTAATACCACTTCCTAAGTGCAGTAATTTACACTTGGGTGGGCACTGAGTGAATCAGTGTGTTCCCAGATGACTGAAAACCACATACCTGGGGTGTGCAGCAATCCTTCACTCTAATAGGCATATCAATTACTTCATACATCCAGACTGCATGTTGTTTTATGACTTTGCCATTTAGTTTGACTGAAAGTATCACTACAAGCAATGCCCCTTTTGGGGTTATGACCAAATCTCAAAATTCCATCAAGTGAAAGTTATACATTGACCTCCACCTCTTGTTTCTGATACCCTTTAAAAATTAGGGCTACCATGTTCATGGGAAATTTTAGTTTATGTCCCACTATGCCATTTTACTGTGGTGAATAAATGTTTCTTCACCATACTGGCTTGAAAGATATTGATAGACTATTTCCAGTATTTCTCAAATCCATGTTGGATGTACTATACCACAATGGGTATATACAGTATGGGGCTAAGAGATGGGATAATGCCCACAGTGCAGGTCTCAATTTGTTATACCTGAACTGTAACAGAAATTTTTCCAGCATTAGCAGTAGTTGTACTTTTGTTTCATCTGCAGGTGTACTGCTGATATCCTACTGAACCATCTTTTCCCAAGTTTTGTTCCATCTAAGCATGGTGCCAGAAGGAGTCACTCTCAATGCAGAAGAGTACAGATTATATCTGAGGACTACCCCATGAGCTCCAGGTATGTTAACGTTTAGATTACTACATTTTCTGATCCACTTGTGTTCGACAGGCCAAATGCTGATCAGCAGCATCAGCGGTGCATCACAAAATACAAGGAGTTCTGCTCTGCAACCAGATGTAAAGCTACTTTGCCAGAACTGTAACCGGCACATCGTGGATATATTGGTACCATTCCTGCCTTAATGGGATGCACAAGGTGAAAGGGCATGGGATATTACACTTTTAGTTGGGGGTGGTCTGAATCCAGTTTAATAAAAATGTGCCATGCCTCCACATATAGTAAAGGTTCATTGAGCCTGGTGACAGTAAGGTGCAATTCCCAGGATGAAATTCTTCCTCACGTCTGCATCTCCTCACTAGGCCACTCCTCCCATAGATCACACAATGCCATAGTAAGCTCTCCAAGGCATGCAAATACCCATTCTAAAATAAATCACAACAATTAATTCAAATAGAAGAAAAATCAGTGTTATGTAAGGAAGAAGAACCTGAAATGGTGAAAAAGGAATGGTTAGCAAACAGTTTTGCTCATGCACCATTGTCTGATGTTCCAGTGCCCCATGTAGGCCCAGTCTGATAACACATGGTCACTATTCAGTGCCCTATTAGGCACAGCCCCATCCAGGCACAGCCCTCTAAATGTTCCTCTCACTCCACACCATAGTGCATACAGTACCTCTCTTCTCCCGTCCTGTACTGGGGGCACTAGATTTTCCCCATTGGTACCAGTGCTTATACCAATTAAACCTTAAAGGGAGCTCCCAAAATGTTACTGGATACCCATTTGTGGAGCCAATGTAGACCCAATGGTGCTCTATGTTCTTGTTTAGCAGTGGTGTACTTTAAATAAAAGGTTAGCAATACCTTGTCAACAGCAAACTCCAAACAAAAGGCCTTAAAGCTCTATGTGAGATATGTGTACTTCTGGCCAGATAACCAATCCAGTAAACATTGTCCAACTGTTTCACAGTTTGTTTTTTTTGTTTTGTTTTTTTCGTAGTGGAGGCTAATCCAGGGTTTACTCGTATCTTCAGTTCTTAGGGAATCTTCCTCAATGTCTGAGGACTATTAACACAGTTGGCAGAAATCCTTTCATGGCTGGCATTATCTTAATTTCAGTGTTAGTTGAGATGGGGTGACTACACTTGGTGTCAGGCTTTAGCTTCTGCTAGTGGTGTTGCAGTTTCTGGCATTGCTAGTGATGCTGTTCAGGGGCTCTCCTGGTTTCCACAGTCACTCACCACCTTTTCCTCCTCACAGGCAGCTATCAGCTTTAAATTCAGGTAACAATCAGCATGTTGTTGCCTATCATTATGGATGCAGGATATCTGTGTCACACTCTTTTATTTTTACCTCTGGCAGATGATCAGTCTGTTGCTTACAATAGATTCAGTCTGCTTACTCTTTGGTGAGTGATCTGGTTTCCCTTCCCCTGTTTCTTTTCTAGCTGTTAAAGCCAGTGGTCATCCTCTGGTCCCTGGTTGTGCAGACTCAGGCTGGTCCCAGATGTGATTGCCACTCCCCCACCGACCTTCTCAAGTGCTCCTTCCCTCATGCACTGTCCTGCAGGCTTGGAAGTTGATCAAAGTTCTCCCCCTCCACAAAGGGGGTGATCTCTCCTCCCCTTTCAACTTCTGTTCCTTCTTCTTCTTCTCTGTGTTCCAAAGCTGCAACAGAAATCCATCTACTCCCAGCTGTCTGACTTCCTTTACTTTTCCATCTTCTCCCCTTTCCAGTCTACTTTTCAGAAGCACCATTTCACCACCTCCTCCTTGCTTTGTGTTACTGACTCTTTTTTCTATGGGATGGGTGAGGGGTATATCATTGCAGCAATTTTCATCGATCTGGCCATAGCCTTTGATTTTGCAATGTGTTACTGACTCCATCATCTATGGGATGGCTGAGGAGCATATCACAGCATCAATTTTCATAGATTCTGCCAAAGCCTTTGATTTGGTTGCTCGTCCACTTGTCCTAGACAAGCTGAGTTCTGCTGGCCTCTTCTCCTCCACTGTTAAATGATTCCATTCTTATCCCTTAGGCTGTCAGCAGTTGGTACAGGATGGTGGTGTCCAGTTCCCTCTGCTCCCAGTCCAGGATAGAGACAATAGGGCTCCATCCTGGCACCTGTCCTATTCTCTATTTTAATCAATGACCTCCCTTCTCCCTCTGCCAACTCACATAGTCACATATATGTAGATAACACAGATCTCTGCACCTCAGGCCCTTCAGCTAAGGCTGTGGAAGTCTTGCTCTGGTAAGATTTCCAAAATGTCCTGTGTTGGTTTCAGGAAAACAAATTCCAGGTCAGCACCAATAAAACAGTGTCATGACCTTTGGATCCAGCCAGAAACTGGCCATGCTTGTTTCCCTCCCTTCTGTCATCACCCTGAATGGTTCTTCCCTTGAAGTGATTCATTCCTTCAAGTACCTCAGTGCATGGCTTGACAGCAGGCCTGACTTCTCTGCCCACATTAATGCCATCCACACCAAGCTCCACCCCAACTTTGGTGTCCTCTACTTTAATAAAGGCTGCCTGACTCTGCATGTCCACTGGGAGTATGTTATCAAAAAAGTACTGCCAGTCATTGACTATGCAGATATGGTTTATGGTACACCTCCTTCCTCCACTTCCCTTGCCAGACTGGATACCATCTGTAATGCTTTATGTTGTTTTGTTATTAACTCACCCCCTCACACCTATCATTGCACATTCTACTCCTCCCTGTCCAACCTCCCTCACCCCTCCCATCAACTGCACCACTGTGCATCTTTCATCTCTAAGTACAGGTCTGAGGCACTGCCCTCATACTTATACACATTTATTTCTCCCATTCCATCTGCCTCTTACTTCTTTTGCTTCAGGGATCCTTGCACCTTCTTCCTCCTCCATCCTCGCTCCTCCTCAGGGCAGTAAGGTTTCTCTTGTTGTCTCCCCTCCCCTGGAGTATCTTCCCATCTTCCATCTGTCTCTCACCCAACCCAGCTTCCCTTAATCTTCAGCTTAATTCCCTGCCCTCCACCTCCTGCTCCAGTCAGCTCCCTACCTGACATGCCTGTGTTCCTCTCCCCTTCCCTGTCCATGCCCCCTGTCAGAGGTTGGTTTTACTTCTCCTAACTTCATCGCACTGATATGTTTAACCAGCTGTCGAACTGCATTTCAGAATGTAGAGTATTGTATTCCTGTCTCCTGCTTCTATTACTTTGTACTTTTGCTGTGTTGCTCTACATTTGTTTGCACCTTATTTGTCTACTATACATCAACTCTATTGTATTCGCTTGAGTATTTCCCCTTCCCCCTTCAGCAGGCAACACATGAAAATGAGTCTTGGCTCACGGTGCCTTTCCCTGTTACTAATTGTTAAACAAAATAAATTAATAAATAAATAAATAAACAGTTTGTCTGAGCTGTTCTGGCAACCACCAGGTGTGGACCGACTTTGTGCTGTAACAGTTCATACTGTTCACTGGGCAGAACTCAGCTCTCTGTTGATCCGAGGAACTATTAGTCACACTAGGCTGTGCTTGAGGTTCATTCTTTCACACCTGACTGGTTGCAAACTTGCACCAGAACTCCACTACTCTTCCTGTGGCCCACGGACCCCTTGTGGCTCCCCTTCAGGATCTGCAGCCTCACTGGCCAATGGAGATGAGATCAGTGTGCACCAAAATTATGGTGGCTTTTGTGCCCAGGGGACACTGACATAATTTGTTTTTTAGACCTGTTGCTCTCATAACAGTCTCTTGTGCTCCTGTTAGTGTTTGTGTGGTCCACATATAATGTCCAATATGGCTGGGGTACCATTCTGGTACTTCCTGGTCCATGAAGAGTTCTGATTGACATCTCATCAGTGGCAGGGCATGGCACATTTCATGTGTGTCAGAAACCAAATTACGGCAGACTGAGAAGGCACCAAATAGCCCTGTACCCTTGCTATACTCTGGTCCCTGCTTCAAGTTCTGTGAGGGACCAAAGAACATAACCATCAGACTAGAGACTTGGGAAAAATGAAGGAAATCCAGGTATGCACCAACCTCTTTGCACACATCTTTATAGCAATGTGTTAAGTGGTAAAACTTAAATATGTACATCCTTTAAAAATTGTTCCAGCAGCACAATTTGTTTGAATGTCTTACTGTTAATCGTTTAGCACTCCTTTTCCTCCTGCTTCCCAGGCTGAACCTGTTTACAGCTCTGTACACTATAGAATATTACTCATAGAAAAATCTACCATATGTTAAGCAAGAGATTGACTTGCAGCACAAACTGCCAAAGAAGGGAAATGTGACATTAATTTTACAAATACTGCACTACTGATTCTTGGTGAATCAGTTTGGTTTCCCTAGAGTTTAAATGGTTACATTAAACAGGGTGAGTATTACTTTATCTCTGCCACCCTCTCCAAAGGCATAGCAAGAAGGTTTATTTGCATGTGAGTGAATCTACTTGCTTTAAAACATCGATCATGTTTAGTTAAACTCACACTAAATCAATTTTTTGCATAGCTTCTCAATGCAGTTTAAAATATAATCCGTAGACTCAATCTTTTACACAGGGGGACAGATTTTCAAAACCCTGAGATTTCCTAATGCCCCAGATGTGCCAAAGATATGGTGCATCATACTTGCTGCAATTCAGTGTGATTTTCTATGCCATGCAGGGAAATGATGCAAGCTAGACCATCTTTTTGTGGTCTAGCTTGTAACAGTCCCTGGGAACAATTTCACAAAGCTTGCACCTAAGATTAGGTGCAAGCTACCGTAAAGCAGGTAACCTGTCACAACTGTGCCTAAGCTTTGAAAATCGGGCATGGTTCCAGCAAAGAGGTATGGCATACAGAAAGGGTTTGATGCATGACTTGATGCAAGCCCAGCACCACCCTTTGAAAAACTGGTCCAAGGCAACAATTTAGCATGGCTTACTAACTGTAGCATCTTTGGCTACCTCTCCTTTATCCCTATATATCCACTTATGAATACCTTTGTGCTTTCTTTTCTTCTGCTCAATGTTTCTCTCTGTCTTTTCATCTGTCACTCTGACTCTCTTGCTCGTTATCCATCATTATTTCTCTCCTTCTGTAATTCTGATGCTGGATTTTCCAACCCCTGTTATTGTTTATTCTTCTCCATCTGAGTTTGATTTGTGTTAACAGTTAACTCACATTCTTCACTTTGATCTCCTTACACTATTCGTAAATCTTAAAGTTTGCAATATTGTTAAGAAAAAATGTAGACATATTTAAATATTTAAATACACATTTGACTTTCTGACCTCTTTGCAGTCTCACACAGCCTACCTGTCGGACGCCTTCCACATCAGTTAACCTATATTAGATCGATACCTAGCACGCACTCTGACTTGACAGGGCACATCACATCCTCTCTTGCTCTCTGCATAGCAACCTATTCTCACCTGCTGTCTGTGTATGGTGCACTGTTTGGGGACCACGCTTTGTTTACCACAGGCTTTCTCAGGCTGGCCTGCTCTTTCTTCCCTAGCACAGGCGTTTTTACCTAGACTAGATGTTTACAATATGGTATGTTTTAACTGCTCCATTGTTGAGTTGTACAAATGCATAATATCTTCCTTTGTACTACTGCCTGTATTCTTACTGTATTGTAATTTGCCATGCTAGTATACTGTATCTAAAGAATGTCTGTTTGTTGTCCATTGTATTTTTGCCATTGACAGTATAACGTTATGTAAAGTGTGTCTGTTGTTGGTTTTGCTGTATCATCTCTTTTTGGCCCAGGTCATGACTGAAAATGGTCCTCTGGATCAGTGCACTTAACTGGTTAGCAAAAACATACATAAATACATACATAAAATATGCCACTAACTTCTTCCAAGATCTGTTTTCATAGTTATAGAAATATTATTATTTATACATAATCATGTCATGATGCATCACCATGTTCACATGCATGTGTTGTACATCATATAAATCTTTAAACACATCCATGTTTACTGTATCAGGGAAAGGCATATGCTGACTCAGATCAAGCTGTTTCCCAATATGTTTAGCTAGAGTGAAGCCCTAGTATAGAAACTCCCTTAACGTCAAGCAAAATGCTCTTTATAACAGGAATATTCTTATTATAGGGTTTCACTTAAAAACTATGCAAAACCCATGCAAAATCAATTGTTACCATAATAAAGCCAGATCCAAAGCAGTTGCCCTAGGGTACCCATTTAATCAGCATCAGAAACAATTGCAATAATTTTTTAATTCAAAAAACAGTCTAGTAGTAAAGTTTACTCCTGCTTCACTGCTCATTAAGGAACAGTTTTAAAAGGTCTGGTCACACAATTGCTTTTATAAGTGTGATGTTCTCGATACAGTTAAAATGCATTCTTATACAAGACAAAATAGCACTGGTGTATAGTAAGTAGAAATAAATTGGGAAACAAATCCAAATCACAGGCACACCCTGCAAATTTATTGTGGTGTGCTGCATCAAATGGAAAATGATCTGAGTGTTGTGATGACCCACAGATGCAAAACAAAAGGGCCAACAATAAGGACTAAAATGAGATGCCTACCATTTCATCTGACGTGGGCATCGATTGCTGCACCTGGTAACCACCCTGCAACATGAGCTATAAAACAGACTTCCACCAGACACAAAGCAGAACAGTTCACTAGTGATAGCTTTATCAATGCAGACTGAACTTCCAAAGCCCTAACAGAGCTGTGTGCACACACACACACACACACTGCAATGTATGCATCATGGCTGACACTTCCGTGTACTGTAGGAACCTGTTATTTTGCTTTTGGATGATTATGTGACTGGCGCCCCACCCTGCGAAAATGAATGGGCATTGTGAAAATGTTTTTGTATGCAGGATGCTTTAAAAACCTATGTTCTTATAAGTGGGCTTCACTGTATAATAGTGGCACATAGATAGGACTGAGTAGTCACTTTCATGTTAGACTGCATTTGTTGGCAATTTATGCTGTATCTCAGATGTCTTTTTAGCTAAGGAATGAAAATGCCCATTGTAGCAGAATCTCAAAATCCTGCATTATTGGTAAAAATTGAGGAAGCAGTTTAAAAATTAGAGAATAGGGTCATCCAGATTGCAGTTATGAATTTCAAAGGTGCTTCTTTTAGGAAAAGATAGCTAATAAAATAGTGAAAATACAAAGCTTACAATTTTTAGGCTCTTGAGATCCCTACACAAAGATGGTGCTTTTGCAAATTTTATATAAAATATTTAATTTAAAACAAGTTACAGTAGAAATGTTTTTTTTTAAAGCTTGTAGCACATGTTTTAGCACTTTTTGATATGTTTATGAGATCATAATTGCATGGCAAGAGGCTAAATAAATGTATCATATAGTTATGGCCTTCTTCTGAAATTACATGAAATGCCAGTGGTTGCAGAATATTTTCATTTGACAATAGGCAAAATAACTTCTTTCAATGGGTCACAAATAGCTCACAAAATGGCTATTTAAAAAATATATAGAAAACTCTTTCTTTCATTTTACTGGGATCATGATCATTCACTGTTGCCCCTCACATTTCCAGACCCTGGTAATAAAATCAAAACCCCTACCTCATCTTGTGTTGTTTCCACCCCCTTTTGACCCCCCGGCCACCCTCAGATTCCTAGTAATGAAAACCAGAAACATAGAATGATGACAGCAGAACAAGACACTTAGTCCATTGTGTCTGGCTATTTTCCTATCTGAGCCATATCAGCCTATCACTGGTCATGAAATGGCAAAATTCCTCAAATGCAATTCAGTCCAACTACCTCCCTGCACACCATTGGATGCATGGACCCCTGGTAACAAAACTCTCCATTCCTGCTATATCCCTTCTTCCTCCTTCCTCATACTGGAAATTCTCAGACCCATCCGGCTGGAAGCAATATCTCTCCCCATTCCTTCAATATCCCCACTACTCCACCTGTTTCCAAATTCCCAATAAAGTAATGCCTCTTTCACCTTCCTGCTGTGCTCCACTCCCTCCATACTCCTTCAGCCAGGTCCTTGAACACCTACTAATAAAAAGTACAGATGCCAACAAGGTAAATTAGTACACTCTGTTCCTCTGTGCTGTGCTCAGTACCCCTCTGTGAAGCCCACTACTACTGTAGTAGTAGCATTTTGGGGCCCAATGAACACCATGTTCATTATGCCCCAAAATGCTACTACTAAAGTAGCCCTCCACTTACTTCTTGATCTGGTAACCATCCAGTTGCAAGCACACTGGTACCACAATTGCTGACATTAGAAAGGCTAGGTACTGCAAACTGAAAGCAAAGAATACAAAGCTGTAGCACTCATGGTTACTCAAAGAAAAAAAAATTAAAACGAGCAAGGTGCTGGTAACCTTGGGGCAGTTAGAGCTGCAGTCTCTTTGCTTTGGCCCAGTATATTACTAGTTTAACAGGACCTTGCTCATTTTGACATTTTCTTTTGTCTGAGTAACCATGTTACACACTTGTGTTCTTTGTGTTCAAATTAAGGTTCCTGCCCATCTGATAGCACTGGCATTCATCAGGAATATGTACTTCCCCTGTGTTTGTATAGCAAACAGATATTTTCAGTCACATTAGTAGTTCCAGTCACTGTATTAGGTATTAACAATTATACACTGGCTAGCTGAGAAGGTGAGAGAAGGGTTGTAGTGATTACAGTCAGGTCGGTGGAATTGGGGGCTACATTTGCATGCCATCATTAGATACTGAGGAGCACATAGGACTTTTGGGAGAAGACAGGAGTGGATGCTGCTGGACACCAGGCAGATTTTTGGTATGGAACAAGGTCAGTGGGTTATCACTGGAAACCATGGAAAGACTGACATAGGCAATGAGAGGAAGGCAGCACCACTAGACACAAGTGGTGAGTACTTGACATGCAATGGTAACAGGGAGAGGATGCCACTGAGCACTAGGGTGTTTTGCAGAACAAATATTGACAATGCTGACTGTGGGTAAAAATGAGTGTTCATCTGATATTAAATATCCTTTTAAAAGGACTAAAATACTTAAAAACAGTATATCATCAATATTATAAAAAGAGTAGAGAAATCTCAGCATCCTGATTGACTAGGACTTGTTGATTGTGACAGCACAACCAATGGAAAAAAGAAATCCTGCCATCATGATGCATGACCTGAGACATCTCTGGTTAATCTTTTAAAATTGTTACTTTTTAATTGGCTGCCATTTTTTCTCCAAGCTGAAAACAAAAGGTCACACTTCATGTCTGCAGTAACAGCTAATGGTCCAGACCATGAAAATCAATTATAAACTCTGTGTGATCCATCCCCATCCCACCACTCCTCTATCTAATCTATAAGAGTGTACAGCAACTGCTGAAGTCAAACAACACCTAACTACAATTGCATTTAACATTTGGTACTGTAAATTGAAGGAAGAAACAAAGCCTCACATAGGCTACATTTCAAGACACTATACAATTTCAAAAGCTACAAACTCATAGCTAAATTGAGGTACAATATGAGAATAAAGAAAAGAAAGATCTATTGAGATAAAACCACAGCACTTCTGCTGATTCTCTGGCCCCACAGTTGATCAGACATTTTGTTTAATGATGTGTATTTACTCTGGGGTCTTGCTTCATTAAACATGTTTGCTAATATTTTGATGGAAGTGCATTGGGGCAGGGTTTCCAATGTGCTTCAAGTCATATTGAGGATTCCCTACTAATAGGTAACAAAGAGTGGATAGATTAATATTGCAGTAAGGGAGTCTATATTAAAATGCTTAATGTATTCTACAGTGCCTATGGATTCTTTGCAAATGTATTTGCATCTTAAAATTAATAACGTACATTTAAAAAAAACTCAATGTAGTTTGTGGAAAGCACTCATCCCTACTGTCAGCAGGTTAAAAAAATGACAGGTACACCAAATTAGTGCTTTAAAGTCATTTTACTCCTCGAGAGACATAGCAGTGCAATAGACAAGGTAGCTTACATTTCACCCATCCATACGGGCTTCTTCAGGGCTAGTGAATTCCATTTCATTGAAGTAATATATACTCTCCCACCAGTGATGTCACTTTCAAATATAAACCAATCAAATCACTCTCTCATTTATTGTATTCACCCATCTTAAGCATTTACATCAAACAAGTACTTTATATACAATCAAAGTAGTAGGAGTCAAACATGAAATCCAAAGTTGATTATAAATGCACAAGCTTTTCAAACAATAATCATGTTCTGATCCCATATTTCATGATACCACCTCACATCCATGATGAACCTTATAAAGAAGAAAACAAATATAGTATAAAAAAAATGTTTTTATATAAAAAAATTAATTTTTTCATTATGTTTATCATTTTTATCACAAGCAACAAAATTTCTTTCTTCATTATTCAATCCATATCGAATCCTTATAAATTAGCTGCAGGCCCATCAGAATAATTCCCAAAAAGGGGGTGGTGGGGAGGCTGTGGTAGGGAAGGGGGGAGAATAGGAGGGGGAAGGGAAAGAGAAGGAAGGATGGAGGAGGAAGATTCAGTGAAAAAATTGGAAGCCAAAAATATATTATACACTCATGACAAAGAGTTTTTCTAGGAAACTATTTCCTTTTTTTAATTAAAAAAGTTTTCAATTCAAATTTCTCATTTACACGGGGGCTGCATAGCTCCCATCCTATAAATATCCATCTTTGTTCTTTTTCTTTCAAAACTGCTTCCATATCTCCTCCCCTAACATGGGTTTTTACATGTTCCAAACCACAGGCCATAACTTTATGTATGGCACTATTTTCCTTTTTTAATTATTAATTTTAATTTATAAGGATTCAACATGGATTGAATAATTAAGAAAAAGATTTTGTTACTTGTGATAAAAATGATAAACATAATGAAAAAGATAATTTTTTTATATAAAAACATTTTGTTATACTATATTTGTTTTCTTCTTTTTAAGGTTCACCATGGATGTGAGGTGGTATCATGAAATATGGGGTCAGAACATGATTATTGTTTGAAAAGTTTGTGCATTTATAATCAGCTTTGGATTTCATGTTCGACTCCCACTACTTTGTATATAAAGTACTTGTTTGATGTAAACACTTAAGATGGGTGAATAAGATAAATGCTAGAGTGATTTGATTGGTTTATATGTGAAGTGACATCATTGGTGGGAGAGTATATATTATTTGAATGGAATATAATTCACTAGCTCTGAAGAAGCCCATATGGACAGGTGAAATGTAAACTACTTTGTCTGTTGCACTGCTATGTCTCTTGAGGAGTAAAATGACTTTAAAGCACTAATTTGATATACCTGTCATTTTTTAACCTGCTGCCAGTAGGGATGAGTGCTCTCTACAAACTACATTGATCAATAATTTTGGAAGTTAGCACCATCAGCCCTATGAATCTCTGTTACAAACGAAAAAAAAAAAAACTCAATTAATAAACTATCACAATTTTTATTTTGAAAATTTAGAATTATACTAGCAACATTGATTCCTTAAATTTTCTTTCTATTTGTCTTTCCTTTATTAGTTTTCAAATGTTGGCTTCGACTTTGTGCTGCTTCTTCCCAAGTTGCCACACCCTCATTTTCTTGCTCACTCACTCCTCACTGTTACACAAGCTCCAACTTATTAATTGTTTCTTCCCCTTGCTGCATGCACTAATGGCATTACCATAATCAGACTACACTCCTGTCTTATCACTTGCTTACATACTCTTTCAGTTTCCCAATCTTTTCAGCTTCTCAAATGTGCCTCTCAACCATCAAATTCAAAAACATATTCATAGCTCTACCATGATTTCACATGACTCCTCATCCATACTTACCTGCTTGCTCCCTCATTTTCCCAGCCCTTGCAGCTTTAATTCACATTAGTTACATTTTCTACCCATTGCGCAAGGCATGTTAGTGTCAATCTATTTTTGCAGAACCCTGATCTCTGCAATTTAATGTCTGTCCCAGTCCTTGTGTAAACAATATGATCACATAAATTGGTTACAGAGTGAAAAGCATGGCAGTTAAGGGTAAGGACAGATGAAAGGGAGTGAGTGACCTTCAATTTTAGGCAGAATCAGTTCCTATTCCCCTAATAACCATGTTTAGCCATTCTCTCATTGACTTGTGCAAATTGTTTACATGGTTACTGAGACAGACACTGATGGCACACTGATGCCTTGGCCACCTTGGAACAGATGTTGCACTGAGGAGTCAAATCCATCTACAGGATAATGTTGAATGTATGGCTATGGAAATGTGTTGAGTTCATTGAACCATACAATAAGTAAGATTCTAGAATACTTTTATTCTAATGATCTGTTTGCATTGTTTTGTAGCCCTGTGCTATACACCTATGATTTTGTAGCCATGTGCTATAAACCTAACTGTTGCCTTAAACTACTGTAGTTTTTGTCATAAAGTAGAAAATAATAATACAGCTCATGGGCTGTATTTACACCACTACCCATTGATTTTCTTCAAACATTTTTCTTCTGTAGAAGTAAAAACTGGTATTTTTGCTACAGCAGTTGTGAAAAGGCATGGGACCTAATTTGCTTTTAACTGAAAAGTTAAAAAGGTATGGAGTGTTTGTGGAGGGGGTGCTTGGAGGAACTCCAACTACGTTTGGTAGTGTATACGACCCCGCGGTCACTGACCCCCAAATTCTACAGACATTTACTAGAAGTGATGGCCAAGGAACAATTCAAGGGGTTAATTTTGGGGGGGATTTTAATTGCACCCCTGACACGGTGATGGACCACTCGAAGGGTAGGGGCAAAGGGGGCAAATTTTTAAAGGACTGGAGGGAAGGTCTATTGATCTTGACTTAATAGACGTGTGGAGGACGGCGAACCCAAAAATAAGAGAATACACCTTTTTTTCTAACCCCCATAAGAGTTGGTTGAGGATAGATCATATTTACACTGAAGGAGGGTGGTATCAAAAAGTAGTGGAGGTACGTCATGAACCCATCCATATTTCTGACCATGCCATGGTCACTCTGATGGTAGAAATGGAAGGATCTGGGAAGAGGCTTAATATGTGGTGATTCCCCACATACCTGATGGGGAATGAGAAGTTTAGGGAGTTTTTGGATGAACAAATGAAGAGATATGTAGACCTGAATAAGGAAACGGCTCCCTATCCACAGATCTTATGGGACGCAGGGAAGGCATACCTAAGGGGGGCGATCATTGGCTTTGTGTCGGAGTATAAAAAAGAAAGGAACAGAAAATATGAGACCCTATTCCACAGGGTTAAGGAACTGGAGGGACAGGTACTTAAAGGGGACGCAGCTAGTGAGCCGGGGCTGGCGGCTGCCAGAGGAGAGCTGAATAATATGTTGGAGGAGCAGGCCAGGGGGCATTTATGGCTAGTGAAGCAGAGATTCTATGAGTGGGGGAACAAGCCTGGCCCCCTCCTTGTTAACCTGATTAAAGGGAGAAGGGGGAAAACCAGAGTGCTGGAAATACGGAACAGTCATGGGAATATTACGAGAGACCCCCAGGTCATTAAGGAAAGATTTAGGGAATTTTATAGCAAGCTATATCAAAGAGAAGCAGAAGGGAACAGGGACAGGATGGAACAGTTTCTCGATGGGATTCGGCTAAGGCAGTTGTCTGAACAGCAAAGAACTGCCCTTGAGGCTAATATTACCAAGGAGAAAATAGGGAAGGCCATTAAGGGTATCAGGTCGGGCAAAGCGGCTGGCCCAGATGGACTCCCTATTGAATTTTATAAGACAGTGAGCCACTGGGTAGTGGATCTGCTCTGGGAAGTATTTAGAGGCACTAGGGAGGGGGTGTCCCTACCACCATCTATGGAAATGGCGAACATATGTGTGATCCCTAAGCAGGGTAAGGATCCTAGGGAGTGCGCTGCCTACCACCCTATTTCATTATTGAATGTGGATGCTAAGATATATGCGAAGGTTTTGGCAGGCAGGCTTGAGATGTTGATGCCTAGCTTGGTGGACCCAGATCAAACTGGATTTATAAAAGGGAGGCATTCATATCACAACATCAGGAGACTCTTGAATGTGGTTCATGTCTCCTCTCGGCGACCAGGAACCACCTTAGTGCTGGCACTGGATGCCGAGAAGGCGTTTGACTGGATTGAATGGGAATATATGATGGAGGCCTTAGGGTGCTATAGGTTTGGCCAAGGGTTTCTAAACATGGTGAGGGTCTTGTACTAGTCACCAAAAGCCTCAGTTGTGGTTAACGGTGGCCTTTCACAAGTTTTTGAATTATTTAGGGGGACTCGGCAGGGATGCCCTCTCTCTCCTCTGTTGTTTGACCTCGCCTTGGAGCCGTTGGCTGCGGCCATCAGACAATGCGAGAGGGTGACGGGGGTTCTGGGGGTGGGGGGGCAGCAGCATAAGTTATCTTTATATGCTGATGATATGATACTGTACTTGATTCGGGTAGAGGAGTCCCTGCCTGCCGCCCGGGATCTAATTGAGTGCTTCTCAGTGTTTTCGGGTTACAAAATAAACGTGGCAAAATCAGAGGCAATGTGCCTGGGCGGAGAACAGTCAGTAGATCTACAAAATTGGGGGCTGCTGGAGGTGAAAGGGGCCTTGAAATACCTGGGGGTTCATATTGGAAGAACATTGGCTGATTTATATCGACTGAATTATACGCCAATGATTGAAGAAGTGTTGAGGGACATGAAAAGATGGAGGGCATATCCGGTGTCATGGCTAGGCCGAATGAATATTATAAAAATGAATATCCTGCCCAGGATTTTGTACTATTTACAGATGCTTCCTCTGGGTCTCACTAAAAAAGATATGAAGAGGTTGGATAGAGGGTTCTCCGGGTATCTTTGGCAAGGAAAGAAGCCCAGAATCAACTTACAGAGATTGAAATTGGAGACGAGAAGAGGGGGGTTAGGCTTCCCAGATGTTAAAAGTTATTTTCTGGCCTCGCAGGCAAGGATAATCAAGGACTGGGTGGTGTGACCGGAGGCAGCATGCTGGCTAGATTTAGAGGGGGAGGGGGTGAAAGGCCGGCTATCAGCCTTTTTGAGGAAGGGAGGCAGAAGGGCATACGCACACCAACCATATCCTAGCCCGATGGTAGTATGGACACTGGAGGGTGGGAACAGATAAGGGCTGGGGTGGGGGTGACAAGGTGGAGATGCTATTACTTCCTCTGAGTGGTAACCCCTATTTCTACCTGGACTGGAGGACCAGAGCTTTCGGTTTGGGACAGAGAGGCATCCAATGTGTGAGAGACCTCTATAAGGCCCGCATGTCTCTCCTTAGAGGAATTAAGGATAAGAGTGGGTTCCCGGGTAGCCAGGCATTTAGATTTTTTGCAGGCTAGAGATTTTGCTCGTAGGCTGGGGGAGCCAAGCTCTCAGCCAGCACAGCAGATGAGCCTGGAAGGGGCAATTTGTAAGGCCCAGAGTAACCCTAAGGGAATAATTGGTGCCGGAGTGCATATCTTGAGGGAAGTTCTGATAGAGGCTAGCTCGAGCAGAAGAGCACGGTGGGAGAGGGACCTTGGGGTCGAGATCTCAGAATCGAATTGGGAGCTAATAATGGAAACACATGTGGGCCTACTGTTATCAAACAAATATAAGGAGTCGGCCTATAAGTTTGTTCATAGGCTTTTCTTCCCTCCGGTTATGGTTCACAGAAGCCGCCCGGAGGTTTCAGAAGTATGCCCTCGATGTAATAAGGAGGTGGGCACATATTTTCATTGTTTCTGGAAATGCCCCCGTCTACAGAGCTTTTCGGAGGAATTGGTAGAGTTCTTACATGAGAGAGCGGAGGCCGGGTTATCCCTGCATCTGATTGAACTATTATTTGGAATTGAGTGGGGGGATGGAGGAGACGGGAGTATGCACAGGAAGTGGCTAAGGGTGGCGTTAGCAATTGCCAGGCAGTGTATCTTAAACACTTGGATCTCTGCAAAAGATCCATCTCTTAATCAATGGAAAACTCTGGTGGCTTCGGCCTTGGCTATGGAGAGGAGGGCTTATCAGATTCAAGAAAGAGCTGAGATCTTTGGAGTTATATGGAATCCGCTCCTTTCGGCCCTCTTCCTGCAGGATTGGAGGGCATAGAGAAGGGAAGGTATGGATAAATGAAGATATTATGTTGGATGCCTGTGAAATGATTTCTAACCCTGAGTAGCTTCCCTAGGAACACACATGCTCTGAGCCCATTGTTTAACACTTTGAGGGTTCCAGTAACCTAGCGAGGATTTATTATTAACTGCTTTGCAGTTTTCATGTATCGTAGAATGTGGATCATTGTAAATAGTTGATGGTTTCATTTAGGATTAAGTTGGCTTCTGGTTTGGGGGGGAAAAAAGAGAGAAAAGGGGAAGAAAGGAAAAAAAAAAGGGGGGGCGGGGGGTTGCGTTTTTTTTTTTTCCCTTTTAGAAATGGTGAGGCCTTCGCCACTGGGATTTGAGCCTTTAATGGAGTTTAAAAATGGCTAAATGTACAGCAAATACTGTGATGAAGTAGAATTTCATTTGAGCTTGCTTATGATACTTTGCCTGTGGCGAAATGAGACATTTACTTATTTTACTTGTTTGTTGTAAAAGTTTGGAAATGCAAATAAAAATTTTACACCAAAAAAAAAAAAAAAAAGTACGGAACTACTAACACTATATGACCTCAAAACATGGTTTCTGCTTGTCCCAGTTCATGCACAAATATTGATCAGTGCCATCAAAGACCATAGTGAGACTCTGATCTCTTTGAAGACAAAATTATCAATCTGCCTATTGTGTTCAGGAGCACAGATAATTGTGCTCATTTGTGTGCTCGTGAAGTTGTTGGCAGACTCTTCCCTGTCACCCACAAAAGGGGTGACACTGTGGGTCATCATACATTTTAGCAGTACAGTTTCTTGCCTAATGGGTCACATACTGGATGTGTGTCCTCCAGCAATTTATTACCTTGATTCAGATACTTAGATACTTGTATTCCTATTGACAAACCTGAGGTGAGCTTTTGCAAATCTTGGGCTAGCTCTCAAAGTTATAGAATATGTTTGCATTAGAGCCATCAAATAGAAAAGAGCCTTTAAGCTGTCTGATGGTGTTCTGCCAAATTAAAAGGGGATGCTTCTGTGAACAAATGAAATAAAGATGAGGGTGGCAATCTTTATGTAAAAAATCTGTCATAAAATTTGATATTTTGCAAACACAAATATAAAATCTAGAACCATGAGCTAGTGAAACTGAAGCAATGGTCTAAGATAACCATCAGCAACGCAGCACAGCATTGGCAACATCTAGCATTTTCCCACAACCTCAGGCAATATGGGCATGGCATACAGCATCAATGTTGTTGAAAGGTCTAGATTGCAGGTGGTACAATGTATTGCCTTGGTCTCCAGTAGAGTAAAGCTATACCAATCTTCACAGCCAAACACTTTGGTAATTGTTTGAGGGAAATTTGCATAGACTCCTACCCAAGTCTTTAAGTTGTAGATTTTCAATGTGGTCAGAATAAACAAACTGTTTATGAACTATATAGATTCACTTTTATCTTACATAGGTATTACAGTGGGCAAATCTTGGGACTTTGTAAAGTGTATAAGAGTGTTATGGGGGATTTTTTTTTTATAGTGTTGATGTTTTCTGTAGAAATCTTTCATCAGTTACTTATATAAAGCAAGCCATAATGACAAGCTAAAGTTAAACTGATTTACAGTGGTGTGTACTACAATAACCTTATTTAAGGAAGCTCTGCCTATAAACATACAAAGATTCCAGCAGATAAGGACATTATGGTCTATTTTGTCTGCTCAATTGTGAAGGTTCCCCTGTGTGTCTACAGTGACCCCCCCCCCGGCCCTTCCTCCCCTTCCTCCCAGCAATGTTCTCTTTCATTCTAGCCTATCCTGTCTTGAAGCTATCCACCATTTTCAGGAATATCAACTCCTCTGGCAACTCATTCCAATTGGCCACAACCATCTCTGTGAAAAAGTGTCTTCTCATCTTCCTCCTGAGTCTTCCCCCCACCAACTTTGGCTACTCCCCATAATGGAATTGTACCCAGTAAGACTGAAGAGGCACTATGTGTTCACCCTATTAATACATTTAAGGTATTTAAAGGTCTGAGTAATATTCCCCCTCTCCCTTCTGTCCTCAAGGGAGTGCATGTTGAGTCCCTGGAGCCTATCCTCATAAGTGTTGCCCTGCTGTCCTTGGATCATCTTGGTTGCCCTTCTCTGGACTGTCTCCAGCAAGATGATATAATTCTTAGAATAATGGCACCGGTATGGTACACTGTGATCGAGGTGCAGTTTTACCAGTGACCTATACAGTGGTAGTAGAACCTCTGCCTTCCTGCAGGTAATCACACTGGCTATGCAGCCCAGCATCTGATTTGCTTTTGCCGCAGCTCTCCTGCAGTGTGCTGGGTGGTTCAGGTCATTCTTGATGATAATCCTCAGGTCCCTTTCTTCATCAGACTTTGTGATCTGCACACCACCCAACCAATATTTGGTTTCTAGGTTCCTTGACCTAAGTGCATAACTTTTTAGCATTGAACCCCACTTGCCAAATGCCAGACCTGGCTTCTATTCTAACCAGTTTTTGACCCATCTAGTGAGCTAGGCCTCCACCCCGAGATCCTCCAGCTTCCTGACCAATCTCCTGTGAAGTACAGAGTCAGAAGCCTTTCTGGTCTAGATACAAGACATCAACCACTTGGACCCTGTCCAGTTTCTTGCTCATCCAGTCAATGAAGTCAACCAGAATAGTCTGTCAGGACCTCCAGAACACAAATCCATGCTGCCTCTCATCTTGCAGTCCATTTTCCTTGAGAAAGCCCATGAGTCTCTCCTTCAGGATAGTCTCCATCAATTTCCCAACTATTGAGGTCAGATTGACTGAACTGGCCTGTAATTTCCTGGTTCATCCCTTCTACTGTTTTTATGATGTGTTACCGTATGTGCATTTCTCCAGTCTCAGAGTACATGCCTGGACTACAGAGAGGTGTTAAACAGGTTTGCACGGGGGCCAGCCAGCACCTCTGCCAGATCCATTAGGACCCTTGGGTGTACTACATCAGGTCCTGGGGCTTAGTCCATCTTCAAGGCCTTTAGGCTGTTTAACACCCTGTCCGCATCTATTACACCATCAGTGACACCCCATTTTCCAGCACTCAGCTCCCCCGCTCCCTTAAGGCACTGGTCCACCTTCTGTCTAGTGAAAACAGACCAGAACTGCTTGTTTAGTATCTCCACATATAATGGTTATAGTTTCTTATAGTATTCCCCTCAATCAGCGGACTCACCGTGCTTCCACCCTGATACCAATTAGAGATGGTGCTGACTGCCCACTTTTTCAGGCTGGATGGATCAAACAACTTAAACCTAACCAGTGGAACTATTGTGTTATACAGTACATAGGACAGTGCATCACCATGTTTTTTTCTTATAGACAATATAAATCTTTCTTGTGTGTACTGTACATACCGAATACTTGCACACACAAATGCATGGGTACAATTTAAGAAAGATAATGTTATCTAACACAGGCACATTTAAATAAAAAATATAAAAATCTGCTAAAGTCATTATTAATATTACATTATTATGTAATGAGTTATGCACAACTGCAACACAATTGAAATATCTGTGGAAAAAAAATGTTTTATTTATCTATAACAGTAAGCCTGCATTAGATATAGGTGAATAGTAGAGTATGTTTATTCTATGTGTATCTAATGATTTTTAGCATCCACAGGAAATTTTTATCTACTGCAATTCCTATTAAATTAAAAATTACAAGCAGATGACTAGGATCTAAAGATGTTTAGTTTTTGCAATCCCAAACTACCTGAAAGAAAAAAAAAAAACTAAACATATTTTGCTGTAGGCAGATCACAAACATGATGGATATCTCCACCATGTTTTTGTTTTTGAAAATGGGATATATCAGATATATTACAGAGATAGAATTTTGGTTTTGTTTATTTATCTGGGTTCATTCTTTGGACCAACATAGAAACATAGACTTTGACGGCAGATAAGGACTGCTTGGCCCACCTAGACTGCCATTTCCTTACCTACAGGATAAGCTTCAGATCCTAGTTAACCAACAGTCTATTTCTTCCTACCCCCACAATAATAATAATAATAATAATAATAATAATAATAATAATACTTTATTTGTAATGCACCCTTCAAATACCAAGGTGCAGTACAGTTAAAACAGCTGACACAGTCAAAACAAAATCATCATCATATAAAATATACAGTACAGATCAACAGTCATCACTACCATATGCTTTTATCCAAAGAAATGATTTTAGGGCCTGTTTAAAGCTCCCCACGGTCATGCACTCCCTAATCCAATGGGGTAGAGAATTCCAGAGGGACAGGGCCACGATCACAAAAGCAAGGGCCGCAGCAGATTTTAAGGTCACCTTCGGAATCTTCAGCAACCCCTCGTCAGCCGAGCAGAGTGGTCGCACTGGGTGATAAGGAATCAGAAATTCTTTCAATTTAAGAATTGCCTTTTGTCTGTCCCATGCATTCTTGAATTCTCCTACAGTTTTAGACCCCACAACCTCCTCAGAAATGCTGTTCCATGCGTCCACCACCCTGTCTGTGAAAAAAATACTTCCTCACATTGCCCCTGAGCTGTCCCCCTCTATCTTCAAATTGTGTACCCTTGTTGTTGCACATCTCTTTTTCTGAAAGATGCTACCCTCTTAGACTCTATTGATTCCACTGAGGTACTTAAAAGTTTCTATCATATCCCCCCTCTCCCTCCTTTCCTCAAGGGTATACATATTAAGCTTGTTTAGTCTCTTCTCGTATGGCTTCTCTTGCAGACCCTGCACCATTTTAGTTGACCTTCTCTGAACTACTTCCATCCTGTCTATGTCCTTGCAGAGAGGGGGTCTCCAGAACTGGATGCAGTACTCCAGATGGGTTCTCACCAGCTGTCTGTACAGAGAGATAATGTCCAGTTTTCTGCTGGTGATGCCTCTCCCTACACATCCCAGTATCTCCCCAGCCCTCCCTACTGCCTTCTCACATTGTTTGCCAACCTTAAGGTCATCTGATATGATTACCCCCAGGTACCTTTCCATTTTTGTTGTTGTTACTACCTCCCCTACCCCCACTGTGTAATCCTCCCCTGGATTTTTGTTTCCCAGGTGCATTATTTTGCACTTCATGGCATTGAATTTAAGCTGCCATAATTCTGACCATTCCTCCAACCTTGCCATGTCCCTTTTCATCCTTTCCATGCCTCCTTGTGTATCAACCCTGTTGCAGAACTTTGTGTTATTTGCAAAGAGGCATACTTTTCCTTCCAGTCCCTCTGCAGTGTCACTTATAAAGACAGTAAAAAGGACTGGACCCAGTACTGAACCCTGCAGTACCCCACTAATAACTCCCCTTTCTTCAGAGTGGACACTGTTTACAATTACCTTCTGTGTCCTGTTGTCCAGCCAATGTTTTACCCAGGCTACCACCTTGGGACCCACTCCCAGGCTTTTTAATTTGTTTATTAATCTTTTGTGTGGGACTGTGTCAAATGCCTTGCCAAAGTCTAGGTAGGTCATGTCTGCAGACCCTCTCTGGTTTACTGCTTTGGTCACCCAGTCAAATAAATCAATGATATTTGTCTGACATGACTTTCCCGCTGTGAGCCCATGCTGCCTTGGGTCCTGTGCCCCACTGGCCTCTAGGTACTCAGCAATTCTTTCCTTCAGAAGTGATTCCATCACTTTTCCTACCACAGAGGTCTAACTGACTGGTCTGTGGTTTCCTGCCTCTGTCTTGCTCCCACTTTTGTGAAGGGGAATCACATCCGCCTTCCCCCAGTCCTCTGATATCACACCATCCTCCCATGATTTGCTAAAAAGGGTAGTCGGTGGTGTCACTAGTTCTCCCCTTAATTCTTTTAGAATTCTGGGGTGAATCCCATCAGGCCCCATTGCTTTTTCCACCTTCAATTTTAGGAGTTTTTTCAGAACCCTTTCTTCTGTGAAAGGACTGGGATCGCCCCCCCCATCCAGAGTGCATCTATTAATTGGATTAGGTACCTCCCACTCCTCCTCTTTTGTGAATACCTAGCAGAAGTATTAATCAGTATCCCTGCTTTTTCACTGTCCCTCTCTGCCCACCCACCGTCCATTCTTTTCAGCCTCACTATCCTTCTCTTTGTCATTCCACGCTCCCTGATGTACCTATAAAAGGTTGTATCCCCCTTCTTAACCAAGTTGTCTATCTTTTCCTCTGTTTGGGCCTTTGCCATTCTGACTTCCCTCACTGCATCCTTCTGCCTTAACTGATACCGTTCTCTGTCCTGATCCTTCTGTGTTTCCTTAGACTTCCTAAATGCTATCTTTTTCTCCCTAACCTTCCCCACCACCTCTTTTGAGAACCATAGTGGCTTTTTCTTTCATTCTGATTTGTTTATTTGCTTCACACAAAGGCTTGTTGCCTCTGTGATGGCAGTTTTGATGTTTCCTCAGTGTTGCTCTGCCCCGCCTTCTAGCCTGTTTGCTAGTGCCTTTCTAAGGCACTCGCCCATCTTGCCAAAGTCAGCCCTCCTGAAGTCCAGTGCCCTCACTTGTGTATGGCTTGACTCTGTAGCTGAGTTTATTGTGAACCACACTGTTTGGTGGTCACTTGTTCCCAGATGGCTACCCACTTCTAGATCTGAGATCCTCTCTTGTTCCCATTTGAGAGTACAAGGTCTAATATTGTTCCCTCATGTGTGGGTTCCAAAACTAGCTGTCTCAGGCATGCCTAGTGTAGGGCATCGAGAATGGCCCTGCTCTTGGATGTGGCTGCAGCAAAGGTGCTCCAGTTAACAAAGGCTCATTTTTATTTTTAGAAATTACCAAGTTCAAAGCCATGAAATAAATCAACTACTGTAATGTTATACACATGTATGTACATTTGATTCCAGTTTTATAGAAATGCAAAATTTTGGACTGGATGGCAAACCACACAAAACAACCTTGCTGATCTAATGCAAAATGCCCCCTGGTGGTACAATATCTGATTGCCACCTCACTGTATTGACACATATACAGTGTGCACGCAGATTTAAATGGAAATATATGTATTTTTGCCAATTTCCTAGTAATTTCCAAAAACGCCAAAATTGTATGATAATGGAAGCTAGGACTGAAATCTTAAATTAGTCTTTATATGCGGCTGCAACAAAAGCTTAATTACATCTGGTATCAGCTATGAGCAGTTGAAGCTAATCTATAGCGAGGCAAGGGAAATGATTGGTATGCTCCAAATGTTTTGGTGTAGAGATGATCTTTCTTATTCTTTTATTTTTTTCTGCTCCTCTCCCCACTCTGTTCCTATCAGCCACCACCGCTTCCAGTCCTGCTACCCAGAATATCCCTGACTTATTCTATTCATTCCTGGCTCACCCTGCAGGGCAGGGTCAATGGGGTGTAGTCTGACAATGGCAGTTAGTTGAACCAAGATCTGTGTTTTAAGACGATAGTCATTTGTGGCTAAGAAGCATTAATGTAATGTAATTATTTGAAATACAGTGTGCATTAAAGTTATTTCCTGATTATTACAAATATCAATCCCTGTATTCACAAATGCCAATAATATAATGATTTTGTGTTTAAATGATGAGGCTGGGTAGCACTCTCAGGATAAAGCAAAATAATAATTTGTTCTTTACAAGTATTTCACTACAACAGCCCATAGTGCTTGGCTCCCAAGAAGAAAATAATTATACAGGTGCAAATGTATGTTAACTTCACACATTATTAGAAAACAATGGATTAGTTGTGTAGTTTTGACTGACTCAACATATAATGGGAAAGTCATCCTCTTCAAAGTGCTGTACATGTTAATACATCTAATGTTAGCATTTTTAAACACTGACATTTCAAACTGAGACGGGGTAGTTGCAGGTTTTCAAAGTTGCAGTAGTGTTCTGCACATTTAGGTTCTAGCTAGGGCATTTATTTATTTCTCACTTCCAAACTGTATTTCAAATATATGCGTAGAACACTCCATGTCAATTAAAGTAAGGTTAGAGACAGTTTTTTTTGTTGCAAGCATTAAATATTCACCATGATTATGACAACTTTCACATGTTCATTGTAGGAGTGAGGGGTGTGATGCATTGTAAGATAAGAAAAACAGTCACCCCTAGCTGCTATATGTGAGATCTGCTTGCTTTATATCTAACCCTCAGGTCCCCGTGTTTGGGTTCATACCCCTGACTGGTGACTGTACAGGACCTACCTGGTTGAGGGGGTTGGGTTTGTTCTTTCTCTTGTGGTGGGGGGAATTATCCCAGAACAAATAAGAAATAGCATGGTGTCTCCTCCTAGAGAGAATATGTGGGCCAGATGCTGTGTGGAGTACCATCTCCTGGGATAGAGTACCTACCCTCCTCCCTACACAGGAGTGAAACAACCCTGGGGGATCAGTAAGACAGTTGTTACCTTCACCAATAAGGACTTCAAGCAGGTTATACAAACCAATCACACACACAGAAGTAGAAATTCAACAACTTAACAGTGCTTTTATTTAAGAACCCATGCCTGGAAACTGGAGGAAAACTGGGGTTAGACAGCTGCAAGTCACCTTGAGCACACTAACCCTATAGCAATGCCCCCTGGCATCCACTGTATTGTGGGTCACTACCACTCTCTCTCAGATACCTCACAATAGGCAATGGTAAACTCTTCACCTTGTACCAGTAATAAAACTGAAATTCCAAGTGTGACACAAGAACCAGTGACTTTGTGTACCCACGGATTACCGTACAGTCTCAGCTCAAGTCTGGAAGACATGTTCCCTGGGTTCTTTCAAAGGTGCACTTAATGAAAATTTGCAAACTTGCAATTTAACCCCCCAACAGACCATAATATGCCAGCACAATTCTAAGAACTAGAAATCCAAATTGAAAATAATTTAAAAGCAACTTGTAATCCAAACACAGTAACTGTAATCCAAAACTGAAAAAGTGCAAAACACCCAAGCCAGCAATGCCAGCACTGAAGTGCCCATGGAAACAGCAGTTCAGTATATGCAGGGCACAACACATGGCAACAGGGTGGGCAACCATCAGGAACCAGCCCTAGTAGCCTGGGGATGAAGCACTTCAGATTCCCTCAGATGTTCTGCAGCAGCACAGCCCTTCTGGCTCACATTTCTGATGACACAGTCCTTCTGCCTGAGCCACAGGCACACTAAACAGTGACTTCCCAGCTCCCAAGGTGCCCAGACCTCAGAAGCAACCCCAGAAGTCCAATTCCCCTACAGATCACCTACTTGAGGCAAGCCCACCACCTCATAGCACCCTCTTCCCCTATCCATTCCACTGGCTAAGTGCTACCAGGCTCATTACCTGGCTCTGAAGCAAGCTGGGTGGATGCAGGTCTCTGTCTGCTCTGTTCAGCTCAGCAGCTTTGGCATATAGCAATGCTCACATGCTCAAACACTCAGTGGTTTCTTCTAACAGGTTCTCATCTGGCATAGATTCACAGCTTTCACTACCCAGGTGCCTTTCCCTGGCCTGGTCTACAAACAATGTAAGCACAGGATATACCTCACTGTGAGTCTGCAGGATGAACCATGGTGAAGGTTCACAGGATTTTTGGCCTGGCTAGACCTCTCTCTCTCTTAGCCTCACCAGTAGCAGATATGATCACCTCAGTGTCTCTCTCAGATTGCCCTGAGCTTCTGGGAAGTGCAGAAACTTCTTTCTCCAATTCTGTATCCTATAGGACAGGCAGGGCTGTCTATCGGTCTTTCTGCTCTGTCCTGTCCTCTGACTGTCCCTCTAAACCCACCTGTCCATGTGGGAGGATCCTTATTTGCATCATCCTCCCACAATTCCTTGTGTTGCTTGCTAGGCCTTTAAGCCCTGTGATTGGTTGAGCCACGGGGTCAAGTGGCACAAAGTTGGCTGCCCACATGCTCTGCTGGAGCCTTGTGCACCAAAGATTCTTATTTTATTTTTATGTTTTTTGTTGCTCACCCCCACCCAAACATGTGCTGGTCCCTTGGGTGTTTAACAGCCCTTTAAGGCTATTATCCAGTTCTGGCATGCTGGGATCAGTAGGAAAGAGAGAGAGAGAGACAGAAAGAAAAGGAGGAGCCCTGTGCTGCACGCCATCTCTCTCCCTTTCTCTGTTTCTTTTCATTGGCATAATTCAGTGAAGAGACACCTCTGTCTTAATGGATCCTGGTCCCTTCTGCCAGAATTGGAGGACCGGGAAAGAAAAATGCAGTTGCAGCTGCCAAAGGAGGATGCAGGAGATGCTAAATATTTCTTTGCAACGTGGCTCTTTCACTGTGCCACACGTGGTCAAGCAAGAGACATGCTGCAACAGTACAGCAGCAGCAGGAACCGTGGGAGGGCAACATCAGCAGTCAAGGTAAGCTCCCTCTTGTTTAGGGTGTTATATATACAGTACTGTATTTTTAGCATGGAATTATGTAGCAAAGTATGGTTTTGAGTGTTCAAATGATGGCTGTCCATCTGGCAGGGCTATTGAGAAGTATGGAGGTCTCATAAAAATGTAAATTTCAGAGAAGGTATAGTAATATCTTACTAGCATGCCACTCAATTCTAAGTAGCCAGTCAGGCAATTAGAAAGGGAACAACTGCTTAATTCTAAAACCCAACACATTACTGCAGAGTTTGGAGCCAGTGTCAGCTTTCTAGAGACAGAGTGATCTGGTTTTACATTGCATACACCTTGAGTTTGCTGCACTTCGTTGAATCCAAATCTCAAAGAAGTCTTTAATAATCTGGAAAAGGTTTCAATCCAGCAGAGCAGCCTTGAGAAGACAAAGAAAAAAAACTGAAGGGGTTACTAATTCGTGAGGTAAGAGCAAATTATAGCAGTGGTACTGAGGCATTCTGTAGAAAGTCTCTCATTTTCATGTATGGCAGTCAAAGCACACTAGTACACCAAGATTCCATAATAGGTGTAAAATTCAGCATAATTGATAAAGACAGTTGAAAAGTTGAGCCTTCTGGGTGGAGAGGCAGCTCAATATCATAAACTGCTTTTCTGAATTTAAACTGTGTAAACTAATACTTAGCCCCTTCTGAATACTGTAGAAAAATAGTCAGACAGGTTTACTTGCTAATTAAATATTAGTTATAACACAATACATTTGAGTGTTACCGGCATAGCGCAGTGGTAAAGGAGACCAAATATATTGTAACATGTATCAACAAAGGAGAACAAATAGATGAAAAAATAATACAGAACGAAACCTTAGGGAACATCTTTTGTCAATTCAAAATGCTTTGATATAGTCTTATTATAAGGTGTTGGAAAAATTGATGGGATTCACAGAGTAAGCCTGAAGCAACATGTACTGCAAACCTATTGTGATCCTTTCCTTTCAATCAGATTTGCAGCGAGACACCTTCACATTGCATTCTTTGTAAAATGTCTTCATTAATTCATTTTAAAAGTTACTCACACCTAAAAAGCCACAGGGGCATCAAAGGACATTTATATTGCATGTTTTGTAACTGAATATTAAGAATTACTGCATGTCATGTCTGCAGAGTCAGAGGGAGATATTGATTGATCAGATTAACAATGACAACTTGTGCAGCCCAGAACTGGAAAACAATGATAAGTCAGAGCACTCAACAGGTCTGAGTAGACACTGAAACCAAAGGATATTGACCAGCATTGGCAAGTGCAGAAAAATGCTCATAGCAAGTGTTTGTTATGCACACTTGAAGATTCTGTTGGTGTTTCCAGATACCCCTAAACTTCACAGTTTAGGACTGGAATGGAGGCCTTGCACTGGGATACCATGGAGTATTTTTCCAGAGTTAGTATCATTATCCTGTTAAAATTAACTGGGGCTCTGGGTTTTGCAGCATCATAGTGAGGTGTCAGTGACCTTTACTTAGAATTTTTCAGGTGAAATGACATCAGCAGGCATACTGCAGCGCTGAAAATGACACTTGTCACTGGGAGAAAGAGAAATGGTCATTTTGCAAAGCTCTGCAGGGTTTTGTCAGAAATTTATTTTTGCAAAAATACATATACAGTAGATGAAAGGATTAGTCAAGTACAGGATTACTGTACCAGAACAGTTGTAGAGTAGGTGGCTATAGTACTACTATTTAATTCAGCATTTGTGATATTTTTGTGAGGAACTTATGACCTATTTTCATCAGTGATGGTCAGTGTTTTAGTCAGTGTGGGGGGAGGAGGGTTTTTTACATTTTTGCTGCCTCAAAGTGACTAATTGTTTAGTCTGCTGTTAGGCTAGACCACACATCCTGCAACAATTTCAGCCAACTGGAGGGCTGAAAAGGCAGGACCTGCTATTGTCCTGTACAGGGCTTCCCAGACAAAGTCCGTGGCTGCTCAAGCTATGCAACAAATGCCACTGACTTTTCAGAAGGGGTCGTGAGGAGACTTCTACTGCCAGCCACCACCCCCTTCCCCATAAATTGCCTTCTGGACCACTGAATAGCTCCATTTGGGAACCCAGCTAGACCATACCTTCTGCAACAATCTCAGCCAATTCAAGAGCTGAAAAGGTGGGCATTGCTACTGTTCCTGTGCAGGGCTCCCTAAGCAAAGACCTTGACCTCTCAAGCCACGCGGCAATTGCCACCGACTCTTCAGAAGGGGTCATGAGGGGCTTCTATTGCCAGCCAGCACCCATTCCCACCATCGATAACCTCCTGTACATCAGAATGGCTCCATTTGGGAACCCAGCTAGAGAGCACCTCCTGTAACAATCTCAGCAAATCAGAGGACTGCTACCTGTATTTCCAAACTGTCCTCCAAGCTGTCCTTCCACTCTATGGTCTCTGTGCTAAGGACACCTGTAAAGGACATCCGAGTCTACCTGGAACTCAGCCTTGGAGGCTGCCTGGGCTGGACATGCTGCCCTTTGTATAACACAAATTGGAATTTAACTCTCTATATACCTGTGAGTGTTCCTCTCTACTTGCTGTGAGCACAAATTCATTCCCTCCATCTATGTGTTAAAGGAATTTATATGTTATAATCACGAAGTCCTGCCTTACACCTGTAGCTTTTGGGACCTCTACTGAAATAGCTCTAATACATGATCCTCACACCTCTTGGCCTGTTGTAACGATTGCTCTTTGTTATATTTTTACTGGCCCTAATTGTTTGTGTCTACTAGCTGTATATGACTACTCATCCTGCCATAATTCTGTAGTCACCTGAGATTATAACTACTTATTTGACCCTTATTTAGCTAGTGGTTTTGCCTTGTACCAATGCTGTACCCATCCTGTAGCTGCTAAAGCCTACTAATTAATGTGTCCAAAATGGTGTTGATTATTTGCCTTTCAACTTACCTCTTTTGGTGTGCATTATTTCCTTATTCATATTTTAATTGTAAATTTGCACTCTGCTTCACTGAGAACTTTGTTACCTAGTATAATCATTGGTCCCCTTATAGCAATTCAGTGTGTCTCTGTTTTTTGGGTCTATATGATAATGGCGAACACCTAAAGGCGATCGCCGTTATCACTTAGTCAGAGTGACGAACACATTTTCGGCACTCTGACAACCCTGGCACACCAACAAAATGGCACCATGACATATTTTTACTACTTTCTGTGGGGGGGCTGTGCCCCCACACCCCCTACTTAAGTATTCTCAACTCCAGGGGGTGCATCTTGGGGGGGTGAAAGTAGTAAAAATAAAAATGTTTGGGCTGGGCACCATAAAAATCGCACCAGTGCCCGGACCCGAACCCAGTACCTCAGACACTCCAGCCATTGCCCAATCTCCAACACCAAACTGCAGCTCCACCAACAACTGTAGTGCCACTCCCTACAGCCTCTCCACCCCCCCAGCTCACACTCGCCATGCTCGATCCCACCCCCATGCATGTATTGTTATAGCGACATCCTGTCCCCTAGTTCACCCACCCTCATCTGGTAACCCTAACCGTCGGTCGCCGTGAGTGGATTGTACGAGGAAGGTGTCGCTGTAACAGATGGCGCCCTTCCTCATGTGCCCACTTCACGGATTACCCTGTTTTTCTGGTTGCTAACCTCCCTAGGGGCCCCTTCTCTATTTTCTCCTCCTTATTGACTATGTCAGTCTCCTGCCAAGAAAACTGGTAACTCTCTTGAAGGCTTACTTTGCTATGTCCAATGCATTGGCCTACTCACATATGAATTGGGATAGCCTTAGACTATTAGACCACTAGAGTATGATACCTCATGTTAAGGTATATCTATAGGTTTCACTGCCCCCCCCCCCATTGGCTTGCAATGGAGACCCTATGCCCAGGTTTGCTTAGCCCCATCTCTCTTACTTACTGCTGGAGATATTGAACCAAACCCTTGCCCAAGCACGTCTCAATCTCTTGCCTCCCCCCTCCCAGCATGGTATAAAAGGTCTTAAAATTGTCCATTTAAATAATATAAGCCTCCTGCATAATCTGGATGAGCTAGCAGCCTGGGTAAACCTTTACAAGTCTGATATCCTGGTTTATTTGATTTATTTACTTTGTTAACTGGGTCAGTACACTGAGCCAAAGGCTGTTTTTCAGTACCGACCTAGATCCTCTAAAAAAGCTGCGGCTAAGATGACATAGTAAACATACAAATTATAACAAATACAATACAATACAATACAATACAGCAATAACATGCAAACAATTAAAAACAATTACAGTTAACTTATTGCAAGTAAGACTTTAGTTGAATTTTAAAAATTGAATGGCTGTTTGCTTTAAGAAAAGATAATGGCAAAGTATTCCAAAGTTTAGCTGCCTGTACAGAATAAGCACACTTCCCCATATTTGTTGAAATCTTTGGAATTGATAGCAATGAGTTAGAGGATGATTTTAAAGCTCTTCTGTCATTTCTGAACTCTAAATGATTAAATAAAGGAGATGATTGTTTTATTCTTATTATCTTATCTACTGAGCAACCAAGGTTGTATTGAAAATTTAACTTTGGTGGTAGCCAACCAGTTTCATTGTACAAGAAACATGAGTGCTATAAGGCATAAGTAAAGCAAAATGACAGATAGCATTAAATGTCTTTGTCATTAGGTTCAAGTCAGTGGCAGACAATTATGTAAACAAGAAAGGGTTGTAGTTTAACATAGGCAAGAGTATGCCTTTTGAAATTATTGACCTAGCATCTCTGCTTAAACACACTTTAAATTTAAACAAGACCCCCAATTTCTGATTTATTTGTCTGCTGATATTTTATATGTGAGAAATGAAGGTCAAATTTGTATCAAGTAATACCCCCCAGATATTTGAATTTTGTTACTTGCTGCAACAGTGCCCCCCCCAAGTCAGAAATATGTGGTGTCTGGCAATTGGATAATTTTGGTTGAGATCCAAAGACAATACATTTAGTCTTTTTGGTATTTAATAATACGTGATGTTGCAACAACCAAGTGTTCAAAGCTGAGACATCAACATTCAAAGATGAATTTATTTAATCTATTGAGGAGGCACTAGTAAAAAGAATAATATCATCTGTGTACAATAACACATCTGATTTGGTGTGGATCTTTGAGTTAGGGTTTATGCATAAAGAAAATGGTAAAGGGCCGAGGATGGACCCCGAGGATCTCCTATTTCAAGCAAATGAGTAAAAAGAATAATATTGTCTGTGTACAATAACAAATCTGATTTGGTGTGAATCTTTGAGATAGGGTTTATGTATAAAAAAAAGTAAAGGGCCCAGGATGGACCCTGAGGATCTTCTATTTCAAGCAAATGAGTATTAGAGTATGATCCACCATAATAAAGGCCAATCTGTTAAGTAACTTTGTAACCATGTGCAGGCTGATTTTGCCAGATCAATGTTACACAGTCTCTGGAGCAGCAAGGCAGGATCTACTAAATCAAAATTTTTTGACAAGTCTACAAACACTGCACTGGTAAGTTTATCCAGATCCATAGACATCAAGGCACTGTCAGTAAAACTTGCCCAGGCTGTGCCAGTACTAAAGAGTTTCCAAAAGCCAAGCTGCTCCAAATGGAGACAATTGCCCCCCGGATGTGAAACAAGTTGTTCATTGATTAGCTTGTCTAGTATCTTGCTCAGAGCTGACAAAATTGATAATGGATGGTAATTGTCCAAGTCCATTAGGGAACCAGTTCTAGGAACTGGTTTGATGATTGTTTGCTTCTAGAGTTGGGGGAATGCTCCTGTAATCAAATAAAGATTAAATAAAATAATCAATGGTTGATAAATTAAAATTACAGCAATTTTCAAGAATCTGGGTTCCAATCCATCCAAGCCTGCACTTTTATTAGAAGCTAGTTATTTCAGCAGCTTGAGAACCTGATTTGGATTAATTTCACAAAAATAGAAATGTGTTACAGTACCCTTCAAAGATGATGAGTCAACTTCTTTCAGTGGATTATGAGTTTCTGTTTTCTGCTCTGTATTTTGAAAGATCAGTACATTTTTATAAAAATACATCACTGATTTCAATTGGATTTTTTTAAATGTTCACCATTGTTAATGATAATTCCTGAAGTTGTAATTTTTGAAGGGTCTACTAGTGTTTTTATGGATGACTAACATTTATTTTTTATTTATTTAGTTTTTGTTAATCAGGTAGATACATTAGGCAGCAACTGCCTGTTTTCAGGTACTACCCGGGAGAGTTACAGCAAAGCTGATGCAACACCAGACAGTTTACAGTATATAGCAATATACAACATATTCACAAATAAGGTAAACAATAGACAGGATGAAAACGATTAAGGACTAGGTAAGCATGTGTGGCATAAGGTGCATATCACCTTATCAGGCAAAGTGCTAGGTACAATAGGGAGAGAGACACATAGCAAAAGACACTATAAGCAGTTTGTCCCAGGGTTACCCATTGATCAGTTCTGTTTGTCTTTAAAATAATCAGCTTTACACTGCTGAATTGCAGATTTGCATTTATTCCTTAATTGTCTATAATTGTCTATACTTATTGAATTCTGAAATACTATTAGAAATCTCATAAGATTTCCACATTTTAACCCTTTGTCTCATAAAGTTCAGGCAACATCCATTATTATCTGATCCCTTTACACATCTAGTTAATACCGGGAAGTATTTATTTTGTATTCCAATTAAAGTACTAACAAACTGCAGCATTTATGTTCATAATACTATATGACTACGTCCAATCAATGGAACACAGTTCAGCATCCAAATCCTCCTGATTAAAGCCAGTGCTCTCCCCTGACCATCCTAGTCCTACTCCTGTAGAACTCCGTTACACTCCCCCTAGCACCAGTTTCACCTTTCCCACCATCTTCTCCAAAGAAGTCTACTGGGCACTTATGTCACTCAACCCCTCCAAAACCAGCCCGGATGGCCATCACCCCAAGATCCTATCCTTTTCATATCAGCACCTCACAATTTCAGCCCCTCTAGCCCATCTCCTCAACATCTCCCTTACAACCAATTCAGTCCCACAAGCATGGAAACTGGCCAAGGTAATCTCTCATCATAAACCAGGTGATCCTACTTCCCCAGGCAAGTATAGCCCCATATCTTTGCTTCTTGTCCTTGCCAGACTTCATGAGTCCCTTATTTATGCAAGGATTCCGGGAACATCTTCTGATCTCAGATTGCCCCTCACCTTTCCAATCAGCACTCAGGAAACAGCATTCCATGGCATCCTCCCTGCTTTATGTCACTGACCATATCTAATCAACTATGGACAAAGGCCTAGTTACTCCTGCCATTTTTTGTGGCTCTAGCAAAAGCCTTCGACTCATTCTCCCATCTCCTTCTAGTCCATAAGCTCCATGCTGCTGGTCTGCATCTGCCCACAGTTAACTGGTTCCAATCCTACCTTCAGAACAGATAATCTGTATAAGTCAGTAGCATCAGCTCTCCAACTCCCCATCCAAACCAGCATCCCCAAAGGAGCAGTTCTTGGGCCGATTCTTTTCTCCCCATTCACAAATGACCTCCCATCCATCTGCTCTGCCTCCTAAATCCATATGTACGTGGACGACATCATGATTTACCACTCTCGTCAATCTGCTGTTGATGTGGCTGCCACCATGCAACGTGATTTCGACAAAGTGCAGCACTGGTTTAGCCAAAATCAGCTAACATTAAACTCCAAAAAACTAGCTATGTACTTTGGTTCTAGGCAGAGACTGTCCAATTCCCAGAACTACCTTTCCTTCTCTATCCTGGTGGCTCTCCATTAGACACAACCCATTCTTTCAAATATCTTGGGGTACAGCTGGACAGCAGTCTTGACTTCTCTGCCCACATTGACTCCATATGCTCCAAACTCTGACCTTAACTCAGAGCCCTCTATCATCACAAAGACTGCCTCCCCCCTTACCAACCAGCCAAGATCTGGTGACCAAAACCATTCTACCCAAATTTGACTATGCTGATATTGTTTATGGCTCAGCTTCTGCAACCTCCCTTGCTAGACTTGATACTTTGCTCAGTTCATTCTGCCAGTTTGCCACCTCCTCACCTCCCCACATACTCAACACTGTCTCCTCTACTACTCCCTATCCTTAAACCCACTACCCACCAGGCACCAGGTCCATAACCTCTCCTCCTTGCAAAATTATGGTTTGGGACACTCCCCTCATACCTCATCTCCTTCCTATCTCCAGCTAGCTCATCCACTTACTCGCTCTGTTCTTGGGATCCTAGTGTCTTCTCCCTCCCCCTCTCTTGCACATGCTCAGGGCAGGCAGCATTCTCATACCATCTCCCACACCTGTGGAATCAGCTTCCCTACAACATTCACCACTCCTGCACTTCATCCGCCTGGAAGTCTCAACTCCAGTCAATTATGTCTCCCACTTACTCTTCTCATTCTGCTTCTCCCAACCCCCTCCTGCACTCCCCAGCCCACCACCTGTCTCCCTTTCTTGGCACTTAACAAAGCGTCCTGGTCCCTCTGCTCCTGCCCTCATGGATGGATTGATATTTTTGTTTTATTCTTTGGTAACCAGGTAAGGCCCACTAGGCACAAGTGCCTGTTTTCAGCAGTGAAACGAGAGCACTGGAGAGGTTAAATGACTTGCTCAGGGTCACACAGTATACAAGTGAAGGTCATGGGAATCAAACCCAAGTCTGCTGGATGTACCAAGCTCATTCACAGCTTATTATTCAAACCTCAAGGCTATACTGCCATCCCAGTGTCTGGAAAACTCTGTTTTGTTACTAGTGTCTTGCATACTACCTTAAATTTTGTTGGTGTTAACACTCTCGCACCCACAACCCTTTGGTATTTTTAGGGGTTTATATCCACTGCAATTGTGAATACTCTTATAATACTATCTTTCACCTCTCCATGAATGCACGTCTTATATTAATACTTGCAATGTTTATGCTCTGGCCCAGATATTCAGACTGCACCGGGCAGTGGTGCAAGCCTGGGCACAGTGCAACTGGGCTGTGCCAGGGCCAGGACCAGGCATTATTCAATGGTGATGTGCCATGGTGCAGCACTGTTGAATATGGCAAGGTCAGCTCACACACTGCTCATTGCGCAGCGGTACTGTGCCAGTGCAAGCCATAGATAGGGAGCACAGGGATGCGTCAGCACAAATTCAGTTGTGCTGGGTGCATCACCCACAATATTCAGCAGAGGGCATGCAAATGAGGTCATAATATATGCAAGATGCACCTGGGGCCATTTGCATGTCATTATGGCCCCATTTGCATGCCTTGTGCCGGGCATCCCAGTAAAGTGCGCCTGGTGCCCTGCACAGAATGACCTGTGCACCATGGGGATCCCAGGCACCCCTCACCCCGGTAGCCATGATCACAGAAAAAACACAGTACAACAATTCCTGGTAGTCTAGTGGTACCCCCTCTCTCTCGTGTCCCTGTTCAGCAGTAAAAGTAGATTTATTTATGCCCTATTAGTCTAATTGTACCCCCTCCATCCTGTATTCCTGATTGGTGGTGAATGTAGATTTATTAAGTCCCTGGTAGTCTAGTGGTACCCCCCACCCATTGCTGAGATTGCTCCATATAACTCTTTCCTGGTGATTCAGTGGCACCCCCCAACCCTCCTATCCACACAGAACCCCATGCCAACCCCACTCCTCCCCATCATTGGCGGGTGGCTGCAACCTGCCTGCACACTGCCCAGCCACCTGCCAAGTGACAGGTACAGTATGGGCTGTAAGCCCATTGGTCCACAGTGTCATTCACATATTTGGGTCTGTCTAGTACAGTGTGCCCTGCAAGCCCATTGATCCACATTGTGGATCAATGTGATTACAGTCCATACCGTACCTTTCATTCAGCGGGTGGCTGGGCAGTATGCAGGTGGGTTGCAGCTGCCCGCAATGACAGGGGGGAGCGGGGTGGGCATGGAGTTCTGTGTGGGTGGAAGGAGTGGGGGGTGTCACTGGATCACCAGGGAAGTGTTTTATGGAGACGTACCATGATTGTGGCAATGGGAGGGAAGGGGTACCACTAAACTCCCAGGGCTTAAATAAATCTATGTTTATCACTGATTGGATGCACGGGAGGGAGGGGGTACCACTAGACTACCAGGGTTATGTGGGTGCTTCATGACGCTGTTCTGGGTATGCAGGTGACCACCCACAGCTGATGGCTGCTGTGTTGTGCCCTGCAATACAGCAGCCCACCTGTGGGTAGCCAGGATTTGTTCCACTGTATCAATGGCTCAACTTTGAGCACCCCTTTGTGGCACAATGCAGGGGTGTGCTGGCATATGTGCTGCACATCCCGAGCTGAATATTTGGATGTGCCACATATGCATGGGCATGCCCCCTGCATCTGCACCACATGCAATTACATTGCACCCCAGTGCATTGGGATTTGCAGTGCACCAGGCAGCCTTCTCAATATCCTGCCAGGGCACAATGTGGCATTGAGCCGGCTCAACTCTGTTGCACCAGGCACAACCCCTTTGAATATCCTGGCTTCTGTGTATATATCCTGTAATCTGTATGAATTTACATTATGTTGTATTAATCCTTGCAACATTTATACGTTGTAATATCCTGTAACTATACACATTTATTTTATGTTGTCCATACCTTTTGCTTACTGTACATTTTCTTGCATATGGCTACCCCCTGGGTCACACCTGGAAATGAGCATCAGCTCGGAGTGTTTTTCCCCAGTAACCAATTTTTAAATAAATAAATGAATTACTTAATTAAAGTTTGAATAGTTTCTAAAATGAGATAACCTTTGGAGGAATTTTGGATTTTGTGTAGTTCCAGACACGTAATGTGGGAAGGTGATCACTTATGCTGTCCGAGAAAATACTGCATTCAACAATCTTGTCGAGATTATTTGTTAATATCCAGTCCAGTATTGTATGGTTGTTATTATTAGGATTGATATGAGTGAAACTGGAAATAATCTGTGTATAGCCTGCAATTATAGTTAGCTTTTTAAAATTATATTCTGCCCCACTGTGCCAATTTAAATTAAAATCTCCGATAACCAAGACATTATTGTCAAGTTTAGTTAACAGAATACATTCTAAAAATTCATTTAGTCCCCTTCTTGTGGATTTTGGCAGATTAGATATTGTGTAGAAATTTATTCTAGATGAACCTCCCAGGATCAATTCCAAAAACAACCAATCACATCCAGTAGTGGAGATCCAATCTCCACAAGGACATAGACAAGTTGGAAGCTGTCCAGAGGAGGGCAACTAAAATGGTGCAGGGTCTGCACCAGAAGACATATGAAAAGAGACTAAAGGAGCTTAATATGTATAGTCTCGAGGAAAGGAGGGAGGGGGGGACATGATAGAAACTTTCAAGTACCTCAAGGGAATCAACAAAGTCCAAGAAGGTAGCATCTTTCAAAAAAGAGGTGTGCAAGAACAAGGGGCATAATTTGAAGATGGGGGGGCAGCTCAGACGTAATGTAAGGAAATATTTTTTCACAGAGAGGGTTGTGGATGCATGTAATGGCCTTCCGGAGGAGGTTGTGGAGTTAAAAACAGTGGTTGAATTCAAGCATGCATGGGACAGTCATAAGGCAATTCTAGGGCTTGGGGGTAGAAAGAATAGGCTGCTGGTTAACTAGGATCTGCAGCTTATCCATTAGGTAGGGAAATGGGCAGACTGAGTGGGCTCAGCGGTCCTTATCTGCCATCAAATTCTATGTTTCTGTGTTTCTATTTTAATAAAATATCTTGTTAAACCACTTTTAGGTACTCTCTGGAATAAACCATTAACCACCCTCCCCTCTTTTTCCCTCATCTGTCCTTCTAAATCAACTTGTATCCATCAATAAAACATGTATTATCATTTACAGTTGGTTTGAGACATGTTTCTGTTAGGCTTAAAATATCAGGCTTATACAATGCAAGCCATGCCTCAATTTCCACCTTTTTATGCAAAAAAATATGTGTATTTAAATGTGCAAATCTAATTCCTTTTAAATTCCCGTTTTGTGGATACATGGTTAGTTCATTGACAGGGGGGCCTGTAGTAATCTCAATATCCCCAGACATTAAAAGAAGCAGCCAGGTAGAAGAAGATTTGATAAACAAAGTTAGTTCTGACCCTGAACAGTTTAACTTAATTTTTTTACAGATCAAACAATTAAAGCATTCTATTCCCACCAACCTCTGTGCATTGCTGCAATATAATTTAATAAGGAGTGATCGTACCTCATGCAGAGTAGGGTCACTATGATTTATTATAAATCCTATGTAAACATCTCTGTCCCCAGCTCCCCATCCTACCTTTGGCCCACAATTCAAATTATGTCAAGGAACTCTAATCCTGGGTATTATTAAGATACTTCAACTTTTTTTGTTTACGTACCACCAATGGGTAGTCTCCAAGCACTACACTTCATTATCAGTACAACTGGCCCCCTTTCTTTAGTGAATGAGTTTGTCTTTCTTGAGGACTTCAGTATTGATTGGTTTAATGGCAGTAAAAATGTGTCTGAGATGTCTTTAAGCAAACTGCTACTCAATCATGTTATCACTGACTCAACTAGGATCTCAAATAATAGACAAAGCGCCATCTTTTTTGACTGGGTTCTTGTATCAAGGGTTGACAGAGTAGTATGCTCAGGGTGCTACCTGATGCCATCAGTAATCACTCATCAGTCTACTGAGTACAGCATGTGAAACCTCTCAAGATCCCTCCTAGACTGATTCATTTTTGGGATTTTCACATCTAGACCCCATTCAGTTCAAAAATGAATTATCCTGCCATTAGTCCTACCCGTGGGCTCTTACTGTTGTCATCCTGGCAGTCTTATACTCCTTTACAGTTTTTAGAGGGTTCAAGGACAAGTATGCTGTCCCTACCACCAGGAGGGTTTGTGGCCAAGCTACAAAATGGGTCGACAACCCACTGCTATCCCTCATTAAACAGAGGGACAAATGTTGGGCTTCCTACAAAGCTACCAAAACAACATCTGACTGGATAAGCTTTGGAAAGCTCAGAAAAGAATGCAAACAGACCATCTGATGGACTAAGGGTAGCTTTTGTAACACCCATTTCAATTCCTCTGTAACCTATGTCAGTTTTGGAACTGCATTAAAAAAATCCTTAAGTCAGGATGGTACCTCCACCTTCAATGACAATGAGATTGATAAACAACCCCTCTACTATCTCGTAAGCTTTCAATATATTTTTCACTGATCTCTCACCTGACACTGGAGCTTTTCAGTCTCTTTGCAAAACTGGACATCCTCCTTTACTCCCGTTGCTTTGTCACATGCACCTTTCTATTTAAAAGGAGTCTAGGTCTCTGAGATCAGCAAGGTCATGAGTTTGATCATCTTCTCTGAACCTGCCAGCTCTGATGGTATTGAGCCTTGTCTTCTCAAACTTGCATCAAACTAAATGACCTCCCCCATAGCAAGAATCTTTAACCTGACCCTTTCCTCTGGCATCTTTATCAGTCTCTGGAAAATGTCACACATAGTACCTGTGTTCAAAAAAGGTAACAATAGAAACATCAATAATTACTGGCTTATTGCCCTCCTACCAACTCTTAGTAAGGTCTTGGAAAAAAAATGGTGTCTCCTAATTTGTTGATTACCTCTCCATCTATAATCTCCTCTCCCCTGCTCAACACAGGTTCCATGGTAAGCATAGTATCACCACAGCCCTGTTTATGATAAAACTTAGCATCTCTAATGCTTTTGATAAAGGGGAGCTTATCAGTACCATTTTCACTTATCTGACTAATGCCCTCGATTTGGTGGATCACACCTTGCTTTGTAGCAAAATAACATTCCTGGGAATATCTGCTACTGTCCTCTCCTACTTCAAAAGTTAGTTGTCTGATAGGCAACAATGGGTCAGGATTGGTGCCTCCCTCACTGAACATGTCCCTGTCACTACTGGCATCCCCCAAGGCTTTATATTTGGACCACTTCTTTTCTCCCACTACATAAATTCTGTTCATCACTCCATCAGAAACAGTACACCTATCTTGTATGCAGACAATCTGGTGTTCTTCTCTAGCACCCAGAATGCTTAAGTGATCAAATGTAATTTGTCGTCTGAGCTACAGTTTGTCCAACAATGATTCCATGAAAATAAACTTTAAATGAACTCAACCAGATCCCAGGTCATATTATTTGAATCTGCCACCCACATTTAAAATATCAAGTCTTCTCTCGTGGTGGTTTGTGAAGATGGTGCATCCCTGGTCACTGTCCTTTCCTTCAACTACCTGGGTATTATGCTTGACTCCACCCTAAATGTTTCTCTCCATGTGGAGCCTTCCTGTACAGCTGTCAATGTCAGACTTGGGCTTGCCTATAGAAACATAGAAACTGACAGCAGAAAAGGACCACTTGGTCAACCCAGTCTGCCCATTTTCCATACCTACTGCAATACTGGAGCTCCTACTTGATCTCCAGCTTTTACCTTATCTTTTCTATTGCTAAGCTTCCCTTATGCCAATCCCATGCATTCTTTAATTACCCTACTGTTTTTGCCCCCACCACCTTTGCTGAGAGGCTGTTCCATGCATCCACCTGACTTTCTGTGAAAAAATACTTTCTCATGTTATCCCTGAGTCTACCCCCCAGCCTCATGTCATGATCCCTTGTTCGTGAACATCTTTTTTTCTGAAAGATGCTACTATCTTGCACCTTATCTATGCCTTTGAGGTATCTGAAGGTCTCTGTTATATTCCCCTCTTTCTCCTCTCTTCCTGGGTATACATATTGAGATTCTCTAGTTTCTCCTAATATGACTTTTGGTGCAGACTCTGCACCATTTTTGTTGGTCTTCTCTGAACTGCCTCTACTCTGTCTATGTCATTCCTCAGATGCAGCCTCCAGAACTGGACACAATACTCCAGATGGGGTCTCACCAATGATTCATACAGTGGTATCACCACCACCTTTTCTTCTGTTGGTGATACCTCTCCCTATGCATCCCAGCATTCCATTTGCTCTTCCCACAGACTTTTCAACATGCTTCATCACCTTTAGGTCATCATATATGATTACCCCAAGGTCCCTTTCCTGCTTGGCAGTCATCCATGCCTACCCATCATCATGTACTCCTGCCCAGGGTTTCTGTGCCCTAAATGCATGATTTTCCAATTCTTTGCATTGAATCTTGACTGCTGCACTATTGACCATTCTTCAAGCCTACAGAGGTCTCTTCTCATATTTTCCATCCCCTCAAAGTGTCAACCCTGTCAATCCTGTTGCTGATCTTAGCGTCATCTGTACAGAGGCATACCTTCCTTTCTAGCCCCTTTGCAATGTTGCTTATGTAGACATTAAAGAGGATTGGCCCCAGAACTGATCCTGTGGCACCTCACTGGTCACACTCCTCTCCTTCAAATGAACTCCATTTACCACCACCCTCTGTGTTCTATCCCTCAACAAATTTATAACCCTGTTTACTGCCTTGGGACCAACTCCCAGGCTGCCCAGCTTGTTTACAAGCCTCCTATGTGGATCGGTGCTGAAGGCCTTGCTGAAGTCCAGGTAGGACACACCCCCCGATAAAATTTCTTAGTCACCGAGTCAAAGAAATCTATCAGATTTGATTGTCATGACATACCCTCTGTGAATCTATGCTGCCTAGGATCCTGTGATTGGCTGGATTCAAGATATACCACAATCTTTCCTTTAGCAGTGATCCCATTAATTTCCCCACCACTGTGATCAGGCTGACTGGTCTGTAATTTGTAGCCTCCTCTCTGCTCCCACTTTTGTGGAGAGTGACTACATCTGCCATCCCCATGTCCTCTGGAAACACTCCCATTTTCAGTGATTTCTTGAACAGGGCTGTCAGTAATGCTGCAAGCTCCTCTCTAACATCCTTAACATTCTTGGATGTATCCTGCCCGGCCCCATTGCCTTGTCCACTCTTAGTTTTGTGAGTTCCGTTGCAACCCTGTCCTCTCTAAATGAATGGGTGTCCACCTCCTTTCCATCAATGATCCTGTCAATTAACTGAGGTCCCACACCTTCCCCTTCTTCTGTAAATACTGAACAAAAATATTTGTGCAGGATTGCTGCTTTCTCCAGGTCCCCTCTGCCCACCTTCTTCTTCCCCTTTTAGCCTAACAATTCTACCCCTGGTCTTTCTTCTTTTAATACTATTATCTGAAGAATGTCATGTCCCTTTTTATTACTGTCTGGACTATTAATCCCTCTGTTTGTGCTTTTGAATTCCTGACAGCTTTTTCTGCCTCCCTCTGTTTTTCTAGATACAATTGTCTGTCCTCCTCCCTCTGTGGTTGCTCGTACATCCTTAATGACAGCCTTTCTGCTCTTACCTTCCCTGACACTTCCTTTAATAACCATAGTGTCTTTTGTTTCTTCTTGCTTTTGCTTAATTGCCTAATGCAAAGGTTTATTGCCTGTTCTATGGCTCCTTTTAGATTCAACCACTGTTCCTCTTCATGCACACTCATCACGGGGGTGGAGCAACATGATGGCTATGGTGCTGCTCTGATCCTCATTACCTTAAGCTTCTGGCATCTGATAACATTTTGTTATACTTGTTATTCCTTCACTGAATGAGATTTTGATGAATGAAACTCATCTTATATTTCTTTGTGAACAGTAATGGTGAATTCCTCTTGTGCTCTTCCAAACAGGAGTCATTGTTTGTTTGGGAGTCACGCAGCTGACCATGCTGGCTCGAACTAGAAGCTATCTAATGCTCCTTTCAAAACCTCATAAGTTTGTTTGCTTGTGCTGTATTTGCAATGCAGCTGAGCAGCATTTCATTTTTCCAAGCTGTAGAATCTCCAGACTGCCAGTTTTGCGATAGTGAGCTGTTTTATTAGATATTGGCAATGTGTTCCGAGTAGTCTGTGTCCCGAGTGCTTCTGGCTGGGCAGAATGTGTGGTGTCTCTGAACTCACATTTAAAATTGATTCTGGCTTGAGTTGCTGGGACCAGCAAGAAGAAAGACCAAGCTTGGAGGATTTGTAAAGTCCGGTGGTCCAACCTGAGAGGCTGTAGTGCAGAGAAGACCGGAGTTTCGACTGTCCTGTTCCAGTTTTGAGGGAGAAAAGATACTTGCACTGAAAGTGCTTAAAGGCATTTTTTTTAGTTAAATAAGGTATGCCAGCTTTGCATGGGGTGAAGATTTTTACATATCCGTAAGAGAGAAAATATTGTGCTCAGTGGAATGTTTTCCCTTTTGTCTTTACCTAGACATAACTGGTCGGATATGGAGGAAAATTTACTGTTGTAAGGAGCTTGGAATGGAACAGACAAACAGAGCAATTTAACTGTGGCAGTTACCAGCAATCTATGTTAGCAAGAGTTTTTGGAAATTATATTCAATGATTCTCAATAGCTCATACAACTTTAAGTAGAAATTTTATGAAGGAGAATGTTTGTTCTTCTATGTAAGTGACCATCACTGGGGACCATTGTCATGGACATTCTGTTTAATTTATAATATTCCGAGGTATCTAAATTTGACAACATTGTCTCAAATTACTTTCACTTGCTAGAATATTTGCTGGCAGATTGACAGAGTGGAATCAAAGGTAGCAGCTGACCTAAATTTTGGCAATTGGGTGCCATGGTGGTCCAACAAAAGCCTAAACTAGACATGATGTACCAGTATGTATAGTAATAGGACCCAGAAGTTTTAATTATTTTTTTTATTTATTTAAAATTTGGATTAATACCTTTGAGCAGAAGGCTCATTTACAAAGGAACCAAGTCAACAAGGAATACAAGACATTTACAGGTGATGAAACATTGCAGAACAGAAAGACATCAACTAACAAGTGGTATTAGTGTGCAGTTACAACATTAAGAAGGGTACAAGAAGTAAGGAGAAACAAGACCACAATTGCAGAGAAACACATTAATGCAGCACTAATTAAGTGCAGTTCAGTTTTTAGTAATCATGTTACAGTACTGACGGGGGTGTTCCCAGTCTGCAGAAATGCAGTTTTAGCAGCCAAGGTGAGGCTTTGTCAAGGGGAGGTAGTAAGTGGTGTGAGGTGGGCGGGGGGAAGTGGGCAGTTGTGGAAAAGGAGGGTGGGAGTGAGAGAGGGTAGTACTTGACAGGTGCGAGAACCACTGTCAGAGGCCATGGGTTATCAAAAGCAATGGCAGTCTGATTTGCTGGCAAGAAGAGATCGAAGCTCATTTTTAAAGTGGCCAAGTCTGGGGGGAGTCGACAGGGTCTGCAGGCAGATCACTGAACCCATTAGACCCACAGTAGGAGAGGGATCTTTGGTCAAGAGTCTTTCATTTGAAGGGAACAGTTAGGATAGCCCTGGAGGCACTCCTTGTGCATTTAGATGGTTGTGCAGGCTCAAAGAGGGCCGAAGTAGCACTAGGCATGGACCCCATCAGGGACTTTTTTGCAAGGAGGCAGGCCTGGTATTGGAGTCTGTGGTGGAGTGGGAGCCAACCAGTTTCCTTGTATAGGTCACAAGAGTGAGTCATTTTGTGTACTCCCAGGACCAGGTGGCAGGCCTTGTTGAGGATGGTTTTGACCCTTTTAAGCTCTGTGTCTGTGCCTGCCCGGTATATGACAAGGCCAAGAATGCAGCAGAACTGCTGGGGTGGACATGTAGCTACCAAGATAAGTCTCTAAATAAGTCAAAGGGAATAGGAACAGTATGATGTAGCCCAATGGGCACAGTGCCCCATGTGGACAAGTAGTGAACTAGAGGGGCAATGATTAGCATGACCCATAGCTGGTCACAGAGTTTGGAAGTGGCAACGGTGCTTAAGGATATCATCAGGTGTATGCCCCTATGAACTGAAAAAGAGAGGAATCAGTGGTGGAGACCAGAGCAGTCTCTGGTAATCAGATGCTATGGTGGTCCAATGAAAGCCTTTACTGGTCCTTATGTACCTGTATGGATAGTAATTGGATCCAAATGTGGCATTACTGCTAAAGGTGGAAAAGCTGCTACTAAGATAGGTCTCCAGAAAACTTTAAAAAGTTAGGTACAAACAGATATAGCCCAGTGGGCACAGAGTTTCAATTGGATAAGTATTACCTATGTAGTGGCATGAACTGGTGTAGCCAAGCCAAGCAGGGAAGGATGTCATAAGGGGTCCCATATGGACTGAGTGAACTTCCTCCCAATTAACTTTAGTTATCAAAGGAGAATAGGTTGCATAATATTGAGATTCTTTGATTTATACTTGAATACTATAAAGTAAAACATGGTTAACTAGGGGATTGTATAATAAAGTTTAACATGTTGAAGGATGGGTAGTTAATTAAATGATAGGATTTGGTTATTTTACCATTTTTATATTTTTAGGATACACAAAGGGAGTGTGCATTTATTTGCTGCCAGTTATTAATATTTTATTGATGTTTTGTATTGTATATGGCTATATGGTTGAATAATTCATTTTTTGTAAAAAATTGCAATGACCTGAATGGTCGAACAATAAAACTTGAACTGAACACACACCCATCCTCCACTTCTGGCCAGTGCTTTCCTGAGACATTTCCCCATCTTTGCAAAGTCAGACCTTCTGAAGTCCAGGACCCTCACTTCCAAATAGTTTGACTCTGCAAGTCTTCTCACATTGAATCACAATGTACGGTGATCACTGGACTCCAGGTGGCTACCCACCATGACATCTGCAACTCTGTTCCCACTGGTGAGTACTAGATGCAGTATCGCTCCCTCCTGACGGGCTCTACCATTAGCTGCCAGAGTCATGCCCTCTGCAGGGCATCCAGAATGTCTCTGCTTCTGGCTGAGGCAGCAGTTGGGATGCTTAAATCAACATCTAGCAAGTCTACCACCAGTAGCACCTCCCCTTTAGTTGCCATCTTATGGATGGCTTTCACTAGAACCCTGTCCAACTCTTCCCCTTGTGCTGGAGATCTGTAGATCACTCCAGTGTGAATAGCGGTGCCAATAACCATCTCTAGGGTGACCCAGAGTGCCTCTGTCCCTCACTGCATTCCATGTACCTCAATTTCTTTTATACCCTCCCTGACGTGAATAGTAACTCCTCTCCTTTTCTACCCAACCCTGTCTTTCCTGAATAGAGTATAACCTGGTATGGCTATATCCCATTTATGGTTCCCATTGTACCATGTCTTGGTAACAGTGACAATGTCCAGGTCAGCCTCTTCCACCAAGGCCATTAGGTCCAGGATTTTATTTCCCAGGATGCAAGCATTCATGCACATGACCTTCCAAGTTATGTTACCTCCCCTTCTTTAGGAGGGCTGACTTTGCCAAAATGGGTGAGTGCCTCAGGAATGCACTAGCAAATGGGCAGGAAGGAGGGGTTGAAGAACAATGGGGAATAATAAAAACTGCCATCACAGAGGTAACGAGCCTTTGTGTGAAGCAAATAAACAAAACAAAACGATGTAAAAACCACTATGGTTCTCAAAGGAAATGGCAGTGAAGGTTCAAGAGAAAAAGAAAGCATTCAGGAAGTACAAGGAATCGCAGAAGGAGCAGGACAGAGAACTGTATCAGTTAAAGCAAAGGAGGCTGGGAAGGCAGTCAGAACAGCAAAGGCCCAAACCGAGGAAAAGATAGCCAACTCAGTTAAGAAGGGGATAAAACCTTTTATAGGTACATCAGGGAGCGAAGGAAGACCAAGGAGGATAGTGAGGCTTAATAAAGGGAGGGAGGGTGGGCAGAGGGAGACTGTGAAAAGGCAGAGATACTAAACAAATATTTTTGCTCAGTATTTACAAATGAAGAGGGGGAGGTACCTAAAACAAACAGTAGAAACACTCTGGATACAGAAGTTGATACCAGCCCATTTACAGAAGAAAGGGTTCTGAAAGAACTCTTAAAACTGAAGGTGGACAAAACAATGGGGCCTGATGGGATTCATCCCAGAATTCTAAAAGAACGAAGGGTAGAACTAGTGACACCACTGACTATCCTTTTTAACAAATCATGGGAGGATGGGGTGGTACCCGAGGACTGGAGGAGGGCAGATGTGATTCCCCTTCACAAAAGTGGGAGCAAGGCAGAAGCAGGAAACTACAGACCTGTTAGTTTAACCTCAGTGATAGGGAAAATGATGGAATCACTTCTGAAGGAAAGAATTGTCGAGTATAGAGGCCAGAGGGGCACAGGACCCTAGGCAGCATGGATTCACAGCGGGAAGGTCATGCCAGACGAATCTGATAGATTTCTTTGACTGGGTGACCAAAGTAGTAGATCAGGGAGGGGCTGTGGACATGGCCTACCTAGACTTTAGCAAGGCATTTGACACAGTCCCACACAAAAGATTAATATACAAGTTAGCCAGCCTGGGAGTGGGTCCCAAGATCACAGCCTGGGTAAAGAATTGGCTGGAGAATAGGACACACAGAGTAATAGTAAATGGAGTCCACTCAGAAGAAAAGAGGGTTACTAGTGGGGTACTGCAGGGTTCAGTATTAGGACCGGTCCTCTTCAATGTCTTTATAAGCGACATTGCAGAAGGACAGGAAGGAAAAGTATGTCTCTTTGCAGATGACACAAAGATGTGCAACAGAGTTGATGCACAGGGTGGAGTGGAAAGGATGAGAAGGGACTTGGCAAGGTTAGAGGAATGGTCAAATGTATGGCAGCTTAGATTCAATGCTAAGAAGTGCAAGGTAATGCACCTGGGAAACAAAAACCCAGGGGAAGAGTACACAATGGGGGGTGAGATACTAACAACAACAAAATTGAAAGGGACCTGGGGGTAGTCACATCAGGATGACCTAAAGGTGGGCAAGCAATGTGAGAGGGCAGCAAGGAGGGCTGGGGGATACTGGGATGCATGGGAGAGGCATCACCAGTAGAAAACAGGAAGTTATTATCCCTCTGTACAGACAGCTGGTGAGACCCCATCTGGAGTACTGTGTGCAGTTCTGGAGACCCAATCTCCGCAAAGACATAGACAGAATGGAAGCTGTCAAGAGGAGGGAACTAAAATGGTGCAGGGTCTACACCGGAAGACATATGAAGAGAGGCAAAAGGAGCTTAATATGTATAGCCTCGAGGAAAGGAGGGAGGGGGGGACATGATAGAAACGTTCAAGTACCTCAAGGGAATCAACAAAGTCCAAGAGGGTAGCATCTTTCAAAAAAAGAGGTGTGCAAGAACAAGAGGGCACAATTTAAAGATAGAGGGGGCGGCTCAGAGGTAATTTAAGGAAGTATTTTTTCACAGAGAGGGTTGTGGATGCATAGAACGGCCTTCCGGAGGAGGTTGTGGAGTCAAAATCAGTGGTGGAATTCAAGCATGCATGGGACAGTCATAAGGCAATTCTAGGGGGTTGGGGTAGGAAGAAGTAGGCTGCTGGTTAACTAGGATCTGCAGCTTATCCAGTAGGTAGGGAAATGGGCAGACTGGGTGGGCCAAGCGGTCCTTATCTGCCGTCAATTTCTATGTTTCTATGTTTCTTCTGAAATTTCCCCTTATCCTCACATTTTCCCTCTTTACCCTGCCTGTCTTTACTCCCATTTCTCGTTTTCTCTGCCATTCTAACTTTTCTGTCTCTAGGTACTTTTGCTGATGTCCCATCCTTAGGGTCCTACCTACTGACTCCTTTCTCCTGTGGGGAAGGGGCATATTGATTCTCCCTGCTTTCTTCTGCCTCCCTCCTTGGCTTGTTTAAATGCTTTTCAGTGAAGCATTTAAACCTTTCACCAAGGATCCTGCGCCCCCCGGGATAGAAGCAGGCCATATCTCCTGTATAGGCCTCCATTCCTTCAGGTGGTACCCCAGTCCCCAATGAAGCCAAATCCCTCTGCTCTGCACCAATCTTTTAGCCATGCATTGAAAGTCTTGGTGTGGAATACCCTGTCCTCTCACTTGCTATAGACAGGTAACATCTCAAAAAAGTTACTGAGCATGCCACATGTCTAAAACCCCTCCTCAACTCCCTGAACTCCTCCTGCACTACCCTAACATCAACACTAGCCAGATCATTTGTCCCCAGGGTGATAATGACATCTAGTTCACCCACCCATCCTTTTGCCCCAGCAGTCCTTAGCATGCACTTTCCATCCTTCTCAGCCATGGTGCAGTGTAGGCACTTAACCTACCTCACTTCCTCTCCTCCTGCCCCCAAGTCTACTCCCTGAATGATAGAGTCCCCCAACAGGAGTTGCTTCCTCCTCCGCTGGTGTCCTCTGCCTCCCCCTCTCCTCAGAGTCAGCTGTAACCTCTCCCCAAATGCCTGTATTGCCATAGCCCTGAGTATTCTGCTCCCCTAACTTTCCTATGGTTTGTCTGTCTCTTTTGAAGCCTTTAACTCTGCATACATAAATGGGATAAAGCAAACATTAATGTTGGTCATTTTGTCATTGCTAGTAATTGACTTGCCCATCACTGCATGCTGTACTCTAAACTGAGCTGGCTACCCCCCTTCCCCAAATTAGATCGCTCCTTGGATGGAATCATACATAGCATTTTTTATAATCAGGTTCTTCTATTGCTTGTCTCCCTCCAAGTGCTCTATTCAAATGCTTACCCACTTAGATCAATAGACCTTGACTGCTCTAGTCATACCTAGACTAGGCACAAACTAAGTGATATTGCTTTCTCTGTCTCTGTCTCTGCCCCTAACTATGGAACGCCATACCTGACAACCTCACACACTGTCCCATTATTGGCACCTTCAGTAACCAATACTGTTCCTATGCAACAGTTAGCAGTATATACCTGTTCCTAGACTTTATATTATGACTGGCTTTGCCTCTGTATATTATATTACTGTACTTTTTCATTCTGTACACACACCATTGTAGATTGTATACATGTTCATTCCTTGTGCTTTACCTTGTAATAATTTTCCAAATTTGCCATTGTTATACATTGTGTTGTTTATTGGTTGTATGCTTCCAGGTCATGCATGGAAATAGACAGATGCTTGTCTAATGCATTCTACCTGTTTAATAAAAATTATTTATGAACTGGTGCCAGCAAATGGAGGAAGCTGATTGGTCGAGAGGTCTTTGAAAGCGTGATGATATCGGGCTACATCATCACGGCTTCAAAAAACCTCCGGCTACCAACCTCCTCACTGAGTCATGTCAGCAAACTCCTCCGACCTTAACACCTGCCACATCACCTGCCCCTAGATTTTTACATGACATAGCAGCAGTGAACTCGCAGTTTAGACAGAAGCAAGTAAGTCACTCCTCTAAAGGCTAACAAAATGACCATTTTTTTTTAAACTATCTGTTGTTTAAACTCGAGTTCAGTGCTTTCCACAGTTCCCAGCCAATATGTTTCTCAGATGCTGAAGCACACACTCATTTCAAAACGGCAGCAACAGTGCTTGATTCACTTATTGAACTCCTCTTTAGTTGTTGCTTCCAAATCTTGTGTTACTGATCCCATCTGCTTAATTTTTGTTCAGATTACTGAACCTTACTGCTTCTGACTCCATCACTCAGTACTGCAATTATGGGTGAGGGGGGAACCACAGACGACAGAGACAGCACATACAGTGGTAGAGTAGCAGCTTTACAGACTGACAGAGATCAGTCATCATGTAACAGCAGCACCACCTGCTGGGGAAAGGAGAAACTGTGGACTTTTTATTTAAAAGATATACTTCCACATCACAAATTTAATAAAAAAAAATAGTTTTAACAGTTTTTTTTTTAAATAAATGAACTGAAACTTTTAAGCCAGTTCATAATAGCAATAAGTCACTCCAGGGTGTGGTATATCATGGGAAATTGTCACTTCTCAGGTGGTTGGACGCACTCAGCCTGCGGCCTAGTGCCCAGACACCTGAGGCATGATGATATCCCATGACATACCACACTGTGTCATGCCTTATTGCTTAATTATACAATGGGCATCAAAATAAACAGAAAATTCTTTGTCCTGATTGGCTGGCTGGCACTTTTTCTTCATTGTAAATCCTCTGAAATACCAATGGAAAAAGGCGCCAGCCGCCTCTCAGCCGCATCAGGAACTCTCCTTCAAATCATTCTGAGCATGCCAAAACCCTGTCTTGCAGAACTCCTACTTCTCGCTTTGCCAGATCCCAAATATCAAAGCAAGTGGCCACCAGAAAAAACGCCATACTGAATCACCGGTTCTCTCAAACAAACTGAAAAAAAAAACCCTCGTACAACAGACCATATCCTAGTGAAAGTTTTTTTTTTTTTTAAATCACTTCACTGCAGTAGGTTACTGACTACCTCACTGAGTCTCTTTCTCTCTCTCTCTCTCTCTCTCTCCAACTCAGTGTTCACAGCCTCGTCCTCATTACTTAGCAACTTCAAATCTGCCACCAGCTATGACCTCTGTCCCTCTCCCATGGTGAACGAGGAAGATGGCAGAAAAGCACAACAAAAGAAAATGTTAACATTGTTTCCCTGGCCAAAAAGCATGAGAGGGATGAGGAAGACTGTCTTACATTGTGGCAGCAGTGTACGCTGCCTGGGACACTTCTGTTCATGCAGCAGAAATGGAGCCAGTGCTCCTTAATGCAAACTGACCACAGATCAAATTGACTAAGCTGTCCTGACCCGTAGAACACAAACAGAGCCAGGACAGACTGTGCTAGGGACATGGGACACAGTGTTTAAAATGTTTAGGCACAGAAAAAGCAAACACTCCTGTGCATGTGCAGTATACCCTAGCAACCCAGGATGGCAACTATGCACTATTTTTCTCATGGAGCAACAAACTGAAGAAAACTAATTATATATATATATATATATATATATATATATATATATATATAAATGTCTCATTATAAAAAAACAGAAAAAAAGGGGCACATTGTATAATCACAATATACCACTCCAGGTTGTGGGTATATGGTGGGATTTACCACTTCTGGTGTGGATTTGGTCATAGGCTGTGCCTCGTTAGCAGACCACACCAGGCATGGTAAATCCCACCATATACCCACACCCTGAAGTGGTATATTGCTTAAACAAATACTTTAATTGATTTGGCTTTTCAGTTGTAGCAGTGTAGCACTTATTGTAATATGAAATTGATTTTGAACTGGCAGCAGCTGCTCTTTGAAACAGGATGAAGCAGGCCAAATAGCTCTGCAATTAGCAGACACTTGGCAATGGGTGGGTGGGGGTGGGGCGTGAGACAGGGAGGATGTAACTGTATCACATAATAAACTGTGTATCAAGCATAATATCTCCATCTCTGCTTCCATATGTAACTGTGTTTTTTCTGAATACAATAATTGATACATGTTACAAAATGACAGATAAAAAAATGAGTATTGATCCATTGATATGAATATACAAAGAAAAGTTTAAGGAGTAGCAACAATAACTGAGGGTGGTAGGAGACAGTGTTGCCACTGTAAACAAGCTTTGGTGAATGCCAACAATGTTTGCTTGCAAGTTTGTTTGTTTTTTTTATAATACAAAAGTAATGTGAGCAAAAGTGAGATATACTGAATGAAATTAAACTTGACAAGTGTTTTGGTGACATTGAGTTTGTAAGTCATGCCTGAGGCAGACAGGGTTGGGGGTTGAGTTGCTCTTGGTGACAGAGGTTTGGGGATGGGGGTCCGCTCCTTGGGAGCCTCTACTGAGCCATGCACAGTGGGAAATATTGGAAGTGGGGACTGGGAGTGAAACATGCTCAGGAGCAGAGTAGAGCTATGCCCAGTGGCAGATGTTGGGCTTGGCAGTAGAGCCATGCCCAGTGGCAAAGGTTTGACTTGGGGTGGCCACTTCTAGTGAGCCCACATAGTAAAGCACCAGGCAGCAATGTTTGGATCATGGCTTCAGCTTGAAGTAGCCCTAGTAGTAATGCATCTTGTTGCAGAAGCTTGGATCAGGGATCCCATAAATTAGGAGTCTCCATAGAGTGGCACCCTTTGGCAGATGTTGGGGTTGGGGTTCCCACTCCTTAGGCACTCCGGATAGCCATATTCGCTGACAGAAGTTTGGGTCAGGGCTCTCAGACACTGTATAGCTACATCCAGGCAGATGTTTAGATTGCAGTCTCATCCTTAAGAGCCCTCAGAGAGCAGCAAGGAGATGCCAAGGTCTTAGTTAGTGTTCTCCTCCCAAGAGTCATGTGGAGAACAGTTTAAGTCATGGCAAGGATCACATAAAGTCCCTCTCTATTCCAAGTGTAATTACCCAAAGTGCTGCTAGTGCTGAGTTATGGTTCACTTAAGGATCAAAAATTCACTTAATTTCTCCAAGCCAGGACAGCCCAGCTGGCATGCAACATTTCATTTCTAGTGCAATCCTGCTTCTATCCTTTTCAGCAAATGAGTGGACTGGATCTCTGGATGTCAGGTGACTTGTTTAGTGTCAAAGTGAGTACGTTGCTTCATCTGGGTTTGGACCTGCAATCTTCCTGTCCCAAATGGTGCACTGACCACTAAACCAATCTGCCTCTGGCAAGGACTGAGATTGGCAGGCAGCAGCTTGTGATATTTTTTGTTTATTTACAGTTCATTTATCCAGATCAGCCAATCTGAGCCGCAACTTCTGTATCCACTACGGTCCTGCTCTTAACCATTTTTACATTGTGTTTATCCAGGATAGTTCAGCTGAGATGCCATCTCCCAACAGTACTCTAAGCACTAAAGCACACTGCTGGTGGTGGTGGTGGGGGGGGGTGGCATAAATGGCCACTGATTGCCAACAATCATTTTTGTACATTTTGTTTTGTTACCTTAGGTATCGCAGCTGAAATGCCATATCTAATTTCAGCTTCTACCCATTTTCACATATGGGTGAGTGAGGCCACCACTTGGAGTGACTTACTCAGGGTTAAATAGTGAGCATTTGGATCATGTATGGTTCAAACTTGCAGTCTTCCGGGTCATAACATTGCTGTAACCACTAGATCACACTGTCTCAACTGACTGTGAGTGGCTGCCAAGAAAATTTGATAACTGTCAGCAGTGGTTTGTTTGTGTATTTTGTTTTAAACTTTATTTACCCAGGCTAACCCAGCTGTGAGTCAGCATCTCTTTAGGATCCTGTTTCTACCTATTACCACAGCTGCAATGACTAGAGCAGTGGGAGGTTACATGACTTGTTTAGGGTCACAATAAGTGTTTTGGTCGAGCAGGGCTTGAACTGGCAATTTTTGAGCTCCCAACAGTGCTGTGATCACTCCAAGTTTTCAACATGGGCTTTTTGTGACTCCACCTCATGTACAGTGGCACTGTCAGTTCATTAGTCGAAAGGTGATTTTGCACAGCGACTGTACCATTTGGCGCCACATCTGCGAAAACACATTTTGGGCAGGATGTGAAAAATTAGATTTGTACTGTTCATGATGAGGTGTAAACAAATGGTGAATATGGAAAACTGGCGAAGTCATAAGTGTACATAGAAACTGGGCAACAGACGCCCGCCAGTAACACAATTATTTGTACTTTTTTTTTACCACATTTTCAACATAGGCATTTTGAGATCTCTGCTTATGAACATGACAGCTGTACTTTTCAAAAGGAGGTGAAAAAAATGGCAATGCTGAAAATTTGGAGTGAAAATATAAAAAATTCTCAAAGTTATGAGAGTGCTTGGAAAGTGTGCAATGCACTCTCATAACAGTGATTTTTTGGAATTTTTTTACCAAATTTTCAAAATAGGCATTTTGGGGCCTCAGCTCATGAACAGTGACACTGTGATTTTCTTAATCTGTTCCAAATATTGATTTCTCACAGTGTCTGCACCATTTTGCACAAGATGTCTGAAAACACATTTTGGGCAGGATGTGAAAAATGACAGCTGTACTGTTCATAAGGAGGTGTGAAAAAATGGCAATGTTGAAAATCTGGAGTGAAAATATAAAAAATTCTTGAAGTTACAAGCGTGAGTGAAAACTGTGCGATGCACGCTCATAACACAGATATTTTTTAGAATTTTTTCATCAAATTTGCAACATAGACTTTTTGGGAGACCATCTAATAAACAGTGGCACTGTTGTTTGGTTAATCAGTGCTGAAAGGTGATTCTGTACAGTTACTGCGAAATCACCTTTCAGAGAACTGAATAATGAAATGACTGACTGAGTTCCATGTTGAAAATTTGGAGTCAAAAGTTGTAAAAATGGCCAAGATATCCATCTAAGTTGAACCCCCACCCCCATTTATGCCATTGTACAGCTTACCAGAATTTCTTCAGTTCGCGGTCGGTTTTGAAGAGTGCAGATGTGTTTCCACTCCACCGAAGATCGTGGCACCAGGTCTCAGGAGGTAAGTATGGGGTGAGGGTGTGTGTGGAGAAGTGGGGTGGGCAGAGACTGGGTGCAGGTTGGGGGATGGGGGCCCAACGACAGAGAGGGACTGTTTTCTTTGTTCCGGGTAAAATAAAAAACAGAAAACAAAAGCGTGGATGTTTTTTTTCTTTACAGGTGTATGAAACAATATTGGCCACACTGAGGTGGGCTCCCAGTGTGCCCCATGACTTTGGGGGCATGATGTTTGCCACACTGGGGTGGACTCTCAGTGTGGCTTACAATGGAGGAGGGTGGGGGCAGGAAAATGCCAATGGGGTTGGCTTCTGAATACAGGGAGGCACACTGGGGTCGGCTCCCATTGTGCCACACAATCTTGGGGGTTTGCACATGCTGGCAGGGAGATTGGGCAACCCTGAAGTTGACTTACTACTGACTGCAAGAGGCAGATGGCGGATCCGTCTCCATGTTTATTTATTATGTTACACCAGGCAAGGCACATAGCGGAGGCATGTCATCAGTGCCACTGTATGATGAGCTTGGCTCTGATTGTACTGGCGAAATCGTTTCAAGTTGGTGGTACTGAAAAACACTAGTGTCACTGCTAGCATACTCACTAATTGGCGAATGAGGGACGCACCTTCTAAAGCATGCCCTGCATTCGCCAAATCTGACACACCTCTGCATTTCTCCTACTCCCACAATATGTTGCTTGTGTGTGCAAGACAACATAAAAATGTAGCTAAAGTGATAAAGTATTAACAAACTAACCAACAATCAAATAAGGTAACCAGTGAAAATAGAGTAAAGGATAAGAAAATTACTGGCAGCTAATGACTTGACATATTGTATAAACCTAGTGCCAGTTTCATCCAAAAAGTGGTACGGGGAAAAGCAACAGAGAGTGGGATTTAAAACATATCTATGCCATAAACAAAAGCTGAGAGAGGAACAGAGTCAAACATTTAAGGGGGCTGGAGCATTTGCTTTAGAGCATAAAGTGTTGACCATCAGTGTGACTAAATCTGAACAGTGTTTCTGAGACTAGCCAGCATATGTTCCATCTGCAAAGGTTCAAGGATGGCAGCTAGCCATTCTTCATAAGACAGGGCCTGCTCATCAAACCAATGCTTAGCTATAACATTGTGAGCAATCGCTGTGATAAGGACCATATGGTATTTCTGTGGGCCAGTTAATTTCTCTAGGCTTAAGCTTGTGAAACACAGGAGAGACTCAAAGGCATTTTGCAGACCTAGTAGTGGGTCTAGTTTTGTCTTAATGGCCTGCCATAATGGCTTTGTTTTGTCAATTGCTCACTTGCTTGACACAGAGGTTTGTTTCCTTCTCTACAGCCTTTTTTAGGTTCACCCACTGTTCCTCCACCCCACCAATTCCCATCCCCCTGGGTGATCTCTGAATCTGCTCTCCTGATGACAGGGACCCTCACCCTTGTGTGGTTCAATTCTGCAGCTGTCCTTATACTGAACCACACTGTACGGTGATCACTGTTCCCCAGGTGGCCTCCTACATTGATGTCTGTAGCACTGTCCCTCCACCCCACCAATTCCCGTTAATGAGTACCATCTGCAGTATTGCCCAATAAAGAGTGGGTTCACTGACTAGTTGCCTGAAGAGCACCACCTGCAGGCAGTACAGGATATCCCTGCCTATAGATGAAGCCACAGCTGGGAGATTCCAATCTACATCCAACAGACTGAAGTCCCCAACCAGCAGCACCTCCCCCTTTTCTGTCATCTTGCCAATAGCTTCCACTAGTACCTTATCTAATTCCTTCCCCTGTGCTACAGATCTATAGATCATAGCAGTGCAAATAGAAGCTCCATTCCCCATCTCTAGTTTGACCCACAGTACCTCTCCCCTCCCTGTATTTCCTATATTTCCATTGATTTTAAGCCTTCCCTGACATAAACACCACACCTCCTCCTTTCCTTCCCACCCTGCCCCTCCTGAACTGAAAATAGCCTGATATGGCCATGTCTCATTCATAGTGTTCAGCCCACCATTATTCGCTAATGGCCAGAATGCTTTTGGAAGCCTCTGCCATTATAGCCTCCTCTAGATCCAGAATCTTATTTCCTAGACATCAAGCATTCACACACATGCCCTTCCAGATTTTTTTTTAACACTCTACTCAGTACCCCCTTCTTTCTTTTAATGGTTTTGTTCGAGGAGGGCAGATGTAGTACCACTAAATAAAAGTGGGAACGGGGAGGAGGCTGGCAGTTATAGGCCAGTTAGCCTGACTTCATTGATGGAGAAATTAAAGGAATCGCTACTGAATGAAAGGACTGTGGAATATCTTGAATCCAGTTGCTTACAAGATCCAAGGCAGCATGGATTCACTAGGGGGCTGTCATGTCAAACTGATCTTATAGATTTCTTTACCTGGGTGACCAGAGATGTAGATCAGGATGGAGCAGTGGATGTAGCCTACCTAGATTTTAGTATGACCTTTGACACTGTTCCACATAGGAGACTTATAAGCTGGGCAGCCTAGGAGTGGGACCAAAAGTGATAAACATGGTAAGTAATTGCTTGGAAGATAGACATCAGAGAGCAGCGATAAATAGATTTCACTCTGAGGAAGGAAGGATCACTAGTGGAGTGCTGCAAGGATCAGTACTGGGACTAGTCCTCTTTAAAGTGTCAGTGTCAGTGACTTAGTAGGTAGCACACTCGCCTCTGAGGCCGGGAGATCAGAGGGCTGTGGGTTCAGTTCCCACATCTGGCACTTGGGTTAATATCCCAGTACTGACACTATAGTGCAGCATGAGAGGGGTGCTGCACTTCTGAGGTGCCGTCTTTCAGATGAGACGTTAAACCGAGGTCCCATCTGCCTGGATTGGTGGTAGTTCAGGTGGATGTTAAAGAGCCCATGGCATTTATCGAAAAAGAGTAGGGGTAACTTTTATTAAATATTCACATATACATCCAACTCAAGAAAACATAACATCCCATTAATACATTTCTGAAATTCTATAAGAAAAACCAAGAAAGTAAAACATAAAACTAAAATTTAAACCTTACAAAACCAATACCTCACCGTTAACAAGAAACAAATTTTTCCATATTCATACTAATTTTGTTATACATATTATCTTTTGTTTGTTCCACCTTTCCTATTTTGTAATTTAATTACTTATATTTAACAAAGTGAAGAAATCCTTCCACCACCTTTTGACCGTCTCCAACATCATAAATTTGACATTCTTCCATATAAACCTTATTCAAAACATTTGTTACATAAATTTAAAACCTTCAAAAGAAGGTCTTTTTGTATAACACCCATTTAACCCTAGTTTGCCATAGGCAAAACCGCAAGCTGGCAAAAGATTCTTAGTGTGTTTTTCTCAAACCACTCAAAAAGAAGGAAAAATACCAATTACTAGGAGATCATAATCTATTTTACTAACCACGGAGATTCCAAACCTGAGCTAGAAAACCCCATAATTTAGAGGAAAAGAGCAATGTAAGAAAAATGCTTCATCGTCTCTTCCACATTAACACAGTCAGGATAAGGACAAATTCTTTCTTCGATTGCCTTGTGTTTGGCGTACTTTATATTTAGTCTCCCATACATAGTTAACTATAAATTTTCCCACATATAAGGAGGTAGCCTACTGTTATTTAGCTGCTCCAATACATTGTTTATGTTCTCACTTGGACAATTTTTAAAGTTAGGCTCTATCTGAACATATTGTACCATAATTACCTTATACAAACCCTTTGCTGTATATCTTAAAATCATATCCTTTGAGATTTTCCATCTGAACAGTTTCTGTGCCACTGGCTTAAATAATCCGGAGTCCTAAATCTTGCAGACCATTTCGAGCTAAAGGTTTCCACATACTCAGGTATGCTTGGAACCTATTCCGAATACTATACTGTCCAATTCTGAAGAACCCCTAAACATTTTTTAAAGAAAAGGCACAAAAAGAAAAACAAATACTACCGGGTCAACCATCCCTAATCCCTTGTTTTCTATTCAAGTATGTACAACCTCTCTTGATTGGATTCAACCTGCTTCCCCATAACATCTGGAAGCATATACTATATAATTTAGTTTCCAGCTGTACTGGTAATGGAAAAATAACTGCAATATACTGCAGCCGAGGCAAAATAAATTGCTTTATTATCTGAATTCTCTTTATTTTGGAAAATTTAAACCTTTTCCAGATCAAAACTTTCCGTAGAATTCCATCTAGTACCCCTGACCAAACCTCCATTGGGCTATTTTGATTCTTAAATTTTACCCCTAATATATTCAAAGGTTTTTGAGAAAATTCAACCAAATTAAAAAAAAATAATTCCCTATGATAATTACCCAATAACAGCCCTTTTGATTTATGCGTATTTAGCCTGGCATTAGATACTTCCGCATAAGATTTAAACACTTTAAGGAATTTTGAAAATTCCATATGGTTAGAAAAACAGACAAATATCATCAGCGAAGACTGTATCAGACAAGAGTTTGAAATCCCTGGTACATTTATTCCTAACCATAAGGGAGGAACGATATTGCTCTTATTAAAGGTTCTAAAGAAAAGTTGTACAGAAGCGGACTTAATGGGCATCCCTGCCTCACTCCACATTTCATGATAAAGCCTTCTCCCAAAGTACCTTTCAAAACTGGAAAACCTTTGCATTATTGTACAACCCCTTATGAGCTGTATAATACTGTGTGGAATCCCAAACCACTGAAGAGATAAAAATAAAAACTCATGATTGACCCTGTCAAATGCTTTCTCAAGATCCACTGATACAATTACCCCTGAATGGTTACCATCCCCAACTTGCTCAATTATATCTCTAATTAGTCCTAATATAGAATGGATTCTTCTGTTTGGAATCCCACTATGTTGTACAGGTAAAAATAACCTCTCGACCACCCCTTTCAGACGATTGTTAATTAAAGTAGTCAAAATCTTATAATCTGAATTTAAAAGAGTTAGAGGCCTCCAATTCCGAAAGTCTCCCTATCCCCAGATTTAAAGATATATATCTGACGCCTTCTATAAAAGCATTTGAACTCACCCCAGATGTGAGAAAAAAATTAAATACTAACCAGAGGCTTTCTACTAATTCAGATGAAAACACTTTATAAAATTCATTGGATAACCCATCTATACCAGGGGACACATTCTGCTTTAGGGATTCAATAACTCCCAGAATTTCAGATTTTGAAATAGGCCGCCCTAATTCCTTCAGACCATCAGTATCTCGATTTCCTCTTAAACTAGGTCCTAAAAACTGATTAATCAGGAGAGACGATGGTGCAACCTGTGGTTCTAGTCCCCTAAAATGATCTTTAATAAGAGTTCCCAGTGCAATAATAGAGGAAACCTTTGTATTTCCTTTTGACTAAAAAGTCTAATGTCTCCTCTCCTTAACTGCTTTACATAGCTCAAAAGGATCTCCAAAACAGATTTTTTTAAATGATTCTGAATTAATGCTTGCAATGATTTTGCTCTATCATTGTCTAATCCTCATCAAACCTTTAATTTCAGCTATCTGCTCTGAAAAATCATCTCTAGAAGAATTCGCACATGATAGAACATAATGAAGCTGTCTCCTGAGTTTAAGATAATCGAGAAAATTATCATTCCTTTTCCTAATCCCATAATATTTGAACCATCCAATACAATCCTCTTTAGTTTCGTGCCACCAAACCCCAAGATCCTGATACAAAAAGGCCACAGATAACCTGGCTTTCAAAATACCATGGATGGAATCTAGCACTACCTTCTCTTGAAGTATTGACGTATTCAATTTCCATATAGTTTTATGCCTAAGAAACCCTTGCCTTGTCCCCACCTTTATCAGTATCAAAGCATGGTCAGAGAATTCCATAGGAATAACCCGTGGACCATGGAACTGGATTCTCTGAGATATAAACAAATAATCGATCATAAAACTCTTCCCTTTTATAAAGAAAGTACCTAACCCACCCCTCTCCTTACTATCCATACAATTAACCAGGTCTGCTATTTTCACAATATTCTGAAGACATACCGAATCACAATAGATTTTCTTCCCTTTCCCCAAACTACCTTTACTTCTGATCCCTTGTATATTACAATTAAAATCCTCCCCAAAGGATTGGAATAGTTGTTATTAAGAAAGGTCGTATGTTCGAAAAACATGCTACCCTTCCAGCTTTTGATTGGGGGCCATAAATATTAATTAACCTGATCTTTTTGTCAAACCACAAACCATCTAGAAGTAATATTCTCCCAGGGCAGACTTCAATTAACTTAAGTAACCTAAAATTAAAGGAGTTAAAAAGAATTCCTATCCCATCCGCCCTTTCTTCACCAAAAGACCAAAACGAGGGTCCCCACGGCCAATCCTTAGTAAAAGCATTCATTTGATAACTAGAGAACATCCATGTCTCCTGTAAAAACAAATAGATATATGTAAATCAGCTATTATTTGGAATACTGCACGTCTTTTCAGATTGTTTAACAGACTATGGGTATTAAAGGAAGCCCATGTAAATCCATTTAAGGTTACCAAGACAGTCGGGCCTACCAATGTTATTCTCATTTCTTCTCTCTTCTTCTTTTTTTTTTTATAATCATCTTTTGCACTCTCTCTCCTCTTGAATGGATATTTGGAATCAGTATCCCCATATCCATCTCTGAATCCCAGGACAGTTCCTCAAACGGATTTTTCGATTCAATATTCTGCCTCCACCAGTACCATATTCTTCAACGTCCTACTAGACCTACGTAATAATGGAGGGCCTAATGGGGGTTTAAGCTTACCCTGACCCATTCCCTCTTCTCCTCTAAATCATCCGAATAGCAAACTGCTGAAGAAGCTGCAGCCCTCCTTCACCAGCTTCCTTCTCCTGAACCTTATTTTTCCTGTCTGAACTTTCTTTCTGAGAACCCCTAATCTGATGAGTTAACACCTCTTCCACCCTAATTGCTACCTCCTGTTGAGACACTCCAGCCTCTTGTGCTTGTTGGATCAAAAGGTCTGACACTCCACAACCTAATTTATTCTGGGCCGCCCATGGACAGTCTCTAAAAGCATGATTCTTCTCTTCACACAAATCGCATTTTAAAGTATTTGTACAAAATAAAGTCGTATGCCCCACTTCACCACAGTTATCGCATTTTGGTTGGTCACAAACATTAGATAAATGAGATTTCAACCACATTTATAGTAGGCCTGGCTGCCCGCTATAAAAGCAGACCCCCTGTCTCTACCTAACAGAAATGAATTGGGAATATGTTCCACCCTGTTGCTGTTTGCTTAAGTTTAACCTTAAATTTCCATCCCCTGTCCAAAATAATTCTTGAATCTAAATGGGTTCAGGTTCACTTAAAATTTCACATTTCTGTGCCAACCAAAATTTAATATCCTCCACCTGAACACCCTCGTTCCTGAACATCACTGTTACAAATTTAATCAGGGGTTTAGACAAAGGAATCACGTAAAAGGGTGTCCATAAGGGAAAACTTCACCTGGTTATATCTTTCCCAGAAAAGGTCAACAAAGTAGGCGAACGAAAACTAATATCAAAATTATCCTCCCTGAAATGTTGATAAATGCAAAACATCCCTAGAGAAAACTTCAAAGACTCTTTAATTAATGTTTTACCAACATAATATCTGTTTGGTCTATCCTTTAAACCACCTCTATAACGAATCCTCACCAGCATTCCTCCTAGGTGCTGCTTCCCTTTACACTGTGAAAATAGACTGGATAAAAGTGGTTTTCCTGGCTTTTCTCCACTAATTTCCACTTGTTCAAAGTTGTTCCTGTGCTCACCCTCTTCCCGACCTAGTGGTACATAATTATTCTCTTTCCCCATTACAGAACACGGCTCTTCCTTGCCATTTTCCTGAAAATTAACAGCATCAGAGGTAGCAACCCCACTCCTTCCTACTCCCTGGTTTCCATTCTGGTGAAGCAGACTGTAATCCCCAAGCAGTATCCCATGAGGAATCTGGAGTCCATACCCCTGATTCTGCTGCTTCCAGGCAGCAGCTAATAAACGAGTTTGGGGTGACCAGGAGCTATCATGTTCCCCACAACCCCCAGACTACCAGCAGCTCCTTTTATTTTAACACCAAAGTCCTTCTTTTGAGATACTTTAAAGTCTGTACTTTCAGAAGCGAAAAAAAAATCAGTCACACCTTCTTGTTGTCCATGTTTAGTTTGAAAAGTCACGGTATCATTTTTTGAAGCAGTCACCACCCTAGGATTAAACACAAATCCTGCATCCTTTGACATCTGAAAAGTAGTGAAGTTTTTTTTAAGGTTCGTAGTACTTACAGGCTCGCGAGGGGTTTGACTCGGAAACCATTACCTCTCGCTCCTGCCTCCTAGATCAGATCTTCCAGCTGTGTTCCCCGTTCTCTCCTCTAAGACTCGTCTCATTCCTCCGACCTCCTTACTCCACTTAATTTCTTCCTGGAGAAGAATCCCTTTCGCCAAGACAGCTAGTGTAGGCACCACGTTACCATTCTCCCCCGATCTCATTTCCGTGCTGCCGGCTTCCTCTGCTGGTTTTAAAGGCACAGAACACTCCGAAAAGGCATCCAACAATGACGGGTCCTCCGCTCTTGCAGCCTGAAAGGAACCCCGCTCCTCCATACTATTCTCCGTCTCTTCCATAGTTTTAAACGAAATGGACCTCTCAGAAGCGCTCTGCTTCGTCCAAACAGCCTGGTCTTTCTCAGCCAACTCCGCGCTTACCAGCGCTCTCTCCCTCTCGATGTGCTCTGACTGAGCCATGTTGCACTCAGTCGCCACACCACAACGCCCATACTCCCCCTCTGGCCACTGGAACAGCAGCACAGTAGGGGAATTTCCCCGGTGTCCTGGCCAAATTTCCCATATTCACTAAAAAAAATACCACCAACAGCTTAATCTGGTTCAAGGTCATTTGGCATTCATCTGTATCCCCCTCCCCTTGGTCGTGCCTGAAAATAGGCAGGATTTGTCTAGGGTACTTACCCGGTCAACAAAAACTAAATAAATAAATAAAATACTTACAAGCAGCATTGCAGAGGGACTAGAAGGGAAGGTACATCTTTTTTCATGTGACACTAAAATCTGCAATAGATTGGACTCTCCAGGGGTGGTGGAAAAAATGAATAGTGATCTTGGTAAGCTTGGAGAGCGGTCACGAATGTGGCAAATACGTTTCAATGCAAATAAGTGCAAAGGCATGCACTTGGAACGTAGAAACCCAGGGTCTGGGTACAAAATGTGGGTAGTGGTACTGGCGACCACCAAACAGGAAAGAGACCTGGATGTTATCACATCTGATGACCTAAAGGTGGTCAAACAGTGTGATAAGGCAGTGGGGAGAGCCAGTGGGATACTAGGGTGCATAAGGGGGAGTATCACCAGCAGAAAGAGGGAGGTGGTGCTACCTCTCTATAAATCTCTGTTGAGACCCCATCTAGAGTTCTGTGTCCAGTTCTGGAGTCCTAATCTCTGGAAAGACATAGACAGAGTAGAGGCAGTCCAGCGTAGAGCAATTTAAATGGTGCAGGATTTTCAACAAAAGCCTTGTGAGGAGAGACTGAAGGACCTCAATATGTACACTCTGGAGGAAAACAGGGAGAGGGTATATGATATAGACTTTCAAATACCTCAAGGGTATCAACAAGGTTCAAGAGAGAAGCCTTTTTCAGAGAAAAGGATGCTCATGAACAAGGGGTAATGCTATGAAGCTGGAAGGGGGTAGACTCAGGGGAAATGTAAGGAAGCCCTTCTTCACAGAAAGGGTGGTGGATGCCTGGAACAGCCTCCCTGATGAGATGGTGAGAGCAAAAACTGCAATGAAATTTAAGAAGGCATGGGATAGGCATAAGGGAACTTTAGAGGTGTGGGGTGGGGGTAAAGCCGAAAATCAAATAGAGTCTGTGGTGTGACTGTAGGTAGGGAAAATTGGCAGACTAGGTGGGCCAAGAGGTCCTTATTGCTGTCAAATTATATGTTTCTATGTGTTTGTTTCTTTGTTTTATTCCCATTCCCCTTCATTTCTAATACCCTGCTTCCTTTTTTAATTTTCACCAAGATTGATTCCATTCCCCTCAGGTTCTCCTTACTTTCTACATCAGCCTTTGGTGTGCCAATTACTGCCTCACTGATTTCTTCTACCACCTTCGCAGCTAGTTTAAATGTTCATTAAAGCAACATCTAAACTGTCCACTGAGGACTGCAGTTCGCCTTCTGGATGGATGCAGGCCAACACCGCTGTAAAGGCCCTTATCTCTCAAAGTGGATCCCCATTTCCCAGTGTAGCTGACCCCCTCCTCTCTGCACTATTCCTTCAATCATGAGTTAAAGGTGTTGGTACAGAGATTCCTTCCCCCCCATCATAGACATACAGTATGTCAGTTAAAGTCACTGAGTGCGCTGCCTGTCAAAGATGGCCCCCAACTCCTTAACCTCCCCCTGCACTATCCTAGTCCCATCTCTTGCCAGGACAGTAGTCCACAGCTGGACAGTGACATACAGCTCTGCCTCCCATTCTTCTGCCTAGCAATCCTCTGAATTCACTAACCATCTCTCTGGTCCATGACCATGCAAAGGCACCGCAACCCCTTTCACAATCAAGTCCACCACAAGAAGTTGCTTCTTCTTACTCTGGCATCCCCTTCCGCCCTTCTTAGGGTCTGCACCCCTGGGAACCCATGCATCCTCCTCAGCCACTACTACAGCTGCCTCCTCCTGTCAGTCTCGTCTCAACAGAGCAATGTAGGGATTGCGTAGTAGTATTGGTTGAGGGATGTGCCTCTGTCTCACCACTGCCACCCTTCCAGAGCCCACCATAGTCCATTATTCTTCCTCTGCTGCATCCTCTGGGGTAGCAGTGTCAGATGTGGTGGCACCTGGGTGGTGGAAGCGGTCCTCCAAATCCTAGCTAACTCAGCATGAAAGTCTTACAATCTCCTCCCTAACCCAAAGAGGTGTGCTCAGATGGGGAAGCAGAAGATCCCCCTGAAAACTACCATCCTACAGCTACTGTACTGCACCACTTCTGGCATTCCCAGCTTCCATGATCCCTGTGTTACCTGAAAATACTTATGAACCCTAAGCCCTGATATGGTATCTGGCTTTCCCTTTTCAGGGTTGCAGTGGGCGGAACCCTACAGACCTCTTGCTATCAAAAAAGGACTCCACATTCTTTCCGCTCGAACAACCTGCTAGTGTTGCACCAGAGTCACCTCTGTGTCCGTGGAGCACTCCACCCGCATTGCAGTATTTTTTTTTTTTTTTTAAATGGCGCCATCCTGATCGTGACACTGGGTGATTGGGCATCCTCTGTGTCACTCTTATGATTCTGGGGGGGGGGTGCTGAAAGGGAGGTCGGGTTGGAGGAGCAATATCTAATTTTAAAGAAAAAACAAACAGCACTCATAGCAGAACACAGCACACTCCACTATGTCTAAGATGACCACCGCTCTCTACTGAGCATGCGCTAGTAGTTGCACATGCACAATGGAGTGCGACTGCCATCGTGGACAAGGCAGAGTTTGCCATGTTCTGCCTGACTGCCATTTGTTTTTTTCTTTAAAATTAGAGATATCCTCCCACCCAACCCCTCCCTCTCAGCGCACACACACACACCCTCCCCAGAAACATAAGAGTCACACTGGGGTGCCTAATCCTCACCACTGTTGTGATCAGGATTGCACAAATTTTTATATTAGTTATACATACCCTGCCACCATACCTTTCCCTCTCAGCACCCCCCAGAAACCTAAGATTGACACGGGGTGACAAATGCCCAGTGTCCCAATCAGGACTTCTGTGGGTTTTTTTTTTTTTTACATATTCCACCATCTGATCCTCCCTCTCAGCATCCACCACCCCAAATCACCCACCCACAAGCACATGAGTGACACTGGGGGTGGCCAATCTCTCAGTGTCACGATGAGAATTCATGGTCCTATTTATTTATTTTTTGACACCTGTAAAATGAAAGCCATCCATCAATGACTTTTGAGACAGTCCTTACCCTCCACTCGGCCCTCTCACTCAGCACCCACCACCCCACACCCCCTCCAAGCCTTTACTTACCCGCCATGAGTCCAACACCCTAATCCTCTCTGTATCCCCAGACACATCTTCAATCTTTAAAGCTGGACTGTGAACTGAAGAACAGCTATGCAGTTCAATGTATTTCAGTAGGGGTTTTGAACTTAGTGGTATAACTTGTTTTTTTGTGTTGCTACTTGTGTTTCCCCATACCTGGTGTAAATCCTCTTATATTGTTACCCTAATTAGGGTCTTGCTCATATTCCTAGCTCAGGCCTACCTTTTTTACCTTCTGTTCTCCCCAGTGGCAAATGCAGCAACAGGAGTGAACAGGTGCCTTATCTTAGTTGATTGGAAGAGTCCTCTGTTTCCCTACTTCCTCCTGCGGACATCTACTGAAGCCTATGATGCTGATCTTACACCTGTTTCACTTCTTCATTGTTCTACACACTTGCTGGGACGCAAACTTGTAGGGAACCCATTAGGGTGGCTACCTTTTTCCTTCCTGAGCAGCCCCACCAAGGCAGTACTTCCTGTAAGACTACTAAGTCTCTGATTGGACCCCTGGTAAGCAAGCCAATCTTCCACAACCAACCTATCAGAAATTAGACTCAGTCTCACTTCCAGTTATCAAACAGCTGAGGTCCCAGGCCAGACAATTATCACCCCTCCCTCAAACTACAGATCTGTTCACAGTTCATTCTAATAAACACACCAATTCAAACAAGTTTCACCAGAAATTACAGCATGTACAGTATATTTCCCCTACATTGAAGGCAGTGCTTTGCTGGTAGGCTAGTCACTGATGATGGTCCAGTACTGAACATATAGCGATTCTACATATATTGTTGATCAAATGTAGCATTGTCACACTGTGTTAAACTGCTGCTGCTGCTGTAGTGAATAGGATTGACTATTACAGTATAGCAACCACCTGCAATCATTTAACTGAGTGCTGGTCGTTAATTATCCATGTACAGTATCTGCTTTTTCAAGTGCTGTGTGTCTATATTTTGTTGTTGTTTTACCTTTCTTCATTTACTTATTGAAGAGTTTTATGTGTTATTGCTCGTGACATGAGCTGACATCCCATGTTGCCTGTACTGTGTGCAGTGTTATGATACACTGATGCATCCCTTACTGTTTCCCAATCCTGATGTACTGGCTTGTTAGTTGCCAGCTTACTGTATGGCCTTCACTGTATGTTCCATTATCATACCCATAATTACTGCCTGCCAATTTTCTGATCCTAATGCACTGACATCTCATTAACTCCATAAGTGTTTGACTGTCTCTATTTGTGAAGCCCTTTGAGCAAAGCTATAACTATGCCCAGTAAGCACCTATTCTACGAGAGCTCTATTTCTCGTTTTTCCATGCTGTATCATTTGACCACAAAAACAACACCAGCAAAATTATTCTTATGCTTCTGTAGTATGGCACTACTCCACCCTGGTCTCCAGTAGTTGCCTACTGGCCTGCCTTTATCTAGTCTGTGATATACAGTATGTATGTTACTATACCGGGACTTTACCCTCAGTTTCAAAAAATTACCAATCAATGAATCATATTGGTGGTCTGCAGTATATGGCTGACATAGACAAAACCAGAATAACTGATAAGGAGGCCTGAAAAGCAAAAATGAACCTAAAAATTGAAGCTGGAGTGGCTTCTAACCTGTATCAAGTTTACCTATGGATAATGGATGCATCTACCAGTGCATGAAGGGGTGCACTCAGTGCTCTAGTTTGCCAACTACAGTGCTGTCAGTGCCTCATCTTGGCCAGTGGTTGTTGTTTTCCAGTAGCATGGAGTCGCTGTGTGCAGAACATATGCAAAAGGTGACCCCAAAGCATTGGATTTGTTTTATTTATTGCAACTGCCTTAGTACCCATAACTTTCCTTTGTTGACATCCACACCAGAGCTCCACAGACAATGGGCTGTATTCACAAATGGGCAGCATGTACATGCGATTCACACATACAGAGCCCACACAGCTCTGCACACTGGGGCAGGCATGCACCAGCTGGTATTCACCATTGCTAGTCACCTGTCTGCACCCACAGCCCCTGGGTGCACAGCTACACAGTGGCATATCATGGAACCCAGGCAGCATGCAATCAGATGCCCATTCTGCATCTCATAATAGATCCCCTTCTGCACATGTGCGGGGGATCCTGTGAAGGCATGGAAACCAGGATGTGGAGTCCAATGGGTGGCTGCTCAAATGGCTGACCCAGCCCTCCCCAGCAGCCTGGTGGGCTGTGGAAGCAATGTGGCAGGGGTCAAATTCCTAAAACTGCCAGCAGGTGTCCATTGGGGGGTCTACATAAGAGTTACAGCAGGGTCTCCCATCATGTAACTTGTGCCTCCCCCAGCCCAGCACCCTGCACCTTAGTGAATGGCGTGGAGTGCAGGCATGCCCCTTGGCATGCCACCAGGCCACCTGTACTGTGTAGCTGTGTGCATAGCCAGAAAGTTTGGTACACAAGAGACTAGCATGCCTGTAGTGAATGCTGCCGGAGGTCTGCTGGACCCCATTGTGCAGCATTCAGTCTGAGGGATGCCTATGCACTGTGCATATATAGCACATATCAGTTAGTGAATAGACCTCTTTGTCTTCTTACATTTTTACAATGTAACTTTCCTATATCCTTCCCCAGTATTTAATTTAAAGCACTATTTCACAGTATTATGAAAGATACTACTGTATATCTAAACTCAAACCCCAAAAAATAAAGCACCTATTCTGGATGATAAGGCAAGAGAATAATGTAAATGCAACTGTTGTCTTAACGTAAAAAATAGTTTTATTCCTCCAATACAAAAAGACATACATAATTAAACAGTGTATAAAATTGTAAGTGCTAATGCAATGGCTGGACTATAATAACACCAAAAAAAGCACTCAAAAGACTCGTAGTGCTAAAAGAGACATATGAAAGAGTATACAAGGATGGCAATGCATACCGCTATAGCAAACACCCATGAGGGTGTAAAACCTTATGTTTCACTCCATCTGGGTGGAGCTTCTTCAGAGACTAAGGAGCTAATGCATACAACTTTTTTTATATAGCCCAACTAATTAATTAAACAATCAATGTCATTACTAAAAGACACTAAATACTCGTGCACCCATTGCTTTTTACATACCAGCCATTTTCATTTGACTGAAATCTATTACAGGATATCCTAGCAACCCACAACAATTCATTAAACATCAAAGTTAAAGCTAATTATTCATATACCTTAATGTTAAAAAAAGAGAGATTTCTTCTTATCCAATGGAAAAATATCTCAATAGATATAAAGTTCAGTTCTCCAAGGTAACATTAACTTACACAGTGCATATACATCTAATATACAATTAATGAATGAAACACTGTTGGATCACCCAAACTATCCACTAACATTCCTCTGTTGACTAATTCAAAGGAACAATTGATCAATAATATCATGCATTAAATCCTTTAACTTCAACAATTTTAGAATATTTTTAGAACATGAAAAAACTGATATATAACTGATGCGTCAAAAACTACTAAAAGAAGGATTATATGTTAGTTCACATATTTCCACAATAGTTTGTCATTAAGATATTATATTTGGAAAATGGAAATACAGTTTTTACAACATATTGTTATTTGTAACAATGTATTTCTTCAAAGGAATCATTCTTCCATATTTTCTTTTCTTCTGGAAGATGATTTTTCCCTCCTTCCTTCTTTAAGTTTGCTGTCGTCTCTTAAATGCAGATCTTTGTTTTTGTAACGCCATTAGAAAACAAATAACTGAAACGTATGATACACTTGCTGTGGAATAGCAAAGACTGTGAAACCAGTTTATGTCATCTTCTCACGGTGGCAGTACTGGGATGACATAGAACCATTTGATATTGATCCTCCAGATGGCATTTGGAAGCATTTATCCAATGTCTGCTGGCACCAGTTGGGCATTTTGGAAGAAGATTCTTATAACGTGTAACCTCAGAACATGATGTTGGCTTATCAAGTACACAATGCTAAATAGAAATACTGGTCCAGTTCCATTCTGGCATTTCACCTACACTGGCTAAAATGGTTTTGAATTGTATGGACGCCACCTGATATCTGTCCCTTTGGGAAAATGTTTCAGCACAACTGTAGCTATTCCTTGCCACCTTGGGATCTGATCCTGCCAGATCCAAGAAGCTGAGCAGGGTCTGGCCTGGTCAGAGGTTGAACAGAGACCTCCAATAAACACCAGGTGCTACAAGAAGTGGTCTTGGTAGCTCCACAGGGGCCTTCTCCCCTTGGTTAATAGTAACCATACCAGAGCCCCAGCCTAGTTTTTGGTTGATGTTGTGCTTGTGGAACTGCTGTCTTTCAAATGAGGCTTTATATCAAGTCCCTGTTTGACTGTTCTGGTTGTTATTTAGCTAAATGTTGCAGATTTCGCTGCAATTTGTAAAAAGAATAAGGAAGTTTCTCTGGTGTCATGACCATATTCCCTTCTTTCACCAAACAACCACTAGTAGCTTAACCTAGTTCAATATCAGTTGTTTTGCATCTGTACCACCTCCCCTTGACAAAGCTGAACAGGAAATATTTCCTAGACCTCTTCTCCCCGTCAAAGAAACTAACTAAATAAAAAAATACTGAGCATATGCAAAATAAAAACGAATGCATGTGTAAAATAAGGAATAATGTATTGGTGGCCATACACAGTGAGCCTATGTTTCCATCCAGGAGTTGATATACCAGTGTATGGACCTCAAGAGTGAATCTTGAGAGGTCCATGCTGGTATCTCAACTCCGAAATGGAAACACAAGGCAAGTTGTCTGTGGTTGCCCATATTGTATTTCATTGAGTTTATGGTTTTTAAAAGTAAAGAGTCAAACACTCTGATAGGGATTTACTGTTTGTACATTATGAAGTACTGTAACAGTGAAAAGAGCATAGCCATCAATCTAACACTAAGTCATTAACCTGTTGGCTGGATTTAGTAAAAAAAGTAAGCAACAGCTGACTGCAGTTTAAGAGTGGCTACAGTTTACCTTTTGAATGTGTAGCTGTCTTTCTCAGAGCACTCACTCTTCTTCTTGCTCTCTCACCGCACATATGAAATGCGAGAATGAGAGCAAGCACACAGTGAAAGACAGCTACACTATCAAAAGACAAACAGTAGACCTAAATGAAGTGGGTAGACTGAGTAAAATAATTGTTTGTTTGACTGTCTCCCATTTCCGTCTGACGACCAAGCTGCTTCTTCTCCTGACCAGTATTTCTCCGCAGTCCATTTTTTTCTTTTTATTTTGACGGAAGCAACCTTCTGAAAAAACAGCCAGAGGTGTCGACGAGAGTTGACAAAAGCTACTGGGGAGGGGGTAATGTTCATATGGAACATGCACAATAATGGGGGATTTGCATATGAAATATGCTCAATAAGGGGGGATTTGCATATGGAATGTGCACAATAAGCCCTTAAGAAGGAACACAATAGAATGATTGACTTGTGCGATTTCAGTGCACAATGGGCCCTATGCTCAAAGGTGCATAGTGCCTACGCTCCACGTATCTGTGGTTGGTAGGCAGCCCTACATGGAATATCCAGACAGTGGGGATCTGGCTGTATGCACCAACAGTGAACCCACCAGTTGCATGATGGATCCCCCAGTCAATCATGTCAGTCTGCACATGAGCTTGCCTGGGGGTGTGCCTGGAGCCATGCCCACAACCTGCATGTTTCACCCAGGCATGGAGTGCCAGGCCAGCATGGATAAATTTACAACTCCAGGACCCTGCCATAAGTATCTATGCACCCCCTCCAATGATTACCAGCGAGGAGCAGTGGCAATGGGGGGGGGTCCCTGCACACATCTGTTTCAGGCCACCGGGCTGCCAGGGTTGGCTTAGAGCAGCCAGTCAGGTGAGTGCCAGTGGTTTTAATTATCCTTGACACATGCCTTTCCATTCCCCTCCACACCACATCACAAGTGATCAACTCCCAGACCCAGGACAGACATCCAATTGGACATGCACCTGTGTTCCGCACTCTGCCCCCAAGCAGCACTGATTCAGCTGCAAGCCAAGGGGGTTGGGGCCACTGACAGGTGCCCTATGAGTGCTTGCAGCCATGAATCCATGCACCCTGTGCATGTCTGTGGCTGCGTAGGCATGCAGGCAATTTACATGTGAATCACACATAAATTACACCCTTTCAAGTATAGCCCCCAATACGCTCAAATCATACACTATATTTATTTATTTTTTTATTTATTTGATGATTTGGAATAAACCTTTGAGTCAAGGACTCTTTTCCAAAAGTTCCACGTCATTACAACAATAAGAGAAAAACAGTACACAGCAAATACATGTTTGGGAGATTACATAGCGGTAAGCAGACAAGAACATATTGGTACGATGTGCATAGATCTGAGGTGGGCTAGTTGTTAAGCTGCAAAAGAGAGTAGCACGGGTTTTCAACAGTCAAGGCTTTCAAACTTTCAACACAGTGGTACAGCAGGCACAAGGGCCCTTGTTACACAAGCACTTATAAACATGAGTTAAACAAAGGAAGACATTTTAATATACAAATTACAGGGTTAAGATGGCCCAGGTTGAGATTACAGTGCAGTATAAGCCAGGTGTTGCAGCATAGTCAGCTCTGACTTTGAATGAATGAACACTAGGGCAAGAGGGCAAGGGCAAGGGTCAGAGGCACTCGCATTTTGGATGTTCTAGGAGATAGCCCTTGAGGGTTGACTTGAAAAGGCCAAGGGTGGGATGGTGGGCAATGGATGGAGGGAGTTCATTGTGCCACATGGGGGCCCAGTATTGGAAGGTCCTTTGGCATAGAGAGGTTCTGCACAATGGAACAGAGTAGGTGGACCTTGTGGTACTTCTGGCTACCCGGGTCAAGGGTGTTATGGAGACTAGGGAGTCAAGGCCTGGAGGATTGATTCTGAGCAAGATCTTCTTTCCAAGGATGTAGATATAATATTTAATTCTGGCATCCAAGTTTAACCAGCCTACAGACTTGTACAAACTGCAATTATGGGTCAGTCTGTTATGTCCTGAGACCAGCCTGTAGGCCTTATTCAAGGTAGTTTTAACCTGAGAGAGAGAGAGAGGTAAGATCACCTGAGCTATACCGTACCAGGCCGTAGTCAACTAGTGGGAGGACAAATGATGAGACAGCCAGATGGAGAGCTTCATGGGACAGAAGCATTTGTGTTGATAGAGCGGGCCAATACTGGTGTTACGTGTGGACAGAAGACCTTGGATGTGGTCATGGAAGGAGAGGTGGGTGTCAAGGGTTAGATCCAGATACCTGAAGGAGTGGACCTTGTCAATAGGGACATTCACGGAACTACAGGTGGATAGGGAGACATTCCAGTGTTGGTTTTGATGGTTGGAAAAGACCATGGATTTGGTTTTGCTACAACTGAGAATTAATTTGTGGGTGATGAACCAGGATTCAATGGTGTGGAATCACTCTTGGGGCATATTTTGAAGTGTGACAGGGTTGGGATGGGTTTCTAAGATGACTGCGTCATCTGCATAAAGAAATATATTTCCTGGGCAGGACAGGGGGAAGGAGTTTAGGAACAAGCTAGAAATGAGATAACCAAGTATGGAGCCTTGGGGAACACTGGAGAGAATGGGACCGCAAGAAGAGATGGAGTGGATCCTGACCTGTTGGGATAATTCAGAGAGCTAGCTGGTAAATCAGGATACTACCTCAGGGTTTAGTTCTACCAATGGGAGAGAACGGAGTAGAAGATTGTGATTGATGGTATCAAAAGCTTTGGTGAGATCTATATAGACAGAACCCACCAGTTGACCACTGTCGAGGGCACGGTGTATGAAGGTGGTGTACTCGAGTAGTGCAGTAGTGGTGCTGTGGGCACTGCAGAAACCATGCTGGACAGGACAGAACAGGCTGTGGTTGGATAGGTGCTCAGTAAGCTGGTCTGTGACAACTTTCTGCAGTGCTTTGGAGGTGGGGCAGAATAGAGATGGGGCGATAATTACTGGGGGCAGTATGGTCTCTGCCCTTGTGCAATGGCATGATGACAGTCTATTTCCAGGCAGATCAGATTTGCCCAAGACAGAGGGAAAGGTTAAAGATTTTTGTACAGAGGAGGAGGACCTTGTCAAAAGTGAATCTTAGTAATTTCAGGTTGAGGGTGTCACCACTATGTCTAGACCTGTTTATGAAGCTTGAGATATACCTTCAAGCAGATCTGGGGGAGATAACTTTGAGACAGAAGGTGGGGAGTGTATTTGAAGAGGCAGGAGGTGGGCTGGTGGCTGGGGGGTGTCAAAGAAGTTCAGGGGAAACACTCTGCTAAGGTCTGAGAAAGCCTTGTTTAGGGTGTTTGTGATGGTTAGTGGGTCTTGAGATAGTTCACCTCCAGTGAAGAGTTGGGGGGGTGGTGGACTGCTTTCCCTTTGATTTCTTTAATGCTGCACCAGAAATCATACCCTGAGCTTGAGGTAGCAAAGAGAACTTGACGATAGTGTGTGGCTTTGGCCTTGCAGATCACCTACGTGCATTTGTTCCTGGCTTCTCAGTATACTTGCCTGTCATGGGAATGACCAGAGTCAAGTGCTCTCAGCCAAAGGAAACCCAGGGAGTGTTTTTGTTTTTTATGTATTGCTTTCTTAGGTGGGGGAAGAAATCACAGGCATAGCTGAAGGTGTTGATAAAGTATGAGAGGGCAGTATCCATGTCAGTGGCATTGAAGATTGGGGACCAGTCCCTGGATCGGAGGAAGGCTTTAAGTTTGGGCAGGGAATCTCTTTTTAATCATCTGAGGTAGTTGGGGATGGGGGGAGAGGTAGAGGATTTATTTGACCATAGGCATGTAATTGGAGAGTGGTTACTAAGGGAGTCAGGGAGGACTGAGACCTGGGAGATATGATTGGGACAGATGGTGAAAATGAGGTCTAGAAGGGTGGATGTACAGGTTTTGTAGTTTAGCCGGGTGGGGGAAGGGACAAGCTGGATGACGTTCAAGGCAGTAGCCGAGTCTTTGAAGGCTATGGAAGACCAGGTGAGCCAGTCAATGTTAAAGTCACTGGCCATAATGATTTCCATATTGTTAGGGAGGGACGTAAAGGCAGTTAGGATTTCATCAAAGGCCGGCTTTTGATCTAGAGGGGGAATATATGAGGCCACGAAGTTTATGTTTTTTGGTTGATTACCTGTGCGACCACTCCGCTCAACTGATGAGGGGTTGCTGGAGATTCCGAGGGTGACTTTAAAATCTGCTGGGGCCCGTGCTTTTAAGTTCGCGGCCTCGTCCCTCTAGAACTCTCTACCCTGTCGGATCAGGGAGTGCTCGACCATGGAGAGTTTTAAACACGCCCTAAAAGCATTTCTTAAGATAAAAGCATATGGTAGTGATGACTGTTGATTTACTGTATATTTCATATGATGATGATGATTCTGTTTTTAACTGCGTCAATTGTTTTAACTGTACTGCACCTTGGTATTTGAAAGGCACATTTTAAATAAAGTCAAATAAAGTAAAGTAAGTAAGTACCTTCGTTATTGTGAGGGCCAGGGCTTGGGAGCAAGTGGTAAAGGGTGGGAGGGAGAGGGGGAGGGCTTGCAGGGGGTTCTTTATGTAAATAGCACAGACTCCACCTTTTTTACCTAGCTTGTCAGCTTTGAAAATTGAGTAACTGTCTAAAGACACAGCTGAGTCTGAGGTACCTTGTGACAGCCATGTTTCCATCAGGGCTAGAATATCAGGGGAGTGTTGAGCAGTTCAGGCCTAGAGGGGGTAATTTTGTTTAGTAGGCTATGGATGTTCATAGAGGCAATTCATAGACCACTGGAATTCTTAACTAGGGAGAGGTGGGACACAGTAGGGCCAGGGTTTAGATATACAGTCCCTGACAGTAGGAGTAGGAAGATGTCATGATGAAGCAGGGTTGTTATAATGAGCTTAATGGGGCTGGGTGTACATTGGGCTGAGTGACAGGGGGCAGCAGTATTGGTAGGTACAGGGAGGTAGAGAACAGTGGAGGCTATGATGAGAAGGGGGAAGAAAGGGGCATGGAGATAATAGGCGGTGAAAGGGAAAGCAAAATAGGAGGGTGGCTCAAGTTGCTGAGAGTAGCGTAGTTGAGGGCAATTTCAGAATCATCTAAAGGCAGACTTGGATGAAGAGCATGGAATGGCATGAGATAAGCCAGAAGGCTACAAACTAGCAAGAGAAGGCAAGGTAAGAAGCCCGTAGCAGATGGTGATTGAGGTAGCCTTATAGGGCAGAGTAGGAGGGTGGAAGTAGTAAAAGTAGTACAATTTATTTTTATACAGGTAGAAATGGATTTACATCATTGGGTCAAAGACCCGTTTTCAAGATGGACCTGTTTTCCAGTTTAAAAAGAATTACATGAATTTATGCAAAACAAATCTATATTACACCACACATTATAAGAAACATATAACGGGGGGTCACGTGACGCGCATGGAGTAAGGCAGCAGCTTGTGGGTCTCCCGCTCCCTGCCACCACAAATCGCATTTCTACATGGCAAAACAAGATGAGCAGGCATTGAGACATTGTTTGGTGCCTGTAGGAGTGGGTTCTGTGGCATTCGGTGATAACGCCCGTTTTTGGAGAAGCAGGCAGCCGAAACAAGAACCGGAAGCTGAACGCCCGTGGATAGGCAGCAGCTTGTGGGTCTCCTGCTCCCTGCCAATACAAATCACATTTTTGTGCAGCAAAACAAAGTGAACAGACATTGGGACACTGTTAGGAGTCTGTAAGAGTGGGTTTTGGGGCATTTGGCTATAACGCTCGTTTTCGGAGAATGCAGGCAGCCGAAACAAAAACCGGAAGCTAACGCATACATGTGAGGGCAGCAGCCTGTGGGTCTCCTCTCCCTACCAACATAATTACATTTTTGCACAGCAAAACAAGCTAAACTGGCATTTGGAAACTGTTGGGTGCTTGTGAGGAGTGGGTTTTGTGGCAGTTGCTATAACGCCTGCTTTTGAAAATGCAGACAGCAACAGAATTGAAGCAAACGCCGCGACGGGCTCATCGCCATCGCCTCCAGGATCAAGAGCTAAAACCTAAAGATCTATAGCGATCTTTCTACCATAAAAGATGCTTTATTTAAACTTATAGAGGAAGTGGCGGAGATAAAGCCAGCCCTGACACAGTTAGCGAGAAGGGTGACTGATGCTGAGGCCAGAATCTCATCCTTGGAGAGAGCTATGGATAAGACAAGGCCTAATGTGGTGGAGTGCAAAAGAATCATTACTAAATTGGAGGATCGTCTAGATGACCTGGAGGGCCGCAACAGACGCAATAATTTGGTCCTGCTGGGTCTTCCAGAAGGAGAGGAAGGGCCGAACACTATCCAGTTTCTACAGAGGCTTATTAAAAAATCGGTGGTCCCCTCACCCAATGGGCCAGAATATATTATAGAGAGGGGTCATCGGGCCCTTAGAGCCAAACCTTCGCCTTCGGAGCCACCGAGGCCAGTTATTTTCAAATTATTGAACTATCTGGACAGGGAGCATATTTTAGACGGAGTTAGAAAACTGGAAGCTTTCCAATGGGAAGGTAAAAAGCTGCGTCTGGTGCCTGACTTAACCTGGAAGATGAGACAGGCTCGAGCTAGCTTCAGGCCGATTACTCAAGCTCTGGGTGGCAGGATTGACACCGCTACTTTATCCCAGCGAGGCTGGAGGTCACACTCAAGGAAGGCCCGAAAAGGTTCAACTCGGCGGAAGAAGCACTCGAATCCTTGAGATCTCTGCTACCTGACCTGTTTCCCAAGGGATGAGAGATAAGTTCAACTATATGGACAGCATATAGGAACTTTCTGATTTTTGGCAAGATTGTGGCCAAGATTCTTTGTTTGCTGTTAACAACTATTATTTGAATTTGATTGGGGGTATCGGAGCAATAGATAATTATAGTGTGCACTAAAACTAGTGACAAGTTAGGTTAGGTACTATGTATGTTGTTGTGTGATATACTTAACCCCTATAAAGATGGGCAAGGGAGCTTTTACCAACTATATAATTGCTATATTCTGGTTAGAAGCAATATAGTACTTTGGATTTAATAAAGAGCGGGGTTGTAATTGCTTTGCAGCTATGAACCTAAGGTTAATATTCTAAAGCGGAGGCAGGCTATAATGACTGCATTTATGCCTGTAAGAATGCTTTTAATTTTTTTTCTGTGATGCCTACATGAGTGGTGTCTTAAGAATATTAATAGTTTTCTTAATAGTAAATCATAGACAGGGGCTTAATTAGTTAAACATGTCAAGTTAGGACCGAATAGCCAAGGGTATAATGCAAGGCAAGATTTTAATGTAGGCCGGACAGCCATGCTTTGATTATGTAATAGTCTCTGCTAGGAGTAGTTCGCCTGACCTCGATTTTGTAGACCTAGTTAGAGCCTTTTACAGGGACTGATGCCTGGAGCGTTATGGAATGGCTTGCAATTTCGCTTGCTAACGTCTAGAAGGCTGGAGGTATTTATTGGTCTAATGTACACTTTATTAGTTCAATGGATGCATTATACCCCTTAACTTTTATTTGTTAATACTTATTTGTTAGTGTTTTACTATGTGACTTAATTGAAGATCTGAAGATGGAAGTTAATTCTCTTTTAATAGCCTGGTTCCTAGATAGGGTTTGATATGACTATGCATTCAATTTACAATAATAATTGTGGCAGGGGTGGGTATACCCGTCTCTATGTAGCATCATGTTCCAGTGGACGGGGAGTTGGCTTCGGACCAGGAGGGAAAGTTATAAGTTATCTATGGGTGTGTTGTTATTTTATTTTGGGGTTGGAGGGTTAATTTGGGGAGGTAATTTTTTTGTTTTTGGGGGGGTTTGTATGGGAGGAGGGGGGGGACAGCTATCCCAGGACCTATATAGTCTGAGCAATAAATGGAGGATAGGTTGAATATAATCTCTTGGAATATCAAAGGAGGAAAGGACAATTGCAAAAAATTTGTCATTTTGAACCACCTTGCCCGCTTGAAACCAGCGATAGTATTTTTACAAGAAACCCATGTTCTTGCTGACCGCTTGGCCTATTTCAAGAAAAAGAGGGTGAATCAGGTCTTTGGGGCGGGATTCTCCTCTAATAGTCGGGGAGTTGCTATTTTAATCGCTCATGGGATTCCATTCATGCACTCTCAAATAATATCCAACCCGCAAGGTCGATTTATATTTGTTTCAGGTAGTATTGGAGGGATTAATTTAGTCCTGGGTTCAGTATATGGGCCTAACCTAGACTCACCAGATTTCTTTACACAGCTAGGATTGGCCTTGGCTTCTTTTGGGAATGTCCCAATAATCCTAGGTGGGGACTGGAATTTAGTCCAGTCTAACCGATTAGACAGATCGCACTGTAAAGGCTCTTCCCTCTCCCCAGCACAGAAGGCCTTACGGGAGTTTACACTATCAATGGGTCTACTAGACCCTGGCGTACCTTGAACCCTAGTCTCCAGGAGTATATATTTTCTCTGTAGTGCATAAGTCGCACCTTAGAATAGATTTTTCTGGTCAGCCAGTATAGTTTGTCCTGGGTGGTGGAGGCACGTAACTTTACCCCGTGTAATCTCCGACCATTCCCCTATAAATATTATATGTTCTTTACCACTTCAACCAAGTAGGTCATACTCATGGTCACTAAATAACAGTATTTTAAAGGAATCCAAGACATTAACCAGATTTAGATCGTTTCTAGAAAGTTCTATTATCAGTAATTGGGGTTCCATTAACGCAATAGACCAAACTTGGGTGGCTCTTAAGTCTATGTGGCAAGGTGAACTAATACGCTTGGCAACAGTCCACAAGGCGAAGACAAGGAAACTACTGGATGAATGCTTAAGGGAGATTAAGGAACTAGAAAAGATAAATGATAACCAAAGAACGGAAGAACAAGAGAGTAAATTAATCCCCTTGAGAAATTGGTATGCTGGTAAACAGAGAGAGAAAGTTATTAGTTTAGCCTCCAGAGTTAAGGCTTTGTACCTGGGACAAAGTAGTAGGGCAGGGAGGCTGCTGGCTTGGCAGTTGAAACAAAAATCTTCGGCAAGGTGGGTGACTGCTCTTAACCACCCAGAATCAGGGCAATTGATTACAGATTCGGCTGAGATACTAGGAATTTTTAAGTTTTTCTATCAAAAACTTTACACAAGCCAGCAGCCCTCCACCCAGGTATCAGATGAGACTCAAGAGTTCTTGGAAACTATCCCTTTACCGAGACTGTCAAATGATGTTGGCCCTCAATTAATAGCCCCCATCTCTGTGGAAGAAATAGACAAAGCTATTGACTCGTTTTGCCCGGACAAAGCGCCTGGCCCGGACTGATTCACAGCCTTTTTTTTTCAGCAATTTAAAAATAATCTTGTACCCTTATTGCAGGAGCTATTTTCCTTTTGGTGTGATCAAGGGATCAGGGACCAGACGCCGTTTGAGGCCAAGATTATCTTGTTGCCAAAGCCAGACAAGTCCCCTGAGGAAGTGAGTAGTTACAGACCGATTTCTTTGTTAAATCTGGATGTGAAAATTTTTGCTAAAATCTTGGCCAACAGATTAAAACAAGTATGGCGGATTTTATTGAGCCCAGAGCAAGCCAGCTTTGTTGAGGGTCGCTCCTCAGCTGATCATTTTCGTAAATTGTTTTACCTAATTTCGGACTCTGCGGATCCTGCGTTGGAAGCGTCACTAGTTTCATTAGACGCAGAGAAAGCCTTTGACAGGGTGGAATGGACCTTTATGTTCACTACCCTGTCAAAGCTAGGCCTCCCAGATAGATTTATTCACATGGTTCGTATTTTGTATTCTTGCCCTGTAGCTAAGATCCAATGCAACAACTTAACCTCAGAGGCTTTTCCTCTTTCTAGGGGTACCTGGCAGGGTTGTCCTTTGTCGCCATACCTTTTCAATCTATGTATTGAACCGTTAATTAGATCCATAAAGTCCAATAGAGAGGTGAAGGGGCTAAAGATTGGGGACTCTGAATTTAAACTATCTGCATTTGCAGATGATTTACTGTTACATATTTCGGATACTACCTCTTCCCTTCCTAAGGATCTTGATTTAATTGATAAGTTTAGTATGTTTTCAGGGTATAATTTGAATAAGGCCAAAACGTCAGTCTACTCTTTGACCCCATTTCTTCAGAGAAGTTGGTGCCTTTCCCTGGGACTTCGCTGGCAAACCAAATCACTAACCTATTTGGGAATTCAAATATCTAAGAATTTAGAGAACTTAGCTGATTTCAATCTCAAACCGTTAATTAAAACCATTAAGGAAGATTTGGTCAGGTGGTCAAAGCTTCCACTGACTTTCTCGGGAAGAGCCAATACAATAAAAATGGTGGTTATGCCCAAACTTTTTTACACATTATCTAATTTAAATGTTTACTTGCCAAAATCTTTTTTCAAGCCGCTATTCCAGCAATGTGCGTTTTTTTTGTGGAATGGGAAACCTCCTAGAAGGAGTTACCTCAAACTTACTCGGCAACGGCGACTCGGAGGGCTTCAATTACCGGATTTCTATGTCTATTACCTTGCAGTTCATTTGGTAAGGTTGGGAGCTTGGGCTTGTGACGAGGGCCTTGCATACCCCGGCCTTCATTTAGATCGATTATTTGTTAAAGGCCTTAAGCTGGATTTAGAATCATTACTTCATACCCCATGGGCTAAGATTCCCAAGAGGGTGAGAGATACGCCGTTAGGATGGGATATTAAAGCTTTGCAACAGTTTTATGCGAAGTTTCAAATCTCGCAACGGTATGATCTATCCCAACCTATAGTAGGAAATCCGAATCTGATTATTGGGAATCAACCAATATCTAGATTGGGAATTAAAGGGGCAACGAAGTGGCAGGTCAAGGATCTCTATCAGAATAATAGGTTACTCTCACTTCAGGGACTGGTGGAGAAATTGGGAGGAAAGCCTCAATCCTCTCTAAAATTAAGTCAAATACTAAGTTGTGTTAGATCGTATTTTGGCAAAGGGTTGGGACAAGACATTCTGGGATCTATGTTTGCGGAGTTGAAAGGGTTTGTGCAGGCGGGCAAGGTGATATCTAAAATTTACAGATATATAATAGTCAAAGGGAATTCAAAAGTGTCACCAGTCCCGGTACATTGGGAATTAAATCTGTCTTTGGGTAAATCAGCAGAAACATGGGAGAAGGCTTGGGTCGATATCTATAAATTTATTAAGCAGGATAGACTGAGAGAAGTTCAATTTAAGTTACTTCATAACCTATATTTTTCACCAGCTAAGCTTTCTAGAATGGGTAGTCGCTCTACAGCGCATTGTACTGAGTGTAACGACTCTCTGGCTACCAGTTACCACAAATTTTGGACCTGCCCCAAGGTGGTGGGATTGTGGCATTTGGTGAAGCAAAAGATTGGCCAATTTTACGATCTGGACAGGTTTTTCACTCCAGAGGCTTGTATATTCGGGGTGTTTGATAAAATACAAGGCAGGTTAACTAAATATCGAATAGCCATGGTAGCATTGGTAACTAAATTAATAATTTTGCGCCACTGGAGAGGTGACTGGACTCCATCGTTCGGGGAGTGGTGGGAGGAGTTTATGAATGCATTGAATGCAGAAAGATCGGTTCTCTCTTTTTATAATGCTTCACCAATATTTCAACAGTGTTGGGGTAAGCTATTTCAATGTTTGAAGGATAGGTACGGGTACTAGAGATAATGTCTCTTATTCTCATTTTTTATTATTGGAATGATATCGACCCTGGCTTGGTACGTTAATTTTGTGTACCCTTTCCTCCTTGGTGCCTCCCCTTGTGGATTCAGTTAAACCACATATAGTCGGGTTATACTTTGTCTGTTTTCTGAGGATACATTATGATTATATATTAACCATGTGAGTCAGCCGTGGGATAGCTGCAGGGGTGGGTAGGGGGTGGGGTTGGATGGGTACCTTTTCTTCTTTCTTATTTCTGAGGGGTTTTGGGGTCTTGTTTTGCTTTGTTATTTTCTTTTTATTTATCATTCTATGGTTTCTATGTATCGTGTACTTGTTTGGTGTATATCTTATGTTGGATATGGTTCAATAAAGTTTGGTTACTTGCAAAAAAAGAAACATATAACTACAAATATTTTTTAAATAAACCGCTGTACAGGACATCACGTCATACATTAGATTATTGCAACAATGTTTCCTAAGTTTAGGAGATACACCCTATAAGCAAATCCTAAAAGTTTTATATTTCATCCATGGAGGTATATCACCCATTACACATACATTTTATTTTCAATCCTTTATCAATCGATCTCCTAAAGTGTTTATATTTTTGAATCTGCTTGCTTTTTAGATCAATTGGGGCCCAAAGATTTATAACTTTCATACCAAAAGTCATTTCACCATATTTATTATTTATTTTAGGCATACCGTATATAATTCCCACTTTACTTCTTAAATTATGTTGATGAACATGCATCGAATATGGAATTTTATCCACAAGGTACTTCGGACTTCGGTTATGTACAACCCCATGGATTTGTTTTAACCGTTTTTGTTCACTTTTATGTTCTATTTGGTACCATTTTAGAATCTTAAACATTTCACAATGGTGAGTAAAATAATCACAATTTAATATAGATCTAGCTAAATTATTATTTAGTATAGCTTTCAGGTTTGGCTTACTAGCCATACCATATATGTGAATTCCATATTCAATGCATGGAATAATCAGTTGGTTAACTATATCTTTTCTCATTTTTTGATCTAGACAATATTTAGATCTACGAAATGCTCCTAATTTATTATCTGTTTTATGAACAAGAGATTTTATATGGGAATTACATTTCAAATTACAGTCCACAATAATCCCCAGATACCTATATGTTTCAACCTGATTTAAAAGTTTGTTTTTGACTGTTTTCATTACAGTTTTAGGAGAATTTATAAAATTTCTTCCTTTGCTCTGGAATACCATGACATTGTTTTTTTTTACTATTTAAAACCAGCCCTGACTGGTATAACCATGTTTCCATCCTACTAAAATCATTCTGAATAATTTTTTTCTATTTCCTCTACTGAGTCACCACTAGCCAACAATACGGTATCATCTGCATACATACTCAAAACTGAGTTCTGTACCACCATTGGGAGTTCATTTACATACATTAAAAATAATAAAGGACCCAAAATTGAGCCTTGAGGAACTCCTCTTCGTACTGGGGCTGGTTTTGATGAAATTTCACCAATATAAACTTGTTGAAATCTACCAATCAAATATGATTCAAACCAGGTAAGATTTTCATTATCTATTCCCAAATCCATCATTTTCCCAAGCAATTTCTCATGATCTAAGGTGTCAAAGGCCTTGGAGAGGTACACGAACACCGCGCCCACTGATCCACCACCATTTAACTGGCAGGCAATGTTGTCTATCAAATCGGTGAGCGCGGTGTCCATGGAATACCCTTTACGGAATCCTAACTGGTAGTTGCTATGATGCAGAGGAAAGGTGTCCACTTTAAGCATAAATGATACATGGCTCGATTCCAGCTCGGGTAGTATCATGGAAGAGCATGGGAGAGCACAGTCAAAGAGGGAAATAGGAGGCAGGTTAAGGCTCAGGGGCAGGGTAAAGTAAGAAGAAGGAAGGTGCAACACTGACTCCTGGTGGCCAGTTTTTATAACTTGCAGATGGAAAAGTGGACTAATAGAAAAAAATGAAGAGGGAGTCACATGGCAGGTCAAGATGAATGGGGAGTCACATGACAGGTCATGTTACCTTGATGACATATAAGTTAAGGGAAGACCTTGGGTGGAAGGGTGGCTGGGGTGTAGGAGGAGTTGAAGTGAAGCTTCAATGGACAAACACCCTTAAGGGTGTGTACAGCATGTCAAGATGAAGCCTGGTATTACCTCTTGCAGCCCTGCAGTCTGCTCCCCGGGTGTTTGTTCAGCAACTGAGGGGTTTCCTGTGTGCCTGGTAGGTTAAGGGAGACAAAGGAGAGGATTCAAGTTACACAGCAATGGCGGGAAGCCAGAGAGTCCAACTGCTCCTGCATGACTATCAGGAGACACTCACAGCAGCAGGAGGTGGGACCTCTCCTGCTCTCTGACTACACCAGTGAGCTCAATATTCTGGTAAAAAGAAACAGGCAGTATAGGCAGCTAGCAACAGTAAACCTGTTGCAATTAGGACTGCAAATGGCTATGTACGGAAACCAGTAGCGTAAATACTGAAACTTAGTGCTCCAACAGTAAACCCTTAAAGTAACACTACAAAATAGCTGTAAATAAGTGCAATACATAGGGCTACTAAATCTCTCAAAACCTATCAGTCTCTGTCGACAAACGCTTTTAAGGGTGTGTAGAGCAAGTCCAGAAGAAGCCTGGCATTTCCTCTTGCAGTCCTGCAGTCTGCTTCCCGGGTGTTTGTTCAGTGAGTGAGGGGGTTCCTGTGGGTCTGGTAGGTTAAGGGAGACAAAGGAGAGGATTCAAGTTACACTGCAATGGCAGCAAGCCAGAGAGCCTGACTGCACCTGCACAACTATCAGGAGACACTCAAAGCAGCAGGAGGGGTGGACTTCTCCTGCCCTCCGACTACACCTGCAGTTTGCTCACTGGGTGTTTGTTTGGCAAGTGAGGTGGTTCCTATTGGCCTCTTGCAGCCCTGTAGTCTGCTCCCCCGGGTGTTTGTTCAATGAGTGAGGGGGTTTCTGTGGGCCTCTTGCAGCCCTGCAGTCCACACCCCGGGTGTTTGTTTGGCAAACTATATTAAACTACTGTATATATAATTTTTTAATTATTTACCCTGAAACATCACACTAAACAACATAGAATCACATGCCAATGAAAATATGATATCAGACCCACGTTCTAAGTCACATTTTGTGGACCTAGTATAAGTGGCTGTTATGACCCCATAGTACTGTACCACTGCTGACGAAGCAGTCCAGTTTAGTTGTGCTGTACAGGGCTTGCAATGTGGTTGAGAGTAGTTAGGAAAGAAAGTGGGTACTGCCATTAGAAAGTCCTGCAAAGTCATTCATAAAGCCTTTGCACTCCTTACAATTCCAGTTGCAGCCACCTGTGGCTCTTCAAGTTACCACCTGGTAATACAAATGGTAACTGGGGTACATCATTGCAACAAGGTGCATCAGCCTGGAATTTGGAACAACAATAAATGAACAGCCAGTCTACCACATGAGTCTGGATGCTAACACTAGGAAGGCAGAACTACTGGAACAACAAAGACCACAATGTCATTGGGAGTGGTAGGGGACCACAGGACCACCAAGTCATTTTGGGGGCCCACTGGATGTCCAGGTCCTATTATCTGGAGGGCACTTCTATGTGAGAAACTTGTGCAAAAGTCATTGACTTCTTCAATAGCTGAAAACAGCAATTTAGTGAATGTCAGCCTAGGTTGCACCTGGTAAAAGTTGAATTGTTTTATGCTGCTCTTCAGTAAAAGTGAGTAGTCTTACCCAGCAGGTCTGCGTTAGAGTAGTGAATCACTTGGGTTCCTACTGTACCTCTTAATCCCCATGAAATATATCTGCAAAGTACACTGAGACTGGCTGCAAATGCATTCAGATTTCAACTTAATCTGTATCATTTGAAATCAAATTCAAGGGCCCCTTGGACTACTGCGCTAGCAATAAATTGTACACACCACTTGGATCCTCATTTGAAGCAGCAGTACTAGTTAACCAGGAAGTGTTCATCACTTTCCAGATTTTTGCACTGCCTGGTAGTTTAAAATTCCAGATCTAGATTGTTGCTGTTTACTATTGTTTTCTGATAATTGGTTCCCTTTATTTTTATACATTTATAATGTTTTGTGGATCTACAGGAAATATGGCCGCCCCCATTCCAGTTCCTATTTTTCACCATTTGTTTACATTGCTTATCCTATAAACACTCAGCAGGCAAATGAAGAGGTGATGCATTCCAGTTACTTTGGACAAAATAACCAATGAGAGAATGGCAGCAGCCCATTTTCCTCAGAATCTAATATGGTGTTCCTGGAAAAGGTCTGTGTTAAACTATCAAAAAAAATAAAGAATATTAAGAAAACAAAAACAAACTAAAAGCAAAGGATTCAAGTTTTGTAAGCTTTGGGGCTTGTTTGACATAACTATTGTAAAAAGAACATTATTATTAACCAGTACTGCTGCTATAAATGATGTGAATTTCAGTACTGATGTTTGGTCAACTTTAGTGCATGTTCTATTGTGCCCCACCCCAAACACTTTTATCTTTTGCTTTGATAGTAGTAGGGAAATAACTTGGTATTAGAAAATATGTTTAATGAGCTAGTACACTTCATTTAATTCATATTACACTTTATTTATTTATTTATTAGCTTTTGTTTACCGGGTAAGTGCACTAGGCATGAAAGCTTGCCTATTTTCAGGCACAACCAGGGGGAGTACAAGATTTAGAGATCACAAACAGGTGCAAGAAACATACAATTTACACAGCAACATCAGGCATCTCCAAAGGAGAAACAGTACAAAGCCAGTCACAACTTTAGAAGTTATATGTGAAGTACTTTTCTCTCCCCTTTTCCTAATCAGTTTTCCTATCTGACAGTACTAGGTGTGACATGTGAAAAGATATGTCACCTTAAAGCTGATATGTCTAGTTATATTCCCTTACTAATTATGTTCTACTACCGGCTGAATCCAACTCTGCATTTTACTTCCCCCCCCCTTCTAATCTACCCCTTTTCTCCCCTACTGTTTTCCCAATCCTCCCTCCTCAGCCCCCTTTCCATCACCCCCACTGCCCTCCTGTTTCTCTCCCTCTTTACTTCTCTTGGTTATCCTGCATATATAAATGACTCTAAATGATTTTGTAAATTATGTCCTGTAAATAATTATTTTACCATTGCACATCCATTCTTTCCTGACTGAAAATAAGTTTCTGTTTATAATGTATTACTTTGGCCTTTATGTACGACGTATACTGCAAATTGTTTCTCTGTATCTTTGTCATTTCATGTACAACTGGACGTTTGTGAAAACAGGCATTTTTGCTCACATACTCTCCAGCATAACATAAATTGATTGATTGATATTCCTCTTCAAAGCTCATCAGCCATATGTGTGAACCTATAATGGTGAGTGAGGTCACAATACTGATGAGGTACAGTATGAAGAGGATGTGCAAAAGGAGAATGAACAGTATATCACAAATAAACTGAAAAATTACCTACCTTTAAAAATTAATAATATGGTCTATCAACAATTTTCAATGCTACTAGCTGTGCTACTATCTCTTAAAAGAGCTTGAAATACATCTAATCTTTGCAGTATCTGTAAAATAAATGTAAGGAATCTTACTCTGTGTGTTCTGCTGGCTGCCTTATTAGGCTGCACTACGGTGGGTCATCTGTGAGTGGTTGATTAAGGCATTCCCCTCATTACTCTTTTACACTCCAAAGCAATGGTTCTCTGAGAATCAGGATATCCTGCAATACACACAAAGATTTGCTGCATCATCATTCTTTTCACACCAGGGCAGGAGTCATTAATTTTCACACCAGCGGTAATCTTCACCCTGCAGATTTGTTCTATGTGAACTAACTCAAAGCAAAATTGATTTCCTGAGGACAAAAAAAAATGTGATGTAAAAATGATGCCTTCAGAAACTGCTTTTCTGAGCCCAGCATTGCAGGCAGGGTGAATCTGACAAGGAAACATTTGTATTGCATTTAAAACCATGTGGTATAATGGTTAGGTCACTGAGCTGTGAAACAGGAGGAGATAACAGGTTTGAATATCACTACATAACCACCTATTCACTATCTATTCATCAGCATGCCACATGAACTTCATGGGCTTATCTTCTCCTGAGTGTTAAATTAGGCAGAAACAAGACCACACTAGAAACCAGGAGATGGCTTATGCCACCTGACTATGACTGGTCTTGGTCTTGTGATGTAATAATAATTTAATGGCAGTGTAGTAACTGTATTCTACTGAGCTCAAAATTCCATACACAGTGCTGTCCACCAGGATGAAGCACTCTGTAGATAGATATCACAATCTGTTCATGACAAATCAAAACAATTATGATTGCATTTCATTGGTTCCTGCATTGTCGTACAATATATCACTGTCTAAAACTGTAATAACTGCACTTCATTTGGCAGGAAACACTGTAGCTTTTAATCCCTTTTAGCTGCCAGTTGCCTTTCCGCAGTTCCTGCCATTAAACATACTGCCCCATCAATCACTCAGTCACCTCATCAGCCAACAATTTCCCCATGGCTTAGCCCATGGCAGTGGCTCAGGGAAAGCTTCTCCTCCCACTCCTGATCTTCATAGTACCTAGTATCTGGCAGGTGGGTGACTGGCTCCATGGTATGGGGCTGGAATGTACTGGAGGCTGCCTTATTAATGGGACCTAGGGGTTTCCCCTACTTTTGTGTCCCTCCCTTCTCCTTGGATTCAGGTATGGCAGGGGGCCTCGCTCAACCCTGCACACTTGTTCACATGCACCACCTCTTGCAAGGATCCTTATACCACTGCAAGAAGGAGTTGCATTTGTGGGTCCAGATTCCCACCCCCTGGGCTGGAACACATTGCCATCAGCAGCCTTGCCCAGTCCTGGCTACCATGATTCCATCTCCCTGGCCTTACTCCCAAGCTTCAAGATAAGGTGGCTCCCAGACTGATTTTTAAGATTAATTTACTAGTTTGTAAAATAGTGCTAACTGACTGAAACAGGAAAGCTCATATGCAGTATATATCCAATTGAGCTTTAACACATTTACAATGATGTCCTGATACAAATAGTAAAATAAGCTTTCATGTACATAAAAATGCTCCAGGCTTGTGCAATTAATATTATACATGCCTCTGAGGGCTAATGTGCTGAATCACACTGAAGTGACTACTCTTCACCATGTAGATTAAAAGAAGGCTGCAGTCTCAAATGCTGTTAATCTGTCACCTTTTACCAGTACTGAATACATTACAGAGTAGTGAAGCCTGTACTGTACTTGCACACGCTGTCTATGAAGAAACACTTTCAGATTACAGTGCTGCAAATGTATTACCTTCAACCAGCACCAATTCCAACACAGCATTGGGAACCCTGTAATGTATTTGCCCATGCTATAAACTGAGGTTTTGACATTACTGCAGAGTCAGTCCCTCACTTTTCACCAGCATAAATTTCATAATAGCATGGGAAAGCCTTTAATGTACCTGCCCACTCACTACCAGATATGTCCTTGCACCCACATGGTAACTTACTGTGTCACTAAAACCCAGCAATGTATCTCCTGAGATTTTCATCCACCTTGAAGTTGTAGATCCCATCTGCCCTCTATAGCCAGGGCAATGTACTTTGTCCAGCCCTGGCAGTATGCAAAGTGTGCTTCCCTCTCAGTGTTTTAGATGCGAATCTTCCCACCCAACCTTGACTCTCCCCATATGACCTCCTGTACTTTGTCTGTGCTGCTAGTCCCTTAACATTCACAAGCACTGTATCTAACACAGTATGTTTGCCAGTGGAAAGGGAATTGAGTTAAATAGTAATGGCTTGGATATAGTTTTGGAAAAAATACACTGTATGTCATTCTTTTGGATGCTGCTTACTAAGACTGTGGCTAAACAGAGGGCTTGCAATCACGTTTTAGATACTGCTGTTCTGGCTGTGTGATGTACACTTATCTAAATTTCCCTTTAAGAACAAGTAGAGCCAACAATAACAGACTGAAACTGTTTTTCATTTTTAAAAGTATTCAGTTGTTACATTAAATTTCTGAGGTATTTTTCTTTTTGTATTTTCACGTTGAAAGGTTTTCTATAGAATTCAGGGGTCAACCTCTACTTTTATTTATACTAGCCAGCAGGACAAGTTGATTCAAAATTGCACTAGTTCGCAAATGGTTGCACTTGCCCACAATTATAATGGTACATTTTGATCATTTATTCAGGACAAAATGCAAGCCAAGAAAGTACTCAGAATATTGCACATTTATCCTGCTCCTGCATTGCTTCCAGCCCCGGCAGGAAAAAAAACCTGCAATGCCATAACACACAGAGTGCCTCCCCACCACTGTTTTGTACCATGGCCTCCTCTCTTCCTCTTTCTTCATCCTGAACCAGAGGATAACACAGGAGCAAATGTTCAATCAATCAGATGTAGCTTTGCACACACAATAGCTGGCATCATCATACACCTCACCCCACTCTCACCACCATCCACGGGCAATGAACAGAGTTAGACAGAGAATAACACTCTCACCCCCCCCCATGATCAACTGCTGCCTATCACTTCTGGAAGTTTTCATACAGTGTTAAGTGAGCCAAGTGTACATCTACACGTAGGATTTATTTAGGGAAGGGGCTGCACAAACCTAAGGGGCTTGGGAAACAGAAAACATTATATTTTTATTTTTAAAAGTATTGATTTAACATGCTATGCCCCAACAGTAGCATATTATTTTTAAACATTTCCCTTTCATCAGGCCAGGGTAAACAGTACACAGGCATGATATCATCCTGTCATTTCTATATAGGATGATCTATGCACCCCAGGAATGCTAATTTTGGCCTTTCAAATTATATGTTTTAGTAAGGTATTTTGTATCATACATGCTCCAAAGTCTTGTTTTTAGAATGAAAGGACATGTTGAGTAGGATTTGAGTGGGCCTGTATGGATGGCATTCACTGGTATGGTCCATTTAGAAGAGCTGGAGACCCTTACACTTGCCAGTAGTGGTAGCTATGGGTCTATGGATAGTCATTTCAGAGTATGGTCTGCAGTGGTGTCCAGGTCCAGCGAAACTACAGAGTTTGGAGGTTTGGAGGGGAGAGGGGGAAGCTATTGTGAGGCTGGGATAAAACCCACCAACTGCAGAGCAGACTCAGTATACCTCTTAGTATTTTGTCACTGAAATGTTGGATACAGACACTCAACATATAAAAAATGTAGGGAAAGTATATGGTTGAGAGATTTGAAGGGGAAAGGGAGCAGCTATGGTGAGGCAGGGATAAAACGCACTACCTGCAAAGCAGGCCCTGTATGTCTCTTGTCATTTTCTTCAATGAAATGTTGGATACAGACACTCAAAATGTAATCAAATGAGAGGCACTAGTCTCAATACTGTGGGACAAGTTGGCAAAGATGGTTCTCAACAAAAAGGGCTAAACAGAGTCCATGCAGTCCTAACCCACACGCACATAAAACCAGTGCTGACCAACACTGCTCAGGAAAAGGATACTTTGTTCTCTGTGGGGGGCTTTCCCCCCACACCCCCCATGTGGGGGGCTTTGCCCCTCTCAGCCCCTTTTATTTATATAACTAACTCCAAGGATGGGCAATACTTGGGAAGAGGGCAACTGCCTGGCTTGTGCGATTCTGGCTTGCACTGTAATCCAGCTAGTTTTAGTACTGTTTTCTACATGGTTATTGATTGTGTGGTTATTTTTAGCAGTAATTGACCAGTTACGGTCAGAGACACATTCATAAAACTAGAAGCTAATGACTTAACTATTTCCATGCTTCACCACACCCTGGACATTAGCTGAAAGTTCTAACAGTGGAGTGATAACTACTCACATTGAACCTTTTGTAGGGTCCTCTTCTTGAACTGCAGGTAATTGCAGCTCTTAAAGAGGTGTTAATCACACCAGGCCATATGCAAAACTAAGACAGATTAGCACAAGGAATAGAACCTGCTAAAGTAGGGACATTTCTAACTTCGTTGACAGCTATAGAAAACCTGCACTAGTCAGAATGGACAAGTAGAGGATTAGCTGCACTAACCCTGATCAATTTGCACTAGGTTTTGGGCTAGTAAAAGAATGTTAAAATCAAATCCTGATGTAGGTTGGTATGAGGTGTGATATGAAGAGCAATACTTCACCAGGTGACTGACATATCTAATGCCATTTCTCTCCATACCTCATCAGCATTGTGACCCCTGTATTTTTATATCACACTTGACCAATCTTGCAGCAATAGACTGTCTTTTCTTGGGCAGTTGTAATGTCACATACAGTGAGGCTATAAAGCTGACAAAGCATTAGGATGTATCAAATGTGTTGTTCTAGCCTCTAGGTACAGTGATGTTCCACACATCACACCAAGTACTGTTAGGTAGACACATCTTCAGATTAGCAAAAGAGAAATGAAAACAAATACTTCAGATATTAAAAGTACTGGTTCAGTCCTTTTGCAAAAAAAATATTAATTTCAGACAGTACTCTAGTTTTTTAAATGAATCACTGCTATCAGGAAACATCATGTATTCATGTTTTATTAGTAATGGGTAGGGCAAAACTGCTTCTTACAACAGTCAATGCAAATCAGGCATGTGCACATGCACTGTGCTAGTTCTGGATTGGGTTGCCACAGTTTGTCAATCATCTAATTTTCACAGCCAGTAAATATTTCTGCAGCTTTTAGAGACATGACAACCAGCAAATAAAATCACACGGTGTCCACTCAGGTGGGGTCATAAACTTCTACATTTTCCAGCTCCAAATGTTACTGTTATGAGAAATGGTCGCTACCAATTCCTTTGTCTGATCACAGTAGCAAAATGTTTAAAAAAGCAGGCCATCCTTAAATGGTTTTAAAATCTTACCTGTGATATCCTTGGTTAATAAACTGTTAATGAAAATAGGTGTGTCTGTGGATTTTTGTATGTTTTGATTTTGAACCTCAAATAGACTACTGGATTTACATTTCAGAAAACATTAGTAAATTCTTATTGCATAGACTTTGGGAGACCGTGTTTTGGAGCTTTCTCAACAAGTTCTGGTCAGAGCTGATATGACTGTGGAGAGCTTTTGGGATGCTTTTACCCATTATTTGTAATGAATTTGCACAGTGCAGACCTGCTGAGAGGCAGCTTCAATGTGGTCTTCCTTTTATACATTTTTACAATGTGCTTTAATAGAATTTTGTATTTTATTTACTTTTTATTTATTTAACAAATCAGAAATAACTTTGAGCCAATGGCTCTTTTACAGAGGTTCCACGTCAAGTCACAAGAATAGCAAATTACAATGGTTTCAGTAAGTAGTACAACATGAGGAAAGTAATTACATAAACAAAAGAACAATATGGCAAGATAAATATTATGTAAAGTGCAGCCAGTGGCCTTGTCTGAAGAGGGGTGAAAGGGCTTACAAGGAGAGAAGTACAGGGGGTGAATTGGGGGGTGGAAGGAGCAAAACAAGAGAAAGGAGGGAGATGCCACAATGAAGTTTAAGAAGGAAAGACCCACAGGGTGGGGGGTAGAGGGACAAAACAAGGTGAGGAAACAGAGGAGAGAGAGGAGGGATGTGGGAGTGGAGGGGAAATGGAAGGGGGGACAAGGTAGAATGAAAAGAGGGCAGGAATGAGAAAGGGATAAGGGAGGAAGTGCTGTGAGTGGAATAGTGCAGCAGCAGCATAGCGCTATATGGAGGCAAATGGTAAAAGATGGAGGTCTCAGTGCATTTAGCTGTCAGCAGAGATTAGGAAATTGCCTGCTGATTGCTATATATTTAGCCTGGATAGTTCACAAAATACATAGCATCTTGTCTTCAGTTGGACTGTACATCTACACAATATTATGCTGCATTGTGTTAAATCAGAACACACTGAAAACAATATCTTATATCTGGACTAGGCTATCCTAAATAAATACATAATAAAAATGATAAAATCATAACCCCACTGAAAACAAGATATTGCTTCTGATCTGGGACATCCTGAGTAAATACAGTGCAAAACTGTGTAAAATGAAGACCCCTATGACAATGAGATGTAGCATCCCCCTGCACTATCTATAATACAAAATGTAGGATAAGAACTATTTAAATGAAATCTACTGTAAATGGAACTTCACTGTGTTCACTGGCATAAACAGTTCCTTTATTGTTTTATAACATATTAAATTGCAGTTTTTATTTTGAATGTTGTGGCCTTGAGGTTGGTGTGTACAATGGTGTGTGAGTGTGTGTGTGTGTGTGTGCGTGTTTGCTGTATCTCAATATATATTTTTCCCAAAAAGCGGGTAAAAAATGCCTGCTAATTGCTTCATATTTAGCCTGAATAGTTCACAGAAGACCTGGCATATGTCTGAGACAGTGCTTAGCAGATAGTATCTTAAGAGGTTAAAAAGAAACAATGTAAATCTTTTTAGATTCATTGCTGGGAAAGGGTGACATTTATGAGGTATGAATATTTCTTGAAAGACATGCCCAACTTTAGCTAACAGCAAGAAAATATTTAAATGCTAAGTATTTAAATGTGCAAGTTGTATTTCGAAGGGGGTAAACAAATCTCCAGTTTAATAGGCAATTAATATTTAACAAACTGTTTCAGTTTCCTAATGTCCATCTGATAAGCAGCTTGGAGTTATGTCTTCAACATTCTAAACAGAAAGAAGGGAATATTTTATTTCAACTGGCATAGTGATTAGCAGGTGTGGAAGGATACATTCAAAACTCCAAAAATGTGTTCCACGGTATTCCATTTTTCCAGCTACAGACAGCAAGATGGCTGCAGGCTTCACCCACAGCCATAAAAAAAAACAAGTAAAAGAGTTTGCAATGCAAATGATGGAATTAGAACACCCCAGCATCAAGGTTCCCAAATACTGTACCCTTATTGCAAAATAACCCTGCATGAAGCAAGATAGATCTTAGGTATTCTTTTGTGATGATCCAAAGGGCCCTGCATGAAGCAATTTAGAACTCACCAACAGTTCTGCACATGGCTCAAAGATCTTAGCACAAAGCAAGTTACAAATGTACTTTCTTAAAAAATAAGGACCTTCAGTATATAACAGAATGTTAATGCACTGATAGGGTTCTGTAGCCACCAAAGAAGAGAGATGTGGTTTTAGGGTTTTTTCAACCCTCATGCCCCTCCCCCTCCTAGAGACCCTAGACACATACCAAAGGCCAATCTACAGATCCAGTGCAATGGCCTATAGGGTCTGTTACTTTAAGCAATATGTCTAGATCCCAATGCAAAGGATGCATTTGACTGATCTCTCATTCTGAAAAATTTATGGCAGATCTTATTTTAGGTTCTGTGAGAAGAAAGTTATAACTGATCCTGCATACTATACATGATAGTAGAAATGTTTATGTTTGGTCAGGAATGATTGGAAAAACACACCATTAGGGCAACATTGTCCTGTTTACAGGAAGACCCTGTTGAAATCCAAACATGTTCCAATATAAGTCTAAATTAATTAATATAATTAACAAAACAAGCAAAAATGTAGAACAGTAACAAACATTGTAACAAGAGTGAAGCTATATATAAACTTGTGAAGCTAAAATAATCACAGCGTACAGTCAATCCTTGGATAATGGCCATATTAAATACCCTGGATTTTGTGTCAGTTCTGTTTCAAATGTTCACACCTGAGAAGAGAAATCCATTTTCCCATATCTATTGTTTGGTACCAATTATATAAATTGTCTTTGTTTATTGTAAAATGAGGGTACTGGACTTTACGAGGGCTGACTTTGTCAAAATGGGAGAGTGCCTCAGAAAAGTATGAGCAAACAGACAAGAAGTAGGGGTGGATGAAAAATGAGGAAACATCAAAACTGCCATCACAGAGGCAGCAAGCCATTGTGTGAAGCAAATAAACAAATCAAAATGAAAGAAAAAAAACTCTATGATTCTCAAAACAGGTAGCAGGGAAGGTGAGAGAGAAAAAGATAGCATTCAGCAAGTATAAGGAAGTACAGAAGGAGCAGGACAAAGAACTGTACTAGTTAAAGCAGAAGGAAGCGGGGAAGGCAGTCAGAATAACAAAGGCCTAAACCGAAGAAAGGCTAGCCAACTCAGTTAAGAAGGGGATAAACCTTTTATAGGTACATTAGGGAGTGAAGAAAAACCAAGGGAGGGTTAGTGAGGCTTCATAAAGGGGAGCTTGGGTGGGCAGAGAGGGACATTGAAAAAGCAGGGATACTGAATTAATATTTCTGCTCAGTATTTACAATGAAAGAGGAGAGGGAGGTACCTAATACAATCAATAGAAGCACTCTGGGTAGAGTGTCGATACCAATCCTTTCACACAATAAAGGGTTCTGAAATAACTCTTAAAACTGAAGGTGGAAAAAGCAATGGAGCCTGATGGGATTCACCCCAGAATTCTAAAACAACTAAGAGGAGAACTAGTACCATTACTGATTACCATTTTTAACAAATCATGGAAGGATGGTGTGGAACCTAAGGACTGGAGGAGGATGGATGTGATTCCTCATCACAAAAGTGGGAGCAAAGCAGAGGCAGGAAGCTACAGACCTGTAAGCTTGAGATCAGTGGTAGGGAAAATCGTGGAATCACTTCTGAAAGAAATAATTTTTTGAGTACTTAGAGGCCAGTGGGGCATAGGACTCAAGGCAGGATAAATTCACAGTGGAAGATCATGTCAGATTAATCTAATAGATTTATTTGACTGGGTGACCAAAGTAGTAGACCAAGGAGGATCTGTGGACATGGCCTACCTAGACTTTAGCAAGGCATTTGACACAGTCCCATGCAAAATATTAATAAACAAATTAGCCAGCCTTGGAGTGGGTCCAAGGATGGTAGCCTGGGTAAAAAATGGCTGGACAACAAGACACAGAGGGTAATAGTAAACAAAGTCCACTTAGAAGAAAGGGGGGTTACTAGTAGGGTACCACAGAGTTCAGTATTGGGTACGATCTTTTTTAAAGTCTTTATAAATGACATTACACAGGGACTGGAAGGAAAAGTATTCTTCTTTGAGGATGACACAAAGATCTACAACAGGGTTGATACACAAGCGGTGGTGAAAAGGATGAGAAGGGACTTGGCAAGGTTGGAGAAATGGTCAAAATTATGCCAGCTTAGATCAATGCAAAGAAGTGCAAAGTCACATGGGGAACAAAAAACCCAGGGGAAGAGTACACAATGAGGGGGGTTGACAACAACAAAAATGGAAAGGGACCTGGGGGTAGTCTTATCAGATGACCTGAAGGTAAGCAAGCAATGTGAAAAGGCAGTAAGGATGGCTGGGGTTATATTGGGATGTACAGGGAGAGGCATCACCAGTAGAAAACTGGAAGTTGTTATCCCTCTGTACAGACAGTTAATGAGATCCCATCTGGAGTACTGCATGCAGTTCTAGAAACCCCATCTCTGAAAGGATATAGACAGGATGGAGGCAGTCCCGAGGAGGGCAACTAAAATGGTGCAGGGTCTGCAATAGAAGCCATATGAAGAGAGACTAAAGGAGCTTAATATGTATACCCTTGAGGAAAGGAGGGAGAAGGTATCATGATAGAAACCTTCAAGTCCCACAAGGGAATCAACAAAGTTCAAAAGGGCAACATCTTTAAGAAAAAGAAATGTACAAGAACAAGGGGACACAATATGAGGATAGAGGGGGGATGACTCGGGGGCAATGTGAGGAAGTATTTTTTCACACAGAGGATGGTGGGCATATGGAATGGCCTGCTTGAGGAGGTCATGGGGTGAAAAACAGTGAGGGAATTCAAAAATTCAGGGGACAGACATAAGGCAATTCTGGTGGGGGTAGGAAAAGTAGGCTGTTGGTTAACTAGGATCAGCAACTTATCCAATAGATAGGGACTTGGGCAGACTAGGTGGGCCAAGCGGTCCTTATCTGCCATCAATGCCTATATTTTTATGTTTGTATGTTATCTCAGACTGTATTTATACTTAATTTTTCCAAGCTTATCTGTCAAGAATCTCAGTTTGGTTTGTATTATAATTTTATTTATTAAGCTTCCCAGCATTAATGTTCTGTTGATTTTTCATACATTTGGCAATAATGAGTTGTGTAGTCACAAAATGCTGCAAGCCCCATTAGGTTGAACCTCCTAATACAGCCCTTTTTAAAGAGAATTGCATTAGTGACTGAAATAATTGTGATTTTAATCCTAACTCTTCTGTGGCAAAAATTTAAACTTCAGGAGTGTCAAAGGAAATTTGTTTCCAAATCAGCAACAGTTAAGTGGTATAAATCTATGAATCCTTTTGCTGCCCTTCCTTAACCTACTGTATTGTCGAGAGTAGAGTTTATTGCTGGAGACTCAATTTCCTATTTTGGAGACAGGTTATTACCAAGTTATGAGAGCCCCATTTTCTCCCATGTAAATTTATTACACCACCTTTAGAGCGATACTAAACTAGAAGTTACACTGCCTTCAGACTAGTACTAAACAAGAGGTGAAGATTTTTTCACCAACTAAAGTCTCATGAACTTGATTTTATTTTTCTCAGATGATTTCTCCACCCTTACGTTCCATCCCCCCATGTAGTAACCAACAAACTCTTCCACTCACCACCTTGGCTGGCTCCAATGTAAAGTTTGATCATAATCAGAGCTGGCAGAATTTAGCAAATTCTGAATTAATGAAGTGTTTGTGAACTTCCATGAATTTTCATGAAATTTTGCAAATTCGGGGAGAATTTTCTGAACATTTTAATTAGCCATAACTCAGCCTGTGTTAAAGCCAGTTGTCTGACAATTGCCACACATATTGTCTTGCAAGGTCGCTAAACCAATGATGAGTTTCATGACATTTGGATGAAGTGTAAGGAAATTATAGTGGCTCAAATTCTAGCAATTTAATATTCAAGCAAAAATTTCTGAAAATATTTCTATACTTACAGCTTAGCCAAATTTGGAGCTAGATAACTGAAAACTTACATGCATGCTTTCTTGGAAGAGTAAAACAAATTGCTGTATAGAGAAGTACTGGTTACATAAATTGTAAGTTTTAGCTATGATCTGCCTCCCGACATGACTTCCTGGGCTCACTTCTGAATCTGGGTCATCAGCATGGCAGCAAGACTTTCTTATGCTGTACCAAGGTGATTGCATTAAAACCAAAATATTTAGGGTCAATTACTGTAACCTAACATCATTGGTGATATTTTGTTCTCTAGCAATAAACTTAAATATAATTTTAAAATTTCTGAAAGTTCTGAGGCTTACAACTCAGTCTCCTTTAAAGCTAGAGATCTGAATCTTGGAATTCACGCTGTATGTATGGGGTTTGGTAATGTCATTATATCAAATTTGGTGCAATGTGAACAAACACTTTTAGTTTATGTAGTTGCTTACTGTAATTTTAAAATTTACAAAGTTTGGTGGCTTATAACTAAGTCATTTTGAAAGATAGAGGTTTGCAACGTGGAACAGTCATCATACCAAATTTTGTGCAAGATGAACAAATACTTTTATAATTAGATGGAAATTACTGATATCATAATTTTGGTGAGAGTTTGTGAAATTTTCATGGCAATTTCATGAACATTCATGGAAGCAAAATCAGCATATCATCAGAGTTCAGCTGGTGGAAGATATTTTTGACCCAGCCCTAATCGTAATATTAACATTAGCCTTACATTAAATTTGACTTGGCATTTCCCACTACTTAAGGCATCAGTGCAATTAAAAATGTTTTTCCAAATAGGCTAGTTTTAACTACAATTAATAGAAATATTAGCATGCTTGTTAAATAATTTCTGCAATACCTCCTATGCTGCACAACATACTTTTTAAATTATTTTCTTGACCCTAACCTTACCAGGTTTACAGTAGTATTTCTATGCCAAATGTGGCAGCCACCATTTTTCCTTGAGAAAAAAAAAGCTAAATTACAACATTTGTAAAATACTCAAATTTTGGTGGCACTAGAAAATTTTACCAACAAATAAGGTTGAAGAATGCCAGGAATATTTTATAGTGAAAAAAGGAAGGGTCAGATTTGTTCAGTTTTGTTGCACTGCTGCCTTAAGAAATATTCCTTTCCAGTGCAGTAATGTTAAGGCCAATTGACCCCAAATGTTTAGGGTATCATTCATTCTGCCCCATCTCTCAACCACAAAAGTTCATGACTCCGATGTTATATTAATGTAATTTTTGAAAAGTATATATACTATATTTAGGGTTATGAAGGCACTTCTATGTAAAAGCCAACATTTTGTGCGTTAATGACTTTGGACCCGTCCAATGGATTTGCCTGAAATTTAATATGCATGGTGGGTCATGGTAAATCTCTTGATTTGCCAAATTTCATTTCAGTTGGACTTACGGTCTATTCATAAAAACGTTGATAAATGCAAAATTATCCAGTTTAGAAGGCAGTTTTGGGGATTTTGTCCATTGCCCTGCGCAGCCATCATGTGGCATGTCACTCTGCAAAATGGCTCATCTGAAAGAGCTTGACTGGCCAAACATGCCGCTTTTTGTTTGGTGAAAAAATATTAAGGAATTCAAATGTTAGGCCACTTTTAAGCTCCCATTGTAAGTCAATGGGAAAATTTATATGTATAATATATAAATACAAGAACAATCACGGCATTTCCATCCCTGTTACAACAAAATTAGGCCATACACCATATCTCACCATAGTGTCCTTTATTGCAAATAGAAGCAATGGCCCCTGGCCATGAAAAGCATCATGCCCACACAAACAGAAGTCTCTGACATTTCAACCAAATGGTCTTTTTTAAAATTTATGAGGTTGTTTTGTGAAGAATGGAGTTTGGGCCATCTCATCCCACCTAGTGATCAAAGAATTTGCAGCCTCGTGGTTCAAGAATCTTTGTCCCTGAGAATTCTTTGATCGTGAGGTCTGACATCTTATTTTTGTATTTCTAATCTTAAAAAATCAAATAGCTCCAGGACCAGACCCAGAGGGTCGTGGTTGGCAAGTTAGTCTCATCCTCAAGGAAGGTCATTAATGGGGTCTCTCAGGGATCAGACAATCAATCAATCAAGCAAGTCTTTATTTAACCAGGTGTTCATCATTGAGCAGAAGCTCATTTGCAAGATGGACCTGGGTGGAGCATGAACAATTGTATATACAGGTCAACACAGGTATTTACAAGGCAATACAGATAATACTCTTTACAGAGAGGAAGAAAAAGAAATTCATATGTACATAGAATTGTACAGATATTGTACAGATTACACAGTATTTACATACATAGAAGTGTCTATAGGAAGATAAAGCAGGTTATCTAAGGTTGCAGGAGGAAGTAACGGAAGAAAAAAAATAAAAATAAAAATAAAAATATACACCAGATAGAGGTGAAGGTAGGGGGGAAGGGAGGGAGGTAGGGAGAGAAAGGATAGGAGGGCACGGTGCACAGAGAGGAGTTGGTAAAACAGGTTGTAGAGAAGGTGGATGGAGAAAAGAAGTATGTGTGAGCCCCGGGATTGAATGCTATAAAGTACGGGGCATGGTAGGATGTCACAACCCAGGGTAGTGTGCTCCTATCCGAGGTTGGGAAAGGAAGAATAAGGGGATGGATGGGCCTAGTGTTGATAAGACGGAGATAAGAGAGAGAGAGAGAGAGAGAGAACAATTAGGCTGGTAAGGAACAAGCTGGGGGGGTCAGTACTTAAAATTGGGTCTAGGCGTGGCTATATACCAGTGCAGACACCGGTACTGGGCCTGAGTGGGTGAAGCAGTTACATACTTCTCTGATTGTATGGAAATAAAGCATCTTGAAGGCATTTATACTGATTAGAGTGCTTAATTTGAGGGGTTTTTTTGTAGATCGTTCCATAAGGTAGGTAGCACGAAGCTTATGACTGCCCTGCCAAAGAGGGATTTTGCTTTGGGTACTTTAAGTGTAATAGCTGAATAACTTCTTAATGCATATTTCCCAATTATACTCAAGGGAAGATAGCAGGAGATATAGTAAGGCAGCTTATTAGAGATGGCTCTATAGGTCTTGAGAGCAACGTTTCTGTGGTGCCTGAACTTTAGTGATGTCCACCCCACTGCCGCATATAGGGTGCAATGATGCGTGTTGAAGGGGAGTCCCGTTATAAACCTCAGTGCTCGATGGTTGAGTGTGTCCAGTTTAGCCATGTAAGAGTCGGGGCATTGGCTGTAGAGGAAGTCAGCGTAATCAACCAATGATAGGAAAATGGATTGGACCAGTTGTTTCTTGGCATCTCTGGTGAGAAATTGGTTGATTCTAAAAAACAGTCCAAGCCTTTGCCGAAGTTGTTCTATCAAGTCCTCGATATGTTCAATGAAGGAGAGTCCTTGGTCTATCCAAACTCCCAGATACTTGAATTTTGTAACAAATTCTAGTTTTTCGCCTAGAACTGTGGTAATTTGGGGAATTGTCCCACTGGACACAAGGTTAGCTGTATGGATAAAAGGGGAGAGGACCATCGCTTTAGTTTTTTTGGCATTAAGAAGTAGCTTTTTTTGGAGGAGTTGGCTTTACAAAAGGTTGAATTCTGACTGTAGGTCATTGCAGGCAGCTTCAGGTGTTGGGCAACTCACGTAGAGAACTGTATCATCTGCAAACAGATGGATGTTGGCTTCTTTTATACAGCAGTCAATGTTATTAATGTAGATTGCAAAAAGTAAGGGCCCTAATATAAAACCTTGGGGTACCCCTCTTTGCAGAGTTTTTAAGGGGGACAGGCCTCCTTTATCCTCGAGCCCCTCCTGTTCAATGCCTACATCTCTGACATAAGGAAGGGTGTCAGGAGTGAGATGAGTCTCTTTGCAGATGACTCAAAACTGGGGGCAGTGGTGGATGGGGAGGAGGGGAGGGTGGCCCTACAGGGGCACCTGGAGACTCTAGAAAGGTGGTCTAGAAAGTAGAAGCTGACATTCAATGCAGGGAAATGCAAGGTACTGCACCTGGGAGCCAGAAACCTGGGACAAGTGTGCACCCTGGGGGGGGGATACTACAAATCTCGATGGCTGAGAGGGACCTGGGGGTGGTGGTAGATGTCAAGATGAACATCTCAGAGACTTGTAGGAGGGCTGCAGTCAAGGCCAACAGGATGCTGGGATGCATCACTAGAGGGGTCACCTCCAGGAGGAGGGAAGTGATACTCCTTCTGTATAACTGCTTGGTGAGGCCACACCTACAGTTCTGTGTGCAGTTTTGGAGGCCACACTTAAAGAGGGACATTGAACTCCTGGAGAGAGTCCAGAGGAGGGCCACCAAAATGATTTGGGGCTTGGGGGACAGGACCTATGGGGAGAGGCTCAAAGAGCTTAACATGTACACATTGGAAGAGAGAAGGGACTGGGGGGACATGATAGAGGTCTTCAGGTACATGAAGGGGTAAATAGAGGAGGAGCCATCAGGATGCTCCAAAGCAAGGAGAGGGGGCAGCTAGAGGGCATGGGTGGAAGCTGAAGGGGGGAGATTCAGGGGAGAAAGGAGGAGGTGCTTCTTCACTGAGAGGGTGGTGGAGCCATGGAATGCGCTGCCCAGGGGACTGGTGGAGGGAGAGTCAGTGGAGGGGTTCAAGATGGGGTGGGACAGGTACAGGGGAAGGGTTCTGGAAGAAAAGTCCAGTGTAGCAAGAATATCCAGGACTGGGAAGGGAGAAGTCAGAGATGGTGAGGGGGGCAGCAAGGTCAGCTCCCATGGTGGGACCTGACCAAACGAGAAGATACGAAAGACCATTAGGCCTATTCTGCTGGCATTTTAGTATGTTAGCATGTTAGTATCTTGGCTCAGGGGTCACTCCTAAAGTAAAACTTGGATGGGTTTTACACAGGGAGCTCTGATGTATCAGCCCATGCCTTTGGCTTGACTTACAATGGTCTACAAATTGAGTTATAATGTTTTAAAATATTCGACCGTGGCTCGCTAACAATCTTTGATTGCGAGCCTGCAAAGTCTTTGATCGCGAGGTTTTTTTAATCGCGATCTTGCATCGCGAAGTAAAAATTAATTTTTCTCAGCTCAGGGGTGACCTAGGAACATAAATGAGGGTTGGGTTTGTTCAGGGTGCTACTGTACGTTCTATCGAGGCATGGCAGTGGTATTGTTCAATTCTGCCTAAAAGTTGAGTTTCAGCATTTTTTATTCTTTGATCACAAGATGGCCGAATGGAAAAATTTTAATTTCTCAGTTTAGGGGTGGTCTACCAACAGAAATGAGGATGGGTTTTGCTCAGGGGGCTTCGTTTTATCAAGTCATGCTGGTGATTTGCTCTATTTAATGCCCCTTCAGATCATTATTTTTTATGGCAAAATGAAGATCATTTAACTAAATTTATCACCCTATCTTGAGATGCTGTATAGCTTCTTGTGTATACATTTGCTTGACCTATTGGCTGGCTTTTTGCATTTAGGCAGACAGGTTGCAACACTGTGCATATGTTTAAAGCTGACCAGTTAAATTAACCAACAAAATAACAGTTCATAAAAGGTTGCTAAGAAATATCAGGGTTACAGGCTTCTGTAAACATTTGGGCATATTCTGGAAGAAATAAACCATTTCCCCTTGAATGCTTTAAGTTGTCTACCAAAAAAGGACAGGGAGCAGGTCAAAAATCCAACCTTTGTCTATCTGCAACTTGGGTTTCCAGTACAAACATGGTAGTCATTTCACAGTTAGAAAATGAGACCCTTTTGTACTCTTTTCTTTTTCAAAATACTGGTATTTCTCTTCATCCAAGAACCAGTACTTTGATATGATAATTGAAACAATTGCTTTATTAGCATTTGTAATCAATGCAGTTTTTTTTAATTGTTTACTGCACTCCTGGGGCCTGCAAACCTGTCAGTGTGCATACAGTTTTATTCTTCAAAAATGCTTTGTCAGTCCCATAGTTTAGTGCTTAAACATTTTATAAATAATTTTAACCACCTTATTGATGTTATGCAAATAACATAGATGCAACTCATTCAAGGAAGCGGTAGCTGTTCAGCTGGAAAACAAATGTAGGTTCCGAGACAAAGTGCTAAACACCATTTGCAAAATGTCTCGGTAGATCAAGTTCGAAATCTGAAAAGCATATAATTTATTTCTGTTAAGGAAGGAATGTGTAGACATTCCTCAAATTAGCTGATTACAGAGATGTGCAATTGATTTCAGCAAGGTGTACTCCACACAAAATAGTTAAAAACCATTACAAAAAACAGTATTCATGATGTTTGCTTTGCTGATACTATTCAAGGGCAAAAAATGCAATGTTCAAATATGGATTCTTTACAGAATAAAATGTGGCATGCTTATAATTTCCAGTCCTCTCACACTCTGCACAGCCACTCGGGGAGAGAAAAAATATACACATATACAAGTATATAAACACACACATCCGTAAATTTATAACCTGTTCTAGAAAAAAAGCAACATCTATTTGACTTTATGGAGGCCTATCTTAATTGAACACCTTTGGCAGTCATTGATAGCTACATACAAGAAATGTTGGTACTGCATACCTCTAGGAAAGGATAGTGTAGTTTGTAAATTAAGCTAAGCACACAAACTTTCTAAACAATTAGCACTATATTGGAAAGGACATTCGATTACAGAAATTTGTTTTTTTTACTTCATATATAATGTACAAAAAATGAACAGTTGTTTTATATTTAACAGAGGTCTCCTTTCTTATCTCGTCCTTGGTGTTTCCATCTGTTAAGCAATCACCTTTATCGGGTGTTAAGAAAATGAGGTTATTTCCAGAGCAAATGTCAATGTATTTTATAGGTTGGAAGAACATTAGAGTTTAGTTTATCAAATTATTCAGTATTTGAAGTTGGATATATGCAGCATCAGTTTCTTTAGTAACCATTTTCTGCATAAGATTGATATGAGAAATTTAAAATGGCCAAAAGCAAAGGACTAGCAGTCGATTGTTAAGTTAAAACTTTGCAGCATGACCATTTAAAAACCAACCAGTTTATTTCCTGGAATGATGACCTTATTCTACTGTTCTGTGTGTCTGAACTAAACATAAGTCATGTTTGTTCATTTTCATATTTCGGCCAAAGCACAGCTTTGATGAGGGCTAGATGCTTAAAAAGCATACAAACAAATGCTCACTTTATATGGGGAACTGGAATAAACCCAGTGCAGATCGAGGAACAATGAAACCTATTTAACTCACCCCACCCACCACCAAATTTGTGCACTATAGGGATTCAGTATTTGTATAAGGGATTTACAGGCAGAAAATAAAGCAGACATTACAGAAGTCCATTCATTGCAACATGTATGTGTGTGTGTATGTATGTGTATATATATATATATATATATATATATATATATATATAGGGGCATGCCTTTAGTTTTGTTCAAAATGGTCAAAAAGTAGAGTTTCACACATTCTTATTCTTTGATCGCAACTTGCCAACAATCTTTGATCATGAGCCTGGAAATTCTTTGATTGCGATCTTTGATCATGAGGGGAGGACAAGATGGCCAGTTGAAAAAATCTAATTTCTCAGCTCATTGATGGGTTACGAACACAAATGAGGGTGGGTCTTGCTCAGGGGGCTTCATTTTATCGAACGATGCCAGTGGTTTCATGCATGTATGTATGAAATCTGAATTTCACCACTTTTTATTCTTTGATCATAAGCCTGCAAATTCTTTGATCGTGAGCCTAAAATTCTTTGATCGCAAGATTCTTTGATTGTGATCTTGCATTGTGAGCGAGGGATGAGATGAACCTTTTAAAAATCCAATTTTCTCAGCCCGGGGTGGCCTAGGGACACAAATGAGGGTGGGTTTTGTTCAGGGGCATTGTTCTAGTGAGGCATGGTGGTGGTTCCATTTAATTCTGCCTAAAACTCCAGTTATAGCATTTTTTATTCTTTGGTCATGAGCCTGAAAATTCTTTGAGTTTGAGCCTGCAGATTCTTTGATCACAAGATTCTTTGATCGCCATCTTTGATTGTGAGATAGGGACAAGAAGGCCAGATTTTATAATGTGTTAGATAGGGCAATTTCACCAATTTTTAAGTTTAAATATCTTGGAAATGGTTTGGTCTTTTTACTTGAAATTTAAAGGGTGTTCTCAGCATATCCTGTAGATGTGAATTATGGTGTTTACATGTCGGACAATTTTTTCCTTTTGTGGAGATATTGCGTGATGCAATTTACGTGTTGTGGACAATGTTTTGCATTTTGCTGGTGGCTTGAAATTAATAGGGTACCTAGCCTTAGTATCGTGGATGTAGTTTTCAGTCATTGTGCCTGTAAAATATTAACAGGTGCAGAATTCTGCATCTCTGATGAATGAAAATATCAAATTTTAACATGTTATATCTCGGACACGGTTTGGTCTTTTGTATTGAGATTTGGAGGGTGTTCTTGGCATGTCCTGTAGATGTGAATTACGGTGTTTATGTGGAGGAGAATATTTTTTTTTGGAGAGATATTGCGTGATGCAATTTATGGGTAGGGGGGTTGATGCCAGCTCATTTACAGAAGAAAGATTCCTGAAAGAACTCCTAAAACTCAAGGTGGACAAAGCAATGGGGCCTGACGGGATTCACCCTAGAATCCTAAAAGAGCTAAGGGAGGACCTAGTGACACGACTAACCACACTTTTTAATAAATCATGGGAAGATGGAGTGGTACCTGAGGACTGGAGGAGGGCAGATGTGATTCCCCTTCACAAAAGTGGGAGCAAGGCAGAAGCAGGAAACTATGCACCTGTTAGTTTGACCTCAGTGGTGGGGAAAATGATGGAATCACTTCTGAAAGAAAGAATTGTTCAGTACCTAGAGGCCAGCAGGGCACAGGACCCAAAGCAGCATGGATTCACAGCAGGAAGGTTATGTCAGATAAATCAAATTGATTTCTTTGAGTGGGTGACCAAAGTAATAGACCAGGGAGGGGCTGTGGATATGGCCTACCTAGACTTTAGCAAGGCATTTGACACAGTCCCCACAAAAGATTAATAATCAAGTTAGCCAGCCTGGGAGTGGGTCCCAGGGTGGTAGTCTGGTTAGCAAACTGGCTGCACAACAGGACACAGAAGGTAATAGTGAATGGAACACATTCTGAAGAAAGGGGGGTTACTAGTGGATTACCTCAGGGCTCAGTACTGGATCCAGTCCTCTTTAACGTCTTTATAGGTGACATTGCAGAGGGTCTAGAAGGAAAGGTATGCCTCTTTGCAGATGACTCAAAGATCTGTAACAGAGTTGATACACGGGGGGTAGAAAGGATGAGAAGGGACTTGGCAAGGTTGGAGGAATGGTCAGACATATGGCAACTTAGATTCAATGCAAAGAAGTGCAAAGTAATGCACCTGGGAAATAAAAATCCAGGAGAAGAGTACACAACAGCAGGGGAGGAACTAACGACAACAATAATGGAAAGGGAACTGGGTGTAGTCATATTAGATGTCCTAAAGGTGGATAAGCAATGTGAGATGTCAGTAAGGAGAGCCAGAGGGATACTGGGATGCATAGGGAGGGGCATCACAAGTAGAAAAAGGGAAGTGGTTATCCCTCTGTACAGACAGTTGGTGATACCCCATCTGGAGTACTGCGTGCAGTTTTGGAGACCTCAGCTACGCAAGGACATAGACAGAATGGAAGCAGTCCAGAGGAGGGCAACTAAAATGGTGCAGGGTCTACATGAGAAACCATATGAAGAGAGACAGAGAGAGCTTAATATGTATACCCGTGATGAAAGGAGGGACAGGGGGGACATGATAGAAACTTTTAAGTACCTTAAGGGAATCAACAAAGTCCAGGAGGGTAGCATCTTTCAAAAAAAGAGCTGCGTAAGAACAAGGGGACACAATTTAAAGTTGAAGGGGGGACGGCTCATGGGTAATGTGAGGAAATTCTTTTTCATGGAGAGAGTGGTGGACACATGGAGCCTCCTTCCTGGAGAGGTTGTGGGGTCTATAACAGTGGGGGAATTCAAACATGCATGGGACAGACATAAGGCAATTATAGTGGGGGGTTGCAGGAAGTAGGCTGTTGGTTACCTAGAATCTGCAGCTTATCCAATAGGTAGGGAAATGGGCAGACTGGGTGGGACAAGAGTCCTTATCTGCCATCAAACTCTATGTTTCTATGTGTTTTGCATTGTGCTGGTAGCTTGAAATTGATAGGATACATAGCTTTAGTGTCATGGATGTAGTTTTTAGTTCTTCTGCCTGTAAAATGTTAACAGTAGTGGGATTCTGCATTTCTGACAAATGAAAATCTCAAACTTTTACATGTTATGTCTCAGACATGGTTTGGTGTTTTACACTGAAATTTAGAGGGTCTTGATGGTACACACACATTTACAAGTTGGCGGGAGCACAGGGCCCAAAGGACCCGTGCTCCCACCAACTTCCGCAAGTTCTTAGTTTTCTATTCTTTCTCAAAAAGTAAGTAAATTCTATGCAAAAAAAATGAGCCAATGCATCATTTAGGGTTAAACCACAAAAAGTCAGGAAATGAAAAATCTTTAGGGTTGCCCCTCCCCCCAGACCCACCAATCATCCCAAGATTGACAGATGACGGAGTGTGTCATTGGGGTTGTGAGGCCTAAATGTCACCCCATTCTTTTTCACTATCCCTTGTCAATATCATTACACATGGAATGGGGTGACATTTAGGCCTCACAACCCCAATGACACACCCAGTCATCTATCAATCTTGGGATGATTGGCAGGTCTGGGGGAAGGGCAACCCTAAAGATTTTTCATTTCCTGATTTTTTTGTAGTTTAACCCTAAATAATGCATTAATGCAGTTTTATGCATAGAATGAATATATATTATAGTGATGCAGTTGCGCCACTATAGTTGGGGTTCAGAGGTCAGTTACACACTAAAGTCAAAGGTTTGGGCATTAATAACTTTGGACCCATTCAACGGATTTGCCTGATATTTGGTAAGCGCGGTGGGGCATGGCAGATCTCTTGATTGGCCAAATTGCGTTTTGGTCAGACATACAGTCTTTGCGTACAAAAGTGCTGAAAAATGGAAAATTATCCGTTTTTGGAGGCAGCTTTTGGGATATTGGACATGGCCCTACATGGCTGTTGTGTGGCATGCTGCTCTGTGAGATGGTTTGTTTGAAAGAGCTTTGGGGGCCAAACAAGGCAGTTTTCATTTAGTGAAAAAATATTAAGGCATTCAAAAGTTATGCAACTTTTAAGTTCCCATTATAAGTCAATGGGAACATTTATATGTATGTTTTGAGAACAAAGAATGGGGTTCCTGCCATCTGGTCACACTTGGCGATCAAAGAATTTGCAGCCTCACGGTTCAAGAATCTTTGTCCCTGAGGATTTTTCAAATTCTTTGATAGCAAGGTCTGCCATCTTGTTTTGAGTTTTCCTATTGGAAAAACACAAAATCTTGGCTCAGGGGTCACTTCTGAAGTAAAACTTGGATGGGTTTTACTCAGGGGACCCCGATCTGTTGAGCCATGGTTTTGGTTTTATCCAAATTGGTCCAAAAATAGAGTTTGAATGTTTAAAATCTTTGTTCATAGCTTGCTAATGATCTTTGATCGCGAGCTTGCAAAATCTTTGATCGCGAGATTCTTAGATCGTGATTGTGCATCGCGAGCGAGGGTCGAGATGGCCAGATTTTTTAATTGATTTTTGTATCACAGGAGTGCCTTAGAAAGGCATATGATGGTGGGTTTTGCTCAGGGGGCTTCTTTCTGACCCACCTGAATAAAAAAATATAAGTTTTCAATATCCCTGGTAGTCTAGTGACCCCCTCCCCCGATCATGATAATCTAGATAAGGATGTCTGTATCCCTGTTAGTCTAGTGCCCCCCAATGTGTATTTTATTCATATCTCTTTTTGTATCCCTGGTAGTCTAGTGCCCCCACATTCATATTTATTTATATGTGTTGTTTATATCCCTGGTAGTCTAGTTCCCCCCATCTGTATTTAATTATAATTATTATTGATATTCCTGGCAGTCTTGTGGACCACCCACCCTCCATCATAATGAAAAAGATAAGCATTTGCTATTTTGGTAGTCTAGTGGTCTCCCACCCCCACCCAGCCATGCCAGCCCACCAAGCACCCCACCTCCTAGTTAGCGACTGGCACAGCCCACCTCTCACTCCACGGACAGCTGCTGACTATGTGTATTACAAGCACTCATTCAAAGAGGTGTTCTGAAATTATTTCTGAGTGCCTGTTTGAATTAGCACTGGTAATACACACAGTTGCTGTTGGCCATGCAGGTGAGAGGTGGGCTGTGCAAGTCGCTGGCTGTGAGAAGGTGGGAAGTGTTGCAGGCACAGCTGGGTGGGGGCACTAGACTACTAGGAAAATAGCAAATGCTTAGCTTTTTCATTATGATGTGGGGGGCCACTAGATTACCAGGGATATCATTAATAATAATAATTAAATAGAGATTGGGATGGCACTAGACTACCAGGGATATAAACAACAAAAATAAATAAATACACATGGGGGGCACTAGACTACCAGGGATAAAAAAAGAGATGTGAATAAAATACATATTGGGGGGGCCACTAGACTACCAGGGATAAAGACATTATCTATATTATCATGATCAGGGGGAGGAGGCCACTAGATTACCAGGGATATTGAAAACTTATGATTTTTTATTCAGGTGGGGAGGAATGAAGTCCCCTGAGCAAAACCCACCCTCATATAACTTTGTAGGACACCCCTGGGCTAAAAACATCTATTTTAAAATCTGGACATCTCTTGCCTCGCTCTTTGGTCTTGAGCGAGCAATTTCTTTGATCATGAGCATGCAAATTCTTTGATCGCAAGATTCTTTGATCTCGATCGTGCATCATGAGTGAGGGACGAGATGGCCAGATTAAAAAATCAATTTTCTTAGTCTAGGGGTGTGCTAGGAAGACAAATGAGGGTAGGTTTTACTCAGGGGGCTTCGTTCTGACAAACCATGGTGGTGGTTTACCGTAATTCTTTCAATTTTTTAAATTTGAACAGCTTTTATTCTTTGATCATGACCCTGCAAATTCTTTGACTGCGAGCCTACAAATTCTTTGATCTTGAGATTCTTTGATTGCGATTGTGCATTGCGAGTGAGTGAGGCACGAGATGGCCAGATAAAAAAAATCCATTTTCTCAGCCCAGGGGTGTCCTAGGAAGACAAATGAGGGTGGGCTTTACTCAGGGGGCTTCATTTTGTTGAACCATAGTGGTGGTATACTACAATTCCATAGATTTTTGGATTTATAAGATTTTTAATTCTTTTTTCATGAGTCTGCAAATTCTCTGATTGTGAGCCTGCAAATTCTTTGATCGTGAGATTCTTTGCTCTCCATTTTTGATTGCGAGATAGGGATAAGATGGCCAGATTTTTATAATGAAATAGATAAGCTAATATTTTTCCTAGTCAAACTATCTCTTGTTGGGAGCTGCAATACTGAACATAGGATTTGCAAGAAAGCGAGTTGTGCTCACAACACAGGTAGGGGAACCTTTCAATTGTCTTTGCTTTGTAGCTGATATACTGCAAGTGGAGGCTGCTTCTAACTGAAAGGTGAAATAAGGAATCTACAAGTATCAGGAAAAGACAGTCTTGTTACAATTCTTAAGATTTTCAGTGCAGGAAGATTTTAAACTCTGGGCGAAACATTTGTCACAAATCCTGAAATAAGTGCAGGTACAGGTTGTGTATTTGACCCAGACAGTAAACTGTTTTCTGTGTCTATCTTTGTTTGCCTTAAAAGGCAATTCCAAACTTTCTCAGGAAGTGATTACATCACAGAGACTTAATCAGCCAATAGCTTGGGTAACAGACCTGAGAACAGTATTATAAGCAAGTGTTTATAGCAAACTCATCAGAACAGCTAATATTTTTCCTAGTCAAACTATCTCTTGTTGGGAGCTGCAATATTGAACATAGGATTTGCAAGAAAGCGAGTTATGCTCACAACAGAGGGAGGGGAACCTTTCAATTGTCTTTGCTTTGTAGCAGATATACTGCAGGTGAAGGCTGCTTCTAACTGAAAAGGTGAAATAAGGAATTTACAATTATCAGGAAAAGACAGTCTTGTTACAATTCTTAAGATTTTCAGTGCAGGAAGAGTTCAAAGCACAGCTCACTTATTTTGGGGCTGACTGCTTTCAGAGCACAAACCACCAGGCTGTTTGGGACTGGGGAGGTTTACCTGTGTCTGACTTGGATGTCTGGATTTTCTCTGTTTGATTAGCAGGGATTTTCTCTGTCAAATTGTTGTGTATGTATCTTGCAGACAGGAAGGCACTCATCGCAGCGGTGGGTCAGAGCTCTTAGCTGATTGTTTTGTGAGGGCACAGTTTAGGCCCAACCCCTTCCCACCCTCACCCCACCCACCCCTGGAAATAGTTCCTTTATACCTGGGGTTCTGACATCATTTCTCAAGAGTGCAAGTGCATATCAATGACATATCCTCTCTAGCACACAGCACTGAAAATATACGCATACACATTGTATAATATATATATATTTCTATATAACAAACCAATCACTCACACAAGCACACACACACACACAAAAAATTACATAGTCATGTGGGGAGTAGTGCAATGTAATGGCTGTGGGGCAGCAGTCTTCCAGGAGTCTTTCTGGAGGCTGAGATGCTGCCCTATTTGCAGACAACTCTCTGGCCTGAGGGAGAAAGTTGCCCGTCTTCAGGCCACACTGGACAGCAGTAAGAAAACCTTCCCCCAGGCAAGACTGGATGGTAGGAAGGGAACCCCCCCAATCCAGGGAGCACCAGAGCCACCACCACTACCTCAGAGGATGCAAAGAAAGTACAGCAGTTGGACCACTGTGGGCCCAGGGAGGTGAGGAGGGTGGAACAGAGGCACACCCAGTCAGTTGTTCCACTCACAATCCATACACCATTCTGGGAGCACAGCTCCCCATGGATGCACCCACAGAGGAGATTAAGGAGGCTGAGGACACCTGTCACAAGGGAGGCCCACAGGAAGGAGGCAGAGGATGCCACAAGGAAAGGAAGCAGCTCCTGGTGGGTGACTCAATTATTAGGGGGATAGAACTGGGGGGAGCAGGGAAAACTGAAGTAAAGTGCCTGCCTGGTGCCATGGCTTGTAGGGACAGGAAGCGCATCCTGAGGATCATGTGAACAGCTGCACAGGAGTCTGAGCTGGATGTCATTGTCCACCTCGGGACAAATGACTTGGCTCAACATGAGCTTAGAGCAGTGCAGAAGGACTTTGTAGAACTGGGAGAGGCCCAAGACAAGTAGCACACACAGTATCCTTCTCAGAGGTGCTGCCTGTAAATGGCATGAGTGAGGCAAGGGTACTTTGCACCATGCAGTTTAATGAGTGGTTGAAAAATGGTGTGAGCACAGGGTTTGATTCATTGGGGACTGGGTTCCACCTGGAGGGACACCAGCCTATACTGGCAGGTATGGTCTGCATCTGTCCAGGAAGGAACAAGTCTTTTGAGCAATCGGTTTAAATGCTTCATTGGCAAGCTTTTAAACTAGTCAAGGGGAGGCACTGATAAGCAGCAGAAAAATCCCAGCCTCTCCCTACAAAACAGGGTACTAAATGGGAAAAAGACCGAGGTAGAAAGGTTAGTGGGGGATGCTGCAACAGAAAGTAAAGCCATCAAAAATGGAGATCAATGAGTACCAATGCCCGTAGTCTGAGTAACAAGCTTCCTGAATTAGTGGCCTTGATGGAGGAGGAACATCTGGATATCGTGGCAGTCACAGAAACATGGTACACATAAAACCATGACTGGGATGTAAACATACCAGGATACACTATCTACAGGAGGGACAGGGAGGGTAAAAGTGAGGAGGAGTAGCTCTTTACATAAGGGAAGGAATCAAAGCAGCAGAACAAAAGGGTAAACAGGGAGGAGAAGAAGCACTGTGGGTAAATTTGAAACCGCAATGGCACCACAATCCGCACAGGGTTGTAGAGCACAGACCTTCTCAGGGGAGGAAATGGACAAGGAAATGATAGAAAGTATACTTAGTATGGCAGAAAAAGGGGAGATATTGCTGATGGGTGATCTGAATATGCCAGATGTTAACTGGAGTGCAGTTGCAGCAGCCAATTCTAAGAGGGTTATTCTAGATGCCCTACAGGGGGCATGCCTTAGACAACTAGTATTGGAGCCCACCTGAGAGGGAACAATCTTAGACCTGGTTCTCTCAAATGGAGATGAAGAGGATCACAGATGTAAGTGGGTAGCCATCTGGGAACTAGCGACCATCGAACAGTATGGTTCTACATAACACAGCAATAGAGTCAAGCCATACAAAGACAAAGGTACTGGATTTTAGGAGGCTGACTTGTCAAAATGGGTGAGTGCCTAAGGAATGCACCTAGCAAATGGGCAGGAAGGAGGGTGGAAGAACAATGGGGAATAATAAAACTGCCATCACAGAGGTAACAAGCCTTGTGTAAAGCAAATAAACAAACGAACGAGGTAAGAAACCACTCTGGTTCTCAAAGAAAGTGGTAGTGAAGGTTCAAGAGAAAAAGGAAGCATTCAGGGAAGTACAAGGAATCACAGAAGGAACAGGACAGAGAACTGCATCAGTTAAAGCAAAAGGAAGCTGGGAAGGCAGTCAGAACAGCAAAGGCCCAAACCGAGGGAAAAGATAGCCAACTCAGTTAAGAAGGGGATAAAACCTTTATAGGTACATCAGGGAGCCAAGTAAGACCAAGGGAGGTATAGTGAGGCTTAATAAAGGAGGGAGGGTGGGCAGAGGGTGACTGTGAAAAGGCAGAGATACTAAACAAATATTTTGCTCAGTATTTACAAAGGAAGAGGGGACGTACTAAAACAAACAGTAGAAACACTCTGGATACAGAAGTTGATACCAGCCCATTTACAGAAGAAAGGGTTCTGAAAGAACTCTTAAAACTGAAGGTGGACAAAGCAATGGGGCCTGATGGGATTCATCCCAGAATTCTAAAAGAACTAAGGGTAGAACTAGTGACACCACTGACTACCCTCTTTAACAAATCATGGGAGGATGGAGTGGTACCTGAGGACTGGAGGAGGGCTGATGTGATTCCCCTTCACAAAAGTGGGAGCAGGGCAGAAGCGGAAACTACAGACCTAGTTAGTTTAACCTCAGTGATAGGAAAATGATGGAATCACTTGAAGGAAAGAATTGTTGAGTATCTAGAGGCCAGAGGGCACAGGACCCAAGGCAGCATGGATTCACAGCAGGAAGGTCATGCCAGACAAATCTGATAGATTTCTTTGACTGGGTGACCAAAGTAGTAGATCAGGGAGGGCTGTGGACATGGCCTACCTTGACTTTAGCAAGGCATTTAACTCAGTCCCATACAAAAGATTAATATACAAGTTAACCAGCCTGGGAGTTGGTCCCAAGATGATAGTCTGGGTAAAGAATTGGCTGGAGAATAGTACACAGAGGGTAATAGTAAATGGAGTCCTCTCTGAAGAAAGGGGGGTTACTAGTGGGGTGCAGCAGGGTTCAGTATTAGGACCGGTCCTCTTCACTGTCTTTGTAAGCGACACTGCAGAGGGACTGGAAGGAAAAGTATGTCTCTTTGCAGATGACACAAAGATCTGCAACAGAGTTGATGCACAAGGTGGGGTGGAAAGGATGAGAAGGGACTTGGCAAGGTTAGAGGAATGGTCTAATGTATGGCAGCTTAGATTCAATGCTAAGAAGTGCAAGGTAATGCACCTGGGAAACAAAAACCCAGGGGAAGAGTACACAATGGGGGTGAGATACTAACAACAACAAAAATGGAAAGGGACCTGGGGGTAGTCATATCAGATGACCTAAAGGTGGGCAAGCAATGTGAGAGGGCAGCAAGGAGGGTGGGGGGATACTGGGATGCATAGGGAAGAGGCATCACCAGTAGAAAACAGGAAGTTATTATCCCTCTGTACAGACAGCTGGTGAGACCCCATCTGGAGTACTCATTGCAGTTCTGGAGACCCAATCTCCGCAAAGACATAGACAGGATGGAAGCTGTCCAGAGGAGGGCACTAAAATGGTGCAGGGTCTGCACTGGAAGATATATGAAGAGAGACTTAAGGAGCTTAATATGTATAGCCTCGAGGAAAGGAGGGAGAGGGAGACATGATAGAAACTTTCAAGTACCTCAAGGGAATCAACAAAGTCCAAGAGGGTAGCATATTTCAAAAAGAGTGTGCAAGAACAGCAAGTACAATTTGAAGATAGAAGGGGGCGTCAGAGGTAATTTAAGGAAGTATATTTTCACAGAGAGGGTTGTGGATGTATGGAACGGCCTTCCAGAGGAGGTTGTGGAGTCAAAAACAGTGGTGGAATTCAAGCATGCATGGGACAGTCATAAGGCAATTCTAGGGGGTTGGGGTAGGAAGAAGTAGGCTGCTGGTTAACTAGGACCTGCGGCTTATCCATCAGGTAGGGAAATGGGCAGACTGGGTGGGCCAAGTGGTCCTTATCTGCCGACAAATTCTATGTTTCTATGTTTCTATGTTACCAAACTTTAACATTGAATATCTTGGAAACAGTTTGGTCTTTTTACTTGAAATTTGGAGAGTTTTTATGGCATGTCCTGTAGATGTGAATTATGGTGTTTACTTGTAGGAGAAAATGTTTTTCGGAGAGATATTGCGTGACACACTTTACATGTTGTGGACAGTGTTTTGCTTGTGGTGGTGGCTTGAAATTTATAGGATACCTATCCTTAGTGTCATGGATGTAGTTTTAAGTTGTTGTGTGTGTTAAATGTCAACAGGTGAGGAACTGGGCCAGTCTGACAAATGAAAATCTCATATGTTAAAATGTTATATCTCGGACACAGTTTGGTCTTTTCACTTGATGTTTGGAGGGTGTTGATGGCATGTCCTATGGCTGTAAAGTAGTTTTTCTGTGTAGAAAAATATTTTTTTGGCTGAGATATGGCGTGGCACAGTTTACATTCTGCAGACAGCATTTTGCTTGCAGTGGTGGCTTGAAATTAATAGGATACCTAGCCTTAGTGTGGATGTAGTTTTCAGTTGTTGCATGTGTTAAATGTCAACAGGTACGGAACTGTGCCACCCTGATGAATGAAAATTTGAAATTTTGACATGTCACGTCTTTGACATGGTTTGGTCTTTTTACTTGAAATTTGGAGGGTGTTGACGGCATGTCCTGTAAATGTTAATAGAGGTGTTTACATGTCAGACAGTATATTTTTTGCGGATATATTGTGTGGCACAGTTTACATTTTGTGGATAGCATTTTCTATTGTTCTACTAGATTAACATTTGTTTGGAGGCTGCCCTTGCTGTTGTGAATGCACTTTTTAGTCATTGGGTGTGTAATGTGGCTTGGCACTTACAGGTTGGTGAAAGTACAGGTGAGAAGGGTCCCGAGCTCCCACCAACTTGTGCAACTTTCTACTTTTCTATCGTTTCTTAAAAAGTAAGGACATTCTATACAAAAAAAACATTGTTAATGCATCTACTAGGGTTCTTCTACAGTGAAAAAAGCTAGGAAATTTGATTTTAGGATTTCCACCCCTTGCACCCCACACCCGGCACACCCTCACCAACAGGCATCAGGGTGTGCGTTGGAGTCATCATATACTGTAAAGTCTCATTCCAAGCTTCCATTTTCTGGAAATATGTATTATGCATATCCTCTGTAGCTGTACCCTCAGTAACAAGATTCATTATTTCATTTGACTGCTGTTCAATACTTCTCAACAAACCTTCCAATACTGCAAATTGGGTGTTTGTAGGTATTGAGAATTCCATATCATGCCTTCCCCTATTAGTATTTTTCATTGTTTCATTAATGTTTTCCTCCTCCCCCTCAACAACCTCTCTTTCTCTTTTGGATGATCCATCTACCCTTAGAGTTTTCTTGAGATTATGCACATCATTTTGCATAACAGGGTTCTTAAGTATTTTATTTTCCATTTCAAATCCTAATAATTTATTCCTTAGTTCCTTTAACTCACCACATTGTATAAAGGAGTATTAACTAAATTCAGGTATTTCTTCCAGTTCAAGTTTTCCACAGGAGACACATTACTCCTACTGCCCCATTTAACAGTGTGACAATGTTTCAATCCATATTGTCCACTTGAAATATGTTAGAAAAAGTAATATGAAAGGAAGATGAATATGTGACTAATCCACATCACACTGGGAGTTGATATTGTTATATATTCAGTTTGTCAAACACAATTACTAATTACTCTAAAACTCTTATAGTACCTTTTCCCATTCCCAATTTTTCCCATTTTATGCCGTTAGATGCAGCTAGCCTCTGCCTGCATCACCTACGCTTACTGAGGTAGCACCTTTTGCAGTATGTGCCCCTGTAAATGTTGTTACATGTTGCCTAGCAACACATGTACTGGAGCCCTCCACAGACACTCATAGCTTTCCAGATATAACCATAGGGGTGCACAAGGAGCTCCCCAGGCACAACTGTATCCAGTGGCAGTCTGCTCCTGACACCCCTCCAGACTCAGGAAGGTGACAGGTAACTATGACAGGTAACTATGAGTACAGTGCTCTACAGCCCCTACTGATCGGCCACACTCCTTCCCACAGTTAAAACACAGTGGTAACAAAAACAAAACTCCTTGTTCCTTGTCCATACACTAAAGCAGGACCCTCATAGCTCCATTTAGCAACACAGATTAACGCACTGATGCAGCTCCTTTTATGTGTCCCTGTTAATGACATCACACATTGCCTAGCAACACGTGTACTGCTGCCCACCACACACACTCAGAACTTTTAAGATATAACCCACCTTTTAAAAAGTGAGTTAACTACCTTTATACGAGTGCACAAGAGGCTCCCCAACATCAACTCTATCGAGTGGCAGTTTGCTCCTAAATGGAGCACCATTTACCCATAAGAGAAGGACATTGCCAGTGGCAAGGAGAAGAAGCTTTGAAGTGTGCAGTCACTCATCCACTTCCTGCTCACAGTGGGACAGATCATTTTTTATGCAGCAGAGAACAACACTGACATGTTTAGGAAAGCATTAGATGCACGGCACAGAAACAGAGCATGACAACTGTTGTACGAGCACTGTTTAGTACTGCAAAATCATGTCAATGTGCAAAATATATAAATAAATGTGCAAAACTTGCTGCAAATTTCCATTACCCATTCCTGACTTTTTCAGGGCAGATCCTTTTCATCAGGGTGCTTTAGAAAGTGGATGTCACTGGGCACTTTTTATTTATTTGTTTTTGATAGCAGGTAAGACAAACTTGGCATACTTATGTTTTTTTATAGGACAAACTGGGAGAATTACAGACTAGCAGCAGGAACAGTAACAAAACTTTGCAGCCAAGTTCTCAAGCATTACAATTAATAGACATCATTAACAGACAGGGATACAACAAAACAATAGAGTAGTCAGCTGAAATCTGTGCTTGCTAAAAAAGGGGAAACATGTTACATGGCATGGAGAGAAAACAGTGATATCAAATATGCAATTGCAGGTGCAGAAAAAATAGAGCATGAAGCAACATTCAAAATAAAAGATAAGTACACATCAGAGAAACATTTGAAAGTGCAGTAGTGATAAGGCAGCTAATCTTGAGGTTACTGGCATAAACAAGGGCTAGGAAGACACAAAGAGTTCTTTAGACCCTTACAGAAAATCGAATGGCTTCGAGAGTGGCATAGTACTGGGGTAAGGGAGTTTCAGAAGATAGGGGAATAGATTGCAAAAGTCAGTTTCCCCAGACCAGTGGAGGACCGACATTCAATAAGAGGATGGGAGATGACAGACCTTAACGAGTATTTTGGGGATGGTTGCTGTGGATAACTTGCTAGGGAATAGTGGAGCTTGTTCAAAGGAATTTGTCCACAAATTGGCCCTGAGCAAGAGATCGTTGGCCAGCAAGGGAAGGCCAGCCCTGCCCAATGCAGAGGAGGAAAGGATGTTTTAGCTTTGGAGAGGCCACAGTAAAGTGATACACATAATTGTATGCTGTATCCCATCAAGAGAAGACTGTTTTTATTGCACCCAGGTATGCCAAAAACCTGGCAAAAGAATACCTTGTGATATGGACTGTCAGGCAGCTGGGGAAAGGCAGAGTTTGACCCTAAAAGCCATGCCCAATTTAATGTTTACAGATTCGCATACTGAGGAAATATGGCTGGAGAAGTAAAATGAGGGGTCAAGTCATACTCCTATGTATTTGAAACTGCAGAGAGCCTTGAGTTGGGATCCAAAAGTTACATGTGATGGAGCGTGTTGAAAGAGTAGCATGGAGTTTCAGTTAGCAACCAAACAATGTGGACTTTGTCTTTTTACTGTTTAGGATGAGCTTATTTGCAGATAGCCATGAATGAGTGATTGCTAATGCATCAGAGAATGATTTTTGGATAGCAGGAGCAGTCTGGGCACTGTAGTACTCTTCAGGATCATCAGCATACAACAGTGAGTGACAGCCAGATGCAACATCCAGGAAATCATTAATGCAGGGAAAAGGAATGGGCCTAGAATTGAGTCCTGGGGGACCATGACTGTCATGTCAACAATGCTGGATGTAGTAGAGTGGAGGTGAACTTGCTGTTTCCTAACGGTCAGGTAATTAGAGAACCAGAGTCTTCCAGTTGGGAGATACCAAGGGGGGAAAATTTGATTTTGAAGAGTGCATGACTGACTAGGTCAAATGCCTTAGTGCGGTCAATCCACACTGTGTCAGTTAGAAGTCTGGAGTTCATAGATAAGCTGATGTCATTTTTCGGTTTAGTCAGGGCTGTAGAGGTGCTATGATTTTTCCTAAAACCATGCTGGGGGGAACAAGAGATTGTATTTGGATATATGGTCATTTAACCATGATTTTCCAGACATTCAGGACAACTCCTGTGGAGAGGGAGAGAGAAAGAGATTTAGGCACTGTCTGGTATGGGATGCTGAAAGTAAAGGGTGGAAGTTACCACAGAACACCAGGGAGTGTTCAGTATAGGATATGTAGAGCAAGGAGCACCACTGGAAACTTGGTAGTGCTTAACATGGAACAGGTTTAGGAATTGGAGGTGCATCTGGATATTAGGGAATGCTTGACATGGGACAGGAGGGATGAGGAAGTGCCACTGGACACAATTCAATGTGCGCCATGAACAGATTTGGGTTGGAGGGGGATATCACTGAACACCAGGGACTGCTTATAAGGAAAGTGGTTTAAGAGGAGGTGTCACTGGACACTAGGAACTTTTTGACATAGAGACTGAGATGCTGCTTGCCACTTGAAACCAGTAGATGATTCTTATGACCAGGGAATGCTTGTAATCAGATAGGACTAGGGAGAGGAATGCCGTTGGACACCAGAGACTGCTTTGCATCAGACAGGGGGATGTAGGGGTGCCACTGGACACCAGATAGTGCTTGGCAAAAAAAAAAGGTAATGAACAGACACTGTCAAGACAGATCAGTGTGCATATATTATTAAATATCAGTTTTGAAAAGGATGGAACTTAACTGGAAAAAAATGTATTTTGTCACCTATCTGCATGTCAGCACAAAGTCACAAAATTAAGAAAATGAAATGCTAAGGTAACAATTCTTCACAGTGTTGGTAAAAACAGTATGTGTTGTCAGTTGAATGGTGTTTGAATGATTATTTGTAAAGCATTGCCCTGACTCTTATACCCTTTCTCAGAGCATAACAAAAGGATTTCTTGGTGTGTGGGTACATTTTCAAACCTGAGAAGACAGTGCCCAAATTGTTTACATGCCAATGCTGTTTTGCAGGATTGCTCAAACTTAGAAGAACACCACATATTTACCAAGATTTCATAAAATGTTAGCCTATCATTGCAGTTCCCAATTTCTCCAGCTTTGTGCTATCTAACTGGTACCGAAACGAACAGCATTTGTTTTCACAATTAATACAGTGGTACTGCATATCACATTATCTTAGGTCAGTCAGTAGCTTCAGTAAAGAACAGTTGATAATAGTCAAGGCAATCATTTTGCACTTGCCTGTCTTCTTGCAATCTGGCAGCTCACCACAAGAGCCCACAGGGTAAAGGTCTTGTGGAGACAAACACATAAGCAGCACTGTTTCTGTACCTAGCCACCTAGTGTTTCTTTAACAGTCCTGCAGATGATGATGTCTATTTTTAGCCTTCATAAACAGTGAGTCCAAGTCCTACCAAGTATTGGCAGGGTGAAAACTGCTTCTGAAACCTTCTAGCCTTTAAACAGCATATGCCAAACACTTTTACTACCATACTTTAGAACTTTTCACAGTATTTTGGGCAGGTTACAACTTTGCACATTAGTGTTCCCTGCACTTTTACCATTTAGACTGTGATACAATTGCCCTAATGTGCACCAGCTCTACCTTTGGCACTTTTGTGTACTTTGCACAGATCTGTATAACACTTAACTACCTCAGCCATCTGCAGCTCTTATGTTTCCAGGAACTGCATATTTTTGGTGTATCTGTAATTTCTTAGTAGCACATGGCAATAGCGGTCATGTACTTGTTGCTGAACAAGGAAACAAAAATATTGACTGAACTTTGCTAGTATTGAAAGTCTTTTTCTCATCTGCCTAAAAGACTACAGTACAGACTATAAGATAGCTACTGAGTGCTTTGGGTTGATTGCACCTCTGCATGTTTAAACAAATTAACTTCGGAATAACTCCTTTAATTGGATTTTTGTGTCTGCTATTTACATTGTATTCTACCCAAGAGTCCTTAAAGCATGCATAGCAGTTAAGAAGAATGACATGTTTTTTTCTCCCTTCCCCATGAGGAAAGGTTTAAAACCACATGATGCACTGCATTTTCTGAAATGTAGGAACCCATTGCCGAGGGGGCAAGAAAGGTAGCTGGACAGTTCTGTGTACTAGACGGGGGGGCAGAGTACATTTTGTTTGTTGTTCCTTGTTTGGATATTCCTGAGTTATACACAAAGTTCTAAAAAAACATGCTGCAGTCTGTTAACAGAAACTCTCTGCCACTGCCAAATATTCTCCCACCTACCAGTTCTTCCCTCTGTGCCCCAGTCCATTTGCACAAAGTCCCTCCCACTGCCAAGTACCCCCAAATACCAGTTCTTTCTTCCACGTCCTGGTGCAGTCACTCGAAGTCCCCTGAAATAAAGAAAATTGTCCATACACTGTCTTCTCAACACTCCCACCCTGATCCCCAACTCAGCACCCACTACCCCTCACCCCTCCCACCAACCCTCACTTACCTAGATTTGGTTCAGTGCAGTAGATCCAGTCTCCAGTATGAAACATGTCTTCCTACTGGAACCACAGCTGCAAACTGAGAAGATAATGTAAGTACCATTCATGTATTTTCAGTACATTTTGACCTTTAGACATAAGAACACACAAGGTCATTTTTTGATATTTTCACTCCATATTTTCAACAACCCCTTTTTGGGACCCTACCACATGAACTAGCTAGGTGAACATTTTCAAATCTGTCTTGAAAGGTGATTTTCAGGTGCCCAGAAAAATCACCTTTTGGGTGGGATTTTAATATTTTTATCTACCAGGTTCATGAGGAAGAATCAGAATAGGGCAATGTTGAAAATCTGGGATTAAAATACAAAAAAGTTACGAACGTGCATTGAAATTTCTCAGTACTCACTCACAACTTTGGTAATTTTCAATGTTTTCAATGTAAATTTTCAATGTACGTATTTTTCCATACTATCTCGTGAATGTGACAGGTGTTGTTTCTTAAATTCTGACTCAAATGTTTTTTCATACATGTGTGATGAAATGACACTTTGGCCAAAATTTGAACATTTTCACCTGAACAGCTTCATGCGGTATGGTCATAAGAATACTATACTGAATATTTGGGGTCAAAATCTAAAAAAAAACCAAAAACAATAAAATTATGTTGTAACATCGACATTCTTCAATATTTAGTCCTAAATTTAGAATTTTTTCCAGATTTAGACCCCGTATTATCAACAGTCTTTTTTTAACTCACCTCATGAACAAGAGAGGTGTAATTTTTCAAATCCACTCGGAAACATGTTTTTGTAGACTCTCCATGAAATCACCTCTCAGACAAGATTTAAAATATTCTATTTGTCTTGATCATAGGGTGGAATAATAAAATGATGTGTGTGTGTGTGTGTGTGTGTGTGTGTGTGTGTGTGTGTGTGTGTGTGTGTGTGTGCACAACTATTCACTACAGTCCAGTCCACATATTAAATCTATATCCACTTCTTGTCATTATTCTATTTATAGCTTTCTTCAGAATACTGTGTAGTGATAATGATGACTGTACCCTAGGATACTAGTAATAACTGTATCATATTGATAACCATGACTGTATACTGCATGCAAACCTGGAAATTTCTGTAACCCAAGTCTTCCTCTTGTCTAACAACATGTATTATTATTCTGGGTCACCCCTGAAAAAGGGACCTTTGGAGTTTGATTAATGCATTTTTATAGCCATTTGGGCGCTGACCAGAGCTTTAATATAACTACTACATCTAAGCTGTTTTAGTGTTTCAATACTTAATTCAGAATGTTTATGTCAATGACTATGAATGGGATATTGCAGCTCCACTATATGCCCCCATTGTCCTATGATACCAGGCCCCTTTGCCCATTCTATGGACCTGAGTTCTAAACACTGAATAGGGTCAGAGGCTTTACACTACAGTGCTGTCCTGTCCCTGTAGCTCATCTGCCCTGTCACAACCACTGCTGATACATTTTTGTGGTGAGCGTCACCACCTAAAATGAAGTAGAGAAAGTTGGTACATTTTGCAGCCATTACCACAGATGACCTGCAGTAAGACCTCAATGTAAGAACACAGTAGTTTCTAAAGTCTGAGTCAATCAGGAATAAAAGGCGTTTCATTTAAAATTTCGTCCTGAGGACTGTGTACCATGTGCTGTTGTTCTGTATAGTATGACACTGAAATTGTACCAACTTTCTGTATGCAGCCACTTAACAAATCTGTAGATCTCATATCTGTTTTGATAGTCTGCTTTTGCCTCAAGACTTTCTGCATCTAGAACTGTTTGAATATATCCGCACCATTTTGTGGATGTTCTATATGAGCTTACAGGTGTCTGCCTCCAAGCAAGGAACAGAAGGATGCTCATTAATGAGCACTTTAATGAGTGAACACATCACTAATGTGCTGTTGCCCAAAGCCTCATATCATTCTGAATAGCACTGCTAGGAAGCTAGAAGTACTAGCCTGCATCTACTAGCAGGTGAAATTGCAAATAAGGGATGGTTGTTATACAGGAACATGGATTGAGGGAGATAAACAATTTCAGAGTGTTAGCTTAATGGAAGAAAATGACCATGTTATCCGAAATGATAACCAGATGATTTTATTAGTTGTTAATGACCTTGAACATGGGATTTATTGACATCAGAATACAAGACGACTGGCAAGCCCAAAATTAATTACCAAAGCTAATAAGAGGCAGCCAGAGAACACAGATCTGATACCCATGCCTAATTATAGCACAGTTTTCTGCAAACATTGTTTCTATGAAACTGCACAGACAGCCATGTCAAATAATACTGCTGGGCAAGAAAAAATAAAGCAAACATTCCATTTGGAAAATGTTGCAGTGAGGACACTAGAGCTCACATTCTCCCCTAACAAGCCTTGTATCTAACATCAGGAAGGATCATTGAAAAAAGGAACTGTTGAGCTGAGGTTATGTAAAAACTGTCAACTTTCTTTTTTTATACTACTTTGTAAAAATTAATGGAAGTGCTTGAACATTCTTGGTTCAGTTGCACAGATTCAGGGAAACAGGCTAAGCTGTGCGATTAACAGGCTATACTACATGGATACAGTAAAGTAAGAAAAGAAAGTAATAAAACAAATTCAATAAGGAGCAGAAAAAGTGTCAGATAATTCCATTTATCAAAAAGCCTGCAGATCAAACCCTTTCAAATAGAGAAGGAGACTTTTACTTAGTCCATTTGGATGAAAAGTGGATGGGAGAATTTAAATGTGAACAATACCAGATGAAGCAGATGTTTTGCTGCTGAGGGAGAGCTGTAGCTGTAGCACATAGATGTTATATAATTTGCACAAGAACATGCCATGAGTTAATGACTTTGGAGGGATTTGAGCCAGTGATTTCCTGTTTCAAAATGCAGTACCAAATGATTCAACTGCGGTGCTATCAAATGTTACCACTGTGTTCTTTTGTGACTCTGCACCAGTGTTCAGTACCTCATACACCTGGAAGGCTGAAAGGGACATGGAGACAGAAAAAAAGTAGAATCTTAACTTAATGTCTACACTGAGTATTTGTCATCACCTGAAACTGTAGCTTACAGAATTGAGCTATGCTTAACAGAGTTAATGTAAACAATTTGCAGTGACTTACAAGTAGATTATACAGTAACCACATGAAGTAAATACAGCAGATATAGTGGTGCTAGCTTTAATACAAGTTCCTTAAAATATGTTAACATTTTCCTGAGTTCATCCATGCACTTCTTACATCCCTAAGTTAATCATATGCAGTAAAACTTAAGTAATGGGCATTCAGGAAAGTCAGTTTTGTGCAGATTACTTTTTTTTTATGTTGGTAAAGAATGCCACACAGGACAAAGTTTAAAACAATGCATTTGGTGAGGTGTTGCAGCTCTAAGAGTTGGATATTTGCAACTGAAGTGCAGATCTACTTATTAGTTCAAATAATGCAAATAAGGGGGCAGAGAGACAGGCAGACAGAGACAGACGGTCAGAGATACTCTGCCTTACCAAAAGACCTATGGTTAACTCATCATGGAATTCAACATGAAAGCACTGTAATTAATTGATTTGTGATAAAATACTTAAAAATAGTTTAGATTTGATGGGCTAGATTCTCAAAATAGTTAGAATGCCACTTCACACCCCAAGCCCAGATGTCAGGAGTGGAGTCTGGAAGGGAGGGGATTTAGAGCATCCTTTGGATGCTTGCTTTCTGGTGAGGGGGGTGGCCTTAGACCACTGTCTGTCAGCCCCTGGGGGTGGCTTGGGTCATGTTCTTGGTGGTGTGTGGCCTTGATGTACTGCTGAATGTCCTGGGCCCTAGAATGCCACCATTGTCAGACAAATGTCGAAGGGTGTGGGAGCATTGGGAGAAAAGCTGAAAATCCGCCTTTGGCCAGCTAGATGATGGCTGCAGGTCATTACTGCCACAATAGCTTTGGAGGTGTCCGTGCTGACTCCTGCCATGCCCAGGATACATAATAGATGTCTGCAGGCATTTCTCCTCTCCCAGTTGCAGGGAAATCTGGAGCATGGTGCAGCAATGTGGTTACTGCTGCACAGGGTTTGAAGCAGGCTTGTGAAAACCTTGCATCAATGTTTGAGAATCGAGCCTGATATATTAATAGGGTTTCTGCATTATATCACTTATGGTGTAGAGACTCCAGTCTGAGGTTTGGGCAGCTGAGCGGTAAAGATGTAAGAAGCTGAGAAAACTTTGCTTTGCCAAAACTTAGCAAAGTTGACCGGCTTTGCAAAGTTCAAAGTGCTGACTTTGCAATGCTTTTTTTGCCGTGTGAAGTGGCACTTTTTTCTGCAAAGTTCCCACTTCATAGAAAAAAATGCCACTTCACCTAAAAAAACATTGTTAAGTCTATTAAGTCAGAGTTGATGATGCCAATGGACACTTCACGAAGTTTCACAAAGTTGAAGTTTAAGGTATACATCCCCAACATCGACATGTTGACAGCAGAGTCTCCTACAGCGACAACAGTGCCATATTGCTGTAGGGAACCCACTGGCACCTGGCACTGTCTGTAGTGAGTCCTGCACCCCCCTCCCAACTCAGCTCCGACTTGGAGTTGAGAATCCTAATTGAGGGGGTGTTGGGGCCTAGCCCCCATGTGAGGTGTTCAGGGCAAAGCCCCTTCCCGAAGAAAACACTTATTGCTTCTGCAAACCAATAGCCGACTGCAAAATGCAGTTGACCTGCCAGTTTCACTGTCAGGTCATTCGACAAATATTTTGTCAACAATCCATCATGGGGCTGACGTTTTGCTATGTAGCAGCAACTTTGCTGACAAAGTTTAACTTCACTGCATCTCTACTGAGTGGTTCTATCTACCAAAACTCATGAAAGGAGTATCTTGTACCATAAAAAACCCTTTGCAGAGCCCCTATTAACGTCTTATAAATCACTCTAGTTAGTGAAGGGGATTTCTAACAAAATTTAAAACTGAAATTACATAAATGATTTATAATGTAAGACAATGGCTTTGTTGAATAGTATACTTACTGTACTGTTTTACTATTGGAACAGAAAACATGACAATAATATATTTTGGACAGCTCCTGAGCTTGTATACAGTAGCTACTGTTCTCTTCCTCATATGGTATTCTACCACTTACACCTAGCAAAGAAATTACTTTGGTTCTTACATTATCTCTTGAATGAGGCAAGACTCTGGCCACCATTGAATAAAACTACCATAGGCATCAGTGAGCCTCTGTAACAATTTAACCTAAAATTGAAGATTCTGCCCCTTTCCATTCCTTATTATGAACAGCATTTGCATACAGTTATCCACCCATTAATGTTCACCTGTTCCTAATGATTGTTTCCCTTTATACCTTATATTGAAGGAGCACTTCTAATCAAAGTGCTCTATTTCCCCTTTGCATTTTACACATGCCCAAAAACAGACACATTGTGAGGAGGATTTTTTTGATGTTATTTTTCTAAATATTAAGACATTATTGATCAACATCAAATGATAACTTATTAATATGTGTAGAGAGTCTACTTTTATGGTTGTTATACAGTGGTATCACTTACATTCTTAGGCTACAGTCTGTGATTCTCATACCCTAAGAATGCGGATAATACCACTCTTAAAACCATAATAGTGATCTCCCTGGCTAGATTAACATATAACTGAGGTCATATTTTTAATTGTTTTTATTTTTTTTTTTTTATTCTTTGGTAACCTGGTAAGGCCCACTAGGCACAAGTGCCTGTTTTCAGGGGCGACCTGGGAGTACTGGGCAGGTAAGTGACTTGCTCAGAGTCACACAGTATGCAAGTGGAGGTTGTAAGAATTAAACTCAAGTCTAGTCTGCTGGATGTACCAAGCACGTTCACACCTCGTTCCTCTAACCTATAGGCTATACTGCCAGACTTGTGTCTGGCATTATAATCTTTGGTTAAGGAAAGTAATGCAATGTCAAAATCTGAGGACAATGAGAATAATAAACACAAGCAGATCAGCTCTAAGGGACAGAAATATTAGACTAATACTAGTTACATTAATAATAAAGAATGCAAAGGCTAGGAAGTCATGTTTTAATGCTGTATAGCAGATATCGTTCGATGCCATCTCTGATTTGTTTTTGTTAATGGCAATTTCTCCTCCGTAAGTACTAGAAAGTCTGTCATTCTTTAATGTATACCATAACAAGCATTAGCTGTTTAAAATTCTAAACCCATTCCTCTCAGAGAAAATAACAGTACCCAATGTATGGGTTAAATGGCCATTGTGATATCTTTATTACAGTCTTAGGAGTAGTACAGATGCGTGCTTCATGCACAGTGAGGAGACAGACTGAGGATCCACCAACATAAGTAAGGTGTTCCTGAGGGGAACCACTAACCAGGGTTCCCTGCTTGCTTCACCCCCTACCCACCATTTCAGAAGGAGAAGACATAAGCCACCATGGAAGCTTCTGAAGAAGTCAAGAGTTACCACCCACCATGCCAGGTGTAGCATTACAACCTTCCCATCCTTTACTACCATGGCTCAGAAGCACACTGTACCTGTGATGCCCTCTGCCTTTCTGGTGCCAGCTTGGGCTGCCCAATAGCATGGCAATCACAATATCACAGATTCCCGTCTGCTTACACTGGCTATGACAGATTTCTGCTTTCCTCTCCTCTAAGCTGAGCACCATGGACTCAACCCAAATGAGGGCAACTAAAGAAGAATCCTGATTACTTGGGTGGGGGGATGGGCCAAATTCCTTCATGACCACTGGGAAAAAAGACTCTTATAAACAGGTCTGAATCCATGTTGCTTTTCTCCTACTTCCCCATGGTTCCCTCACAGTTGTCTTCTCCAGTTTCCCTCTCTGTACCTATGTCCCCTTCCAAGAGTAGATGGGTGGGTTGAAATGTGCTCTTTTGGGTTTCTGGGCAAAAAGACCAGATTTCCAGGATGCCAGCCCTTTTCTAATCACCCAACTAGCCATCATCTTCCCTGCCACCCTGCCTGCATTCCTTTCCATGATTGGCCCACACCCCCATAAATCTATGCCATATAACCCTCTCCCTTGGTTAGCTCCTTCCAGACCTCCATCACTCTCCCCCAGTAGAGTTAGCTTAGTCATATGTCCAGTCAATCAGGAATGCAATTCAAGAATGCATGGGATAGACATAAGAGTGCTCTCACAATAGGGAAAAGATGATAAGCCACAGATCAACTAGGGTCTGCAGTATTGCATTAGGTAGGGAAAAGGGACAGACTAGGTGGCCACACAGTTCTTATCTGCCATCACCTTCTATGTTTCTATGAATGTGGAAAGGGGAGATGCCCCAGGAGAATTCTCACCCCTACTTGTGATGTGTGTCCCATCTTGCAGGAAGATCCCCATTACCTCCAGTACTATCCCCTGTGTCATAAAGGATACCTAAACAACATTTTGACAAAAAAAAATCAAAAATCTGACTTCATACGGAACTAAAGAAAGGCTGCAGTATTCATTAATGCTAAAACTACATTTATATAATTTACCTTAATGTGATTCCAAAGCATTTGAAAAATGCAAAATCAGCCTTTCAATTTCTAAAAAAACTGCCTTATCTGCTTCTTAAAATGGCCGCCAAATGTGCTAAGTGATGACATCATTGGAGCCAGAGTCAGAGAGTTATATGGCTCTTTATAGTGCTAACTAGTTCTTTTTTCACTTTGTATAGAATTGTTTCACCGTAATGGTCAAAACAATGTGCATTATCGTGATCAATACACATGCTAGACTATGGTTCCGTTTATTTTGTTTACGTTAACATGTTGAAATTGTGTTTTAATCCAACCGACTTTCTCTTTGGTGAACCACAGTGCAGTACAAATCTTAAATAACCTGGTGGTCTAGTGGTTATGGCAGATCCAGGATGTTACAATGGGGTGTGTTGGGGTGGTGTGCATACCCGATATGCAGTTTTCAACATTTTTATTTAACCATTGTATTGTCTGCTAGTATTCTTTTTTAGTACACTTGTGACAGAACCTACAAATGTAATCCATAGTTGTGAATGTAAAGATTTGTGCACTCTATAAATCAAACTTCTTCAATAAAGTGAAATGCAGCAGCAGCAAGCAAGTAAGTTACAATGGGGAGGGGGAGGTTGCAGCCTCAACACCCCTAAATCCATCACTTGTTTGTAGCAAAGTTCTTCAGCAGTCTAATGCCAGAGTTCATACTTTCTCAGAAATCAAAAATATGCTTGTCTTGTCTTCTTTTTCCATGGGAAATAATAATAATAAGAAGAAGAATCAGCATTTATATAGTGCTTTTCATACATATTGTATCCCAAAGTGCTTTACAAGCAATACTTGACTGATAGTGAAGTTACTGAGTGTGTAGTGGCAGCCATTTCACTCATTAATACACACACACACAGCCTGGTTTTATGGGAAGGGGAATGTTGGCAAGGACAATAGGGTCAGGTAGTGATCATGTTGCTGGCAGCACCACATCTTATATCTCACAGTGATCTGCTCATATTTCTCCCACTCTGTCTTCCCCCTTCCCTGAATATAGCAGGGCCTTGCAGGAGTGGCCTTCTCAGTCCCCCTCTGGTATTCATTCTTCACTTCTTCTCTCCACCCCACAGCTGGTGAGCTCATCACCCTTCTACACCATGAATGCAGGTAGTACAGTCCCCGCATTTTTTGACATATCAAAAATAAATATTTCCAGTAAGTCAGGCTGATAGTAGCAAAGAACAAGGGGAAAGATGGACTTTCCTATCCTTAAAAAATCTAGGCTACCTTTGATTCGGCACTATTAAATGACAGGTCTGCACATCATTATGCACATCATTTAATAATGCCTAATCATAGGTGGCTTAGATCGTATATGGGTAGGAAAGCCTATTTTTCCCCTTGTGCCCTGCTGCTATCAGCCTGGCTTACCAGAAGATCATTTGTATTATTAATATGTAAAAATAACTCAGGAGACTGTACTAACTGAATTCATGAAGTGGAAGGGTAGTGAGCACACCAGTTGTTGGTGAGGGGAGCAGGTGAGAAAAATGAATTCCAGAGATGGACTAAAGAGGCCAATACAGCAGGGTACAGCTATATTCAGGTTAGAGGAAGACAGGAAAGGGGACATTGAGTAGATCATTGTGAGAACTGAGATGTGGGGCAGCCAGGATCGTGATCACTACCTGACTGTGAATGAGAGCAGCCAGAGATCACAAATACTCACAGTGGCAGGGCTGCACCTAAACTGATACTTGAATTCAGTGTAGGGAGATTACCCTTGGGTGGGGGTGGGGTATTGACGTTTGTTAGGACAGTATTGGGGGAGCTGTGCATAGCTCATTCAAGATTCAGAAGGGAGGTAGCCAGCCAACTCACATTGTGGAGTAGGGCACAGAAAAGTACTGGAGAAGAATTGACAAGAACTGTCCTGTGGGGTTCTGCAGATCACAGGTAAAGGAGGAGACAAACACTGGAAATCGTGTGAATTCACTCAAGGCTAATAATATTGTTATCCATAGTAAGTGCGGCCCTTATAAAGACATGAATAGTAGTTTTTTTCTGGTGGGTCCTGATGCTTATTGCTTGACCCTCCAGGAAGACCTAGTTGTTGGTTAATGAGATGGGAAAAAAACACAACAGGGGGACTGTACATACTGCCTTCACTGTGCAGAAGGGTGGTGATCCACTCAATGTTTACTGTGGAAGCAGAAGTCAAACATTGAGAAAGTGGACTGGAGAGTGATTTGAGAGCCATTTATTCACAGTGCCAGCCAATGAAGCATATCTGTATAGGTGTGCACAACTCTCTGAGGTACAAGATTACAATCGGAGGTGTGATAATTCTCTTCATGAGACTGCAAGCTCATATGCGGCTCCAGGCAGTACTAAGGACAGAGTATGGATGGTGGGGTGTTCAACAGAAGGCAGGCTAGGTGCAGGGGGTTCATGTGGAAAAAACTACAAGAGAAGCTTATTTGAAGATTACCAAGAAAGCATGAACTTTGGAATTAGACCAGACCAGTACTTCACTAAACATTTTAGGACATCAAATAGCCACTAGAGAATCAGGTTTTTGAAGTGTTGTACTGTCCTATGGTTTTCCAAAAAGAAAGTCAGCTGGATTACAGAACATTTTCAGCAAGATAAAGTAAACTAAATGAACAAAACAATATGAGTTGGGGAGGGGCCTTAGACAAGTAGTATGTATTTTAACCTTCTCGGAGGTGCTGCATGTCTATGGCAAGGATGTGGTAAGGACAATGCTGGGGTATTTCACACCATGGGATTCAATGAATGGTTGAAAAACTGGTGTGAATTTCAGGGTTTTGGCTTCATTGGGGACTGTGGAGTCACCAGGAGGGATGCAGGCATATACTGGCACGATGGACTGTGTCTGTCCCGGAGGGGGGACCAGGATCCTTGGTGACAGGTTTAAATGCTTCATTGGCAATAATTTAAACTAGCCAAGAGGGGAGGCACTGAAAAGGAGCAGGGGAAATCCCAACTTCCCCCCACAAAACATGGTAATTAGTGAGGTAAACACCAAGGTAGAGAAGTCAGTAGGGAGCAGGACAGGGATAAATACAGAAAAAGGCAGTAAGGATAGGGATGGGGCTAAAAGGGGTAAGGCCATAAAAATAAATGGAAGGTGATGAGTACCAATGCCTACAGTCTGTATAACAAGCTCCCTGAACTAGTGGCCTTGATGGAAGAGGGATGCCTGAATATTGTGGCAGTCACTGAAACATGGTACACAGAGAACAATGACTGGGATATCAACATACCAGGATACACAGTCTACAGGAGGGACAGGGTGTGTAAAAGACGAGGAGGAGTAGATCTCTATATAAGGTAAGGGATTAAAGCAACATTACTAAAGAGTAAACAGGAAGTTGGTGAGTCACTATGGGTCACCCTGGAGACAGGAAATGGCACCACAATCCGTACATGGGTTGTGTACAGACCCCCATCTTAGGGGGAAGAAATGGACAAGGAAATGATAGAAGGCATCCTTAAAATTGCAGAAAATGGGGAGATATTGTTGATGGGGGACTTGAATATGCCAGATGTTAACTGGAGTACCTTTGCTGCAGGCACATCCAAGAGCAGGGTCGTTCTTGATGCCCTACAGGTGGCATGCCTCAGACAGCTAGTTTTGGAACCCACTCGGGAGGGAGTAATCTTAGACCTAATACTCTCAAATGGGGAAGGAGAAAGGATCTCAGATTCAGAAGTGGGTAGCTATCTGGGAACAAGTGACCACCAAACAGTGTGGTTCACAATAAACACAGCCATAGAGTCTAACCATACAAAAACAAAATTATTGGACTTTAGGAAGGCTGACTTTGGGAAAATGAGAGAGTGCCTCAGAATAGCACTAGCAAATGGGCAAGAAGGAGGGGTGGAGGAACAATGGGGAATAATCAAAACAGCCATCACAGAGGCAACAGGCCTTTGTGTGAAGCAAACAAAACAAAATGAAGGAAAAAACACTATGGTTCTCAAAAGAGGTGGCAGGGACAGTTAAGGAGAAAAGGATAGCATTTAGAAAATATAAGGCAACACAGAAGGAGGAGGACGGAGAATTTTATCAGTTAAAGCAGAAGGAGGCAGGGAAGACAGTCAGAATAGCAAGGCACAAACTGAGGAAAAGATAGCCAACTCTGTTAAGAAGTGGGATAACACCTTTTATAGGTACATTAGGGAGTGAAGAAAGACCAAGTGAGGTATACAGAGGCTTAATAAAGGGGATGGAGTGTGGGCAGAGGGTGACAGTGAAACAGCAGGGATACTGAACAAATATCTCTGCTCAGTATTCACAATGGAAGAGGAGGGGGAGGTACCAAAACCAAACAAAAGAGAAACACTGAATAGGGTGGTCGATACCAGTTCATTCACAGAAGAAAGGGTTTTAAAAGAACTCTTAAAACTGAGGGTGGACAAAGCAATGGGGACTGATGGGATTCACCCAAGAATTTTAAAAGAACTAAGGGTAGAACTAGTAACACCACTGACTACTCTCTTTAACAAATCATGATAGGATGGGGTGGTACCTGAGGACTGGAGGAGGGCAAATGTGATTCCACTTAACAAAAGTGGGAGCAGAGCAGAGGCAGGAAACTACAGACCAATTAGTTTGACTTTAGTGGTAAGGAAAATTATGGAATCACTTCTGAAATGAAGAATTGTTGAGTACCTAGAGGCAAGTCGGGCACAGGACCCAAGGCAGCACGGTTTCATAGCAGGAAGGTCATGTCAGATGAACCTAATAGATTTCTTTGACTGGGTGACCAAAGTAGTAGACCAGGGAGGGGCTATGGATATGGCCTATCAAGATTTTAGCAAGGAATTTGACACAGTCTCACACAAAAGATTAATATACAAGTTAGTCAGCCTTGGAGTGGGTCCCAAGGTGGTAGCCTGGATAAAAAAAAATGGCTGGACAACAGGACACAAAGGGTAATAGTAAATGGAGTCCACAATGAAGAAAGGAGGGTAACTAGTGGGGTACCGAAAGGTTTGGTACTGGGACCTGTCCTCTTTAATGACTTTATAAGTGACTTTGGAGAGCAGCTGGAAGGAAAGGTATGTCTCTTTGCAGATGACACAAAGCTCTGCAACAGGGTTGATACACAAGGTGGGGTGGAAAGAATGAAAAGGGACTTGGCGAGGTTGGATGAATGGTCAAATATGTGGCAGCTCAGATTCAGTGCAAAGAAGTGCAAGGTAATGCATCTGGGAAACAAAAACACAGGGAAAGGGACACAATGGGGGGTGAGCTAATAACAACAACAAAAATCAAAAAAGACTTAGGAGTAGTTATATCAGATGACCTAAAGGTGGGCAAGCAATGTGAGAAGGCAGTAAGGAGGGCTGGGGGGGTACTGGGATGCATAGGGAAAGGCATCAACAGTAGAAAACAGGAAGTTGTTATCCCTTTGTACAGACAGTTAGTGAGACCCCATCTGGAGTACTGCATGCAATTCTGGAGACCCCATCTCCGCAAAGACATAGACAGAGTGGAGGCTGTTCTGAGGAGGGCAACCAAAATGGTGAAGAGTCTGCACCAGAAGTCATATGAGGAGAGACTAAAGCAGCTTAGTATGTATACCCTTGAGGAAAGGAGGGAGAGGGGAGACATGATAGAAACTTTCAAGTATCTCAAGGGGAACTAACAAAGTACACTACAAGAGGGTAGTATCTTTCAGAAGAAAAGATGTGCAAGAACAAGGGGGCACAATTTAAAGATGGGGGGGACGACTCAGAGGTAATGTTAGAAATTATTTTTTCACAGAGAGGGTTGTGGATGTATGGAACAGCTTTCCTGATGAGGTTGTGGAGTGAAGAACAGTGAGAGAATTCAAGAATGCATGGGACAGGCATAAGGCAGTTCTAGTGGGGGGTAGGGGGAAGAAAGCTGTTGATTAACTAGAATCTGCAGCTTATTCATCAGGTAGGCAAATGGGCAGACTAGGTGGGCCAATCAGTCCTTATCTGCCATCAGATTCTATGTTTCTGTATTTCTATAACCAAATGCGTACTGATCAAAATAATCCATGTGTTAACACACGGTGTTGATCATTTTGGTGAAACAATTCAAAACAAAGGGGAAAGATGAACTATTTAACACTATAGGGAGCCTTTTGGGTCTCTGCCTCTGGCTCCAATGATGTCATCATGATTCATCACTTAACACACTTGAAAGACATTTTAGGGAACAAGCAAGGCTGTTTTTTGAGAGTGAAAGGCAGATGTTTACATTTTTCAAAAGCTATGAAAATGCATTTATGTTATTTACATAAATGTTGCTTTAGCATAAATGTAAACAGCAGCCTTTAATTTATCTCACTATGAAGCCAGTTTTTGGTGTTTGCAGTTAAAAAAATGCTTGTTTAGGTACCGTTTAATACTCTTTCCCATTGCCCAAACAAATGTTCCCATCTTTGTGTTAATTTTCCTGTGGTAGCTGTTGCTCCTGAAAAAAAATCAAGGCTTATGACTGTTCTTGGATACTTTCTAAAAATAAAACATAAGAAATTATACTTAGTGTCAAAATTACAATAAGTTCTTTGAATGACTAAACAAAAATGTTATCAGACACAGAAACTGTCATATTCCTTGCATTAATAATTGTAAGTTTATTGCAAGTATGTACAAGATCTTTTTTTTTTTAACCTTCTTTATTAAAGTTATTCAATGATACACAAGACAAAGACATATACAAATACAGCCCGAGACATAACCCCGGGCCCACCTCCCCAAACTGGAAGTGGAAACTATGTACAACCCCACAACTATGTACATGCACAGTTACATTAGGACTTACCCCAAAATAACGAACCATTCTCAGTCAAAATTCCCTCACAACTAACATATAAGTTCTAATATTGTTTACCTTAAACCCTAAGTAACTGTGCCTCTAGGAGAGAGAATCACCATCCCACAAAGCTCAAACCTTTAAGCTTTACCTCGAACCAACTATAATAGATAAACATAGAAAGATATGTAACTGTTCAACAATTAAACACTCTTTCAACTAACACGACACTCCCCAAAAGTTAGTCTCTTAATATAGCCCAAATACTACTCATCAGACAAGACAGATCTAGATTACAGTCTCCACTACAATGAGTACCACTGCCTCCAGCTCCACTTCTTGTCAAAAATTGCCTTTTTCCCTTCCACCCCATATTCTGCTTAAGTCTCTCCAAAATTTGGAGAAGGTCCCCCAACCATTGGTCATAAGTGTAAATAATATCATCTTTCCAATTTCCAATACTTGAGGACAAAAGCTTTGACTACCGCTGATAAGAGAGATACATGGCACTTAACGAGATTCGATGGTATTCTCCCCAAGTCCCCCAAAATACATATCTCAGGGCAGATATACTCCTCATAATTTAATACCGGATCCATTTTTTCTTTAATCTGGGCCCATATTGGCTGAATCCTAGGGCAAGACCACAAAACATGCAATAAATCCCCCAACTCCTGATCACATCGGAAACATCGATCTGTCTGTCTGAGTTTACTAGAACACATTTTAGCTGGAGTGTAGTAGATGTTGGAGCAGATAAAAATTGCATAATAGCATATTTTGAATGGGCTGATATTTTTTATATTTCCACACTTCAGTCCAATCAATTCCCAGGGGATAACACCTATCCCAGTATAGAATCCTATTTCCAATACCAATACTCACAAATTCCAGCAATATCTTATACACTTTAGACAGGGATGACATGATAGATCCAAATTTTTAACTGCTCCCACGAAAAGATTGACTGTCCCTTCTGTTAAGTGCTCCCATCCTAAATTTCTGCAATAAGCGTGGTTAACTGAATCTTTTAAAGAAGTCCCAATCTCAAGATGATTCCCAAGCGGACCCTACTGGGTCTATACAGTCCACTACTTTAGAGTCCAATAACAAAGGCCTCCATTGCCCACTCAACACCCGCTTTCCACTCTAAAATTAGGGTTTCCACTATCCGGTTGGTCTCTAGCCCTCTTGTACTCTCCTCTGCCCCGGAGATAGCCATTCCCACCACGCTTTAACTGATTTATATATTGAGATTGGTTGCTAATACCTGGCAAAGTCACCGGGTCCACATATAAAAGGGCCTTTGGGAAAGTTTAAGCCCTCAATACACGCTTTTCTATCCGCAACCATGTTGGAGTATATCCCTCACTATCCCCCTGTCTATCCCAACGCCCTATATACCCAAGTTGACCTGCAACATAGTATAACATTAGATCTGGGACCTGCAAACCTCCCTCCTGATGGGGGAGGCGTAACACAGCCTGCTTTCTCCTAGCCATTTTAGAGCCCCATAGAAATTCCAGAATAATCCTTTGAATATAAATAAACTTGCTCTTTGGGATACAGTAAGGAAAAGACAAGTCGGATAAAACAGTAGAGGCAGGAGGTTCATTTTAATTAAACCCAATCTGGCAGTGAATTTTAGAGTAGCCTCTTCCACCTTGCAATATCCTGCTTTAATTTAGCACAATCCATCCATTTTCTTCCCTCCACTGCGGATCTGGCCAGGATCCATATCCCCAAATACTTAATTTTGTCCGAAGCCCAATTAATAATAAAGTGGTCAAAATCGCCCTATATGTGTAATGCTGTAAGTGGAAGAACTAAGCGCTTTTGGACAAATTCACCTCCTGTAATTAGAGACCTGAAAATTCTCAATGATCTCCACAGCCCTCTGAAAGCTTTCAACGGATTGACTAAGTGAAGCAAAATATCATCAGCAATATCGATAATTTAAGCTCAAGTCCCACGACTTCAATCCCCTGTACTCTATAGAATCCATCCCCAAATATCTCAACAAGGGCTCGAGGTAGAGGTTGAATAAGATAGGTGACAGTGGACAGCCCTGCCTTTTCCCGCTCTGGAGGAAAACCTCCTAGAGAGATAACCATTACACAAAATTCTGGCTGTAGGAGTTTTGTACAAATTTCTAAGTCCTACCAAGAGCTTATTCGAATCACATTCTCTCCATTGTGAGAAATAGGAATTGATGGGACTCTAGAATGCCTTCTCGGCATCCAAGCATAAATAAAAAGCCATAGCAGAGCTAGAATCCATAGCACCCTCTCTAAAATATGGTGAAGTTTCCTCAAAGCATCGTGGCTCCTCCCGGCATAAACCCTACCTGTTCTTGACTAATCAATAGAGGGACAACTCTCAAGATCCTATTAGCCAAGATTTTTGTAAGTATCTTCATATCTTGATTCATTAGGGCTATGGGTCTGTAATTACCAGGTAGATGCCTAGGTTTATCTGGTTTCAGAATCAGCACAATATAAGCTTGATAAAGTGGGGAATGGGGGACCCCTTCACTCATGATAGCTAGAAGGAGATCTTTCAGTAAGGGTATAATCGTCTCTGCATGGACTTTGTAGAATTTAGCCGAAAGGCCATCAGGTCCTGGTGCCTTCCCATTTGGTAAGTTATTAATAACCTCAAGAATTTCCACTTCTGAAATTGGAGAAGCCAGAGCACGGGCCTGCTCCAGGGTAAGTCTAGGAAGGGGTATCTGATCTAGGAACCCTCTAATCTCGACCACTGACCGGGCCCCACCCTGATATAGCACAACATAGTAATCCGCCAAAGGCATCAACCAACTGCTGAGGCTCTGAGACCATCTGATCTCCAAACTGCACTGCCATAATCGTCCTTTCAGCCTCCCCTCCTTAATCCAATGAGCCAGTACCCTACTTGGTATATCTCCCTGTAACAAATATTTAGCATTCAGCCTCTCCAACCATCGATCTGCCCTATAATGCCAGATCCCTTTAAATTCCTCTCTCAACTCTCTTAACTCTCTATCAGTCTCCTCAGAGGATCCCTTTAAAGGAGACAAGGACTTAATGGCCCCCATTATAAATTCCTCCCAAGCCCTGATTAGCTTATTATATCTAGCAGAGTATTCTTGGGCCCAGCCCGCATACAAAACTTTGCATGTAGGCCATGCCAAATTCCTATTGCTAAGGGTTGGGATTTGGTCTTGCATAATCTCTTTTAGCCTACCTTCCAAGGTGGTTGCCAGATTACCCATCCCAGTAGCCTGTCATCAAGACGCCACCGATATGGTTTAGAGGGGATATGATCCATCCTCCATACCATTTGTATTGGGGAATGGTCAGAAAATGTTCTCTCATACGTATACATCCCTATGACCCCTTTTAAAACTTCCCTATTGACCAAAAAAGTCTATCCTCGAAAAGTCTTATGGACTCCAGAATAAAATGTCATCTCAGTCCCTCCAGCTTTGTGAACCCTATATGGGTCAGCTAGTGCTGTAACTTCCAAAACCTGTACAGCACCACGTGCGAATTAGGCCCTTTTTGGAAGGAGGTTTTCTGTCAATTCTATTATCAACACAAACGTTCCAATCTCCTGCCAAGACTACTGGCCCATAAGGGAAAGTAGCCATGTCCGCCTCCAATGAGGCAAAGAATTCAGGCCTAGCTGGTGTGGGCCCATAAATGGAGGCACAGACCATAGGAGTCCCTTAAAAGGAGCCTAATACATATAACCCTCTAGCGTCATCCCTAACTCAAGTGGACCCGATTGTAAAAGGACATCCTTTCCGAACAAGTATCGCAACCCCCCCTGAAGCTTCCATATTCCCAGTCCTACGACTGCACCTACCCAACCTCTCCTGAGTAACTCAGATTCCCTCAGTCAGCAGGTGGGTTCTTGGAGCACAGCAACATGTATCCCCAACTGGCCAATATATCTAAGTACTACCAGCCTTTTTCCTGCTCCAAAGACCTTTCACATTCCAAGATAAAATTTTAGTAGCCCCATCTACTACCCTTCAGCCTTAACCCCTCCTCCATATTGTCAGCTTTTCTTAGTTGCCAGTCGTGGATACTCTCTATCCCCCTCAAAACACCCCTTTATACTACCCCGATCCTCCGATCGCCCTCCTAATCTGCCGGGCGTGCGTGAGTTGGCTTGTGAGATGCCTCTGGTCGCCTCAGAAGCCCCATATTGCCCCACACAATCTTTACTATCCCCAATTCATGATACCGTCCCCTTCTTTTAACAATCTTTTCAGGTGGGAAGCCCAACATCCAAAAGCTAAGAGCTCTCCCAATAAAATATACAGCTGCAATAGGTTACTCCACCATGTTTCTTCCCTCAGGAAGGAGAAAAAAAAAAGGGGGAGGGGAAGAAACTCCAAGTCTAGTAGGCTTCTTCTCAGCGTTCTCAAGAGTCCACAGTAATATTTAAGTTCCAATTCTCATCTCCTTCTGGATAGAATCCCAGCCCGATCATCCTCTTCAGGTCCCGATTTAAACAGCTCCGCAGTTCCACTTAAGACTCTAGGAGCTTCCTCCGCTGTAAGGTACCTTCTGTCCCCACTTGTGAGCTTAACCACCAAAGTAGCTGGATACTGGAGCCTAAACTTCAGTCCTGCCAAGTACAACTTTTTTTGATGTTACTGTATGCCTTCTGCTTCTCACTCACCGAGGAACCAGGTCCTGGAAAAGCCAGAGAGGCCCCTTGCCAAAATAAATTTCTGTTAGCTTTAGCCTTATTTAAAACATGTATTTTCTCCTTGTAGTTGAGGAAGCGCATTATTATAACTCTAGGGTGAGCTCCCGGCGGAGGGGTCTCTCTCAATGCCCGATGGGCCCTCTCAAGGTTATGGGCATCTCCGAACGGGGTGGGCCCAAACAGCTTGAGCAACAGCTCTTGCATAAATGCCACACAGTCTGCACCCTCGGATCTTTCAGGGAGCCCTGCCATAATTAGATTATTTCTACGGCCTCTCGCTTCCTGATCTTCCAGCCGATCTTCCAACTTCCTGACCTGCCTCTTCAGGTATACCACTTCTTGATCAATGGTGCTCACTTTTCTTTCCTGGGATGCCACTCTAACTTCCACATCGCCAACTCGCTGTGATAAAGCCTGAAGTGCCGGTTTCAAAGCTGAAAAGTCCGACACTAGCCCTTTAAGGAGCTGTTTGATTAATATCATCAGCTAATGAACGATCCTCCTGGCCCTCTGCCTTCCAATCCTCCGAGACCTCCAAGTCTGGCGAGTGGGGTTTATACCGCTTGGTCGCTGGGGTTCTAGCTGCCAGAGGCTCGAGGCTTCCTTGCTCCATCTCGGCCTCTTCTGCCATGTGCTGCCCCGCCGAACAAAAAGTGACTCCCCGAACCTCCAAACACTCCGATCGCTTCTCCGGATGCAGCGGTAAGAAGATGGCTGTCCCCTCGCACGTTTCTTGCTCCGTAGGGGATCTAAACAATCACGTCGCTACTGTATTTCACCGCGGGGCTCGGGAGCGCCGACCGAGACGTCTACTCCATTGCTCACTCACCACGTGACCCCAGTATGTACAAGATCTTGACAAATCAGTACACAAACGTGTCTGCAAGGTCACAATATACATTTTAAAACTTGTCAAGAAATCTACAAGTTTAAAATGCAATGTAGTACAAAATAATTATAGTTGCATGTTTCTTGACTAGCGTAAGCACATGAATTTTTTCTTGCACTGTTCATGCAAACATGTAATCATATTCGCAAGAATAATGCAAAAAGAAAAAAAATCCTCTGCTAACACTAGTCATGAAACATGCAAGTATTAAATGTAGTGTTTAAGCATGAATTTATTTATTTTTATTTAAAATTTGGTAACCTGGGAAAGGCACACTGAGACAAGGTTCATTTCCAGATGTGACCCTGGAAATGACACTCTATGAATTGTGCAAAGAAGAATGGTCTATTCTGCAATATGCAGGTAAGAATGCATGTCTTCTTAAGGCTGGTACCCATCTTCAGGTAAAATCTGAGCTTTAAAAAGCTGCACACACTTCAGAAATTTTTTTTTTTAATGTACTACTTAGGTACTATTCAGCTAATATTACATGTATCTTTCTCATATTTCTCCTTCCTGACATTACTGAAGAAATTTAAATGAAACCAGGATCTAAATCCCTTACAGTTTATCTACAAGTTTCTTATTCTTCACTTGAATTCATAAAGCACTATAGCTCCTGTACATAACAGTTAGTCATGATAATGACTACACTGGCACAAGTAGAATACAGCACAGGTGTATATTAATACTGCTGAGTGATATGGAAACCACTCCAAGAGTTTACGAGTGGTCTTGTACATTTATGTCTAAAGTTTTGGGAGCAGAATGAAGTCATTTCCTTTTACAAATGCAAGAAATCTGTAAGAATATATGTTTATATAATTACAAAAAGCTTCATTTGTGCAGACATTAGGGTAGAAGAAAACAAAGCACACAAAATATAGAAATGAGAAACGTTAGGGTTTTGAATTTCTGCAGTATTGTTGGATGGGTGTTAAGGTTCTCCTTGGGGCTGTCAATCCTAGAGCCCAACCCCTGCACATAGCCCCCAGTGCAAAGCACAAGATGCATCTCCAAGCCAGAGCATCATAGTGATACACTCTTCAAAGATACAGAAATATGTCTCACCATATGTTGCCAACTGAACCTGTTGTAGTCTTCTTTACACAGGGATTATGTCTGACATTGGTTGCTGAGGGGAGCAGTTGACATTAAGGCTATCAAACCCAAGGAAGACCACACCACTGATTTACCAATATTCTGGAGATCCAAAACCCTAATGTTTTCTCATTGTCCCACTTTTTGCACTTTGCGATCTTTAACCCCAATGTCTACATTAGTGCACATTTTCACAATTAATTTCCCTGCTTTTTCTGATAGTGGAATTGCATCCTCATTAGCACAGGTCACTTTGGGAAATGTGTAAAGTGAAAATAAATAGAATACTGGAGCTAGTCCTGACCCAGTGCATGGACTCATCAGGCTTCGAGATGCATGTCAAGACCATGTGAGCGAAGTCTCTCCGGCTCACCACAAGGTGTGTGATCCTGTTGCTGGTGAGCAAAGATTGGGGGAATATTAGTGAGTCAACTGGATGGTCCAAGGCAGGGGACCTGCACTGTCATGTGGTACCACCCCTAGCCTGGTAAGGGAAGGTGCTAGGTTGCTCGCATGGGCCAAAGTACCATATAGTGAAGAGAGCTCTTCTCTTGGCATACGGCATTGCACCCCTGCACACATGGCTCCCAGAGGGCTCTGTGCTTCAACTTACAGATTAATTATTTGCCATGTATGTCTATATCTGTAGCCAAATGAAAATGCAGGTGCAATTCTGCAGCCCATGAGATAGTCCTACAAATTCTTGACCACTGCTGCTACTCGGAAGTGCTGGGCCTGGAGGGCAATGCACTTTTATAGGCAGATGGACTCTTCCCATGGTGCAGGGCTCAGATGGCCCTTCAAGTATTCATCTATTCACTCAGCTTCCAAAGGATATGATGCTGCTATCTCAAAAAGAACATTCTTCACAAAAAAATCCCTGCATTAATGCACCAGTTAGTGTTCAAGTTACTGCCCCAAAAGTATGGAAATTTGGCATTAGGGTTTCCAGCCATAACTGCCCCACAAAGCAGCAAAATTATGAGACACAGAAGAAACCACAGACAGCCATTACCATGCAAGACAAACAACATACAACTGTTTTCAAATTATACAAATGCATGAGCACTGATGTGCTACATTTTTGGATTTGTATGTCAGCTTTAGGACGTGTGCTTCTACAGTCATAACTGTGTTCATATATCTTACAGGGTGTATGCATACCTGTGGCTACAGAAGTACTGCTGCAGTGTGGGTATCATGTTTTTTTTTATATCCAGCTGTATAAGTGCTGGCCCCTAGTCAGAATTTGGTTCATGCGTCTTGCACCAGTGACTGAAATGGGACCTGCACTTCTGCAGACAGAAGTACTGTTGCAATTTTTTTATTATGAATTTTGTTGGACCTGTGCTTATACAGCACGAGGATGGTATATATGTTTTATTTTTTTTTTTTTGAAATTCAATATACTTTATTCAATTACCACACAGCCCCTTAGGGTCTTAACATACAACAAGACAAGGCACAGCACTTACATTACACCACATAACAACCACTCCCCCAGGCTACCACCCACTCCATGGTATCAGCTTGTATCAATACAATTGGTGCACTCCCCAGAAAAGTCTCCTGATATTCATCGTGAGTACAAAATTTGCAATTTGCTCCAGTTCTTATTGAACTTATGCAAGCGGTTATGCACTCCAACAATTACCTTTTCCACAGAAAGATTAAGGAAAAGCTCCTGCAGCCACTCCGAATAAGATATAACTTCCCCATCCAGCCAATGCCTAAGTACCAGCTTCTTCACTGACAAAACCATAAGGGCTATATGGTACTTCCTCTCAATGACAGGTATGACGGAATACTCTCCAACCAGTCAGGCAACCAGTTCTATGTGTTCACTCATTCCTAATAAAAGGTATGCCTTTTGTTTGATGAGGGACCAGAGTGGAGCCACCTTAGGGCACTCCCAAAATATGTGATATAGGGAACCCACATCCTGCATACATCACCTGCATGTTGGGTTAGGGAGCCTGCACATTTTGGCCATTTTAGTGGAGTATAGTACATGGTATTAGTAATCTGGAATTGCATTAATCACAGCCTGGCCTGGGATATGAACCTGTGAGTGTCTCTCCAAATCTTGGTCCAGTTGAAGCTCCTCTCAGGAAACTGGGCATTCCAATAAGTAGAAGAATTATCCAGCTGTGAAAAGGCCCTCTTAAGCAGCTCAGAATAGATACCCAAAACAGCATGGGGCTCTGTGGCAATTAAACAGAGTGGTTGCAGAAACCTTCCCCCATCTTCTGTTCCCTGCTTTAACTGTGAGTTAGTTATCAAAAGTCTAAGCTGATACACTTTAAAACTCGATTGGGCCCCTAACTTGTAGTGTCTGATTATTTCCCCTGTTGTCAGGGCCTGCCCATTATTCCACAGATCGGCCATAAGTGTTCCTGCCAATTGTGGAAGCCAGTAGGCTTTTAACGGATTCCCTCCTATCTTAAAATTCAGGTTACCCATTAATGGTTGATTAGGGTCATGGGTATGCTTGTATTACAGAGATGCACACATCTGTGCAGGAACCTTCACCGAGAATCCTATTGGGGTATCTCTCAATGCTAATGGAAGTAATCTCAAGGGTATATGCAGGACAGCGGGGGAAGGGATAAATTCTAGCCTGAAGTAAGATCCCTTTCCAAAGTGATCCATAGAGGCCTGTATTGATCTGGGCTTAGCACCTCCAGTCATTCCAACCATCGCAAATATTTTGCAGCATGACTCACCTAATAGTAAAACTTAAAATGGAAAAGTCTCAGCTCTCCCTTGATTTTAGGGGCAGTTAGTTTGCTATAGGCCCAATGTGCCTGCTTGCCTTTCCACTTGAAATTAAAAATCAGAGAATGTAATTTAGAGAACCATGTCTGAGACAACAATAAATTCATCATATTTGGGGTGTAAAATAGATGGGGTAGGATATTCATTTTGATTAAACTATTTCTACCCCAAAGCGACAGTGGCAACTTTTGTCCATCTATGTAGACCCTGTTGTAGGACCTTCACCAGTGTTTCTAAATTACAATCTTATGAAGATTTGGCATCTCATTTCAGCTTTTAAAGTTTCCACAGCAAAACTAACCCCTCCACTTCTGTTTTATGAGTAGCCATATTAAGGGGGAAGACTATGGTTTTCTCCTTGTTCAGTTTATAATTTGATAGGTTACCAAATTACTGAATAGGTTGCAAGAACTTGCAAACTGATGTCCTTGGGTTAGATAGATGGAGAAGTATGTCATCAGCATATGCTGACAACTTAAACTCATGAGAGCCAATTGTTATTCCCTGGACCTCCGGGTCTATTTTGAGCCATGTTTGAAGGGGTTCCAGGTAAAAATTGAATAAAAAGGGGGATGGGGGTGTCCCTGTCTGGTGCCAGAGAAAAGAGGGACCTATGGAGAGAAGGTTCTAGTACAATGTATTCAGGCATTAGGCTTAGTGTATAGGTCTTTGATCCATTGCACAAAAAGAAGAGGGAAGCTGAATGTGTGGAGTGTTCTAAAAAGGAAATTTCAATCCACTCTATCAAATGCTTTCTCTGTGTCCAAAGACATCAGTACTGCAGTGGATGCCTTATCTCAGGATGCAGAAAAAATCTAATCCAATCTCAAGTGATCCGAGGATTACCTGCCTGCCATAAAGCCCACCTGCTCTGAACTAATCAGAAAGGGCATAACATGACCCTGTCTAATCACCAATATTTTTGCCAGGAGCTTTATATCATAATTCAGAAATTATATTAGTCTGTAGTTCGAGACCTGCTCCGGATCTCTTCCCTCTTTGTGCAAAACTACTATCAGAGCATCGAAGAGGCAAGGATCATGGTAGTCCCCTGCTAGGGTGGATTGAAACTGGCAAAGTAGCCATGGGACCAGTTCCTCTCTGAATTCCTTATAACAATTAGGCAAAAAGCCATCTGGTCCCAGGGCTTCCATTGGTACTGCATGGATCACTGATCTTATCTCTGCTTCAGTGAGAGGGGAAGTAAGCAGTGTTTGCTGTTCTGGGGTGAGACTGAGAAGATGCAATGCTTCCAGATATGCATCCACTTATTCCACTGAGAGGGGTCGGATCTGACACTACATAAGCATTCATAGAATTCCTGGAATTCAGCCACAATGTCCCTAGGGTTTGTTTTAGGAGCACCATCTACCTTTGATTTGATTGTACTAACCAGTCTAGAGACCTCCTGCTGTTTAACCCTCAGTGATATCAGTCAGCCTGCCTTCTTCCCCATGTCAGTATAAGTGGATCTCATTGTAAGAATAGCACATTCTGCTTTTTCTCTCAACAAATCATTGTATTGTGCTCTTAGGTAAATGCGTTCCTGACACTGGGTCTCATTGGAAGAGGATTGCTGCTTGGAGAAGGGGGCAGATCCAGGATTGTGTGTCCTTGGTCACAGGGAAGCTGCACTTCATCGATGACCTCCAACAATTTGACAGAAATTATGAGGGACCAGGTTGTGGTGTAGCCTATGCAATCAAGCTGATTCCTACTGAGCACCTAAGCCACCACAATCTCACCAAGAGAAAAGGGATCATCCAATCACACAAACACAAAATAACTTGCCAACACTCTCAAAATACTGCCACCACTTTAGCAATGAAAAGCGATATGGTAGAAAAAATGGGCAGACTGGATGAGCCTTGCAGTCCTTATCTGCCATCAACTTCAATGTTTCTATGTTTCTAAGGTGAATCTTTTATTGCAAAAATTCTAAGCACGGAGGAAATGTGAAGCTGGAGCATAAATTGGCTATTTATAGAAGTTGCTCCTGCACTTCGACTGTTGTCTTCATCAGCAGGTGGGATTCTGGTGATACTAGTCCTTAAATACCTGCATGTCATGGTCCTGACCAATTGAGTGGATTATTTACAATTGTTTGATATGTAAACGTATGGTGGGATTTGAACCTCTGTATTGCTCTGTATACAACTTAGTAGAATAAAGTGCATCATGTGAAAAAGCAATATCAAAAACAAGTTAAAAAGGACATAAGCAATATATAGGTATACATTTTCAATTCTGAGCAGAGCCAGAGATAAAATCTGCTGTGCTGCAGATCACAATAATCTAGCAGGACAAATTGGTGCAGTGGTTAGAAAATACTGGCTAATTTTAAAAAGTGATGCTAGAATGGGAACTGTATTGGGAGAAGGCCCACCAGTTTCTTTTCAAAAGGCACCGAGTACTGGGGGATCAGATTGTTCATAGCAATTTACAAAATCCACACCCTTAGAGAATACTCAGAATTGGATGCCCACAAAACCTCCAGGCATGAATCAAGCCAATTTGTGCTCCAGCACCACGTTTCAACTGCACTTTGAATTTTTGCAATAAAAGATTCACCTTTTCATAGCTAACATGGTTGGCAGTTTTTTGAGTGCAGTGGCAACTTGCTTTGTTTTAGACTACTCTGGGCTTGACAATCCCACTACTGTACCTTGTCCACTGCATCACTCAAGCCTGAACCCCTTTCTTGTTTTTTTGAGTCATCCAATCACACCCTCTGCTTGACAGAAGGACCAGCATTGCCATGGGTCCTCCCTGTTGTTACACAATTTGCTCTGAGTTATATATATTTTTTAGGAAACTTTATTTAACCTTGAAAATTTCAGTTACACTTTCCTACTGCCAATGTAGCAAAATGTATGAATTATCTGTACATTCGATTCCGTTTACTATTATAATTCATATAAAAACTGTTGTATAGTTAGTACATCTTGTAGGCAATTCAATTGGCTTACTATAAGGAATGTATCCATTCTTCCTAATACTTTATGTTCACTTTACTAGGTGTTTATATCAAGCACCTGTCTGAATGCCAGTGGGTGGCTTCAGAAGGCAGGGAACCAGTCCTGTGGCAATGCCTTTTCCATAGGTAGCCAGACCAAGTCAGACTTCTCTATTTGCTCCTTAGCCACATATTGAGTTCTCTCCAGTTTCATGCATGATAGAAGTGAATTTATCCATCTTTCAAGTCTCCAATATTGTGCTATTTCATGCATACCTACCACCACTCCCAGCCGCCACAGTGGATTTTTCCCCCATGATTCCTTTCCCCTGCTCTCTGATACCCTCAGAAGGATCTCTATGGGGTCTAATACCAAAGGTGTGTCGAGTATTCTAGACAATAGGGATAGAATGTCCATCCAAAATCTCTGAACCCTTTGACAGTCCCAGATCATGTGGTAGAATGTGCCTTTCTGGGTTAATCATTTGGGACATAGGTTGGATTTAATTGGGTCTATTCAATGCATCAAAACTGGCATGGAACATGTACACATCAGTTTATTGTATTTGATAGCTCTCAATCTGTTATTTATGGAGCAATTTTATATATTTTTTAAAATTAGATTCCAGGCACCTCCTGTCAGGCCAGTCTCTTGAACATCTGCCTCCCTTCTGCTTTTAATTTTGACGAGAGGGTCTGGCATTGCCCCTAAAAGGAGTCTATAGCAATTTCTCAGGGGTTTGAAAGAGCATTTCATGGAGTAGCCCACAAAAATCTCCTCTAGAGGTGTAAGTGTTGGTATCATCTGATCCACAGTTTCCTCTGACCAAGCCTCTACCATAGCTTTAATTCTAAGATATAAGAAATAAAGTGACCAGCCAGTTGCCCATATTCTTTTACTTTTTCCCCTTCTAGCAATTGGTTCATGAGGGTGAGCCCACGTGCTTGCCACTATTACAAGCTTTGAGTGTTTGCCTCTGGTATATCCCTTCCATCCTCCAATAAAGAGCTGTTCCTGGAGACAATGATGGTCCATGACCCAATAATTTTTGCACCCATCTCCAAGCTTTCCAAGTGGATCTTGTACATGGGTTATTTATTTTTTGTTCATATATGTCCCCCAAAGAACCCACCAACTTCTGATGGTGCATGGGACATGCCTGGGAGCTCTCCTTTTTGACCTAGGTGGAGGATTGACTTACCTTCCCTCAACAAGTCCTGTATATAGGCCAACTGGGAGGCTATATAGTAAAGATGAATGTTCAGGAAGCCCAGGCCTCCCTATCTGACTGGACACCAGAGTATCTCTTTTTTAATTCTAGGTCTTCTCCCCTGTCATAGGAGCTGGGATACTGCTCCTTCCAGAGATTTAATACATTTTTGAGGGACCATTATTGAGAGGGTTTGGAAAAAATAAAGACATTGTGGCAATATACTCATTTTTATAAGGTTTACCCTTCCCAAGAGGGTCAAGGGGAGTGTCTTCCCCTTAACATAGTCCTCTTTAACTTTTTTGATAACTGGGAGATAGTTGAGTTTTGCTATGAGGGACAGTTTACTCGGGAGGTGAATCCCTAGGTATTTAATATCTTTTGAAGAGTGTATAGTGATGCCTGCTATAGTTATAGGAGTTTTCCTATCCCCCAATGGGAGCCACTTGCAATTACCCCAGTTTATCTTATGTCCCGAAATAGGACCATAACCTTCAGAGATACTGGTCAAGGCAGGCAAGGCCTTGTTTGGCTGGTCCAGAAAGAGCAATATGTCATCTGCAAAGAGCAAGATAACATGGTTTTCTCCCTTCCAATAATAGCCTCGAATGTCACCATGTCCCCTGATTGTGCCTGCTAGTGCTTCAATGGTCAGGACATATAATAATGGAGAAAAGGGGCATCCCTGCCTTGTGCCTCTTGCAATTTTAAATGACATGGACAAAGTACTATTTGTTAAAATTTGTGCCTTGGGAGAGGTGTACAAAGTTTTCAGCCATTTTCAAATTGTATCCCCCAAACCAAATTTCTGCAGTACTGCAAACAAAAAAGGCCATTCAACATGGTCAAATGCCTTCTTGTCATCTAGTGCCAAGAGGCCTCGACCCCCTCCCTCTACTTGAGTCCAGTTATGCATCATGTTTAGGGTTCGTCTCAAGTTGTATCTCACCTGCCACCATTTTACAAAACCTCCTTGATTCTTGTTAACCAAACCTGGGAGTATCCTCTCCACTCTTGGGGCCAAACCTTTGGCCAATACTTTATAATCAGCATTAGGAGTGAAACGGGGTGATATGAGTCACATTTAGAGGGATCCTTTCCAGGCTTGGGTAATACTATAATAAAGGCTAGTAGTTGAGACTTAGAAAGGGCTCCTCTCTCCAATGTTTCCAGTATCATGTCAGACATTAAGGGCCCCACTGTTTGCCATGTTTATTTACAAAATTCTACTGGTATCCGGTCTTGCCCTGGTGCTCTCCTGCTCTTTGAGTTCCTGACTGCTTTTTCGATTTCTTCTAAAGTTATTGGCTGGTCCAATTTGTCCCTCAATTTTGGATTAACCTGAGGAAGGTGAATTCCCTTCAGGAACCTACCTGGATCTACACTCAGGGTACCTAGGAAGTGTAGAGGTTAGCATAGAACTCTTTAAAAATAATATTAAGTTCCTTTTGGTTATGTGTAAGCTCCCCTTTCATGCTTTCCAATCCCAGAATAGTCCTCTCTACCCACTTCTACATGGACCCTAACACTCACCACAGTCTATCTCTAAGGAACTTGACATGGTACAGTATAGGAGAATGGGGTGAGCATTAGGGTCTATGACTCTAAGGCACAGCCAACACTTGTTGTGTGTGTGGAGGGTGCGGGTGCTGTTGCAGTGGTAGGGTTGGGTGGGGTGGGGTGGGGTGGGGCCCATGACCATAAGACATACCCTGCTGCTTGTTTGTATGTGGAGGGTGGGAGTTCAGTTACAATGGTAGGGTTTGGTGGGGAAGGGTATAACAGTTGTAAACCCTAACATCCAATTTCTAGACCTGTATCATTTTCGTTGAAGATCTATGTCTAGAACCCTAACTTTGTTTTAAATGAAGTTTTTGTTAATTGATTTCCTTTCTTTTTGAAATAGTATAATACTATCCCAGTTTTGTGGGATTTTGTTTGGTATTTTTGTTGCATTTTTAACACTGCCTTTTTGGGACCCCACCTCATGAACACTAGTACTTTCATTTCGTTACTCAGTTCCAAAACACGATTTTGACTAGCAACTGTGTCATTTTGTGCCACTGCTTTGTAAACACATTTTGTGTAGGATGTGAGAAATGACAGGTATATTGTTCATGAGGTGGTGTGAAAAAATCCTAATGGTGAAAATCTGGAGTGAAAATATGAAAAATTGGCTAAGTTATGAATATGCATAGAAACCGCACAATGCACTATCATAACAGTCATTTTTGAGAATTGTTGCACCACATTTTCAACATGGGCTTGTTGGGACCCCTTCTAATGAACAATGGTACTGTGATTTTGTTAGTACATCCCAAAAGTTAATTTTAACACACAGCGACTGTGCCATTCTGCGCCACAGCTGCGAAAACACATTTTGGGCAGGATGTGAAAAATGACAGCTGCACTGTTCATGAGGAGGTGTTAAAAAATCTCAATGTTGTAAATCTGGAGTGTAATTATTAAAAACTGAAGAAGTTATAAACATGTGTAGAAACTGCACAATGCTTAATCATAACAGTCATTTTGGGGAATTTTTGCACCACATTTACAAAGTGGGCTTTTTGGGACCTCCCCTTATAAACACTGGCACTGTCATTTGATTAATCTGTCCAGAAAGGAGATTCCACATAGTGACCTCAAAATCACCTTTCAGGACCGAATAACAAAATGGCAGTGACAGTGTTCATAAGATGGGGTCCCAAGAACCTCATGTTGAAAATTTGGCATTAAAAAAGGCTGAGATATCAACATAAGTGGAAAACTCCATTGAAAGCCATAATATAAGCCTACCTTGATTCCTCAGTTTCTGATTGGGCTTTGAAGTCTGCAGACGTGTCTCAGTCCAGAGAAGATGAGAGCTGCTGACCTCCAGAGGTAAGTATAGGATGAGAGGGGGTGTGGTGAAGTGGGTGCTCAGTAGGAGGGTCAGGATGGGGAGGGGGACAGGGAGGTGGGGAGGGACCATTTTCTTTTCTCTAGAATTAAAAAAAGAAGACGTTGGGGACAGTGTTCTTTTTTTTTACAGCAGGGATAACTTTATATTTGGACACTAGGAGTGGGCTCCCCAGTGTCCCATATTTTTTGGGGGGGTTCATAATGTCAACATGGGGATTGGGCACCCTGATGTCTGTGGACACTATTAATATTAAAACAGGCAGGGGGAGGCATTAGAAACTGGGTGTGGACTTCCCAGTGTCAGAAACAACACTGAAAAAAGTAAAGGTTTTTAACACACTGTGAGTGGTTTCCCTAGTGCACCACAGTAACAGAGGAAGAAATAAATCCCAACACAGGAACTGGGCACCCTGATGTCAGCAAAGAATAGTAAGAATGTGCTGTGGGGTGGCGAGGGGCATCTGACACCTGAGGTAGACATCCCAGTGTCAGTAACAACAGAAAGTTATCAGAAAGTTAATGCTTTTGGTGCACTGGGGGTGGTCTCCCCCAGTGCGCCACAATAGTGGAGGGTTAAAGAAATGCCAACATGGGGATTGGGCATCCCAATGTCGGGAAACAGTAATTACAAAGGAGTGCAGCTGGAAAAATGACAGTTTAATGTAGGATTCTTCATTAGAGCATGGCAGATCAATGCAGGACTCTGCATCATAAAATATCACTTTGATGCAGGATTATTTATTTGTTTATTTAAGAGTTTTACCAGGAAGGCATGCTGATCAGATTACTGCTCAATTCCAGATGCATCCTGGGGATAGGAGGGTATGGGAAAATACATGTAGCGTACAGTGTACAATAACAGCTGGCAAGACAATTCAAGAGACAATATTATATTCAAGAGGCAATATAAAAGCAAAATAACCATCATAATTCTGAATCTATCATGGCAGTTCTTTGCAGGATTCTGCATAGAACTAGAATCCTATGCCGATGCAGATTCTGCATTGAACTAGAATCCCATGCCTCCAGGGACATCTACAATATCTACTCGCATATAAACAGACCCACGTAGAAGCTGACCCCCAAAATGCTGCATTGATGTCACAAAAAATGCAGTAACCCACCTATAAGCCAATGTCAGTTTTACAACTGAATACCTACATTAAGCTCAGGCAACAGAGTACTGTTTTGGCAAGTGTGGTGTCTTGGTGTGGTGTCTGAGCTAGTTACTGCCCCACTCTGTTACTTACTCCTGCTAAGCAATTTGTTACTCTCTATGCCGAATTCCCTTTCCTTTCTCTCTCTCTCTCTCTCTCTCTCTCTCTTTGATCAGATCTGTCTTTGGGGCACTCTGCACTGCCATTCACTGCCAAAGTCTTCCTGGCATCTGTTCCACCCATCATCAGTCCCTTTTCTCATTTCATTTTTTAAAGAATACTTCTCTCCCTAGCTGGCTATACTGACTTATCATGCCCAACCCTTAATATTACTGTGCTATAATGACAGACCAGCATATAAGACAAGAACCCCCCTAAATTGAAATGCTGACTTGGTACAAAAATCTATGTTTATGCACAAAAATATTCAGTATTTTGTTTTCTCATAGGAAATAATGGGACATGAACATTTCGTAACTTCAGAATGGATTAATATTTTTTCACCAAACCTTCAGAAGGCACATCTGTGAGGCCACAGTTGTCTACCCTGAAAATTCCAGCCATGTAGCTGCAGCCATTTTTATGTTTGCTTGCACGCATGTGCAAGAAACATAGTGCCATCATCCGAGTTTTCGGAGGTGTGCACCCCCTCTTACAATTCAGTCAGTGTATTCGCAGGCGCGGCCCCAGTCCTCCATTGCATGCTGGAGCTGTCTAATGACAGCTCCAAATGCAGTGGAGTACAGCTGGAAGTGGGGGAGCTACGCCCAGTGAGCAGCAATAAGATATCACCTGCTCATACCACGCTCCCCTACACACACATACACACACATACGCACACACACAGGCATACTGCGTGTGGCTTCATGCACACACACTGTACTGCGGGGTGCCCAAACCCCAGTCGGCTGTGCTGCGCCCCCCCAAAGCCTTCCACATGCCATGCTGGGTGCCCACCCTAGCATGGGAACTCATCGTATAGCCGATGGGGGTGCCCAATCCCCCATCAGCTCCACTGCCCCCCCCGAGTACAGGGTGCCACGCTGGGAGCCCACCCCGGCATGGCAACTGATGCTATGGCTGACGAGGGTGCCCAATCCCCCACTGGCTCCACGCCCCTCTAACCAGCCATCCTTGTGCCACGCTCGGAGCCCACCCCAGCATGGCAAACGTCCTGCATCATCATTTAAAAAAAAACAATCCTGGAAATAAAAAAACTGTCCCTTGGCTCTTCTCCCTGCCCCCCTTCCACAACCCGCACCCATCCACAGCGCACCCTGCCTCCCTAAACACACCCCTCACCCCATACTTACCTCCGGACCTCAGCGTGATGATCTTCGGTGGACCGGGAACACATCTGCACTCTTCAAAGCCGACTGCGAACTGAGGAAATGCTGGTAAGCTGTATAATGCGATAGATAGGGTTTTTTCAACTTTATTGCATATCTCAGGCATTTTTTTGAATTTTTGCACCAAATTTTCAACATGGGGTTTTTGGGACCCCTTCTCATGAAGGGAAATATCTCCAGTTGCGTCATACCATCACCTCAGAGTCCTGCATTCTGTGAGGGAAAAATTCAAGATGGCGGCCACGCTGGGCTAGCTACAGAGAGCTACTAAGAGCTACTAAGAATCACTAAGCATTATCAAGAGTGATTTCGTTAAGTTTTGTTTTAACTAATTTATAGTTTAAATTATTTAGTTTTGTTTTGTCGATTGCGTTATTGCACTGTCGTATTGCTGCTTGGTATCGATACATCATTTGGATACGGATATGCGGATCTTGGAACCTATTGCTTCAACTGAAGATTTCCGAGAACTTTTATGCGGGGAAGGAGTTATTGTTGGATTTGTGGACTTGTTGGGGTTGGTGAGAGGATAATGCTCGCTGACTAACGGGCCTGTTTGCAGCTGTTTAGCAGACATTTACTGAGTGGAGTTTTGTCTGGGCCTGTAAGGTGAAGGTGACGGCCCCCATTTCAGTCTTCGACCGGGCAGGAGTTGCCGTGCGATCCCTAGGGAGTTGGGGGAGACCTGGGCTTCTCCTAAGCCACCTTGGGGTTCAGCCCTTGGGCTGACTGTTAAGGCGTCTGTAGCCGCGGGTCGTCGACTGGCTGGGGGTGTCCTCGCACTCTATTTGCGACTGTTCCCTAAATGTTCATCTATCTGGAGTTTGACTTAAATGCGGTGTGAGGATCAGCTACTGGCGGATCGATTGGGAACTGTTTTGATTTTCCATTTGGCTATATTCGGATCTCTACTGTGTGACTGTTTGCTGGAGAATTTATCCTGTCTCTTCCCTTTTGGATTTGACCCTGTTTTTATCTTTATGCTGAGGTGCTGAAGAACTGGCTTCCCTGTCCCTGCCCTGTTTGGATTTAGGGGTGGTGAGAGTGTATATCTACTTACAGTTTGTTTGTTATGAACGATCCCAATCCATGTGAGAGGAGGTATTGGGGAGTATATAACCATTTCATTATCGTTGGATTGTAGCACGTGAGAGGTGCTTCGTTGAACATAATACAACACAATATTTTAATACTTTGACACTTTGTTGGATTGAAGCACGTGAGAGGTGCTTCATTGAACTTCAAAGTACAATTTTGAGTACCCAGTGGCATGTGTTAGCATCGACAGTGTGGTCTGGTTTATTGCTGTTATTTTAATATATTTATTATCTGGGATATTTTTGGGTTGGGATTAATTTGTGATTGGGAGGGTTTTTATTTTTAAATTGTTATTTAAATTAGATTGTTTGTTTTAATTTTCTCCCTCTGTGAGAGAGAGTGGAGAGTGTTTTTATTTTTAGGTTTATTTGTTTGTTTTTATTTAATGTCAGTTGGACATTATTCCCCCACTAGGCTCAGGGAATTACGTCCCTTTGAGTGCCCATTATTGTCATCTGACACCTATTTTAGGTGCCGTGCATTGGGCATCCTGAGGAGACGTGGACGAAGGTGGAGAGCTGGGCCTGGTGGGGGACAGGAAGGGGGAAGGCGGATTGGGGTTCTAGGGTCCAGAAGATGCCCTGGGGCGAAATGGGGTCAGGGTAGAGGTTGCTCCTGTCTTGTCCCCATACCCAAGGGCTCCGTAGAAATAGGACAGGCGCCGAGGTCTTCCCCAACAACTCATCCTGCCTTGGCGGTGTTATGCAATGCCAGATCAATTAAGAACAAGACAGCTATTATTGCTGATCTTGTTAGATCATCTGATCTGACTTGCATCACCGAGCTGTATACCTCAACTGATGAAAATCTGGGCCCTATATTGGCCTCATTAACTCCAGCGGGTTCTCGGTGATACACCGTCCAAGGTTGGATCGTAGGGGCGGGGGTGTGGCTATTATGTTTATATCTGAGCTGGGCCTTGTGGATGTGCCATTGGGAAGCACCAGCTCCTTTGAATATATCTTGGGTGAGGGTGCAGGTTGTGGGATTCTCCTCGTCTACCGTCCACCAGGTGACGGTGGAGAATTCCTGCAGGAGATTGCAGACTTCATCGTCGACCTGGTATTGAGTTTTCCCAGACTGATACTTCTGGGCGACTTCAATGCCTGGGTCGATGATGAATTCTCTCAGTTTGGGCAAAATCTCCTCCAGCTGATGAATACGCTGGGCCTGACACAGGTTGTTACCGCCTCTACCCATATAGGTGGTCATTCATTGGATCTGGTGTTTCTCTTGGGTATGGAGATCACTGATTTGGGGGTGGAACCAGTCAGTTGGTCTGACCATTACACCATAAGGTTCAGCTTTAGGGCCCCCTCCAATAGGTCTGCCCCTATGGTGATGGTTCAGTATTGCCCTTTAAATGTGTTAGCCCCAATGACCTGATAAGCGGTTGGATCTATCGAGTCTATCGGGTGAATGCATGAGTCCAGATGATCTTGTATTGGCCTATAATAAGGCTGTGGGAGACGCTCTGGACAAACTTGCTCCTGTTCGTGTTCAGCCTCTCACTCTTCGTTCAAGAAGTCCGTGGTTTGACGGCTCCTTGAAGGAGTTAAAGCAAGTAGGCCGAAGGCTGGAGAGAGTCTGGCGGAAGTCAGGCCTTGATGCCGACAGGCTTAGATTGATGGCTCATTATGACAGCTATCAGTCAGAAATCAATCGTAAGAAGGCAGTATTCCTGTCCAGAGAGATTTCTGCCACACATAATCGACCGGCTCAGCTTTTCCGGACTGTGGACAGACTGTGCAATCCAGTCTGTCTTCAGCCTAGAGAAGCGTTTTCTCAGTTAAGATGTGAGGAGTTTGCTCAGTTCTTTGCAGATAAGGTTGCTGGCATTAGGTCTGGCATCGGTCCGATCCCTCCTATGGGGGACTGCGGTGGTCGATTGGAAGTGGCCTGCCCTCAGTCTGTCTGGTTAGATTTTCACCGGCCAGAATTTGAGGACATTGTGAAGATCATCCAAACAATGCGACCAACTATTTGTAGTTTGGATCTGGGTCCTACACCACTTTTAGTAAGTTGTGTAGAAGTTATCTACCAATCCTTGCAGACATTGTCCGGATGTCCGCGGAGAGAGGTCTTTCTGACCTCTAAGGAAGCGATGGTTCGACCACTCCAAAAAATCCTCCTTGGACCCAGATTGTCTTGCTAACTACCGCCTATCTCTAACCTGCCATTTGTTGGTAAGGTTATTGAAAAGGCAGTTGCGTTACAATTGGATGATCACCTTATATCTCATAATGTCTACGATACTCTCCAGTCTGGTTTCAGGAAAAGACATAGTACAGAGACTGCCCTTGTCCGGGTATTGGCGACCTCCTGATGGCCAGAGATCGAAGGCATGTACCATTCTTGTCCTTCTCGATCTGTCTGCTGCATTTGACACTGTAGACCATGGAGTGCTATTGGATCGCCTCGGGTCTTTGCGGACTGTCTGGTACAGTCCTCAAGTGTTTGTTCTTACCTCACGGCAGGTTTCAGAGAGTTGTCACGAATTTATTCCTCTGACACTCACTTCCTGCCTTGTAGAGGTACCACAGGAAACTCCATTTTAGCTCCATGTTGTTTTGCAGTGTATGTGCCATTAGGAGAAAATCATCAAGCGATACAGTTTGGGTTTTCACTGCTATGCAGATGATACTCAACTGTATCTGTCCTTTCTCCAGTCAAGGTGATGCACTCTCTGTACTTAATAGTTGCCTTGATGAGATCAGACTGTGGATGAGTTCGAGCTGGTTGAGACTCAATCGGATCAGACTGAGGTGCTGGTTGTGGATCCAGGTCGTCCGGGGATGGGTGTGGGTGTTGGGCAACCATCAGGTTTATTACTTGGTGGTACCACTCTCTACCTCTAAACAGGTGCGAAACCTGGCCGTTATTTTGTGATGGTTTAACCCTGAAATCTCAGGTGTCAGCTGTCGTCAAGTCCTCTTTTTACCATCTGAGGAATATCGCCCGGGTGAAACATCTGATTCCCCCGGATGACCTTCCAACATTGGTCCACGCCTTTGTCACTACCCGTCTTGACTACTGCAACTCCCTCTACCTAGGGCCACCAGGGGTTGATATCCGCCGCCTCCAGCTGGTGCAGAACGTGGCAGCCAGGCTATTGACTGGGACTTCTAGAACCAGTCATATTATGCCTGTGCTCCGCGAACTGCACTGGCTGCCGGTTTGGTGGCAGGTCACCTTTAAGGTTAGTTTACTAACCTTTAAAGCCCTACATGACCAGGGACCTGGTTACCTGAAAGATCTTCTGATTCGCTATTGCCCCCTCCGCCCTCTCTGTTCCGCTAACGAGGGATTGCTGAAGATTCCTAGGATTCGATTGAAGTCATCAGGATCTCGTGCCTTTGCTTTTTCAGCACCGACCCTGTGGAATTCTCTACCTCGTTGGTTGAGAGAATGTCCAACCGTTGAACATTTTAAAGTTGCTTTAAAAACATATCTTTTTGGATTAGCGTATCTCTGCTAGTTTTGGCTGTCTTTTAAATGTTGTGATTTTATTATTTTAAAATTGTGTACAGCGCCTTGATTTTGAAAGGCGCTTTATAAATAAAATTGAATTGAACTGAATTGAATGAATGCAGTCACTGTCATGGAGTGACTGGGGCCCAAAGGGTGATTTCGCAGCCACTGCACAAAATCACCTTTATGAAATGATTAATGAAATGACACTGCCAGTGTTCATAAGGTGGGCTCTCAAGAAGCCTATTTTGAAAATTTGTTGGAAAAATTCCAAAAAATTACTGTTTTATGAGCGTGCGTTGCGCAGTTCCTACGCAAGCTCGTAAGTTCATGAATTTTCAATATTTTCACTCCAGATTTTCAACATTGCAATTTTACTACACCTTCTTATGAATAGTATAGCTGTTATTTTTCACATCTCACCCAAAATGTGTTTCCGCCCATGTAGTGCACAATGGCGCAGTCGGAGTGCGAAATCAATGTATGGGACAAATTAAGAAAATCACAGTGATACTGTTCATGAGCAGATGTCTTAAAATGGCTATGTTGAAAATTTGTTGAAAAAAATTCCTAAAATGACTGTTTCACAGCGTGTGTGCGCAGTTCCTATACTATTTCGTAAGTTTGCAATTTTCAATATTTTCACTCCAGATTTTTCAACATTGCCATTTTATTATACTTCCTTATGAAAAGTACAGCTGCCATTTTTCATGTCACCCAAAATGTGTTTTCGCACATGTAGCGCACAGTGGTGCAGTCGGTGTGCAAAAGCAATGTTTGGGACAGATTAAGAAAATCACAGTTATACTGTTCATAAGCAGAGGTCTTAAAATGGCTATGTTGAAAATTTGGTGACAAAAGTCCATAAAATGACTGTGTTACGAGTGAGCATTGCACAGTTTCCAAGTACCCTCGTAAGTTCATGACTTTGTTATATTTTCAGTCTAGATTTTCACCAGTGGCATTTTTCCACACTTCCTTATGAACAGTACAGCTGTCATTTTTCACAACATGGCCTAAATGTGTTTTCACACTTTCAGCGCAGAGATGCGTGGTCGCTGTGGGAAATCATTGTTCGGAACAGATAAAGAAAATCACAGTGACACTGTTCATGATCGGAGGTCCCAAAATGCCTGTGTTGACAATCTGCTGTAAAAAATCCACAAACTAATTACATTATGGGTGTCGTTGCACAGTTTCTATGCTGCGCTTCGTGATTTAACCAGTTTTTTAATATTTTTACTGCAGATTTGCAACATTGCCTTTTTTTACACCTCCCCATGAACAGTACAGCTGTCATTTTTTACATCCTGTTCGGAATGTTTTTGCACCTGTGGTGCTAAATGCCGTAGTTGCTGTGCCTTAGCAGCTTTCAGCTAACAAACTGATATTGCCACTGTTCATGAGGTGGTGTCACAAAAAAAACATGTTGAAAATTTGGAGTGAAAATACCAATGAATGCCTGAGGTATTAGGGTTTCAACCATAACGCCCAACCCTGTAGAGAATGACAGGCATCAGGGATGTGACTTGGGATTCTTGCCTGTAATGCTCATACCATTCCACACCCTGCAGCCAATGAGAGGCATCGAGGTATGCCTTGGACTCTTCGGCCCCAAAGTTCACCCCATTCTCCTATACCGCACCCATCTCACCATACTTCCTGATGGAATGGGGTGCACATAAGGGCCAAAGACCCCAAGGCATACCGTGACACTTGTCAGTGTCTGCAGGGTGGGGTATGGTGAAATGACGTGACCATTATGCCTGATGACCCAAAGGCACACCCCAATGCCTGTCACTCTCTGCAGGGTGGTGGTGGGGTTGGCTTTAATTCAATACTTCACTGCCATTCCTATTACACAGCTCTGTAATTTCTACACTACCACTGCCAATGCCAGCAAGCAAACATTCGGCATTGACAAACGCTTGTTGAGATAGACGCTGACAAAGAAACAACAAATGAACATAAAAATCTCATTTTTTCAACACTCTGTAGCTCAATAACCACAAAAGGGATTCAAACCAAATTTGACCCAGTAATAGACTCATCACCTCAAAAGATGCATGCCAAATTTCAAGTAACTCTGTTGAATCTGCCCAAAGTTATTACCCTGCAAAAATTGGCCTTTAACATTAAATGCTCACACTAACTCTAACTATAGCTCTACTGTTCAGCGATATATATGTACAGTATATATATATATATATATATATATATATATATATATATATATATATTATATATATATATATATATATATATATTAGAATATTAGACTATATTAAAATGATTAATTCTTTTTCACAATTTACAAAAAAGGATTTTCTTTTACTGAAAATTGATACTGGAGAAAAGGATTATTTTTTGCAATTAGCAAAAAAAAGGATTTTTAAGACAGCTATTTCTTTGTCATTGCACAGTTACAAAATGGCTTGTTATTTTGGTCAGAAATGTTCATGGTACAAAGGTCTAACCCCACAGATGTGCCTTTTGCTGGTTTGGTGAAAATATATTACTTTTTCTGAAGTTCTGCAGGGTAACATTTTGCTTCACATCCCATATGATAACATTGCAATAGGAGGTGTACAGAGTCATCACTCTGCTGTGTAGAAATGGTTTGCAGTTCTCTTCTGAAATTTCCAGTGTGCAGATGGCTTGCCCCACCAATATGTATTTTCCTGGTTTCATGAAAGTATATTAATTTGGTGTTGAGTTACACAGGTGTCACTTTTTCCTGTGTTTTCTATAGGAGAACATTGCAATGTCAGGTGTTTCTTTGGGTCTGCACACTACTGCATTCCCACAGGCAATGAAGGGTAGCGCTTTACTATCTAAAAAAATCATGCATGATAGTAGTGCAGGGCCTGGAGGGTCCTGCGATCCCAGGTGGAAATAGGGATCTGACTACAATAACTCAAACATTATGGATGAATGGTACTGTGTACTCCCAGATGCAAGTATGAGTATCATTATGGAGTGCTGGGCCTGCAGGCCTGATGCATGCTTGTCTGGGCCCTGCACTCCCACTTGCAAATACATAAAGGATAATGGAGTGATGGGAGTACAGTGCCAGAAGGACCCTGTGCTGCCACAGAAAAATAAGGATACAATTATAATCTCTGAATAATTACAGATGGCCATAAGCAAATGAGCCTACAATTACACTTCTTAAAAAAATTAAGGAAATGCTTTGCAAAAAACTTTGTTAATGCACCATTAAGGTTCCAGCGAAAACAAGTTGGGAAATGTGGATTTAGGGTTTTCAATCCTAACACCACACCCCTATTCTGGGTTTCCAACCATATCACACCAACCCTACCCTGGCTTTTTAACCCTTACACCCCATTCTGCATGCAGGAACAGGCATGGGGATGTGTGTTGGAACCCTAATGGTGCATTAACTAAGTTTTTCACACATAATATATAATAAGCTGTTCTATAAATGTGTTTACTGTATAAAAATGATAGTGATTGTCCTATTTCCTGGTTAGTTGAAGTGATTGTAAAACCATTAATTTATGGAATGACAAATAATGGTTTTGGACTTCTTTTGGCAATCAGATGTGACAGACTGGCATGTCAGTGCCTTCCAGAGCAATGTTTCACTCATGCCTAAGACTTCACTACCCAATTACAGTAACAGTAAGTTTTCTACTGCTTATCCTGCTATAGATAAAACTGAGGCTCTAGCTCAACATGAAGTTTTTTTTTGTTTTTTTGGTGATGCTTTCTCCTCCGTGACCCCCTGGTTGACTCCTCTGACCTTTCATCCTCCTAGAATCTCTGGCCACCATCCATCCAACACCATCCTCCACATTCGGGCCATCACTGAGCTACCCCCATGGCAAGGTGGTGGTGGGCCCCCAATTCCCCACCAGGAATGGATTCAATATGTGGTGATGCCCTCTGGAGGTGGCATGTTCCCAACAGATGGCCATCAAGCTGCACAACCAGGGATGTGAATTTCCATTTTTCTGTCTGTGGAGCATGAATTACCAACAGGGGAGGGCACCACATGTGCATCCACATGCAGCACACTCAGCATGCTGCTCTGTCTCCATGTCCCATTTTACAGGTCCAGGCATGCCGACACCTAGCCTCCACTTGGTGTCAGGCAGCCACGAGCCTCTGTTGCCCTCCCTCCCTTGAAGAAAAGAACTGTTCTCCAGATACTCAATCCTCTCCAACCCTGGCCGACCCCAAAGACACTCTTGCACTGCAAACATGGGTCACTGGCATGGCAGGAGGAAAGGCATCCCTGCTTCAGCCAGCCATGCCACTGGGCATGTAACATGAAGTCTTTTGCTGTGTATGTAGCCTGCAAACTGTATCATATTTACCTCTCTTTGGCTTTTGTGTGGGCTACCTTGAAGCTTCCAAAATCTTTCTCTGTACTCCCTGGTAAACAAACATTCCATCAGTTGAATGGGTTGATAGATGATCGACAGCTGGTTTTATTTATTACTTTTTATTAGTTATTTTCAATAAAGGGAAATATCTGTTTCAAGAAAATAAGTTGTGTATTATTTTCATTAAGTCTCAGTTTACTAATTTTATCAGCACAAAAGATACTCCAGTGTATGAGTTTTTATGTGATAACCACACTTGCAGGTAGTTAAGCAATCTGAGTAACTGCATCTTGCCTTACTATGTATTTGAAGGTGCACTTATTACATGACCATCCACATCCTGCATGCTTTATTTCTTACTGAAGCATCTCAAATTTCATTACAAGACATGTGGTACCAATTAATAAGCAATGCTTGAAAGTGACAAAATAATAGAGTTGTGAGCTATGAACATCACAGGATTTCCTTTCACAAACAGTTGACATAAAACCAAAGTTTGAACTGTTTCTGTTCACCTTATTTCATTTATAATGTGGTTCCCTTTTACTTATTACTGCAGGTGCTGAGAGTTTTTAATATTGATGGGAAGGGGTGATGGCTGTGCATTAGACAGTCTGTTGGCATGGAGAATAGAGATGTTCCAAGGATTTAGTTCACTGGTGAATTTCCGGTAAAGTAACCTAGTTTGCCTCCTTGGAGCAATCTGTGAATTTTTACTATCAGCCTAAAAATTCACCTATGTGACTTTGCCAGTGACTTTCAGGAATTTTGCCATGAATGGCATCATTTTGCCCATGAATGGCAGAATTTCTCTTATGACCAGCAAAATTCTGCTTTTCATGGGTGAAATTCTGCATTTTGCAGGCAAAATTCCACCATTCGCAGTGAAAAATCCACACTTCATGGGTCGATCCTCACTCTGCGAATAGCACTAAATTTGTGGATTTCACCAATTTCTAATGGGGATGTGGGTACCATTACCCAGCGTCACAGACCCGATACTTTTCTCATTTTCTCTACTTTTTCTCTTCTATCTCCCAGAAGGGGGAATATATTGACCACGTGTGTGTGTGTGTGTGTGTGTGTGTGTTCAATAGCAGTACTTTTTCCACTAATGGTACACCATTATGCCACACACAGAAACTGCCATCAAGGTGGTATGCTGCTTTACACTTCCTTGTGGATGCTCATCACCTTCACTGCTGGCCTCTGCTCCTGCTACACCAGAGATGGGGCAGGGTCTCAGGCTGGCAGCATCCTAAGAATCTATAGAATTCAATTGACAGGTACTGTGCAGCCCTCCAGAATGAATTACAACATATTAGAGTGTATCACAGTTCAGCCAGTGATATCTGAAGGTTACTGCTGGAACAGATGTAATCCATTGGTAATTATTCCAATTTGTCATGCAGAAGTCATATCATGTCATGAAAGTCTTAATTCCATTACGTTTTGTAATATCAGTGAATTATGATTTTTTTTTTTTCGGTAGGATCCAGGATGCAATTATATATAGATGTTATCCATATGTTAGGTCACAATTGGAAACTGATAGCAGACTAACTTCATAATTTTGGAGTCTCTTAGATTTTGGACTATACACATTTCATTTTTTAGCATGAAATCTGGGAATACATGTACAGATTGCATTACAATATCCAAATGAGGGTTAATCTTGAAATGCATTATCCCAAAATGCATAGAATTAAAAAATATGAACAATCCAGAAAAATATATTTTTGGCTGTTGTCTCCTACAGAAATGACTTGGGACTTTTTAGTAGCTTTTGCTATTCAGGTGGTGTTTTGTAGTAGCCCATCAGCCTCCATATGCTTAAGTGAGACATAGGGCTCAGTTTTAACAGAACATGTCCTGATGGAAATTCCATGCAAGCTGGCAATGTTTTTCTGTTGCCACATCAGTCCCTGATAATTAAGAAATTCATAAGGACATCTACAGAGTTACAATATACAGCATATCCATGCAGCGTCAACTTCTGAACTTCTCACAGGTGATTTTATATTCACTAATTAAAATTAAGAGGGGACCTTTCACCTGTTTTCATTCACTACTATATCTTTCTGTAGATGATGGTACAGTACTTGCCACTTTTACTTTTTGTGAGTACAATTTTCACTGAAGCTGTTCACAGTTACATTCTACAGGTGTTTGGGAAATAGCTGTGGAAGACAAAGCTGATATGATATGCAAGTGACAAATTCTCTTAATTCTTTCATTTTAGGCAAATCCACATTTACATTAAAGGAAAGGGACCGCATATTCTGACAACTGCACTAGCACTGAAATTGTGTTGCACTTATGCCAGTCCCCATCCAAGGTATACAGTATTCAAAGGCATTGCACTGGCAATATTTCCATTGAATACAGGGTTTATTACGCACTGCAAAAATGCATTTCACTGGTGCAGCACAATGCATTTGCACAATAATGAATATAACACAAAAGATAGCACTGAACACAAGTGGCAATGCATCTGCACAGCACTGAATATTTATTTATTTTTTATTTAGTTTTTGTTGACCAGGTAAGTGCATTAGACAAATCCTGCCTATTTTCAGGCACTGAGGTTATCGCTGAACACTGTGAACAGCAGCGGGTGTGAGGAAGGCACCAATGAATAACATAACACAGCAGTACATGTATCAAAAATAAACTTTACTGTGCAAAAATGGCAACAGATGGCACTAAAGAACAACAACAACAACAAAAAAGAGGGAGGGAATGGATGAACAAAGAAAAAAGAGCACCCATCTATGAGGTGGGGTGGAGCAACAAATTGACAAGAGCAACCCCCTCTAAATGAGGGGGGACCAGAAAACCAAAAGGGCAACAGCCCATAAAGGGGGTCAACAAAAGGAAACTGTCCTTAAAACAGGAGGGGATGGGCAACAGAACCAAGAAGGGTAACCACCTGTAAAGGGAGAAAACAATAACTAAAAGGGCAACTTCTCATATGGGGGGGGCAAAACAAAAGTGCAACTGCCTGTATAAAGCGGAGGAAACAAATAAAAATAGGAACCTGCCCATAAACAGTAAACCCACTCACCCTTACACCCATCAGTGATAACTAAAAACAAAGGCACTAGCTAGTTCAAATAAAAACAATAAACAAAGAACATAAAAGACACCTGCACAATATAAATCAAAATCCCACAAAAGAGAATGTTCAAAGCCCACTCATGGGGTAGAAGTAGGTAGTAATGGTGGCTTTTGCTGCTACTGAAGCTCCCATTCAATGCCCACTGGCAGCTCATCCACCCACTGGAGCAGGAGTCGGAGCAGGTGGATATGCATCTCAGGAAACCATCCCTTCCTTCAGTGAGCATGGCTTCCTGCCACCGTCTTTCAGCACCTTTGGCACCAACAGAAAAAAGTACACTGAACTCAGCAAGCTGTATTTATTTATTTGGTAATTCAGATACAACCTTTGAGTATATACTCTTTTACAAAGGTTCCACATCAAGATGTAAAACAGCAGAGACATAACAAAAACTTGACAGTTAACACAAAACATAAGATTGCTATGTAATACAGAAAATAGATAAATAATACATTTGAGTAACCTAGACAACTGAAATTAAACAGTGGGAGGAGATTCCCAATTAGCAACGTACGGCATAGCTGCCCCAGGGGGGCCTGTCAAGGTAGAGAATCAGAAAGGGTAGGAGAAAGATAGGAGGGAGAGTACAAACAAGGTTTCCCAATTAGCAACGTGCGGCATAACTGCCCCAAGGGGGGCCTATCAAGGTAGAGTAGGAAAGGGTTGAGAAAGAAAGGGAGGAGAGTACAAACAAGAGGTAGATTAGAGATGAAGTGCAGTGGGGAGATAGAGAGAAAGGAATTGGGGGAAGGAGAATATTTGGGGGGAGTGTGGGTGGAAACGGGAGGTGTTGGGGAGTATGGAGGGGAGGGAGTTGGAAAAAGCTAGAGTGGGGTGGAAAGGGATGGCAGGTGTGGGTCCAGGGTAGTTAAAACAGGAGGAAAGCTCAGACAGATGAGGAGGGTATCCAGGCTGAGGATATGAACTCAGGTAAGGGAGTTAGAGGTGTTTAAGAGGGGGGTATCCAGGTTGAAGATATGGATTCAGGTAAGACAGTCAGAGGCATTTGAGTTCAGCAGGTATTGCTTCAGTTCTCTTTTAAAGGATTGAACATTTGTTGTATTAAGAGCTGCAGCAGGGATCTCATTTAGCCATAGTGGAGCTCAGTACATGAAGGATCGTTGTCCTAGAGAAGTTCTATGAAATGGAACATCAAGCTATGTTGTCACTGTTCTTCATATGTTGTATTTGGTGCTTACTTCCTTTACCAGGTCTGCAATGTAGGTAGGGGTTAGGAAGAGCATGGCCTTTCTCCCTAGAAGGCAAGTTTCTTATCTGATTCTGGATTTAAGTGGTAGTATGTGGGCCAGACCACACAGGGTACAAGTGTGCATGAAGTGATCAGCATTTAGCAATAGTCTGCAAGCCTTGTTATGGGCAGTAGCAACCTTTTTGAGGGTTGTATCAGTGGCAACACCATAAACCACCAGCCCGTAGTTGACCAGGGAGAGCATAGAGCTGGAGACTGAGAGTCGGAGGGCTTCAGCAGCTAGGCTTTTCTTGTGCCTAAACAGGATCCCTAATTTAGTGTTCACAGCTTTTACCAAAATGTCAATGTACTGAACATACAAGGGGGTTTCATCCACAGTGACACCCAGGTACTTGGAGAAGTGAACCTGTTCCTGTGGGGCAGTCAGGTGATTTGTCATTGTTAGTTCTGAGCATCTCCTTTTTAGTTGGGAGCTAGGGAGGAGCATTATTTTGGTTTCTTTGTAGTTTAGTAGCAACCACTGGGAGTAGAACCAGGTCTCCAGTTGCTGGAAGGATGATTGTAGCTTGGCCTGTAGGTGCTCTATACGAGAGTGATAGCTAAGTAGGACAGCATCCTCAGCATATAGAATGACTTTGCTAGTACAGCATCGGGTAGATCATTCAAGAACATGCTGAAGAGCAGTGGACCCAGGACGGACCCTTGAGGCACCCCTAGCAAGACTTTCTTGGATGCAGATATGGAGCGACCTATCTTGACCCTTTGGGACCCAGAGGTTAGGTAGTCCTGGAAACATAGAGCTGCATTTGGGGAAACACCAAGGTCATGCAGTTGAGACAAGAGGAGTGGGTGGCAGACAGTGTCAAATGCCTTTGTTAGGTCAATGAAGATGAACTCCAACAGTTTTCCTTCAACCAATGCCTTATGGACATGCTCAGTGAAATCCACCAGTGCAGTGTCCATGCGGTGAAGTTTCCAAAAGCCGTGCTGCTAGGAACATTGCATCTTGTATTTGTAAATGTAGTCAGTAAATTTGTCTGTCACAATCCTTTCCAGTGCTTTGGGGGGGGATAGAGATGGGCCTGTAATTTGCGGTCAGTGACCTATCACCTCCCTTATGCGCCGAGGTCACCAGTGCTTGTTTCCAAGGAGAAGAGAATTTGGCGAGCTGGAGGGATTTATTGAAAATCATAGTGATGGGAGTGATGACTTCATTGATTGCCAGCACCAGGAGTTTCATGTCAGTGTTGTCAGACCCCATTCTGGTTTTTCCAAAAACCTTTTTAACATAATCCAGTGTTTCTTTGACAGTGACTCTCTCTTGAAGTAAAATTGAGGGTGTAAGTTGATGCCCAGTAGGCATCTATTATCAGCTTTGATAGGCTTGAGGTATTCAGCAAGCTGAATAGAGCTAACATCCATGACGGTGGAGTTGAACTCTTTGGCAGTGGTGTAGGGGTCCATGGTATTTGTGCCATTAATGTTTAGCAGTGATGGCTGTGTTTTGTCATCCTTCCCTGTGAGTGCCTTTATATTGTCCCAAAACCTCCTCCCATCACCCCAGATTCTTTCCTTGTAGAAATTAGCCTTAGCATTCCTGGTGAGATGTGTGCATTTGTTTCTGTCTGCCCTGTATCTTTGAAGGTCACTGGGCTTACTGGAGGCCCTGGCTTGATACCAAAAGTTGTCTCTTGTCCTCATGTGATCTAGAAGGTCACTAGTAATCCACCCGTTGTTATGGTCACGTGTTTTTCCTTTTTTGAACGGAGTGAATCTGTCACAAACGCTATTAAAGTTATCAAAAAAGTACTGGAGTGTTTTGTCAAGGTCATACAGTACCTTAAGGGGAGACCAATCAATCTAAGAAAGGGCCTCCTTGAAAGTTGAAAACTGCCTTTCCTGAGAATTCTGCTGTTCACATAGACAGGTGATGCTTTTTTGAATTTATTACACCACAGACAGGTGATACGGGAGTGGTCGCTTAGTGAATCCGGTAGTACCAAGACATCGGTAATCCTGTCAGGTGAGCTTGCAAGGATCCAGTCCAGGAGTGTGTGCTTACCGGTCTAATGGTTCATTCTAGAGGGCTCCATGACTAATTGTGTGAGGAGTGAACTGGCTGTGGTATCCTTCTGGCTGGTCGATTCTTTACTGAGCCAATTGATGTTGAATTCCCCAGTCATGATAAGCTCACAGTTTTTGTTAATGCCAGTCAAGGACCCCAGTAGTTTAATTAGACCATCTTTGGCCATTTTCAGTGGGAGGTAGATAACCAGAGATATTTTTATGTTTACCAAAAAATAATTCTAACTGCAAGGAGCTCATGGTCAATGCTGCAGGTTGTGATGGGTAGCACAACACCTTGTAGAAGAAGAAGAAGAAGAATTGGCATTTATATAGTGCTTTTCATACATCCAAAGTGCTTTACAAGCAATGCTAGACTGGTAGTGAAGTGACTGAATGTGTGGTGGCGGCCATATCGCACATCATCACCCACACAAAGCCTGGATAATTGCATGAACCGGTTTATGGGAAGGGGAATGTTGGCCAGGACACCGGGGATGTTCCCTACTCTTTGCGAAGAGTGCCCTGGGTTCTTTTACTTCCACCTGGACACCCACCAGGACAACACCAGGATGGGCAGAAGGGACCTCGGTTTAACGTCTCATCCGAAGGACAGCACATCCCAGCAGTACAGCACCCCCCAATACTGCACTCGGATGCCAGCGATTTTTAAGGTGCAAGTCCAATCCCGGTGTGGGACGAGAACCCATGACCTTCTGGTCCAGAGGCAGATGTGCTACCAACTGAGCCACGCAGACACCTAGGGTGTTCTGTAAATAAATAAGGCAGCCGTCACCTCTTTTCCCATTCCTGTCACATCTAAAAATCTTGTAACCTGGGAGCACTATCTTATTATCCCTGACCTGGGTGGATAGCCAGGTCTCAGTCAGGCAAAGTATATCAGGGCTATGTAGGGTGGCCCAAACCTGCAGTTGAGGCATCTTTGGAATTAGGCTAAAGATATTCATTGTAGTAAGTTTCAAGCCATTTCCCTTCAGCCCGGTATACCCTGGCCCACTATTGGAGTTAGGTTGCATTGTTGCTAGAGATGGGCGAAGTGGCCTCAATTTGCTACACAGAGTGATTCACGGAGTGAAGGCAAATTTGCAGAGTGTTCCGCAACATGAAGCGGAGTACTTTGTGTCATAATGGGCAACACAAAGTCCATTGAAAGCAATGACTTCACATTACTCCACCTTCCCAAACCACTACTCCACCAATTTTAGGGTGAAGTACATTGAAAACAATGTATTTCACCTCACTTCACCTTGTTTTTAAGCTCCAAAGGTGAATTTTGCAGTGATTCATGGGATTTCAGGTCATATGGGCTCTAGATTGCTCTGCGCAGTCTCAGTTTGGGGTAGTGTGTGTTACAAGCTATAGAAGACAGTCTGCTCTGAGAGCTCTCTGTGATTCAAACCTTCTAAAGGTTACCTTCTAGAGGTGACCCACTGCAGTTGTTTAAGATTCTTGAATCTCCTGCTCAAATGACAATATGTGGTATTGCTTACTCATCAAGAAAAATTGTGGATAGACTCCACAACAAACAATTAGAAGTAAAAAAAGGCAAATAACAACTAGAGGCTAAATTATTTTTCTATTACAACACCTGAAATATGGAACACACTATTACAGGACATAGTTGACTCACCAACTATTACAATATTTAAGAATAAACTTGATAGATGGATGGAAGATCAGAATTTGGGTTAAATGTTCCATGTATATGGAGAACAAACTCGATAGGCAAGCTGTCTACTTTTGTCCTATAAACCAAGTAAACCAAGTAAAAGCTATTAAAAAAGCCTTTTTGAGTAATTTTATTTTTGCTGAAACTTTAGTTCATCAATTGTAGAAAACCCTCCTGTGTTCACATCATCAAGCATTTATTGTTTACATATGGATTTTGAATGTTAATGTACAACATTCAGTCTGTGTACTGAGAGACAATGGAAGTGAGCTTTGGGGGAGTATCTGTGGTGTAGGTAGATTAACTTGGAGAAAAAGACAGTTCTTTCTGATTTGGTGATATTTTTCTTGTATAACTGTGCTAATGTACATACAGTAATATTTTTAATAATTCTGGAAAATTTTGCTGATTGTTGTAGTGCAGCAGTGCATAATTTTAGTTTGTTTAAAATATGTGGTTATATTACTGATGTTTTCAATTTGCTACCTATTACTTAGTGAGTGTCTGACTATGTGTGTGACGTGTCATCAAATCAGACACCTTTTATTGTGCTACAGAGTAATTTCAGCAATGTCAACCTGCTATCCACTGCAGCTGTGTGATTTTTGTACTTCTTTGTGGTATGTTTATTGGTACTAGTACTAGTGACTGTTACTGCAGTACACTGCCCCCCCATGGCCTGCCCCAACCAGTAAAGGTATTCTTTTCCAGATTTGAATTTCTGATGGGGAGCACTGGTTAGGTGTTGTGCCTTTGTGTCGGCATCTCTTCAGTGTGCAGAGCAATCTTAATCTGTCTGTGCATTTGCATCTCTTTAGGGCCCAATCTCCATCTGTAACTTAAGTCACAGTTGTTTCTTTGGCTTCCCTTCAGAGTACTGGACTGGTGTGGTGCATAATTCTGCATGAACACTGTACTCATTAATATGAGTTTTTAAGTCAGGCCCATCCTCATGTGTCACTCATGATACAAATCACGTTCTTCATCATCACGGTCACAAATCACGATTATGTTACAAATCACAAAATTTATTTTTTTACTAGTTACTTGGATGTATTATAAGCCTGTTTTGTAGTATCTCTCCAGGCTTCACCACCTCACCACTGTACTCATTAATAAGGTTTTTAAGTTGAGGAGTTTTGAGCTACAGCTCATGGGGGAAGTACAGCCGTAGGCATTTGCATTCCCAATATGGTTCCATATTGGTTATCTCACACCAAATCACGTTCTTCATCATCACAGTCTCAAATGCAGTCACAAATCACGATCACGTCATGAATCACAAAATACATTTTTTTCACTAGTTACTTGGATGTATTGTAAGATTGTTTTGTAGTATCTCTCCAGGCTTCACCACCCCACCACTGTACTCATTAATAAGAGTTTTTAAATTGGGGAGTTTTATGATACAGGCTCAGCTCATCGAGAAAGTACAGCCTTAGGCATTCACATTCTTTCCTGTACAGCATGTGAGTTACAGTACTGTAAGTAGTGGTGGGCCAAGTGGCCCAAATTCGATCCGTGAAGTGATTCACAGAGTAACGCAATGTAGAGCAGAGTACTTCACTTCATAATGAGGAATGTGAAGTCCATCGAAACCAATGACTTTGCATTATTCTGCCTTCCCCAAACACTTCACAACCAATTTTAAGGTGAAGTATATTGAAATCAATGTCATTCACCTCACTTAGCCTTGTAATTGAGCTCCAAATGAAATTCTGCAGTGATTCAGGGATTGCAGGTTACAGGGGCTCTTGATTGTTCTGCACAGCCTCAGTTCTGGCCTGGGTAGTGTGTGTAGTGGTAGCTGGAGACAGTTTGTTCTCAAAACTCTGTGATTCAAAACCTCTAAAAGCTGTTTAAAATGCCTTTTTGAGTCATTTTTTTCTCAAAATTTAGTACATCGATTGTAGGAAATCCTTCTGTTCTCATATCTTCGCGTGTTTATTGGTGTGTGTGGATTTTGAAAGTTAATTTGGAACAGTCAGTCTGTGTACTGTGAAGTGTGCTTTGGGGAGGGATGTATTTGTGGTGTTGGTACATTAACTGGGAGAAAAAGGCAGTCTTTCTGTTTTGGTTATATTTTTCTTGTATAACTGTGTTAATGTACACACAGTAATATTTTCAGTAATTCTTGAAATTTTTTTGCTGATTGTTGTAGTGAAACAGTGCATAATTTGCTGTTTAAAACATTTTGTTGTATTACTAAGTGTTTTAAATTTGCTACACATTACTTGTAGTGTGTGTGTGAGTGTGTGTACAATGCATGCCATTAAATCAGACACCTTTTATTGTGCCACGGAGTAACTGCAGCAGTGTGAACCTGCTGTCCACTGCACCTGCATGCATTTTTTATACAGCTTTGTGGTATCTTTACTAGTAGTGGAGTGTTACTGCCATGCTCTAATCCCTCAACTGGCAAAAGGTATTCTTTTCCAGATTAGGATTTGTGACTTGTGAGCACTGGTTAAGTGTTTTTGTGCCTTTTTGTATGCATCCCTTGAATGCACAGCGTAATCTTAATCTGTCTGTGCATTTACAGTGCACCATTAATTCTGGGAGACTGCATTTCTTGTTACGCTCTCATTTCACTTCAACAGCACTGGGGAATTTTCTGGACACAGGACAGTAGCATTTCGTCAGCACTGGGGAATTTTTTCGACATAAGACAGTAGCATTTTGGGAATGCACATTCATTCTGGTGACTCTGTGTGTGACCACTGCACACATGACTGAGTAAGCCATTAATTCTGGGAGACTTTGCATTTCTTGTTATGCTGTCATTTCACTTCATCAGCTCAGCACTGGGGAGTTTTCTGAACACAAGACAGTAGCACTTTGGGGATGCCCATTAAGTCCAGTGACTGTGTGGGTGGGGTGCTGCCAAAATTGCTGTCACTCCGCCTTACTTTGCATTTAAGGTGGAATGACAGTGTGAAGTAATAATTACAAAGGTGAAGTGAGCCTTTCCTATGGGGCACTCCGTGTAGTGAAGTGCCAACATGAAGTGCCCACTTTGCAGACACTTCAGTGGCGGAATTTAAATTTGCTGCATCTCTGATTGTTGATGTAGTAATATTAAACCATGCAGATAGTTATGTTCAGGGATATGTAATATAGTAATCTTGTCCAAGGTACCAGGAGTCAAATGATGAAAAATAATCAAATCCACAGGAAATGGTGAACTGCTGGGGCCAGTAAACTGTTGTTACTGTAGAGCAAAGATCCAGAATGTGTTACATTCCTGGAGGTGATGAACATTGGCCTGGGGCATATGCAGGATGTAAAAATCCTTTGTTAGTGTCTTCCCTTTGTTCTCCAAAGTGGTTGTGAATAGACCTCAAAGACAAGCACAGATCCTGTAGGAACAAGTCAGATGGAAATGTGGATTCATTGCAGCACTCCACAACTCAGAACTTGTATAACAGATTTACTGACCTTACTTTTGCTTTTGATAGCTTCCAAAAAAGTTGATTTATGATGAGAATGCTATTATCCGGTGGTGATGTTTTACAGTTTCTTAGTCCAGGAAACGTTCATAGATGTCATGTCCAAGAAAGATCTATTTCCTCTTAAGCAGAAACACATGAAAATCTACAAAAACTAAACTGCTGACAGGGACAAACCCAGACAGCCAGCCACGCTGCTGCAGAGTTGACACTACTGGATGAGGGAGACAGGAGTTTCATAAGTGCATAACAGACATACACCCAGCAGACACATAGGACTCAATGCCACATATAGTCGAAGGGAGTCAAATACTGACAATGGAATGTCTGTGACATACCAGAGACAACAGTGTGGACATGAACAGCAGAAAACTACACATACAATGAATGTTGTGTGCTGCAGTGGAGCATAACTGAGTCATGCAAGGGACACACACTACACCGTTAGGCATCCCAGATGTCAAAACACAGCACAGAAAACAGTAGCTCCAAGTCAGAGTGTGATAGGTCTTGTCATGTCCTGAGGGGCTTGGAGCCACACCCACACACCCTGATCACCAGCCATCCAACACACAGACAAACACAGGTGTGCTGGACAACAGACATCCATGACCCACTCTGGTCACTTGCAGAAGTATACTTGTGCATACACGTATTACCTACTAAACATCTGTATATGGATGTCAACATCATGCAGTATTGTGTGTATCAGCTGGGGTAACACATGAATGCAGTGGTGCTGTACACTGGTTGGTACCCTACGCGCTGTACCATGAGCAGTACAATGCCACTTTAAGATGCAGATCTGCCTGGAGCTCCTCTGTCCCAGCAGATGCTTGCCCCTACCTAGGTAAAGGGATCCCAATAATACAGAGCCAGAACAGGAGAGTGGACCTGCAAAGACCAAGCTGTATCTGAAAGTGTGAATGGCCATGCCCATGCACTGTGCTATACTCATTTATTTTTTATTGATTTATTAAAGTGTTTCACCAGGAAAGACATACTGAGCTTTGAATTAGCTCATTTCCAGATGCATCCTAGTGGAGGGGAGAAGGGAATTGATACAAGAATAAGTGTATATACAGTACAATAAAGTGAACAATAGGTTTGCTTGTTGCAATAATCAGTTATTTACAGCATTTAGAATCATATGCTGGTTAGATACAAGGTAATAGTGAAGCTGAGTCCTCATGGGCTGTTGAAGTAGAGGCCTAACACAATGCAAATTGGTGAGATGATTTAGTCAGTGGCAGATATCAGAGGAGGGGGAATAGAGAGGGAGGATTGGGGGCAGGTAAAAGAGGGGGAATTGAGGAAGGGTAGGGAGGAGAGGAGACAAGGGAGAGGAGATAAGGTGGCAGGGGAATGAGAGGGGGAGAGAGAGGAAAGTGAGGAAAAAAGGGAAGAGGGGATGAAGGAGAAGAGGAGAGAGAGAGAGTAAGGGTAGGAGGAGAGGAGAGAGAGTGAAGAGGATAAGAAGGACAGGAGAAGTTGGGGGCAGTGAGGGGAAAGGAGTTGAGTGAAACAAATGGGGTTGGTAACTAGGGAGAGTCACAGAAGGGAGTGGTGTGGGTATGAATTTGTGAGGTTAGTGAGTGTTTGGAGAAAGCAGATCAAATTGGAAGGGGGTGAGAGTTCCAAAGTTTAGGAAAATGAAATAAAATGCTGCTTGATCAGAAAGGGATTTACAAGAGGTGAGAAGGAGAGAGCCATAGCCAGGATTGACAAGGGAGTGGAGCTCAGATAAGTAGGGAGTGAAGGAGTACAGCCAAACCTTGGAAGTGAAGGTAGCACAGGGGGTTCGGTGGTGATACTATAGGGAAGGGAGGTGTAGGGCAGAGTAAAGAGAACAGTGGTGGGTGTGGGGAGAACAGTTCAGAGTGAAACAGCAGAAGGAGTGGGAGGGGGTCTAGTCTGGAGAGGGTGGACCTTGGGGCAGTGGCATAGACTATATCACCATTATCAAAGATGGGGAGAATCATCTTTATATGGATGTCATGGTGGGCGGGAAGAAAGATGCAGCTTTTTTTCCCATAGAGGGCACAAAGCTTGGGGTAGAGTTTATTGTATATGGCATCTATGTGCTGAGAGAAGTTATGGTGATGATCAAGCCAGATACCAAGGTACTTGAATGAGGGCACGTCAACAGTTGTGTCCCCATCTAGGGTGTGGAAGGAGGGAGAGGGATGGGAGATTAGAAATCCTTGGCCTGGTGTCAAAGCACATAGAGACCATTTTTTTGGCATTTAGTGATAGTTGATTTGGTCTGAACCATTTCTGGACTGAGTTGAAATCAGATTGGAGTTTGGATCTTAAATCTGCTGGAGAAGATCCAGATATAAACAGGGCTGTGTCATCTGTGTACATGAGGGTCGACACAGATGAACAGGCAGAGGGAAGGTCATTTAGAAAGATGGAGAAAAGTAAAGGCCAAGGATGGAGCCTTGGGGGACACTATTGTTAATGAGGAGGGGCAGAGATAAGGAATCTTCAAGTTTCACTGACTGCAATCTACCTGTGAGGTAAGAGTCAAACCAATTTATTGTTGGGCTTGAGAGACCTGCAGACCTCAGTTTGTGCAGGAGAAGGAGGTAGGAGACAGTGTTGAAAGCTTCTGCTAGGTCGACAAAGATGATGGCAGTGAGAAGGCCCTGGTCCACAGCTGTGTGAATGGTGAGTCAGAAGAAGAAGGGAAGACATGGTGCAGTGGCATTTGCAAAAGCCAGAATGGAAAGGTGTGAAGAAGGAAGATGAGTCTAGAAAGGGTGAGAGTTGGGATAGTACTATGTGTTCTTAGAAAATATAAAATTACACATATCCCCATAATGCACAGTGTCATGGGATATATGTGCAAATTACTATGACATTTTAGGCTGGTTCATCTTTAAGCAGGAATGCATGATGTCAAAAGAGCCTCTCACACAATTTGTAATGGGAGCAAACAGAAAATACAGACACGTGTTTCATCCTACTCAGGACTCGTCAGTGTGCCTCATCTTTATCACACCACAGGGGAAATTAACCAGTCCAAGTTGGTCTTATGAGTTTCTGGGGGGTAGCTGGGGATCACTGAGGAGGAGAAGGACCTAGGGCTAATGGTAGCAGAGACCATGAACAACACTGCCCAGTGCAGGAGAGCAGCTGCAAAAGTGAACAAAATACTGGGCTACATAGCAAGGTTTTTTTTGTCCAGGCAAAGAGAGGTGATCTTGCCCTCTACAGGTCACTGATAAGGTCACACTAGGAGTATTGTGTGCAGTTTTGGAGGCCATACCTGATGTGTGATATCAGGCTATTGGAGGGGGTGCAGAGGAGAACAACTAAGATGATATGTTGAATGGAGGGGAGAGACTATGAGAGCAGTCTGGGAGACCTGAGTATGTACACCCTGGAGGACAGAAGGGACAAGGGGGACATGATAGAGATGATCGAGTATCTGAGAAGAATCAATAAGGATGGTTCAGATGGGGTCTTTAAGCTAAGGAAGGGGAGGGACACCAGGGGCATGGGCTAAGAATAGATGGGGGAAGATTTAGGAGGGAAATATGGAGACACTATTTCATGGAGAGGGTGGTAGCAAAACGGAATGCATTACCAGAATAGGTAGTATCATGTAAATCTGTGAGCAGCTTTAGAAGAGCATGGTATAGGGAACAGGGGAGAATGAGGGTGGGGGAGGTGGGTGAGGCAGTGGGATGACAAAGGGAGGATGGGTTAGCTGCAAACTAGGGGTGCTAGCTGCACAATCGAGCTGACTTAGACAGGGTGGTCTGTTTCTGCTGGCACATTCATATGTTTGTATGTTGGAACATATCACTACTTTCTTTGTTTTTTTTTTTGTTTGTTTGTTTTTTTACTTTGGGACATTTCAGTCCCACTCATACCCCCTCCTGTTCTCCCCTCAGTGCTCCACTCCTTCAGGCTTTGCTCAAGTCCCCTCCTAGGTCCACTACCATGGTATCTGTCCCTAAAGTGCCTGGTAACTCCTTACCTCTTCCACCTACTCACGGAGCACCTGCACAGCGGAGATCTGCCCATGGGTTCTGGATCTGGATGGCTGTTGGGAGCGGCCATCATCTAGGCTCACTGGGCATTTTTTCCATTTTCTGTGGTCCCCCAGTCCTCCCCTGGGACACCGGCGTGAGGACGTATGTCCAGAGAGGCAACATGCTGATGCACACCTTCTCCCAAGCGCCTGACAGTGTTACCCCTCCCTGACTCCAGTGAATGGAGCGGTCAGAGCCAGGGAAAGCCTGTGCTTCCACCAGCTTTCCTTGGGAAGTGGGTGTGCAAGGCACCCCGTGGTAACCCTCCCCAAAGGGAGAAGAGCATCCGTTGGGACACTTGATCCCCCCTTTCCCCCCGCCAACACCCGCCAACCCGAGTCCATTCCTGAACCTGGGTCACCGGGTACAGAGCGAGGTGTGGCATCTAGCACCTCAGTCCTCAGTGCTACTGGGCTGGCATCACTGCTTTCTTTGATAAGCTGGGCAGAGCTTTTTACAATCCTGCTGCTCCTCTCTGGGTGACTATTCCCCTCCTCACTTCTCTTTTGGCATAGCCAGATTGACTCAGTAGAATTACTGATCCCTCTGATATCCTTTTTGTTCTTTACAGTCACAAACTCCCTTGAAATGTGAGTCACCTACTCTTTTTCCTATTGACCTACCCCATTGGAATAGCCAGAATTGCTCCTCCCTGCTGCCCCAGACATTGTCTTCCCCAGCTACATGTTTTTGAGCACCTCTAAGTCCCAGACTTGCATGTACATCAGGCTCCCTGGATCACACATTTACTGGATATGATCCTTAAATATTCTGCATTCTGGATGGAATTGTTGACACTCTGTGTTTCCTTGTTCCGACCTGGAGGTCTACCACTGTTGTGCTACCCAGCTCGGCTGTCCATTTCTTTGTGAAACTGTACATCTAACTCCTGAACCTTTTGACCCCCTGCACAACCTGCTTCTTATACCCCTATCCTTTAATTAGAATCTCCCAGATAAAGCTGACTGAAATTAGAAAATTCCAGTTTTATGGAATTTTTTCATGAAATTCTGCAATTTTCACAAAGACACATGGGGTTTAAGTAGAGATGTTATTTTGCAGTTTCTGGCAGCAAGCAATTAATAAAATTGTAAGGCTAGATTTAATGGCATTGCATTCTCAAATTTTAAAGTTTCAGAGGTTTATAAATTTGTAGCTTACATTCTTGCAAAATGTAATTGTTAAATGTGAAAGTCTGACTACTTTAAATTCAATCCCATTTAAAGCTGCACATATGACCTTTTTCAGAAGTGATCATCTGGTATAATAGTTTAAATGATTCAACTCTGGTTAAATTTGAATATCTTGCTTTAAAATTAGAGAGAAATAACTGAAATCTAAATTGTGGGAATATTTTTGGCAAGCTATAGTTCAAGTTCAAGTTCAAGTTTATTGCAGGAAAACTCCATTGAGCAAGCTCATTCACAAGGAGGTCCTGTGACATAAACACTTAAAGTACAAATATAGATAGGTAATAACAGTATATACATGAAATGCACGTTACATGATACAGGCTGGATATACATACAAGAGTACCACATATGGTGACCGCAGGTGGAAAACATTAATATGACACAGGGAAGCGACTTACAGGTTGCATACTGATAAATGAAACATGATGACTGGTGTGTGCAATACATATATTTGTAGCTAGAACAAACAACAGACTACAACTGATATGGGGGGAGTGATTTGATAGAGTAGCAGTGGGCGTAAGCATAGATAAGGCCAGGAGTAGGCGGGGAAGGGAAAGCAGTTAATATGACAAAGCAATTATACCTTACCAGTGGATAAATATGGCACACATGGGAAGGAAGAGACTTAATGACAGTTACAGGTGTCTTTTATTTTGGCTGAACTTAGCGATTTGTAAGTTTATTGAAACTGTACTAGTTAGTTTCAATACGGTTTGTAATTGGTTCCAAATGGAGGGAAGGGCATATGCAATGGCACGTTTACCAAAGGAGGTCCGTGTCCTTGGTATGTCAAGCATAATAAAGTCAGATTTTCTTAACGAGTAAGCACTATGTGAGATACTAATAAGGTAAGAGAGATAGCTTGGCAATTTCTGCAGGAGCAGTTTAAGAGTCCATAGCCCAGCATGGAGCAGGCGTCTAGTAGTAAGGGATGTCCAACCAACAGCTGCATATAAGTCACAGTGATGAGAACGGTAATGACTCAGTCCCATTTGAAGCTAGTAATCTAAAAGCATGTATCCGTACAAATATAGTGATAACCTGTATATCTGTTATTATTTTGTAACATTTCAATGAATACTATCAACATTATATTAAAATTACAGAAATCTAAATTTTAGCAAAATGTCTTGCTGCCTATAACTCAGCTCCCAATGAAGCTTGAAACATAAAACTCAATGCATATACCCATGCTGCATATGTCTCTAAATCCTGACATTGTGGAGAAATTTGTATAAGAAATTTTAAAATTATGTCAAAATAACTAAAATTGAAAATTTGATTAAATGTTTGCACAACCATAACTCTGCCTCCTTTCAACCTATGACTCTAACAACTGAAACCCTTTTGTAAGACATTAGGCACTGTTTTCTTTCCAAATGTGGTGTTATGTGGATGTACACTTTTAACAGCATAGTACATAACTGAAATTTTAAATTTGGGACAATTTCACAGAATTTCTACAAACAAATCCACAAAATTCCATGGGATTGGAATATTAATTCCATGTGCATTCTTCATGCAGAATTTTATATTCCACACAGCTCTAATTACAAGGCAAAATATAAACATACAGGGCAGCATGTTTGCAACACAGATGTGCACAATATTAGACTGAACAGACCATGACACATCACAGTGCCAGCACTGGGACAGTGCCACAAGGGCCATGTGGGTGTCACCAACCACAACTTCATGGGAGCAGCCTATACAGGCATGCATGTAGCATGTTGAGATGCACAAGGACATCCCCCTTCAATGTCAGAATTATGTAGCATAGTGTAAACATGCAACTCAGAGGGATAAACACACAATGCAGGGTATTTATGTGAATGTGTTTCCAATGAACAGCCATGTGCTGGCCCAATGATGACTGGCTATGCTGGGCCCCATCAGCACCTTGGCCCCGGTCCTCTCTCCTCTGCAGGAATTTTCAGTCTCTGGCCTGGTCCTGGGTCCTGGTGTTTGTGAAACAGGACAAAGGAGATGTGGAAATTGCATACAACAGAACACATGACACAGTACCATAACCTCTAAATATTATGCATGCCTATATATTGGTACTGTGCACCAACAGCCACATGTACATGTTGTGGATGGACTGGACAATACATAGATATATCCCACTGTTGTACACAGCCATGGCACCCCACACAGATAGAGGAGCCAGTATCCAAATGAAACATGAATGCTATATCTCTGTGCTGTAGCTATGGCCTGACACTGTGCATTAAAGCTCTTATAGTGCCCATAACCATCAATCCATACCACCCTGGAACTGTTGGAATAATAGGTTAGAATACAAATTTTTAGGGCTGTGGGCAGCAGAGCCTACAGCCCTTCCGTCATCGATCAGACTATTGCTCTAAAATGGCTTTTCCTGCAACTATCTTTTTAGACATTTGGATGTATTCCTCCACAGCTGAAAAACAGTGCACCCCCACCTCTTATTTTTGCTATTTGCTGCTCTATGTTAAAGGCATTTGAAGGGAGCGGGGATGCTACTATATTGTGCCTCAGAACTTCTCAGGATACTAACAAAAAAAAAACTTTTTAAACTGCTGTTTCTATCAGCTGTTCAGATCAGTCTACTAGATGTATTCTATTTCTTTCAGCAACCTAGGGTTTAACTCATTATGTGATGTTTGTAAAACACTGAGCTTCTATAATGTCAGATTACAGACCTGCAGTCTGTGAGCTTTTTCATTCCTATGGGTACACATATGAACTGCAGGGCAGGAGGGGGGATTATTGTAGCCCCATCACATTTTTTGTCCTGAAGGATCTTGCCCATTAAACAAACAAAAAAGTAAGCATAAACTATCATGACAGAGATAATTAAGTCCAGCTGCCCAGGCACACATGGAACAAAAGACGTGTTTGTGTTTGCTTGCTGTTTCTGGAGTTGGAAGTTTCAAATGGAAAGTGCTTTTAAGTGTGTGTGTGTGTGTGTGTGTATATATATATATATATATATATGTATGTATGTGTCTATATATATATATATATATATATATATATATATATATATATATACACACATACACACAATCCTACTTTGAGATGGGAATGTGGTGCAGACTGCTGATCTCTTATCTAGGATTTATGGTCTAAGGCTAAGTTACACTGCTTAAATGAGCATTCCCTCCCACACAGCCAAAGTGCAGTATAAAACTGTTATATTTCCATCCTCCAGTCAGTTTCAAAAGTAAACTAAAAGGAAAAAGAGATAACAGATTTCCAGAGAGGGATAGAGTAGTTGGTTGGACTCCATTAGTGGTAGGGAGGTTGGTTATTGAGTGGATCTGGAATCTGTTTGTTTACAGTTTATAAATGTAATGTAATAAATATATATGTTTTTTTCCCTTTGGTAACCAGTTAAGGCCAACTAGGCATAGATGCTTGCTTCTATGGACAACCCAGGAACACTGGGGAGATTAAGTGACTTAATCAGAGCCACACAGTATAGAAATGGAGGGTGTGGGAGACAAACCCATGTCTGAATGCTGGATGTACAGAGTTCATGTATAGCTCATTACTCTAACCTTTAGGCTATAATGCCAGCCCCATAAATCATGAATAATTTAGACTGGGCTGTTAATATCTCAAAAGAGAACTGTCTTGAATCAGCAAACATGGATTTTTGTAGAAGTAGGTGCTATTTTGTTTTAAATACCAGTTCTCATTTTGTTACTGCTTAATCTGAACTGGCCTTTTGGTAAATTCAGTGAGTGTTTCTGATTCATACACTGCTGGCATTGACCATTTTAGAACAGTATGATCTTGTCAAGAACTTACTTGTTGGTACAATGCATCTGTGTTCTAATTTAGAATTATTAACCTCATGGGGACATATACAACATCATACAGTTCTTTGATGGCCCTTTGCAGCAATATGTAACCCATAAATATCCAATGGGTTAACTAAAAGACTAGCAGAAGTGGGGCAGAAACAGAAGGGGGTCCACTATATGAAAAAAAAAAAAGCTTCTACAGGAAACATTACTCACAGGTTCGGTGCAGTTCTTCTTTAACTAAACTTGCAGGGAATATTAGGTATTTTATCTAAATGGTAAGGAATGCTGTTTACAGGGACTTGGAACTATCTACAGGGAAATTCTTCCCATAGACTTGCATTAGTTATATGGGAAAACAGTGGAATTTGGCTTCCATTGGAAAACATGTAATCTACAGGAAAACACAGGGAAATTGCCCTGCAGTTACAGGAAAAAGGCAAACTTAATCTGGGAGCAGTCTCACACACACACACACACACACACACACACACACACACACACACACCAGTAGCATTTACTCTGGCTAAATAAAGTCAAGAGGACTGATTTAACAGCATGGCAGGTTTTCATGATTGTGACTAAACAGAACTATATGACACCAACAAGAAAATAACTTTGGTCATTTGGTAGCTCTTCACAGCCCTATCAGCTCTGGCTACACTTGTTATTATGGGCACTCAGCTATGCCTTTTAGCCCTGTGTCACAAAACTTACGTAAATAGCTACAAGACTGGTTTAAATCTTATTTTAACACCTATTGCACATATGTTCTGGATAATTTGAAAAGCTTTCTGTCACACTCACATAAAATATGTAAAAAAATGTTATTTGTCCCTGTACAATTTTTCTAGATGCTAATAATATGCATAGATAAATAAAAGTTTAAACTTAATAAAAAACAATGTAAACATAAAACAACGGAGGTTTCAGAAAATCAAACAAAACAAAGAAACAAAAAACAAAAACAAAACAACTTGCAGTTTTGATAACTTTTGCCAACAATAAAATTGTTTTTCTATAAAGATTTCAAATGACTTTGTCTATATATTACTTTAAAACTTTTCTTTGTAACTTATTTAAATATTTGTTCTTTTGCAAAAATGTATATATATATATCTATATATAGGGTGTGGTCGCACCCCTATAGTTAGGGTTATGAAGGCACTTTAATGTTAAACATGAAAGCTTGCACGTTAATAACTTTGGACTCGTTCTGTGGAGTTGCATGAAATTTGGTATGCACAGTGGGGCGTGGTAGATCTCTTGATCTGCCAAATTTCATTTCATTTGGACTTACCAGTTTTACACAGTGAATTGCTGAAAATGCACTTTTCACTAGTTTTGAGGGCAGTTTTTCGGATTTTGCCTGTGGTGCTGCATAGCCATCATGTGTCGTGCCAGTCTGTAGCTTGGCACATAGAAAGATCCTGGGTCAAGGAACATGCCACTTTTTTGTTCAGTGAAAAAATATTAATCCATTCAAATGTTATTAAACTTTTTAGCTCCCATTATCAGTCTGTGAAAAAACCTATATGGTTGTTTGTGAAAGAAGAATAGGGTTTTGGCCATCTGGCCACTCCTCATGATCAAAGAATTTGAAGGCTTATGATGAAAGATTCCTTGATCATGAGAAATTAATTGATCACAATGGCCACCATCTTGTTTTCACTTTGAGGTTGGAACAAAACAAATATCTCAGCCCAGGGGTGACTTCTGAAGTAAAACTTGGGTGAGTTTTGCTCAGGTGGGCTTCCCTCTATCAAGCCATGCCTGTGGTTTAATGTAGGTGTGTCAAAAAATGGAGTTTTAAACTTTTAAATTCTTTGATTATGGTCCACTAACACTCTTTGATTGCAAGTATGCAAATTCTTTGATCGCGAGATTCTTTGATTGTGATCTTCGTTCGTGAGGAAGGGATGAGATAGCCAGATTTTTGGGTTAGGAAAAAAAAATATCTCAGCACAGGGGTGACTTCTGAAGTAAAACTAGGATGGATTTTTCTCAGGGGTCTTCCCTCTATCGAGCCATGCCTGTGGTTTAATGTAGTTGTGTAAAAAATTGAGTTTTAACATTTTTAAAATTTATTAAAGATATAAAATAATATTTGTAAAATAATGCAAAATAATAACATTATAATAACATATTTTATGATTAAGGATTTGTTCCCACAGCCCAACATACCCATACCTATCAGTGGCAGGCCATATACAACTCAGAGAATATGCAATAAGATGCATGCAGCCCCAGGTCTCATACAGCAGGGCATAGGAAGCATATCTGCCCTACAGTAGAGGAGGACATGATACCATAGGCGAAAAACTGTGGGGGAATTCTAGACTGCTTGGGATATACATAAGACAATTCTAGTAGTAGGTAAGAAGAAGTAGGTTGTTGGTTAACTAGGCTCTGCAGCTTATCCATTAAGTAGGGAAATGGGCAGACTAGGTGGACCAAGCGATCCTTATCTGCCATAAAATTCTATGTTTCTATGAATCATAACATAATGACAGGATTCAGAGTGGGACATACACTGTAATATCATACTATATCATGTATTACATTGCACATGCATGCCAGCACCCATGCTACATACTACAGACAGTGTCAATGAAAAAGGTGGTTTCTGTTAAGTGCTGTTCAGTACAACTGCCACCACATTTCCCATGACATAGTTACCCACTCTGACACAGCACCCATGTCAGTGTGCTAGCACACGCCCTTGGTGCCATGACTACACTAGCCACAGTGAGTCCTATATTTTACAGGCCAATGGGGTCATCCACTGAGACACTAGTCCCATACACTTTGCTTGCTTATATAAGGCTATACAGCTGGGCTGGTCCTATAGGACACAGTGGAAACAACAGGGTCAAAAAAGGTACAAAGCACAGACCCTCAGAGACAGTAACCGAGTGGTATATAGTAGTATCATGGAAACAGTAACAGACATAAGAAACAACAGTAATCATACATAACAATTATGGTATACCTATTACAGTTCATGTGTTTGCTGCTGTGAGCATAGACCAATCAGAATACAACAAATATGATAATGTCACTACTGGCATTCTATTGTCAACAAAATGACTGTTCTAAGACCAGTCATTTAATTGAGAATAAAATGACTTACAAGTTTGCAAAGGAGTAAGTGGTTTGCAACCCTGGCTTCTGAGTGGAGGAAAGGTCCACATGTAACATACACAGTGCAATCTCTGTTATCCAAACCTCCATCATCAGAAACTGAAGGTGTGTGAAATTAACAAATCCAAATTCTCAGAATTTACACAAAAGTTCAGGAATGTTCATGAAATGTTGTGAAACTAATTGGAATTTTCTGACATTGCTTAATTGGTCATAACCTGGTCTGTGTTAAAGCTCAGGATCTACTGTTTGGCACTAATATTGTATGGTACAGGCTCCAACAGCTTTCCAGGTTGCAGGACATTTGGATCTAGGGTAGGGAAGTTATATGGGCTCAAAATATAATTACATAATATTCATGTGAAAATGTCTGAAAATATTTCTGTGTTTATAACTTAGCCACCTTTGGAGCTGAATAATTGAAAACTTAGATGTATACTTTCTTGGAAGATTCATAGAAACTGCTGAATAGAGACTGTAAGGTTTAGCAAGGACCTGCCTCCCAATACAACTTCCATTGCCTTGTTTCTGAACCCGGGTCATCAGCATGGCAGCATGACATTCTGATGCTGGACCATGGTGGTTACCTTAAAGCCCAACATTTAGGGTCAGTGAACCTAACAACATTGATGATATTCTGTTCTCTAGCTTTAAACTGATAGGGACTTAAAAATCAGCAGTTAAAATGTCTGAATGTTCAGAGACTTATAACTCAGCTATTTTTACAGACAGAAATTGGAAACATGCTACACTTCTGTATGGGCACTGGGACAGTTGGCATACCAAATGTGATGCTGGTTGGACAAATAATTTTAAAAGTATATGGAAATAACCAAAATCACAATTTTGGCAACATTTCACAACATTTTTGTTCACGTTTTGCAAACTTTCACTGAAGAGAAATCAGCATTTTGCCAGAATTCCAATGGCAGAACATAAATTTCACCCATCACTATCATAAACTACCTGTCTAAAAAAATCTGTCTTTGTCACTCAGCCAGACCTCTACAATGTATGACACTGCAGCCACTGCACTTGGTCACCAATTTTATGCAAAAAACAAACAGCTGATGGTTGGTAACTCTAAAAAAACTACAGTTTACCCACTCAGCTCATTTTGTAAGTTCCTATGTCAAATGCCTGTTTAATGAAAATGCAATATCTTTCACAGTACCTCAGATGCTTTTAGTACTGGCACAGTCAGAAAATGGTGAGCATGCCATAACACAAGAGACCAAATATAGAATCAGCAAGCCCACCATCACAGGCATTAGGAACTTCACTAAAAAACTTAAAAAACTACACTAAATATTTGGATTTTCTATGGACACCAAATGGCTCCCCTAACTGTAACCATCTCATAGTAAATGAAACAAAGTTGGTATCACAATTTAGCATTATGCTTATTGTTGGTGACTGTAACTTCCCTGGGATAAAATGGAAGAGAGAGAAGTAGTAGGATCTACTCCCAAAGAAGATTATTTCATCTCAACATTAAAGAAAGTAATCTCCATCAGCTAGTTTCATCTTCTACAAGATCAGGACACATACTTGATCTGATAATCACAGATAATGCAGACATTATTAATGATGTTAATTTAACTCCCCTTTTCTAACTGTGATCATAACTCTCTGTTACCTTGTCAAGTTCAGCAAATCCAGAGAAAATAAGAGGAAATCATTCAAATGCAATTGTAATTAGGTAAACAGAGAATAAATCAAAAATTATAGAAAAAAATGGAATTGGGTATTATAATTAGATGGTAAAGGGGCAAATGAGACATTGGGCAAGATACTCAAATAAATGTGCAAGCACTGTGCAACTGTTTGTGCTGCTAGCTGCACACTCGAGCAGACTTGATAGATCATATGACCTGTATCCGATGGTGGTTTCATATGTTCGTATGACCTGGCTGCTGCTATATTCAGTCACATAGCATGCAGCACTGTCTGAGTGAATATCAAACCGTGTCTGCATGGCACCGATTGCAACTGTGCAGCCCTGATATGGACCTGGGCTGTATATAGCCCACAGGGAATAGTGCTACCTGAAATGGGAATGTGTCAAGACTCCTGTGGGCTATATTCAGCCACACCAGGTAAATGTACCCTTGGGGCATGCCAGATGCTAAAGAGCCATTTGCATGCCAATTATGGGCTCATTTTCATCGGGTAGCAGCCCCTTCATACTGTATCAGTACCACTAACAAACTGTCAGCTCTGGGGGTCTAGTGCGACCCCCAGTTCATGCCTCTGAACATATTTTATTTATTTCATTTTTGTTAACCAGGTAGATGCACTAGACAAGAGATTTTTCCTATATTCAGGCATGACCCGGGAGGGTTACACATCAGAAACAGCAGATGCATAGTGCCACAACAGAATACAAAACATCTAGTTGGAAGGAAAATACAGTAACACATGACAATTTTGAATATGTGGCACATTCAGGAACAACAAGTACAATATTCATAGCATGAGGATAAACAGTAATCATAGTTACATAAACTTTTATAGAGTTTTGAAAACAGTATAATTGATTGAAGAAATACATATACAGCAAACACTGGGGGTACATAAGTGCTGAGAGGAAGTACCACTCTCAAGGTGGAAGATCAGTGGTAGTAGTGCAAATGAGTGGAGACAAGCAAGAGGTAGAGCAGGAGCAGTGACCTGAGCTAATAAGGTGAGTTCTTAAGCTTTTTTGAAAGGCACTGTGAGTAGCCGATTGTTTAACATAGAGTGGAAGTGTGTTCCATGTTCTAGGCACTGATACGGCAAATGCAAGTTCACCCTTCTTAGTGAGACATCTAGGCATAACAAAGGAAGCATTTTCAGTAGATTTTAGCGTATAGAGCAAGTCAGGTTGTTTTAGTAGAGTTACAAGGGACCTTGGAGAACTAGTCCAGGTTAATTTATCGACCAAACAACCAGCTGTGTACAGAGTATTTAGGGGTGGGCAAAAGTTATGAATTCCACCTTGGCAGAACTTTCATGGAATTTTGGAAATTCTGCAAAAGTGTTCGTACTTTTGCCTATTGTGAGTTTGGAAACTTCCGACCTTTTCCTCCAAATTTTTACTGTTTTCCACTGAATTTTTGTTCTGCACTGCGTAATTATACATTAAAGTGTGGAATTTATTCCAGCCACAGTTTAATGTATTTAGTGATGCAGCCCCCCCAACTCACCAATTGCTGGTCCTGGCCTTGGTTTCTTGTGCCCCCCTCCCCACTGATCACCATCCCCATATAACAAAAATTGCTGTGTCCAGTTCCCCCACCCACCCGCCATTCATTCCTCTATATACAAAATAATAATGTCCTCAAACTTCATTCCCTACTGTGTCTAGTGCCCCCCACTGATCTCTGGCCCATATAAAAATATCCTCATTCCCTGGTGTCTAGTGTCCCCACCTGCTGATTGCCGGCCCCATAGAAAAAATAAACATTTTGGTGTCTAGTCCTCCCCAGCCATGGATCGTCTGGCCATATAAAAACAATTCTATATTCTTTTTTCATTCCCTGGTGTCTAGTGGACCCCCCATTCTGCCACCCTGGCAGGTAGTCCATCACCACCCCACTCCCCCCATCCTAACTCCAAATGGGAGAGCAGCACAGGCCCCTTTCTCCTCCATGGCTGGCTGCCACCTGGCTGAATGAATGAGCACACATGCTCATTCATTTCAGCTCCCAGTCATCTTACAGCATAGTTTTCAGGGGGTAGAGGAGGGGAGGGACCAGTTCCAGTCACCTGCAGGGTGGTAGGATGTGGGGGAATTACCTTGTGGGTGCCTCTGAGGTCCACAACACCATTCCCTTCCATTCTGCTACCCCCGTGAGTGACCAGAACACCCCCCTTCCCTTCTCTACCCCCTGACAACTGTCCTGTAAGATGACCTGGAGCTGCAATGAATGAGTGTGTGCTCGTACAAGCACAGGCTCATCCATTCAACTCAGTGGGCTGCCAGCTTTGAAGGAGAGAGGAGGGCTGTGCTGGGTCACCCGCTCAGGGTTGGGAATAGATGGGGGGAGAGCGGGGTGGTGATGGACTACCTGCCATGGCGGGAGAGTGTGTGGGGGTCCACTAGACACCAGGGAATGAAGAAAGAGTAATATTTTTTTTTTATATGGAGAGATGATCGGCGACTGGGGAGTCTGGACACCAAAGAGTTTTTTTTTCCTATAAAGCCAGTGATCGGGTGGTGGGGGGCCACTAGACTCCAGGGAATGGGGGTATTTTTTATATGGGGCCCGCCATCTGGGGGGGCACTAGACATACAGGAATGAGGATTAAGAATATTATTATTTTGTATATGGAGGGGTGATTGGCGGTTGAGTGGGGGGAGTGGACACAACAATTTTTGTGATATGGGGCTGGCGATCAGTGGGGGGGGCAGAAGAAACCAGGGAACAGGGGACAGCGATTGGCAGGTGTGAGGGTTAATGAATTAAACTGTGGGGGAAAAGTCGCAGAACTGAACACTGATAGTGATCAGTTCTGCAGATTTTTTTCCCTACAGTTTAATACATTAACCCACATTTCTTACATTTATTCTGCAGTTTTTAAGCAGAATTTCCACAAACGTTGACAAAATGATTTCTGAACTTTCGTGGAAATGAAAGTCTGACTTTCACAGAAATTTTGCTGGTGGAATTTTTTTTTCACACACCTCTATATGTATTTACTTCCTGGTAATCTAATATGACACCTCCATTGCTCTTTTGAGCATCCATATTGATTGCCTGGTGATCAAGAGTGGTACCTCTCCATTGCCCATTTCAACATAGTAAATATGCCCTGGTGTCCAGTGGTCCCCCCCATCACCTGCTTACATAATTACAACAAAGCAGTGGTGGTCTAATGCCTCCCACTCACATCCCACCTCCCTGCATCCCCCCTTACCCAGGTGGCCAGAGTTCCTCAAAGCTTAACATGGCAACTGGCACAGCTCTCCTTTCACCTCTTTGGGCAGACACCATATGAGTTGTCACTGAGCATCCGTACAGTACTTACTGTATATGGGGTTTGAATATGGAACGATAGGGAACACAACCACAGGACATACTAGACAACTTCAATTAAATATGTTTAAACCTTAGAAGCATAGAAACTACCATACTCAAAGGGTGATCAGAATATGGAATCTCCTTCCACAAAACATTGTGAGTCTAGCAAAATAACTATTTTCAAAAATAAAAGTGAAAAAATTAGTAATAGATTAGAACATTCTGTTTATAAACCACTGAGATATGGGGGGAGGGTCAGCCTCGATGGGCCTCATAGTCTACTTCTGCCTCTTGTATCCTAGAAAACCCTATTAAAAGGGAAGCTACAATAATTTTTAATGGCCATGGAGGGAATTTTTGTTACAGAGAAGTGCAAAAACATTAAGATCTTTCAAGAGTACAGTAGTAATGCTGCTATCCTTTTGTGGTTTCTGCAGGAGAGAGAAAGGAGAATGCCGATCTATGGCCTGTGGTCCAGTGTTGTCAGAAAAGGATATGATATTCCATATAAAGCTGGATGTCAGTCTTCTTTTGTCACCAGCAGTGGCTGGTTTTATTGATTTATTAAACGAATACATGACATCCATCAGCTGTGTTTGGGTGGGAGACACTGAGTGCTGCTTATGATAGTGTAGCACCTTTTACAGATTTATTTATTTATTTGAAAATTGATAACCAGTAAAGGAACACTGCATCTAGGCCCATTTACAGGTGTGACCCAGGGGCAGATAAAATGGGTACACAGCACAACAGTACAGTGACTAAAATTAGGAAAAATTACAGACACCTTGGAAAAGTACAGTAATGGTGTAAAACAGGCAGCAGGAATAAAGTGTTAAGTAATAATGAGATACATAAAATCTAGAGCATGTATGATATGAGATGTGAGAGTCCTTGATACTGGATTGGATTTATAATGCTGACAAGACCAGATTATTCTGGTGATGTTTACCAGAGAAAATACTGTTTGATGACACAGTAAAAGAAGCTCCCAGATTAAAAAAACAAAAAGACAGATTAACAATCCAGAGCTGCACTAACACTACTGGTAGCCACAAACCATACCCCCTGCTTATTGATAAATACTGAGATCCATGGTGCATCCACCACAGTAACGTGGCTAATTTGTCTGTGTGTTATGAATCCCAGAAAAATGACTGGATGGCTGCCACAATTGTTCTACTTGCACACAGATGACTTTGTGTAAAATGTTTAAGGTGTCAACATGGTGTAGTTGGTAACACATTCGCCTCTAGGTCAGAAGGTCATGGGCTGTAGTCTAGCATCAGGATTGGGCTCATACCATAAAAAAAAAACACTGCACGCCAGTGCACTACTAAGGGGGATGTCTTACTGTAAGGGTGTGCCATCCTTTGGATGGCAGGATAAACCAAGGTCCCGTCTGCCTTTTTTGGTGGTTGCTCAGGTGGACATCAAAGTTAAAATGGTACTTCTCAATAAGAATAGGGGAATTTCCATGGTGGCCAAATTTAACCCATTCACTAAAAATACAACCAGCAGTTTAATCTGGTTCATTTTCGGTTGGTTTGCATCTGTATTCTCCCATACCCCACCACTCCTAGGAAGAGGCTGAGGAAAGGCAGTATTGTCTAGCCACCCTGGTTTAACAAGATAACAGCCCAAAGGGGCTGCAATGCATCCTGGGACCAATGCAGTCACGGGGAAGCAAATGCAAGTAAAGACTTATTCTCTCTCGGTGGAGGCACCATGCTATTCTTATTTTTTCTGGGACAACCCCCCCCCCCAACTGCAGATGAAAGAATGAATCCAACCCCTCAACCAAGTGGGCTCTGTACACCAGACTTGGTTTGAACCCATATACAGGGGGGCCAGGGATCACAAATGCATTGCTTGCTTATGCAAGCTACTATAAATAGTGAACATTTTGTAAATGTTATACTTTCACTGAAAATTGGCTGTGTGGATTCATACATCTCTAGAATGCTACTGGAACATTCAATGGGGGTCTGCAAGAGTCTGCAAAAGTCACTGTCATGCTCCCACAAGCACACATTCCTCCCTTCTCTGTTCTGCAGCATCACACAATTTTACTGCCCTCCTGCCTGCTTTAAGATACCGTTAAATGCTGTTCACTAGTTAACTAGTATGATAATCACAATTCTCTGACACTTTATAACTTTACTAAACAAAATTGTTATTTTGGCAAAACAAATAGCTCTCTGATCCATATCAGCTGAGGAAGTTCTGGGGAAATGGCCCTGAGGCATAGACCGCACAAGCAGTTCTTAATGCTAAACATTGATGATTGGGTACTGCAGGTCATATAGATTGCACCTCCTTAAAAAGTGATCCCAAAAAATCACTATAGCATGACACTGAAGTGTTGAGATGTTTAATTTAAGCCATGTTCTGAGGATCAGCTTCACATGTCAAAATTGCTGTTTTTGGTGCTTATGCTGAAAGCCAACTTGCCATTAGATCATCCTTATTGCCAACAGCAAATCAATATGAAAAGCATAACAATATCTTACATTAAACAGTTCACCATTAGCATCCACCTGTGCATAAAGAAATGACCCAATACCACAATGAATCCCATGATATACCTGTGGTATCTTGAATAATTTAATTTTCGACAACGTACTTTACAGTCACACAGTAAACTATAGATACTAAAATCCCCGTGGCTAGCTGCTGCAAGTAACTTGTCTGCATTTATTCTGCTGGCCTGGAATTGTGTTTTTACTTACTGAACTGAGATCCATAATGGTGCCAAACATTCTTGCCTCACTACCATTTCATAAAATATGATCAGCTACCAGCGGCTGCACATTTTTTCATCTTCCTCTCTGCTCCTCTGAACCCCAACCTCCACTCTACAATGGAAAACATGATAAGCAATGTGCTGTGTAAATCAGACTGTTTTGAGCTGTGCTCCTCCATTAGTCACTATCACCTTGTGTCAGGGCTCAGTCCTTCATGGCTTGGATAGATCACACTCCACTCCAGGCAATCCCAATCTAGCAGCCCAGTCATTAGCTTTGTCATACTGTTATTTAATGCTGGTGGAAAAGAATAGTTTACCCACAAAAAAAACCCACTGGTAGCACTACTGAAGGGGTAGATGAGTTGTCCTTTTTGTTGAAATGTCTTTTGCGCATAGTGCTGCTTACTTGTCATGGTCTCTCAGACTCATTGTTGATGCCTTCTTGCTCCAAATCCTGTTCTCCACCTAACAATGTGAATAGCAGAGATAACTGCCCACACAGATAAAAACTGGGTCATTTTTGCAACAAATTTTAACATAAAAAAATTATTAGACAGGAAGACAGATCCTAGGCTGAGCCTGTTTGAATTGCCCTCTAAAGGAAAAAAAAAAGATCCCTTTGCCAGACAGACAAAAGCACCTTTTAATTTGTGATTTTGTCTTCATAAAAAAGGTAAATATGTGCTGCCCCTCCCTATTTCTCAAAGAAACACACATTACTTCTCAGCTGCTTCTGCTGCTATTGACAAAATGGAGATTGATACCAGCTGCCAAGAATTCAGCGACCTTCTAAAAAGTAGGAAAAGTTCATAGGGGGATGGCTGGGCAGCTGTTGAACCAATCACACCTTGTGGAACCAGAGGAAGAGCAGATAGACAAACCAGTCATTACACACAGTATGACACAGGCATTGTTGCACATGACAAGCAATTAATACATCACCTCTCTCCCACACCGAACAACAAACAAGTGATACTTCACCACCATGGACCAGATAAGCAGCACAGTGTGCATGAAATATTTTGTAAGTTGAAAATGATGTTTGCACTGGTATAAAAATAGGAAATGCATACTGCACATGCATGAAACAGTCCAATCTCAGAGGAGCTCTCATAAATCATTAGCACTGCAGGGGCTTATCTTCAGGTGCACTTTGCATAGTTATAAATCCAGCCCTGGTGCAAATGAGGTAAACAAAAATAACTTTACCAGTCTAAATGAGCACAGGTTGAACTAAATTATAAAGCAACAGCTACAGCAAGGGGCCAACAAGGGTGTAATCAACAAGGAAGATGAAGACAGCATGACATCATAAGTGTCAGACAGCATGCATGATGATGAGTAGGTAGCAGTGGTGGATGAGTGATAAAGATGAGATGGAAGCAGTGTGAGATTCAAGTCATCAGCTGCAGCTGTGGCACTCAGGTGATATAGATCCTACCAATGGCCATGTAGGAAACTAAATATTTAGCATTTTATTTGTGGCTTATACTGTACTGTACAGTAATATCTGGGTTTGGCGTAAGCTAACTCATTCAGAAATACAACACTCTGTACAATGCTACATAGTAGAAGCTCTTGAGTTTGCATTTCTCATGTGAGCTGTGTGAATTCCACTGCTTTAGGGTAGTTTAAGCCAAACATTGGTGTTCTTTTAGGAAGCCCAGATAGTGGATAAACTTGATTGATCCTTTGTATGTGTCAGTGCTTAGTTGCCAATGCTTACATACAGTAGATAGCAGTCTTTGGTCTAATTGATTCAGTCAATCATAGTCTGCACTTTAGATGATAAATCCTTAATTGTACATGGCAAACTATGCCAACGCTGCTGATGTGCCCTTCTGCTAAAAAAAACACATGGCTTGGCAGTCAGGGTTGTTCTAACTAGGGTATCTTCCTAGCCAATAATTCTAAATAAAGCAAACAATAAGCAAATCTTTAGGCCCTATCTTTCCACAAGTTCTGAAAATCTTGATGTGTGTCTTGTTTCAGTTTTATTTACCTTTGGGATTTAACACTGTCATTGAAGGTATTACTGATTCAAGATTTTATTCTGCTGTGCTGCTGCCATAACAGTCACATTGCTTGATATCCTGGTTGACAGACTCTGTAGAATCAGTACTACTATGAAGCACATCTGCATTAATTTCATTCCCAGCTCATGTGGAGTGCCCCGTCATGTGGCATACACTGTTTCTTGTTATCTTCTAACTATTGTTTTTTCCTTGTTTTTTTTTTCCTTGTACTGTATGGAATTATCTTCTCTTACTGGTCTTTCAGATGCATCTATCTTATTCTGTGTTGCTGTGTTTGCTACTGCCACTATTATTGGTACTTGTATTTCTAATTTACTTTTTCCTCTAAACATCTTTTGTTGGAACTTTTAAGTCATAATATTAGGCTAATTCCATTATAAACAGAGTAACATAGAATTTGTCGGCAAAAAAGGATCACTTGGTCCACCCAGTCTACCCAGGCTGTCCCTGCCTAGTCTATGTCAGCAGACCCAAACTGGTCTCCGGCAACCCTCCCTCTTTTCTTGCACATTTCTTAATATTCCTCTATGTCTATCCCACACATGCTTGAAGCCACCTACTGTTTTCTCCTCCATCACTTCTGCTGGAAGTCCATTCCAGGTGTCCATTACTTTTTCAATGAAGTAGTACTTCCTCACATCCTACATAACCCCCCCCAGCTTCATCAAATGCCATCTAGTTTTCATGTTCTCCTTATTTGAAAGAGACTCCTCTCCTGCACCTGGCTGTTAGCCACCATGAGGTACTTGTACATCTCTCTCATATACCCTCTTGCTCTTCTGTCTTCCTGAGTGTACATGTAGAGATCCTTCAGCCTCTCCTCATAGAGCTTTTGGAGCAAGCCATGAATAGTTTTAGTTTTCCTCCATTGGACTGCCTCCACACTATCTATGTCCTTTGTGAGGTGTGGCTTCCAGAACTGGACAAAATACTCTGGGGGGGGTCTGACCAGTGATTGATATAGTGGCAACAGCACCTCCATCTTCCTGCTTGAGATACCTTTACTATGCATCTAAGCATCCCAGTGTCCCCACCACTGCTTTTTCACATTGCCCTGCCACTTTGAAAGCATTAGATGTGTTAGCCCCAAGATCCCCTTCCCTGCTTAGTTACTAACACTTCCTCCCCACCATCCTGTACTCAGTTCTTGTGTCCTTATGCCCTAGGTGCACAAGTTTGTACTTTATTGTACAGTACCCCAACTGCCATACTCTTGGCCACACCTTGAGTTTCCCCATGATCCCTGTGCATCTTTCCACCGCTTCCTTATTTCCAATTCCCACCATATTACAGATTCTGGTATCATCTTCAAAAAGGCATACCTTTCATTCCAGTTCATTTGTAATGTCACATATGAAGATATTGAAGAGGACTGGTCCCAGTACTGATCTCTGTGGCACCCTGCTGGTCACTCCCCCCATAATTAGAGTGACTGCTCTTAACCATCACCCTCTGTCTCATATCTGTAAACCAGTTTCTAACCCGAGTCTAACCCAATTCTAATGCAATTCATCACTTTGGATCCCACCCCTAGGCTATTTAATTTCTTAATCCGTCCCCTGTGTGTCACAGTGTCAAAATCCTTGCTAAAGTCCAGATAAGCCACATCTACTGCCATCCCCTAATCTATTTCCCTGGTCACCCAGTCAAAGAACACAATCAAATTCCTTGCCGTTTTTACTTGCTTATTGTTGCCTTCACTTGGGCTACTGTTCTGCTTATCTTGGTTTTTTTTTTACTCCAGTAACGTTATAATGCAGGAACTGATTTTTGTCTATCCCTGTAGCTTGGGGGAGGAGTGCTAATTGTTTGGCCTTGGGCATCAGCTATGTGATAACTGGAGGCTGGGCTGAGTCACATTTGTGGTAGCAGGTTACTTTTTGACTTCTCATAAGATGCTAGAAAGGGAAGGAACCAGATTTATTTCAGTGCAGTAACTGCTCATATCTGCTTTTATTACTTCTTTTACTGCTTATTGTTGATTTCTCTTGGTAGCAGGTTGATTTTTTTACTTCTTTTAAGGGGCTAACATGGAATTGTTTGGGGCCTTTTGGAAATTAGAAACCTATGTTGGTGTGATTTATGTGAGGCTAATATTTCTTTGAATTAGAAACCTATTTCTTTAAATGTCATACCTATTTTGGTGTGCTTTAACGGGGCTGTTATTTCTTTGCTGTTTTTACTTGCTGCAAATTTTTGCCCACTCCACCACCCCACCCCACTGTTAATTAAATGCCCTGTTAAATCTGATAGACAGGAACCAAGCACAGTGACTAGAAGAGGTTGTTGAGTAGGAGGGGCATAAGGTGGAGTAAGCCTGACCTCAGCACAGTAAGTTGCAGTAGCATAAAAGTGTAGTCAGCTTAGGGGCTACCGTAATATAAATTACAAAAAAATAAAAAAAATGACATCAAGTAAAAAAGTTAAAAAAAAAAAAAAAAAACCACAGGTACCTAGAAGGAGAGCTCCACATCTAGGGTGAACCAGAAGGAGGGATTCAGAAACAGACAACTAGTGTAATAGCTAACAGACAAATAGTGTAGTAGTGTAATTACACAAATAGAGTAATAGTTGTATAAGTGCAAAATAATGTGGGGAGTGGTGCAATGCAGTGGATGTGGGGCAGCTGTATTCAGGCAGACCTTCAGGATGCTGAGGTGCTGCCCTATCTGCAGGCATCTCTCTGGACTGTGGGATGAGGTAGCCAGATTCAAAGCAGAGATAAACTGGGTCAGGAGTACCTTCACCCCCATCCAGGGATGACCCAGTCCAATGCTGCTGCCTCAAAGGATACCAAGAATGAGGAGCACTTGGACAACAGTGGGCTGGGGGAGGGTTAGAATGGTCAGGCAGAGGCACATCCCAAATCCTATTCCACTCCAAAACTTATATGACACACTGGGAAACAGGGACAACCAGACAGAGGCACCAAGAGAAGTGGAAGGGAAGGATGTGGAGGTCAACCTAGGAAGTGATCTCAGTGGGGGGAGCAGTGGACCCCAGTGGAGGAGGAGGAGGCACTGAATCCTGGTGGGATACTCTATCATATGGAGGATCAAGCTAGGAACATGCGAGGGGGAGGAAAGGGAAGTGAGGTGCCTTCTAGGTGCTATGGCATGGAGGGATAGGAGGAAGATCCTGGGGATCACTGGGAAAGCAAGATGGGAGGGAGAGCTGGATGTAATTTTATGCCTAGAAACTAATGATCTGGCAAATAGGGAGCCTAAGAAAATTCGGGAAGAGTCTAGAAAATTGGGGAGGGCTCTCAAGCAACTAGCTATATTTGTCACCTTCTCAGAAGTACTACCTGTGAGAGGAATGGGGCAGCATAGGGGTGCATGCACCAGGAACTTTAACACATGGTTGAAGAACTGGTGCTGCAAGGAAGGGTTCAGATTCACTGATGACTAGGGACCCACCTGGAGGGATGGGGGCTTGTTTAAGCCTGACAGCCTGGATCCATACTGGAAGGGAATCCAAGCACTCAATGAAAAGTTTAAATGCAACATGGACAAGCATTTAAACTAGCCAAAGGGGTGGCAGGTCAGCAAGGAGTGTACCTAATTGTCCATCCCCCATAACTAGCAGTGGAACCAGAGAACAGGAGGAGGAGATATCACTATACAGCAATGTTCAAAAGATGGAGATAGGCATCCAAGGGGTAGATTGACAGAAAAAGGACAAAATACAATGGAAGGGCAGACAGCAGGGAGAACCAGGGAGGGAGGGAACTGGATAGGAACAGCAAAACAGACCAGAGAGGTCACATCATGGAAAGCCATGTGTGCCAGTGCCAGGAGGTTTAGCAACAAGATGAAGAATCTGGAGGCTGCCATGGCACAGTCAGAACTGGACATTGTGACCATCACAGAGACCTGGTGTAATGATAATCATGACTGGGAGATGGCCATATCTAGCTACAGCATATTCAGAAGAGGCAGGGCACACAGGAAGAGAGGAGGAGGCGTGGCACTTTATGCGAAGATGGCATAAAGGCCACAGAGATCCAGGTGGAACAAAATGGTGGGGGGAAGATAATGTGGGTTAAGCTGGAAAGTAAAATGGGGTCAGCCATCTGCACAGGGGTGGTCTACAGACCACCAGCCAAGAAGGAAGAGACAGATAGACAGTTAATGATAGCCATCCAAAGGATGGTGGACAAGAGGGAGGTGGTGCTGGTTGGAGACCTCAATATTCCAGTTATGGACTGCAGCCTCCTAGCAACAGCATCAACTTAGAGCAGATTTATCCTGGACTCCCTTCAGGGTGCCTTGCTTAAGCAACTGATCATGGAACCAACTTGGCAGAAGGCAAAACTGAACCTCATGCTCACAAACAGGAACAGGGTGATAGGATTAACAGTGAGGGAGCACCTGGGGAGCAGTAACTACTGTTCACTGTGGTTTGAAATCACAGAAGAAGCAGAACCAAACTGCATAAAAATTACTATCTTGGATTTTAGGAGGGCAGATTTGGGGAAAATGGGGACATGCTTGAAAGAGGCGCTAATAGGAATGTGGAGAGAATCAGGGGTGGAGGAACAGTGGGCAATATTTAAAACAGGGATTACAAGAGCAACACAATTATGCATTAGGCAGGTTAGCAAGAGAAAAAGGAAGAGGAGGCCATTGAAGGTAGCTGAGAAAGTGAAAGCCAAAAAGATTGCATTCAGGCAATACAAAAAGACATAGGAAGAAGGGGATAGGGAGAAGTACCAGGAGAAGCAAAGGGAGGCAGGGAGATCAGTATTGGAAGCCACAGCTTAGATAGCAGAGCACATCAGAAAATCAGTGGTAAGAAAGGACAAAACTGTTTATAGTACATAAGTGAAAAAAGAAGGGTGAAGGAAGGGATAGTGAGACTGAAGGGGGAGGAAGTGGGCAGCGTGAAGGATGACAACAGTAAAGCTGACATACTGAGCAGATATTTCTGCTCAGTTTTTACTGAGAAGAAGAGGGTAAACAGGCTCGGAGGGAGTACAAGGAGTGGGAAGGGCACAGAAATTGACACAGGTCCCTTTATATGGGAAAGGGTCCTAAAGGAATTGGAAAGAATAAGAGCTGATAAAGCAATGGGGCTGGATGGGGTGCACCCCAGGATCCTAAAGGAATTAAGATAGGTGGTGGCTGAACCTCTGGCAATCCTGTTTAGCCAATCACTGGAAACAGGGGAGGTACCCAAAGACTGGAGGACATCAGATGTAGTCCCCTTATACAAAAGTGGGAACAAAGAGAAAGAGGGGAACTATAGACCAGTCAGCCTGATCTTGGTAGTGGGGAAGATCATGGAAGCACAACTGAATGAGAGATTAGTGCAACATCTGGTTGCCAGTGGACTACAAGTCCCAAGGCAGCATGGTTTAACCAGGGGAGGTCATGCTAGACCAATCTCATTGAATTTTTTGACTGGGTGACAAGGGATGTGGATCAGGGAAGGGCAGTGGACATGGCGTACATGGACTTCAGCAAGGCCTTTGTCACTATGCCACATAGAAGGCTGTTAAACAAACTGGGGAATATGGGAGTGGACAGGACAGTAGTGCAGTGGGTGGGTAATTGGTTGGGTGGCAGGACACAGAGAGTGGTGGTAAATGGCTGTCACTCCACAGAGGAAAGAGTGACCTCTCTGATGACCTCAATGTAGGGAAACAGTGCGATAAGGTGGCAGGTAAAGCAAATAGGATGCAGGGATGCATAGGCAAGGGCATCACCAGCAGGAAAAGGGAGGTCATAATTCCACTATACAAGACACTAGTGAGGCCCCACCTGGACTACAGTGTCCAGCTTTGGAGACTGTACCTATGAAAGGACATAGACAGGATGGAGAATGTTCAGAGGAGGACAACAAAGATGGTACAGGGATTGCATCACAAGTCCTATGAGGACAGGCTGAAGGACTTGAATATGTACTCACTGGAGAAAAGAAGGGAGAGAGGGGATATGACAAAGACATACAACTAGTACCTTACAGGGAGGAACAGGGTGCAGGAAACACCCTATTTTCCAGTGAAAAAGATGTTCCACGACTAGAGGGCATGGGATGAAGTTCGAGGAAGGGTGATTCAGAGGAAATGTGAGGAAGAATTTCTTCACAGAAGGGTGGTGGATAAGTGGAACACCCTGTTTGATGAAGTGGTGGGGGCTGAAACAATCACAGTATTTAAGAAAACATGGTATAGACATAAGGGAATCCTGGAGGTCAGGGGTAGGGGGCAACAGACTTCTAGAAAAACTTAGAGTAAACTTACAAGCTCAAATGGGCAGACTGTGTGTGCCATATGCCCTTATCTGCCAACAGTATCTATGTATAATTCACCTGACATGACCTCCCCCCATGAATCCAATATTTTCTTTTTTTTTTCCAATCGTTTAACAAGGTGAGACACACTAAGCTGAAAGCTTGTTTACAGGTGCAACCTGGGAGCACAGGAAAGTTAAGTGACTTGCTCAGGGTCACACAGTATGCAAGAGGGGGCTGTGGGATTCAAACCCAGGTCTCCAGATTTGCAGCTCAGAGCCTTACACCACTGCACTATACTGCCTCCCAAATCCATGCTGCCTTTGGTCATGCAGCCTATTGGATTCAAGATATCTGCCAAGCTTTCCTTTACCAGCGCTTTCATTAATTTCCCCACTACTGAGAGAAGCTCACCAGCCAATAGTTACTTGCCTTATCCCTGCTGCTGCCACTATGTAGAGGGACCACGTTGATTCTCCTCCAGCTCTCTGGGACCATGCCTGATCCTAGTGTGCTGTTGAATATGCTTATAAGAGACCATAATTGTTCTTCCCAGTCCTTTGGGACAATGCTTGATTCCAGTGAGCTATTGAATAAGGTTAGCAGCGGGGTATCTAGCTCCTTCCTGAGTTCTTTCAGTGGCCTTTGATATATCCCATCCAGCCCTATAGCCTTGCACACTTTCAGAGCTGCTTGTCCTTTCAGGACTCATTCCTCTGAAAATGGACTTCAGTCTGCCTCCCCTCCACTTTTGTTCCTGCTGATCATGTGCTGCATCTCCCATGGAGGTCTTCAAATACCAGCAGTATCCAGCACCATGTCCAAAATCTCCATGAGAAGTGCAGTAAGCTTAGGAAGTGACTTCTCTCGAACTTGTAAGTAAACATGCTAAATATTGTGGACAGTTTTGACAACTGTGTTCACTTGATGCATAATGAATTGTTTGGATACAAATTGTTAAAGCTATGTTTTTAGGGGTACATCATGGCTTGTAAATAATATTTTACTTTTATATATCGTTCTGAAATTTACTACTCAAGTCTTTCTCTCCTTGAAAAAGCATAACATATATGTGAAACCCTGGCATTTCAAAGTGGCCAGTTTAGATGAATGAAATAGAAAATAAACTGTGTGGATTTTGTTGTGTCGGATTCTTTTGTTCACTTCCCTAGAGTACCATAACGGTCTTGTTTTCATTTTGCTTTGGTTGCCTTAATTCTACATTCCCCTGTTTTTCTTCACCCTTTCTCTACCCTCCCTGGTATCCCCCCATACCCAGTTTCTGAAGCTGTCTCCCATTTTCTTAAAATCCACGCTTCTAAAGTTCTGGACCTCCATCCTTCTGTTGTTTGCATCTACTCTCATCTTGATTTTAAAGCACACTGTATGGTGATCACTGGTACATAGGAGACTGCCCATGTCTGCAATACTGTCCCTGTTCATAAGCACCATGTCCAGCACTGCCCCACCCCTAGTGGGTTCATTGACCAGCTGCCTGAAAAAGGCCCATTGTAGGGAGTCAGGGATGACCCTGCTCCTTGCCACAGCTGCACTTGGAAGACTCTAATCCACATCAGGAAATCTGAAGTCACCAACTAGTAGCACCTCCCTCAGTAGCCATTCTGATGATGTCCTCCCCTACTGTTTAGCCAAATCCTCTCCTTGTGCCGGAGGTCTGTATACCATCTCTTTACAGATAGAATCCCCAGTACTTGTCTCCAGGATGAACCACAGCACCTCCAGTCTTTCTTTTTCCTCGGGGTGCTGCTGCTCCTCTGTAGTCTTTATTCCCTCCCTCAGATATAGTAAACTGATCCCTTCTCTGCCTCTCCTGAACAGAGAGTAGTTTGGTAAGGCCACATCCCAGTCATGGCTGTCAGTGCACCAGACCTCTGCCATGGTTACCAAGTGCCAGTTAGCCTCCTCCATGAAGGCCTTCTTGTCTAGAATTTTATTTCCCAGACTCCTTGCTTTGGCACACGTGGCTTTCCATACCTTCCTCACTCCTGATTGCTGCCCTGCTTTCTTCCTCCCTACTACCCTTGCTGTTTCCCGAAGTACCCCCTGACCCTCCATTTCCCTTGTTGCCCTCTCTGTTACCCATCTTCTTTATTCCTTTCTTCTTGCTATCCTTATTTATAATATAACCCCCACCCCCCGGTCCTCTGCCTTGTCATCCCCCTTTCTTTCTGCACTCATGCTTTGGGGGGATTCCTTCCCTTAAATCCTCTCTTCTTGTTGCTTCATTGTCTGGGGGAGGCAATCTCTGACTCCTTTTGCATTACAGTCCCCCCCAAGCTAGTTCAGGTTCATCCTAGTAACATTTAAGCCTACCATTAAAGATTGTTGCCCTCCCTGGAAGGATCCAGGCCATCTACCCTATATAGGTCCAAATCCTGCCAAACTGGTATCCCATCCCCAGTGTAGCTGAAGACCTTCTCCTTGTGGTGTGGAGTGCCCTTTTCTCTTCTCAGATGTCAATCAATCAATCAATCAATCACTTTATTTAACCAGGCATAAACACCATTGAGCAAGCTCATTTTCAAGGTGGTCCTGGGCATTAATACAATACAGTACACTTCATAAGATTACAATTACAGTGGACAACGGTGCAAAACAAAAAAAAAGAAAAAACATTGTGAAGGTGCCAGTCAATATGGGCCTATACATACCGGTCAACATAATTAACATGCAAAGGTACATAATGATAAGCTTTACTGAAATGAGAAGAGACAATGATCCCATATAGTCTCCGCTATGTAAGAGCTCAGACCTAAATGATAAAAAATAAGGAGGTATTAAGGAATAGTGTAGAAATTGGGGTGAAAGAGTAGGCAGCCAAAAGGGAGACCAGAATAGGTAAAAGGTAGAAAATAGGCAGGGCCATCTTGGATTAAGGGAACTAGGCTTGTAAGTCCTAGGTTTCTGTTGTTAGGAATGGGGGTGGATGAGATACTTAGGCGTAAGATTTGAGAGTGGCACCCGGGGCTTAGGGGTCATCAGCATCTGAAACAGTTGCATGATTCCTTCAGATAATCCGTTAATAGAGCTTTGAATGTGAAAATGCTTGGAAGTGAGGATAATTTTAATGAGTCTTGCATAGTGTTCCAGAGTGATGGAAGTGAAAAGTTGATTGCTGCTGAGCCAAGGGTAGTTTTCACTCTAGGAATCTGGAAGCAGATTAAGGAGAAGCATCTCAGGCCATAGGAACCTTTAGCCTGTTTGAAGATATTCGAGATGTATGCAGGGAGGTTATCAGATAATGCTCTAAAAAACCAGAGGAGAGCATTCCTTTTTCTTCTAGTTGAGAGAGAGGTCCATCCCAAAACCTGGTATAGACGACAGTGATGTGTACTACGGGGTAGATTTAAGATAAATCTTAAAGCCCGGTGGTAAAGGGTGTCCAGTTTGTTTAGCATCGTTGACGGGCAATGACTGTAAAGGAAGTCAGCGTAGTCCAGCATATTTAGGAATGTAGTTTGTACTAGTCTCATTCTGGCTTCTAACGAGAGTAGGTGTTTAATGTGATAGAATAAACCTAATCGCTGTCTTAGTTTTTTTGAGGTTTCATTTAAGTGGCACAGAAAGTTGAGCTTGTTATCCAGCCAGAACCCTAGGTATTTAAAGGTATCACCTACTTCAAGGGGTTCATCTAAGAGTGTTCAGATCTGTGTGATATGTGGACATCCAGAAGTAGACTTTGGTGAGAGAATCATTGCTTTAGTCTTTTTGGCATTGAGGAGGAGCTTATGAGTGAGAAGGTTGTATTGGAGGGTGACAAAGTCTTTCTGTAAGTACTCATGGGCCAGATCCAAGGATGAATTTGTGGTATAGAGTACAGTATCATCTGTGAATAAGTGCACATTTGCTGTGGCCAGCTGCTAGTCCAGATTATTGATGTATATTGCAAAGAGGATAGGGCCCAGGATGGAGCCTTGTGGGACTCCTCGTAACAAGGATTTTTGTGGGGATAGATCTCCCATGGCTTTGACTTGTTGTAACCTATTGGTTAGGTAGCTGGTGAACCATTTAATGGCAGAACTATCAAGTCCGATGTTACTCAGTGCAGTAAGCATGATGGTATGATCCACAGTATCGAAGGCCTTACTTAGATCAAGGAAGAGGTCAAATACATGCTTCTTAGAGTCCAAGGCCATTTGCCAGTCTGTAGTTACTTTGGCAAGAGCCGATACTGTACTGTGTTTGGCTCTGAAGTTGGACTGAGCCAGGTTTAGCAACTTTTGTGAATCCAAATGTTCTCTAAGTTGGATGTTGACAATTTATTCAAGTAATTTAGAGAGGATGGATAGTATAGAAATAGGCCGGTAATTGTTCAGATCACTCGGATCCCCAGTCTTGAATAATGGTAGGATGTGGGCAGTTTTCCACAAGACAGGTAGCTCACCTTGAATCAGAGAGGTGTTGAATAAGTGTGTAATGGGGGCAGTCAGATAGGTATGGCCAAGTTTTAGGAAGTAAGGTTCAATATTATCTGCACCCGCACTCTTTTTTGTATCCAGAGAAAGGAGGAGGTCCTCCACTTGCTTGAACGTAATTGTGAGGAAGCTGAAGGGGGTGGGATGCGGTTGGTTATGGTTGTGATTATCAATGAAGCCAACAGTGTAGTCTCTTGCCAGACTAAGTTTGCTGATAGGTGAGGTGTCAAAGGCAAGTCCTGCAGTGGCAAAGTGATCATTAAGCTTTTCTAGTATAACAGCTTTGTTCGTATAGGTGGTACCATCAGACACAATTTTGTTTGGAAGGGGTGTTGCAGTGGACTGACCTTCGACTTCTTTGAGGATGTTCCAAAATTTGGCAGAGTTGTTTTTATTGTCTTCTAGTTCTTTTTGGAAGTACCTAGCTTTTTCTGACCTAATTAGCTTGGTACAAGCATTCCTAGTGTGCAGTTGAGCTAACCAATCAGCCTCCAGGTGGGATTTCCTCGCTTTTTTCCACCAGTAGTCCCTATTCCTAAGTGCTTTCTTCAGGATGGGAGAGAACCAGCCAGGAGTTTTATTTTTTGATTTGATCAGTTTTAGTGGGGCGTGTTTGTCTATTAGCCCCAGTAAGAGGCTGTGAAAGATGTTAAATGCCTCGTTAAAGGTGGGGGCTAGGTAGAAATCCTGCCAATGAATGTTGCTTAGATCTTTCAGGAAAGTGTACTGGCAGAACTTTTTCAGGCATCTTTGCAGTTTGAATTTGGAGGCCGTTTTTATTTGGGAAGGATGTCTGATGCAGGCAGTAGCGCAATGGTCGCTTATATCATTAAAGAATACTCCAGTATGCGAGACAGTGTGAGGTTTGTTTACTAGCATAAGATCCAGGAGGGTGATGCACTCAGGGTTTTTTCTGTTTGGTCTGGTTATAGCAGTCACCATTTGTAACAGACCGTTAACATCGCATAGATCCTTCAATTTCTTAGAGCTGTCATCATTCCAATTTAGATTGAAATCCCCCATTAGAATACACTCAGTATTAGCAGAGTCAAGAAGGTTTTGAAGGTGTGGCAGAAGTGCCCAGCCACCAGATGGTGGTCGGTAACATGCTGCCATAAGGAGTGATTTCTCACTGAAAAGTGATAATTTTAGAGCAAGGCATTCAAATTCCTTAGCCTTTGAGATACAGTCAAAGACTGTGACTGTGAATTTGCTTTTGACGTATATTGCAACATATATTGTATACAGTTAACACCTCAGCAAACACCACCAAGCATGCTACTTGCTTCATGCCCCTTTCCAGCTCCTTAAAATTACCTTGCAGTACCCCATCCTGTCCCTTGCCAGGTCATTTGTCCCTAGGAGGACAATGACATCTAGCTCCTTCCCATTTCCTGCTGTCCTATTGATCCTATGGATCCATTCTTCATCCATACAAGCTGAAGCTCAAGGGAGGCACTTCACCTTGCTCTCCCTCCCTCCCTCTGTCCACCACCAAGTCTATCCCTCTAATGATAGAGTCAGCATGAGGAACTGCTTCCTCCTTGACTGGAGGCCCCTTCCTCCCTCCTTTGTGCCTCCTGGTGAGTCTCTGTTCCTGTTCTCATCTTTCATTTCAAGCAAGGCCAATGCTGGTCAGATTGCAAATCAGTTTGCACCCTTTCCCATTGCAGAGGTTCAGGAACCAGACTTTGCCAAGGGGGGACTCCATGTCAATCAGAAAGCTATGGCAGGGCATCACAGTGGCACCCAAAGACAGTACTGGAAACAAATATAAAAAAGACATGTGGATCTTAGTGGTGGGAAACTGTGATCAGGGGTGTGGAATCAGCAATGGGTGGAGAAATGCAAGAAGAGAGGATGATTAGGTGCCTTTCAGGTGCTTCAACCTACTGGGACATAGAGCACATAGGGAGGATAGTGGAGAGGGTGGGTGGAGAGTTTGGGTGGTGGTTCACCTAGGAACTAATGATCTGGTGAACCAGTCAGTGGAAGCAGTGAAGCAAAACTTTCAGAGACTTGGAGACCAGTTGGCAGTGCATTCAGCCTCTCTGGACTTCTCTGAGGTCCACCCTGTGTGGGGCAGAAGGGGGAAGGTGGACAAAATCTGGGAGAAATAAATAGATGAGTTTAACTGGTGGTGTTAGGAAAAAGGGTTTCACGTTGTTGGTGACTGGAGAAGCTTCTGGAAGAACAGGCTATTCAGGTGCGATGGACTCCACCTGACAAAAAGAAGGGATCAGTGTACAAGGGCAGATGATTGATATCTACATTAGACATTTAAACTGACTATGGGGGAATAAAGGCCTAGGGGGACCATCAGGGCTGATGGGAGAAGGGGAACCTAGCTAGTACTCCCTCACATATGGGGACTAGAAACAAAATGACAATGCAGGAACATGCAGTCCAGATCCAAACTGAAGTAGGGCAAGTAATAGAAGAAAGGGGGTGATTCAAAAAGGGCGCTGCAGGTATCGCAGGACAAAAGGAATTAGGGAGGTACAAGTGCAGAATTCCCTGTATGTAACAAAAAATGCTTAGATGGTACCTGTAAAGAGTTCTGCCTCAATGCTAGGAGCCTGGGAAACAAAATTAGTGAGCTACGTACAATGGTAACAGATACTGCAATGGACCTTGTTGCCATCCCTGAAACCTGGCCATGGACAACAACAACCTCACAATGCCAGGATACTCACTATTCATGAGGGATGGAAGGGAAGGTGGGGGATGTAGCCCTTTACAGTATATCAGGGATGGCACTGAAGTAGTGAAAGATGGGAACATCAAGTGTGGTATGGGGGGGGCAAGCTTCTGTTGGTGCAGCTCACAGTGGCATCACAGAAGCATAGAAACATAAAAGCTGACAGCAGATAAGGACTGCAAGGCACATCCAGTCTGCCCATTTTTTCTACCTCATGAATGTCTCATAGGCTTGTACTCTGTCAGTGGACTATCTATTCATACTCATCTTTATTGCTCCCTTATGCATTTCCTATGCCTGTTTGAAGCCCTGCACTGTATTCATATCCACCACTTCCTGAGGTAGGCTGTTCCATGCATCCATCACCTTTTCTGTGAAAAAGAACTTCCTCACATTCCCCCTTATTCTACCTCCCTCTAATCTCATGCTGTGTCCTCTTGTTATTGCTATTTTTCTTATATTCAAACATATTAGACTCTTTCACCTTGTTAATGCCCCTAAGATGTTTGAATGTTCTGATCATATCACCTCTCACCCTCCTTTGCTCTAGGGTATACATATTGAGCTCCGTTAATCTGTCCTCATATGTTTTCTGATGCAGTCCCTGCACCATTTTGGTTGCCCTTCTCTGGACTGCCTCCATTTTGTTAATGTCCTTGTGCAGGTGCGACCTCCAGTACTGCATGCAGTACTCCAGATGGGGCCTAACCAGTGTCTTCAAAGAGGAATTATTACCTCCCTCTTACAACTTGTGATACCCCTACTAATACACCCCAACATCCCTCTAGCCTTACCTACTACTTTAGTGGTCTGCTTGGAAGATTTCAGGTCATCTGTGTTGATGATGCATAAGTCTCTTTCTTCCCTTGTGATTGTCAGCAACTCCACTCCCAAGCTATAGGTGGCTTCAGGGTTTCTCTTCCCTATGTGCATGATCTTGCACTTCTTTGCATTAAACTCCAGTTGCCACTCTTCTGACCACTTTGCCAGTTTATCCAGATCTCTTCTCATTCTGCCCACCCTATCTGGATTACCTAGTCTGTTGCAGATCTTGGTGTCATCTGCAATCAGACAAACCTTATCCTCCAGCCCATCTGCAATGTCACTGATAAAGATATTGAAGAGGATGGGCCCCAGACTGATCCCTGAGGTACCCCACTTGTGACTTGCATCTCTTCTGACTGTATACCGTTTACCTCCACTCTCTGTTTTCTGCCCAGCAACCAGTTTGCCACCCAGTTGACCAACTTCTGACCCACCCCGAGCCTACCCAGCTTATTAATCAATCTTTTATGTGGAACAGTATCGAAAGCTTTGCTGAAGTCAAGGTAGGCGGCATCAACTGCTCTCCCTTGGTCCACCACTCTGGTTATCTAGTGAAAGAAATCTATGAGATTAGTTTGATAGGACCTTCCTTTTGTAAACCCATACTGTCTTGGATCCTGTGCTCCTGTGGATTCCAGGTGTTGCTATATCCTTTCCTTAAGGCATGCCTCCATAATCTTGCCCACTACTGAGGTAAGACTGACTGGTCTATAATTCCCTGCCTCTTCCTTGCTACCACTCTTGCAGAACAGGATCACATGAGCCCTTCTCCAGTCTTCTGGGACCTTTCCTGTGCTTAGAGACTCACTCAACAGTTCTGATAATGGCTTTGCTAGTTCCACCCTTAGCTCCTTTAGTACCCTGAGATGTATGCCATCCAGTTCCATTGCCTTGTCCACTCTCATCATAGTGAGCTTGTGTAGGACCCTTTCTTCTGTGAAGGGACTAGTGCACACCTCCCTCCCCCACTGTGTCCATGGTGCTGAGCTGTGGACTCTGCCCTACCTTCTCTTCAGTAAATACTGAGCAGAAGTATTTATTTATGATAGATGCTTTTCCTTGGTCCTCCTCCTCACACTACCCTTATCCCTTTGATCTTAGCAATACCCCCTCTGGACTTTCTACTTTCACTAATGTGTCTATAGAAAGTCTTGTCACCTTCTTTTTCTGTTCATGCTAGTGTTTCCTTTGCCTGCCTTACTGCCTTCCCTGCTTCCCTTAGGGAAGTTTGGTATGCCTCCCTATCTTCATCCCGCTGCATTTCCTTATATTTCCTGAAGGCCAGCCTTTTGGCTCTGACCTTTTCTGCTGCTGTTCTTAAGAACTAAAGTGGTTTCCTTTTTCTTTTGCTCTTGCCTTTATCTCTAACACAATGGGATGTTACTTCAAGTATTGCATCATTAATGCTTGCCCACTTTGCCTGTACCCCCTCACCTGTATTTCTTCTTGCCAGGGCTAGCTGAACTCTGTTTTCCATCTTATCAAAGTCAGCTCCTCTGAAGTCCCATATGTTTGCCTTGAAATGGGATGATTTAGTTCTACTGGCCAATTTGAATCATACCATGTGATGGTCACTGGCCCCCTGGTGACCTTCCACCTGGAGAGCTGTGATCCTTTCCCTGTTAGTCAGTACTAGATCTAGGATAGCCCTGTCTCTTGTGGGTTGTTCTACCAGTTATCTGAGGCCATCCCCCTACAGGGAATCCACTATGTGTCTAGTTCTGGCAGATATTCCTGCTGGTATTGACCAATCTGTATCTGGCATTTTGAAGTCTCCCATTATCAGAAACTCCCCTTTAGCAGTCATATTTTATATATCTTCTAACAGTAATGTGTCTATGTCTTCGCCCTGGTCTGGAGGGCTGTAGACAACCCCAGATCATACGGCAGTCCCGTTTCCTGCCTCCATGGTGACCCACAATGTGTATTCTGAATTTCTGTAACTTTGATATTCTCATTGACATAAAGGGCCACCCCCCCCTTTTGAACCGTGGTCTCTTCTGAACAGTACCTTGCCTGGTACTGAAGTCCCCCAGGTGTGGTTACTGGTGAACCATGTCTTGCTAATGGCTACTGTGTCCAGTTTAGCCTCTTATCATTGTTGCCTGCAGCTCTGGGATCTTGTTTTTCCAGACTGCGAGCATTTGTGTACATGATTTTCCATTGGCCAGCTTTTGGTGTGTTAATTGTTGTGCAAGGTCTGGCATTTTCCTTGTGCATTGTATGGGGAGCCAGACCTTTTTCCTTACCTGGTGATGCAAATGAACTACAAACATGCTGAACTCCTGTTTGATCACTAGCTGAGTAGGGAGGGTGTTCTTCCTATTCGACGTATTGGGTGGTGCACCCTCTCCCCATTTGTTAGTTTAAATATTCTGCAAAGATGTCAGACTTCTGCCCCAATGCACCTACTCCCTCCTTAGTCAGATGCAGTCCGTCAAATTTAAAGAACTTTCAGGCAAAAAAGTATGCCTAGAGGTGGTGTACAGACCCCCAGGACAAGGAGACATGGGGACAAAGAGCTAAGAGAGGAAATGAAAAGAGGGTTGAGGAAATGAAAAGAGGGATGAGGAAGGGGGAAGTGGTGGGGGTTGGGGATTTAAACCTGCCAGACATAGACTGTGATGTTCCAGTAGCAAAGAGTTCTAGAAATCAAGCTATTTTGTATGCCTTTCAGGACTGTCTAATGGTCCAGCTGGTAAAGAAGCCTACCAGCCAAGAATCCATTCAGCATGTAGTTCTCACAATTTCAGAAGCAGTAGGGGCAGTAAGAGTAGGGGAACCACTAGCAAACAATGACCATAATTCTATTTGGTTTGATCCTAGGGGAAGAAAATATACACTCAAGAATGGATGTCCTGGACTTTAATGGAGCAGAGTTTGAAAAAATTAGAATGCTGGAGTGGGATAAACTAACCAGAGTGGGTGATATAATAGGTGTGGAAAAAATGTGGGAGATTATTAAAGTGGCCATCCTGAAAGCAACAACATTATGTGTGAAGACAGTAGTAAACAGAAATACACAAGTAAAAGATACCTATATGGTTCTCAGCAAATGCAAGGGAAGCAGTCAGAGCCCCCCCCCCCCAAGAAAAAAAAAACCTTCTGTAAGTTTAAGAAGAGACAGAGGGAGGAAGAATGAGAGTAATAGATAGGGAGGCAAAGAAGGCAGTAAGAAAGGCAAAGCAGACATAGTGCTGCAGATTATCAATGGGATCAACTCTGGAGAAAAACATTTTAAAAAAGGCAAAACAGAGTGGGAATCGTTAGGTTGTTAGATGGGGGTAAGGTAATTGAGGATGATGGGCAGAAGACTGACATCCTAAATAACTACTTTTGCTCTGTTTTCACCGGGGAAGATTCTGGCCCCTCACCTGAAAGTGGCATCCATGTGGCCACTACAGGGATCCAAGAGATGGAAACACTAGTATTCACTGGAGATATGGTCCTAAAAGGACTGGCAGCCATCGAGAGAGACAAGGCTCCAGGGCTAGAAGGGATGCAGCTGAGAGTGCTAAGGGAATTGGAAGAAGAACTGGCTGATCCTCTGGCAAAACTATTCGACAGCTCACTGCAGATGGGGGTGATTCCTAGAGATTATAAAGTGGCCAATGTGCCTCCACTGCATAATGGGGGGACTATGATTCAGGCAGGGAACTACAGGCCAGTTAGTCTCACTTCTATTTGTAAGAAACCTAATGGATACTCTAGTTAAGCAGGATATAATTGACTACCTGGAGAAAAACAGTCTTCAGGAAAGTGAACAGCATGCATTTGTGGCTGGAAAGTCATGTCAGATCAAACTACTTGTCTTCTTTGACGGGATAATGAGGGAACGAGATAGGGGCCATGCAGTAGATCTACAATACTTCAATTTTTGCAAGATCTGTGACTCCATGCCACATAGATGCTTGCTGAGGAAGACCGAGGATCTGGGGCAGGAATGGACAGTCAGATGGGTGGAAATCTGGCTCAAGGACAGGTAGCTGAGGGTCATTTTCAATGGGGTTAAATTGGTGGAGGGGGAGGTCCCAAATGGGTACCACAGGGAGTGGTCCTTGGCCCGGTCATTTTTATGGATGTGGTGGGTGGAGCCATGCAACCATCTTGTGATCTCTTAGAGTAATGCAGTTCAATGGATACTGACCACACTTATTTCAGATTTGGAGGTGGGCATGAATCCCTTGGTGTCCACCAGCACTATTATACTTTGCAGTCACAACACAACACTATTCCGCCATGTTCAAGATGGCCACCAGAGTCCATTGTGCATGTGCAACCATTCAGCAATGCAAACTGAAGTTTGGAATAGCAGACAGACCAGGATGCATCTTTATGTAGAGAGAGAGAGGAGAGAGGTATGCAATTTCACAAAATAAAAACAGATATTGATATGTACAGGAGACCTAAGGAGCAGTCTCAACCTGCTCCTTTTAAATGAAGCAAAGAAGGTTGAGAGACAGAAGCGGGCAAGCAAGATAGAGTGCATAATAGGGCAGTGAGCACATTTTATTCTGTTGATTTATGTAATTGTTTTAGTAGAACTATTTTTTTTTTTTGTAATTCAGAGAGTCCGGTGGTTTAAAGAATGAAGATACTAGCTTCACTTGCCAGCTGCTTTGGATCAGTAGATCAACTGCTCAGACCACACAAACTTCTGATCAGTAGAGTGATGCTGTGTTGTCCTGGGAGCTTAGCAAATGTATCTGTGTCCACAGCTGATCTACTGATCTGAAGCAGTCGGCAAGTGAAGCTGTGAGTATCTTAGTTCATTCAAACACTGGACTCTTTTAATTGCAAAAAAAAAAAAGCTCTCTACAAAAACAAACATGTAAACCAACTGAATAATATATTCTCACTGCTCTATTATGCATAAAGATGGTTGAAGTCTGCAAATTTCTTTCCGCAAAATATTTTGCAAATTTTGCTCATTACACAAAATATTTTGCAGGTGCGAAATACAAAATTCTGCCTGTGAAATACAGAATTTCACCTGCAAATGGCAGAATTTCACCAGTCACTGATGAAATTTCCCCATTTGCAGGTAAAATTCTATATGTTGCAGGTGGAATTTTGCATTTTGAGGGGTAAAATTCCTGATTTTGCCAGAACTTTGCCTGCAAAATAAAATGTCACTGCATCTCTAATTATGCACTCGCACTTGCTCACCCACCTCATTTATTTTAATTATGGGTGTCATAGTTAGGAGTCAGGATACCATGGTAGTGACTGGAAACAGAGGGTAATGCTGATGTTTGTTGAGGAGGTAAATAGGGTAGGACTGGTGTTAGTAGGAGGGGGAAGAGAAATGACTAGCCTCCTTTTTTTATATTTTGCTGTTTTCAACAATGGGTGGGTCAATGGCATCTCTAGGCATGAGTTGGGTTCCTTGTGGCTACATATATTTATTTTTAACTTCACATGCCTGACTCTGGTTTTTGACAACCAGTGTTGGAATGGTGGGGATCTTCTGAGGCAACAGGGTTTGGCTTTTAGTGTCCACATATAAATAAAGAAACTATAGGGAGCTATCACCAGGAATGCTCTCCCAGTGCAAGCATTAAGACTGAGAAGCAGCCAGGCACTGGTTCCTGGTGTCCATATTGAAGAAATAAGGAGTTGGTGAGACAGACCTAGCCACAGAGGATTGACTCCTGGTAACCAGTACTGTGATTCTTATTTTTCTCTTTTAATTAATCACAAAACCAGGAAGTAATTTGTTTGCAAATGCTAATATGTATGTCTATATATATATATATATATATATATATACACACACATATGCACATATGTATACATGTATTACTCAGTGTGTGTGTGTGTGTGTGTAGCACAACAATTAGAACATGCAGTTAGGTGGTTCAGTGCAAACATTGCTAGTTTACATATTGCTCACTCTGCGCATTACAGTACTATTATTTTGCAGCTGCACTGGCTCTTATCTTGTTATTATATTTATCAGTGACATTGGTAAGGAATACAGGGTTAGATTATTCTCTTCACAAATGACACTAAACTCTGTGGAAGGGTGGTTAGTGTTGAGTGAGTTAGGGAATTACAATATGACCTCCAAAGGATGGAGAGTTGGTCAAATGTGTGACAACTGAAGTTCATTGTTAAGAAGTGCAAGGTAATTCACCTAGGAGAAAAAAAAACAGGACAGAGTACTAGCTAAATGGGATTAAACTTAGTACAACCACAGAGGAGCGTGACCTGGGAGTCATTATCAGTGACATCCTGAAGCTGTCTAGCCAGTGCAACAAAGCCTATAGCAAGGCAAATAGAATGTGGGGAGGGGGGTATAGGGAAGAGTATAGATACTAGAAGCAGAGAAGTAATACTTCCACTTTATTTATCCTTGGTGAGGCCACACCTTCAGTAGTGTGCCCAGTTCTGGAGCCATAATCACAGAAAGGGTAAGGGCAGACTGGAGGCAGTACAGCATAGAGTGACATTGATGATTCAGGGCCTGCAGGGGGACTCCTACAAGAAGCATCTGATAGCACTGAACATGTACTTGCCAGAGACCAGGAGGGAGAAAAGCAATTTGATAGAGTTCTTCAAGTTTCTGAAAGGGATCAGTTAAGTGAATTACATGGAATCAGTTAACAGGAATACCAGCTCAGTGACATGACGGCATGAATGGAAACTGAAAGTGGGGAGCTTTAGGAAGGACTTTTCAAAGCGTTATTTTACCAAAAGGGTAGTGGAGCCATGAAACAGCCTATCTGCAGAAGTGGTGGGTGCCAAAACCATGGAAGGCTTCAAGCATGGGTGGAGCAGAGTAAAGACACAAATAGTAAGCTCTGCACCAAGTGTAGGGAGAGGGAAGGATGAGCTGACAGGTGGGGGGAATAGGTGCCCGGATAGACCCTAGGGGCTCAGTTTTCAAAGATCCCTTAGAGCAATGCAAGTTGCATCACTCCAGGGATGCAGAAAACTCTGGATGATCCAGGGACCCTGCTCCCGATTCTGTGAAAAACAAGGTCCTAGCACCAAACTTCCTAGGTTTGTCGCAAGTCACCTGCTGCACCAAACAGCTGGCACACCTGCGGGACTTGGTGCAGGGATCCCCCCTCCAAGTGCAACACTAGTGGGACTGGAATGGAGGGGTGGTGAAACTGCTGGACATGAGGGGGTAGGGTGTAGAAGGGGTATGGAAGGTGTCATGTGGGGGTCAGGGGCAACTGTGTGGCAGCAGTAGTGCTGGCACTCAGCCTCACTCAGTGTGTACATGGAACTGAATGTACAGTCCAGTAATGGTACCATGTGTGTAGTAGGTAGCTTCTGTGGTAGTCTAGTGGCCTCTCAATCCCCAATCTCCCCGAAATCTTTCATGTCATAGATCCTGGTGGTCTATTAGACCATACTGCCCACCACCCTGACCCCCCATTCCAAACCCTGAGCTGGTGACCAGCACAGCCCTCCTCTCACCACCATGGCCGGCTACTGACTGAGCTGTCATTGAGTGCATACTGTATACAGTATGTGCTCACTGATTGACAGCACTCTTTGAGCTGTCAACCAATGAGCATGTACTGTGTACAGTACGTGCTCTGTGACAGCTTAATCGGCGGCCATCCATGGTGGTGAGGGGAAGGCTGTGCCGGTCACCAGGTTGAGGTTCAGGATGTGAGGCAGCAGGCTACTGGTGGACTACCTGCCTTGGTTGGGGGTGGGGGTTCATTATACCACCAGAGACTATGATATTAACTATTTTGTGGGAGATTATGGATTTGGGGGGCCAACTGTCTACCAGGGAAGTTACCTACTTTACCCATGGTACCATTACTGGACCGTACATATAGTCCCATGCACTCAGACCTGACTGGGTGCCAGTACTGCCTCTGCCACCCAGCTGCCCCACAACTCCCCCATGCCACCTCACCTGCCCTAACTGCAGCCAACAGCCTTTGTCTGATTCCCTCCCTTTGGTGCAAGCACTTAGACAACCTCCTGACTGGTCTAAGTGGTGCCCTTTGCTATGTCTACAGTGGGGCTTTTAAAATGCAAAAAAAGGGGATGTTACAGCCTGCCATGGTGCAAGCCTCCTTGTGACCTGAAGCACCTGGTGGCTGGCAGCAACCTTGTTGCAAGGGGGCTTTGGCACAGCTGTGTAGTATTTGACTCAGGCTGCCTTATAGAATTGTGTTTGACACAAGTTGTAATACAAGTTACACCATGCATCAGACTCTTGTAAAGCAAGTCCTTTGCATCAGTCTAAATGTTTTGTAAATTGGGCCCTAGCTCTCAGGCAACTTTGGACAGACTAAATATACCTCTGTTTTTTTTTCTGCCATCATTGTCTATGTTTCTATTTTTCTAAGCCACAGTGGTTCTGTGGAAATAATTTACTACTACTTACAATTAATCAATAACACTTATTTAGTACCCCTGGTCCTGACCCCAGACATGAAAAACAGGAGCACTGTTCACAAGAAAATATGTAGAAAAACTGCTCATTATGTGTGAATCTGTTCTGTACAGTACATACATGCCATAACTGCTGTGGCTGACACCAACAGAAAGGAAATAGTGCAGTATAGCTGAAGGAAATTTATTGGAAAAAAATACATATAAAATGTGAAAATACAACTAATTCCTCAAAACTGGAGTAGGCTGTGGTATAACAGTCTCTGTCCTATTTCCCCAGGGTGGTTATAGTTCCATAGCCACCTACATTGCATTATTCCCTTGCAGAAGGAGAATGGGACATGTTGCAAAGGAAAAAGAACAACTGGCTAAGAACAGTTCTTCAAAAGAACCTTTGGTGCTGCTGCCTCACTAGTCTTCAAAGAAAAGGAGGAATTGTTGAAAAATGTGTACCTTTAGTTCCCAAACACAAGCAACTCATAAAATGTGAAACGTTTTTGGAGCCCTTCAGTGTGGCTGTGTTGGAAGAAAAAAAAATTCCCATTAAAGAATATTAGATGTAAAACTAAGAGATGTTGTGCTGGTTCCTCAGCTCCCTATTTTTTCTAACATGATTTGTCTTGAATTTCTTCCTGATTTTTTTTCCAATTCCAAGACAGAATAATAATTTCATAGGTTTCATAGGTTACACAAAGCATATTTAGACTTGCATCCATTGTGCTTGCCATTTAACTAATACAGTTTACCTTTAGATTTAAAGTGTCTGTCCAGTTATTTTTTTAATGTTTTTATTAAAGTACTACCTACCACAATTGGAGGAAGTGAATTCCACACTGGGATCACTCTTTGGGTGTAGCATTTTTTTCTTTTTAGTGCCTTCCACCATTTTCAGTTTGACTGTAGGCTATGTGCTCTAGTATCATATATCTGATTTTTCAGTTCGAGTCCTAGGTCTTTCCATAGTCTGTGCTCCGTGAAGGCTTGATATAGAAGGCACATACAGTATCTCCTCTAACTCTCTTATATTTCAGAGTATATAAATTTAGGTCTGATAGTCGATCCTCATATTTTAGATGTTCTAGTCCTTCTATAGATCTTGTTACCCTTCTCTGGATTCCCTCCAATCTATCTATGTTCCTCTTTCTATATGGCCCCATACTTGAGAACAGTACTCCAGCTGAGACCTCACCAATGAATCATACAGCAGCATCAGCACCTCCCTCCTCCTACAGCTTATGTGCCTTCGAATGCAGTTCAGAGTATTATTCGCTCTTTTGATGACTTTATTACATTGCATGTTAAAAGTTAAGTAATTTTTTATTGTCAATACCAAATCATTTTCCTCAGTTGATGTTTCCAGTAAGTTATTTCCTAATGCATAATCCCAGTCTAAATGTTTTTTTGCCCATATGCATGACCTTACACTTTTTTGTATTTAGCTGTAATTTATTGTGATTAGTCTAGTTCTTTATCTACTCTAGTGCAATTTGAAGGTCTCCACAGTCATCCAGTGACTCTACCACTGCCCCAGTCCTACAATCATCAGCAAACCTCTGGGGTGACTTACCTTTGTTAATCACATGATTCAGTTTAGGGATGAGCTTACATGCCCTAGTTATGCACTACCCTGGTGTGGTCTCTTTAATTTTGACAGGTTCTTGCTGGTTTCTTTCTGCTCTTCACTTCAAATTTTATTTAGAGGCATTTTGAACCATTTGAGCAGATTTCACTCACGTTGCTCGAAATTGTATAGAGTTGAGCAAGACCAGATCAAGGGTTGGGAGGGTCTCCTAAAGGGTCTACCCATACCTGGTTAATTTCTAGTTTATAATATGAAGCCAGAAACTAATCTGGAGGCCATCCCACTGGTACAAGTGGTAGTGCTATCGCTTGTGGCACCGATGACCAGGGCTTAGGAATGAACCCAGAGCTTCAGAAGGTCTGTCCGGGGGGAGGAGGATTGAGCGTCCCAGGAACTGCTGTCCTCCTCCATGCATATGTGTGTGTGTGTGTGTGTGTGTGTGTGTGTGTGTGTGTGCTCACACACATGCATGCTGTGGACTTCCAGTGCATGATTGATACCCAGTGGAAACTGTGCGATCACCAGGCCAGGACCACGTCCAGGGTCATAGGTGATGGTGAATGTCTGAGGAGTGTGTGAGAGTGTTTGTACATTCCACGCTGATGTCATAGCACATCTGCATCTCTAGGGGGAACAAGAAGCCTGAAAACCCTTGGACCAGCCACACGGCAACACTTTTGGCCCCCCGCCCGACTGACATCTGAGGTGAGTTTCAGCTCGAGCATCAAAAGTGGAGCTCAGTCTCTCCCTTTGGGAAGCCCAGCTATAGGGGGAAAGCTGCCCGAATCCTAGTGTGGGCAGCTTGGGGGGGGGTGCCAGGTGGGTTGTGCAGGTGCAGAGACAGATATTTTCTACCCATCTGACTATGTCCCCACCTATCACCCAAGTGATAAATAGAACTGGAAAAAAAAGGAAAAAGAAACTAACCTGGAGAAACTTGAAACTTTTATCCTTTCCAAAATGTAGCGATCACATTAAAAATCAGATTCATCATTTTTAGGAATCTAGTTGATTTTTTTTACACTTGTGCAGTTTAGAAAATGGAACAATTTTCTTTTTTACAACTTTTTACCCTGGAGAGCATAACTGAGGTACAACATCTCGTTTTCATTGGAGGCCTGTATCTCCCAATCTAAAAGACGGAGGCACATGAAAGTTAAGTGACATGCTGAAGGTCACACAGTTATAAAAACGGCACATATCAGGGTGAGCATTTTGAGCTACGCTTGTTTATTCCATTTTAGATCACACTTTAACTCCTGTCTATGATACACTTGTCCTCCTTTTCATTTTCCTTTAGAGAAACAGAAAGACCCAGGATGTCAGAAGAAGATAAAGATCTAAGGGTGGCAGTTACAAACATCCTGAAGTGCTCTACACAATCTTGTAAAGCAGTGTGCAAGGCATTTAAGATGCTGCATTGCACAGGCAGGGTGTTCATGAACAGAAGGAACAATGTTATACTAACTCTGTGCTGATCCTTGGTGTGACCGAACCTGGAATGCTGTGTCCAGTACTGGAACCCCTACCTCAGAAAGGACGTAAACCAGCTGGAGGCAATGCAAAAAAGGGTCACCAAGATTATCCAGGGCTGCAGGAGTTCTCATACAAACAGAGACTGAAGAACTGGTATCTGTACTCTCTGGAGAATACAGTGGAGAAGATAGGAGGGATATGACTGAAACTGTTAAATACCTGAAAAGTACTGACAGGGTAGACTGTAATGAATTATTTCAGCCCAGTGACAGCAAAAACAGAAGAGGGAACAGCTGTAGACTGGCATGATGCAAATTCAGAAGAAATGCCAGGGGATACTTTTTCATGGACAGGGTAGTGGAAGGGCAGAACAAGCTGCCAGAGGAGGCTATTAATGCAAAGTCCATTGGAAGCTTCAAGAGTCTGCAGGATAAGTTAATGGGATTGATACTGGTCTTGGGGGCTGACTGAAGTGAAACCCTAAGGAGCATACAGCTTTGCATTCTTTGCAGACTTCATAGACAACAAGGCCTTATTCTGCTGGCACTTTTATATGTTTTATAGTTATTTAGAACTTCTTTTAAGTTTGAAATACCAAAAGGGGTGTTCCTTCTCATATGGCTAAGATCAAAGTTTCTTCAGTAGTCTTAACTGTTTTAGTACACATATTTTCTCATAATGTCAGAGTGCAATGTTCGCTGCATGCATGTTACTTGTAGTCACAGGAAAATGGATGCTAAGTAATGCATGTTCAAAACAAAAGAGACTATTGATGAAAACCTGGACCCAGCCGTATTAAAAATAGTGCCCCTTTCATTATTTCAAATATAAAACAAAGTGCTAAAGAAAATACAAACTTGGGGTGGGGAAGGGGTACCATACAAGGCAGGAATTAAAGGCCAATCAGACATAGCATGCAAATGTATAGGTCAAACTCTTCACTGTAACATGTACTGCTGGTTGAAATTAGTCTTTGGCTTTGGTGGGATCTGAACTTTCTGTTTCATAAAACACTGTTCTAAATATTAAGGAAACACTGTTTTTATTGTAACTGGACTTTGATGTTTGTCTCACATGGGTATACACCTTCCATTAATGGTCTTCAAAGACACATCTTTTATAGTACACCCCATCAATCATACAGTACCCTAAATACTCATTACAGACATTTTTTTCTAAATAGATGGACCTTGGTCAAGGTGGGCGAGATGCAAAATGGTTGAAATGGTTACTCTATATGTGAAGATAAAGGTCACTCATATATCCTCCAGATGTGTCTCTGGGTCATAGTTCCACAATTCATAGTATCATAGTAAAAGCCAGCAGACTAGGCCCCATGGTCTATCGTGTCTGCTTGGAAGCTAGACCCCTACTGGGAGCTCACTTCTTCACCCCCCCCAGCCCCAGAGGTGGCCTTCCCTGGCCTTAGCTTCCCCCGTACCTGTCCCAATCATTCTTGAATCCATCCGCTGCAGTCTCTTCCACCAGACTCCTTGGCAGTGAGTTCCATGGTTCCACCACCATCTCTGTGAAGAAGTGTCTCCTACTCCCCTGTACTTCCCCTTCCAGCTTCCACTCATGACCCTAGTAGTTCCCCCTCTCTTAAGCCTGAACACTTCCCTGGTTCCACCCTTATTTATCCCCTTTACATACTTGAAACTCTCTATCATGTCCCCTCTGTCCCTTGTCTCCTCCTATGCATACAGATTGAGTTCATCCAGTCTCTCCTCATAGGTCCTACCCTCCATGACCTGAATCATCCTGGTCGCCCTCCTCCAGACCCTCTCCAGCAGCACTATGTCCCTCTTAAGATGGGGTCTCCAGAACTGCACACAGTACTCAAGATGCGGCCTAACCTGGGCATTATACAGAGGGAGGATCACCTCCCTCCTCCTGGAGGTAATCCCCCTGGTTATGCAGCCCAGTATCCTGTTTACTTTTGCTGCAGCTCTTAAACAATTCTCTGTGTTATTCATTTTGCTGTCCACCACTATCCCTCTCACCCGATTTGACTTGCAGTGTGGTCCCCCCCCTCAGGGTGTATGCATGTCCCGGGGTTTCTGACCCCCAGATGCAGCACCCTGCATTGAACTTCAACACTCACTTCCTTGCCCAATCCCCAGGGTATCCAGAGCCTCCTGCAGGGCCTCTCTCCCCTCCAGCCTGTCTGCCAGTGCTCCCAGTTTTGAGTCATCCACAAAGAGACTCAACCTGCTCCTAACGCCCCACCCTATGTCAGATACACAGGAATTGAACAGGAGTAGCCCCAGGACCGAACCCTGGGGGACCCCACTGATGACCCTTCCAGGGGAGGAGACTATTCCTCCAACCACCACTCACTGTATTTTCCCTGTAAGCCAGTTTTCCACCCACCTGAGCTGCTACCTCCCACCCCCATTCCCCTCAGCTTTGTTAGTAGGCCATTGTGGGGTACCGAATCGAGCGCCTTACTGAAATCCAGATAGAGGACATCCACCAGCCTATGTCAGTTCAAGGCATCCGTCACCCAGTCAAAAAACTCCACCAGATTAGTCTGGCATGACCTCCCCAGAACAAAACCATACTGCCTGTCATCCAGGTGCCCCAAACTTTCCAGCTGCCCCACTAGCCTCTCCTTGGTAATGCCCTCTATAACCTTGCCTACCACAGACGTTAGGCAAAGGGGCCTATAATTACCCATGTCCTCTCTGGACCCCCCCATGTGGATAGGCACCACATGAGCCACCTTCCAATCTTGAGGCACCCACCCTGTCATCAGGGAGATGTTGAAGAGTGAGGCCAGTGGAGCTGCCAGCAGATCTGCCAGTTCTTTCAGCACCCTTGGATGCAGCCCACCTGGCCCTGGCACCTTCTCAGCCTTTAGTGACCGGAGGGCCTCTCTCACCCTATCCGCTGTGATTTCACCCTCCCATCCCCACTCCTCATGAATCCTCTCCTCCTCTTCTATTTACGATTCAAATTTTATTAAAGTTTCCATTACAGAGAACGAATCATGGTGGAGTACATCATGAACCCCAAAGGGCAGACACAAAATGCAAAATGATTCGCTCTCCACCACCCCCCTACCCGCCCAACCCAATACCCACTCCGAACAACCCAGCACATCGGTACTCTTTTAGCGCAACACCAGAGAATATAACCTGGTAGTACTTAGGCCTGTAGTGCATAAAGAGTCTGCAGTGGGCCCCAGATCTTGTCAAACTTTTCCAGTTTGTTGTATAAACTGGCAATAGTCCTCTCTGTTCTGAGGTTCAATTCCTGAAGCCATTCAACATAAGATGGTACCTCCGTGTCCTTCCAGTGCCTCAACACCACCTTTTTAACAGACATCGACATCAATGCTACGTGATACCTCCTGTTCACCACCGAAATAGAGGAGAAATCCCCGAGAAGACATATTTCGGGGGTGAAAAATTCTGAGAGCCCTAAAAGAGGATCAGCACGCTGATTAATCATGGTCCAAAGTGGGGCAATTTTAGGACAACTCCAGAAAATATGAAAGAGGTCACCTTCTTGAGACTGGCATCTTATGCAAAGGGGGGATGACATCAGACCCAGTCTGGCAAGCCTCTGTGGAGAATAATACTGTAAATGTTATGCAAAATTTTAAATTGTGTTAATCTAAGTCTGTCCTGCTTAAGGAACTTATGACATCTGTGCCACAAGAGAGACCAATCCATATTTCTGCCCTGAAAGAGAGAGGCCCAAAAGGAGATGGGAGCATAATTATCAGGGTAAGCCCAGGTGAACAGAGCAATATATATTGTAGATACAGCATGAGTCAAAACCGCCAACTCCGTAAGGGTAGTCCGAAAACTGATACTGGGAGCAGGAGGGGGGACCAGACCCATTACCTTAACCAGTAAGTGACGAAATTGAAAAATCTTAAAAATTGCTGTGTGAGGTAACATAAACTTGTGCATAATGCCAACAGAAGAGCACCATTGACTATCAGATAACATAAAGTCATCTAGACGGCAGTTTCTTATCTGAGGGATCGAACTAGGGGAGAGAAGTTTACCGTCCAGCGAAAAGTTAGGGTTACCTATAACAGGTTGAGATAAATCCTTGAGATTTTTATACTTCAGAAAAGCACACAATTGAGTATGAACCCTGACTGAAATGGCAATAGGGGAGCTACGCAGCAATTCAGGTAAAGAACTAACCTTGGTGTATAGCAACGCAGCTGGAGGAAGGCCATGTTTTCTAATGGCAGCAGACTCTATGGCTAACCAAGTCGGGATATAAGTGGTGGCCAGGGATTGTTGATCCACAGTCAGCCATCTGAGATACTTATTGGCCTGACTGGCCCAGTAGTAAAGCCCAATATGGGGAAGTCTTAACCCTCCTTTAGCCTTCGGATCTGCTAACTTATGGAAAGCCATCCTAGCCTTCTTGTCGCCCCATATAAAGGTAGAGATCATGCTATGCACTTTTTTAACCCAGGCCATGGGGAGCCATATGTTTAGCATGTTAAGGGGGTAGAATAAACAAGGAAATACGTTCATTATGATTAGGTTAATTCTGCCCCAAGAGAAAGGGGGAGTAAAGTCCACCGACGGATGTCTAGATCTTTTTTAAGTACCAGTGCATCAATATTGAGTTGTCTGAGCAGTGCTGTGTTCCGAGTGAGAAGGAGACCCAGATATTTTATATAATCGGATTTCCAAGTGAGCCCAAACTCAATAATGTCCTGTTTATGTACCCTGTGGTTAAGAGGAAAAACCACAGTCTTACCTACATTGAGTTTATAATTCAAGACTTTACTGAAGTCATCTATTAACTTCACAATAACGGGAATAGATGTAAGTGGATGGGTTACCTGCAGCAGAAGATCATCTGCATAGGCTGCCACTTTAACCACCTGCTCCCCCGAGAGAGATACCTGAGATGCCCTGGGTGCCGGACAGTCTCCTGATAAGAGGCTCTAGGTAGATATTAAAGAGAAGGGCGGATAAGAGACACTCCTGTCCGGTCCCTACATGTAATCTGAAGGGGGTGGAGATAACCCCATTACAAGAAATTCTAGCAGAAGGGAACTTGTATAGAGAGCTAAACTAATTCCGGAATTTCGTAGGAAAACCAAAACTTCCATCACAGCAAACAGGTAATCCCAATGGACTCTGTTGAATGCCTTCTCAGTATCCAGCGAAATCAGGATCATTGGATGCGGAGCATCCTTGGATGCTGAGAAGATGTGAGACAGAGCCCTCAGATGATCAACAGAGGATCTACCTTTCATAAAGCCAACCTGATCTGCCCCGATTAAAAAGGGAAGTACTGCCTCCAAACGGTCAGCTAATAGTCTTGCCAGGATTTTAATGTCATGGTTAAGAAGGGAGATAGGCCTGTAACTGGAGACCAGATCGGATGGCCTATCCGGCTTAGACAACAAAACAATCAGCGCCTCAAAAAGGGAGGGATCGGATACTTGACTGGAGAGAATAGCCTGAAAAAGTGGCAGCAAAATGGGAATCAATTGCTTAAAGAAAACTTTGTAAAAGTTGGAGGTAAACCCGTCAGGGCCCGGAGATTTGTCGGATAGGAGAGATTTAATTACCCTTTCAATCTCACCCTCAGAGATAGGAGACTCCAAAATTTTCTGCTGGGATTGTGAGAGAGCTGGCAATTGTAAATCACTCAGATATTCAAGAAGTCTCTCCTTAGATGGGGAATTAACCATAGAGCCATATAAGTTCTGGAAATAATTTGTGAAGTCCTCTGCTATCTCTAAGGGCAAAACCTTAAGGGAGTTATCTTTGGAGGAATGGACTGCAGGAATAAATCTAGCGGATTCTTGTTGCTTAATTCGCAGCATCAACATTTTGCCGGCCTTCTCACCCTGATCAGTATATACTGCTTTTGTTTTCAAAATAGCAAATTCGGCTTGCTCCGATAACATTGCTAGGTAAGCTTCTCTCAATTTTGTTAAATCTTGTTTAAATGTCTCAGAAGAAGATGGAGAGAGGACCATCTCCATGCCCCTAATCTAAGAGAGAAGGTCAGAGATCCGAGATGTCCTCTCTTTTTTCATTTTCGATGTTAGGACGATTATAATCCCCCTTAAATATGCTTTACAAGCACCCCATATCATATTGGGCTTCTCCACAGAGTTATAATTGGAGGCAATAAACTGCTCTATTTGGGATATTATATATTGAATCATCTTTGGCTCCTTCAAAATGTGATTATTCAACTTCCACCTGCCCTCTTTATTGGGCAGCGATGCTAGGGTTATTTGGCAGGTGACAACAGTGTGATCCGACAGGGGCCCTGAAACAATAGCTTATGACCCTGGGTAATAGAGATTGAGAGATGAGGATATAATCAATCCTCGAGGAAGTTGCATGGGCTGGAGAAACATAAGTATGTTCCCTTGTACTAGGATGTAATACACACCATATATCACAAAGACCTATAGAGTCCAACAGGTCCCTAAAAGCTCTTTGTGCTGGGGAAAGACCTTGACGGGATTGGCCTGACCTGTCAAGAGCCTGATCAAAAACGAGATTGAAGTCACCCCCTATAACCATGGGGATATCCAAAAATGGAGTTAGGGCTTCTATTATCTGGACACAAAAACTGGGGGAATCTACATTAGGGCCATAAACAACGCCTAAGACAATATCCAAGGTATGCAATCTGCCTTTTACAAACAAAAATCTGCCGGAAGGATCAGGTTTAACTTGGAGAGGTTTGAACGGAACCGACCTATGCAAAAGGATCATAACCCCTCTGCTATGGGTCGTGCCCTCCGCCGCAAACAGCTGCCCAATTTGCTGCTGTCTCATTTTGTCAGCCTCCCTCATAAGCAAATGCGTCTCCTGCAAAAATATAATTTCTGCCTTCAGATGGTTTATATGTTTCAGGATTTTATATTGCTTAGTCCTTTGCCTTGCCCCTTTAACGTTCCAACTGATAAAGTGGATATTTCTAACCATCACTCAAGATGCCAGTCAGAAATCCCCAAAAACATCACATGTATTTATGTTTCCCCTCAATACTTCTCCAAGCGAGATATGCGCTGGGTTGTTCTACCTCCCCCCCCAGCCCTGCCATCACTAAATCCATCCCCCCAATCACCCCTCTGGAACCCCCCCCAGGCACCCCATAAACCCTGACCCCCCCCTCCTCCCACACCCACCCACCTTTTGCATGGTACATGATGATCAGCTAACTGGAAAGATCCTCTCCCTACAACCTCCCCACCCTCATGGACCAGAAAACCAGAACACTACCCCTTTATAAACAGAACACTCCATAGAGAGTTGTACCTCCACCATTCTTATAAATTGTCATCATTGCTAACTAGTGTAGAGAAGTTGTCTGCACAAACCCGTAAAGAAAATAATTCTCCCTCCAGAGTCCCCATGAACCATGCTACTACATGATTCACAGAGGGTAAAGTGTGTACAACACTTGCATCAGACATGAAAATAGTAAACATAGACACCCTCTTGCTGTGCAACCCTCGAATAATGGAGGTGAACAGCCAAGAAAGCGGGCCATTACTGCCTGCTTTAGTATAGGAGAAACTTAAGGGCTCCTGGGCCACTGTCCGGATCATATTTCTGAGACCAGAGGCAGTAACCATCTTGCTTCATTAGTGGAAATTTGAAAAGGGAGATGAGGAGTCTTCCATAAAACAGCACTAGAGGAAGGTTGTTCAGAAGAGGTAGACTAACGCCACTTACAGCGTACGATAAACCTGATATCGCCATCTGTCTATGGCTGCAGAATCTCCACCTAATATACAAGCTAGCCATTTTTATCACCTAATGGCAACAGTGAATGAGAAAGAGAGGGAAACCTAGAAAAACCAGACCATGAAAACGAAACCAGAAAGGGACTGCAGCCACAGACAGATTTGCATTGTAAGCACAGAAAGCTGAGCGTTGCCCCCCCAACCCCAAACCTTGGGATCAAGACATCGCCCTTGAAAAAGTGAATTGCCAGATCTGACAGAGTAAAATTTAACTTGAACATAGTAACCCCAGATGAATACGAAATGAGATTAGACTAGACCAGAGTCAATATTATGAGAGTCAAGAACATTAAACAGTCCTGAGAGAGAAAACCAGATCAGAAACGCGATGTCCATTAATCTGTCAGCACAAAGACCCTTCTCGAGAGCTGCAGCTTGGAATTAAAAAGCCAGATAAATAGTTTATGACCAACATAGTCCCGGAGAAAAAGTAGAGAAATATAATTTGCATCAGCTGAATTACACCACCACTGAAAAACTTAGCATGGCACCCCACACCAGGCCGACCCTCAAGCAGGCTTAAAAAGATCAGGAAGCACTTTCTTGAGCCCTGCGGTAGCCAACTCCACTTCCTCGTAGGTCACCCCAGAACCATTCAGGCAAACTTGAAATCTTGCAGGAAAACCCATACAAAACTTGATTCCTGTGGCAATCAACTTGAGGACAAGCTTGTGAAACGTGGCTCGTTTCTGGCATAAAGATAAAGGCAAATCTTGCCCCAGTCTCAGCTTTTTACCTTCCCATTGCAAAGCTTGTGTTTCCTTGACCTTATATAGAAAATATTGTCGCTCCTGGAAGTTTAAGAAGTGAAATATAAATGACCTGGGGGGCTTCAGCTGGAGGAGGGGGGCATAGTGCCCGGTGAGCTCTTTCTATTGTGTAGCTTGTACCAAAGGGGGAAGGGCCTGCCAGCTTCTCCACAAACTTTCTGATAAACTTAATGGGTTCTGAACCCTTTTCACCTTCAGGCAAACCAATGATTACCCCATTATTGCAGTGACTGCGCCCCTTCAAATCTTCCACCTTGTTCTCCATTTTCACTAGCCTTTGCCTCAGGGCCAGTTCTCCAGTTCTGCTTTATCCTGTTTCCTTTCAATGGAACGTATGTAAGCTTCATTATCAGCAATCTTCTTAGAGAGTTCCTCAAGGGTGCTGGAGATACCTTTTATTTCCCCTGCCATATTCTGCATTTCAGCCTTGAAAGGCTGAAACTCCTCTAGAAATTCTGAAAGGGTGAGAAGACCAGTGTCAGGGCTCTCAGTAGTAGCAGGCAGCGAAGACTGCAGGGAGGAGGCCCTGGCTTTCTTAGAGGCCTTCTCAGGCGTAGCAGGAGGTGAGTGTTTGGAAGCAATTTTCTGCATCTCTTCGTCCATCGATTTCTTTTATCGAGGGCACAATACATTCAGGAAGATAACAGACATGCAATCTGTGGTGGAAAACACAGTGAAACGGGGTTTTTAATGATAATTAACAGGCGGTAGGTCAGAGCAAGCATAGAGGCGTCCTACCCAGCACACCGCATCATGTGACTCCCCCCCTCCTCCTCTCCTAGATATGACCCATCCCCTGCCCTAGTCTCATCCAGTCCTTCAGTCTCCAACTGACATCCTGGTTCAGTGGTCTCCTCTATCCTTCCATCGGGTTGGAAAGATCCCCCACCTCCCCCAGTAAAGGCAAAGTACTCATTTAGCACCTCTGCTTGTTCCCCAGCTTCCTGTGCCCATCCCCCCAGTTTTAATCCTGCTGATCTGTGCCCTCACTTTTCTTTTCTCCCCTATGTATCGATAGAATCCCTTTCCCCACCTGTAGATATCACTGGCCAGGTTAAGCTCCTGCTTTGCCTTGGCCCCCCTTACTACCCTGGTGACCCTCTTAGCCAGGAAATCAAACTCTCCACTCTCCCTAGCCCCCCCTTGAGCACTTTAAGCATGTAGAGGCAGCCTTTTTCTCCCTCACCACCTCCTGCACCTCCCGAGTCCACCAACATGGCTTAATGGCTCTACATTGCTTGCACCTTAACTTTACACAGGCCCTCAAAGCCTCCTTCACCCCCTTCTTAATGGTCTCCCACAAGCTACCAGCATCCATGTCTGGCCTTATCTCATCCAAGCACCCATTAAGAATCCTTCCCATGCCCTCAAAGTCCGCCCCCCTGAAATCTATTACTTCTGTGTTAGTGTAAATTTCCTCTCTCACTAGGAACATAAAAAAACAGACCGTGGCATGGTCACTGCCTGCCAATGGGCTGCTCACCTCCAAGCCCCTTATCTGGTCACTATCTGCTAGGACAATGTCCAGGATCCAATCCTGCCAAGTAGGCTCCCCCACATGCTGGACTAGGAAGACATCCCGGAAGACATCCATCAACCTTTGCTCCCTGGCCACCGAGGATGTCATAGTGCCCCAGTCTGCCCCTGGCATGTTCAGGTCGCCCATGATCACCACCCTGCCCTTTCCGAGACCACAGTGACCCCTGAAGTTCTCAGCCAGATCATCCTCCAGTTCTGCTTCCATTGCAAGGGGTCTGTACACCACCCCTATTTTTAATCTTTTACACCCTTGTTTGTAGGGTTACCCAAATTGCCTCCACATCTCCTTCTGCCTCCTCAGTTACACCAACTACTATGTCATTTTTGACTATCAATGCCACACACCCCCTTCCCACCCCCTATCCTTCCTAAACATTGTGTATCCCTCTAAATTTAGGTCCCAATCATGCCTCTGGGTGGCCCATGTCTCAGTAATTTCCACCAAGTCTGCTGCACCCCTCAACTAGCAGTGCCTGGAGCTCTGGCATTTTATTGTCCATTCTCCTGGCATTGATCATGACCATCCTCCACCCGACCCCCTCCCCCCTCTCCAGTCTTCTCAGCCCAGTGCAATCCCCTATCTCTCTTACCCCCTCAGTTCCCCCTGGTCTTTTAACACTACTCGCAGCCACTATGCATGACCTAGTCCTGAACCCTCAAGCTTCCTCGCTGGGGTTTTCAGTCTTTCTATCCCTCCCCCTTTACAAGTTTAAACCCCACCTATTACCAATGAATCCAAAAAGTTTTAGTTTAAGGGTCTCCCTCCCCTCCAGGTTGAGATCCAGCCTATCCCTGGCATATAGCCCCTTGTCTTCCCATGTATCACCCCAGTCACCCATCAATCCATACCCTTCTGACTTGCACCACTCCCTGAGCCACTGGTTTACCCACCTAAGTTTTTGCCCATTTTCCCCTGCTTGCCCTTGGTACTGGCAGTATCTCAGAAAAGGAGACTGAGCATCCTATAGATTGGCAAACCCTGGCCAATTCCCTGAATCTTGCCTGTATCTCCAGTTCACTGTTCCCTTCTAAATTATTTTTTCCCAGGTGAACTAGAAAGTCTGGGGATCCTTCACATTCCCTTACCATTGAGTATAGCAGGAATTTGGCATTATGTACTGATAGGCCTGGGATACATTTAACCTTGACTGGGCTGCCTTTCCCTCCCAAACCCCCTCCCACTGGATGTCTCTAGTCATGAAGTCACCCAGCAGGAGCATCTTCACCTCTCCCCCCAAGTTACTAGCCCATTTATGCCCTTCCATACTCCTTCTGTTTACATCCGCTGGCTTGTTTCTTGCACCCCCCACAGCCTGGGTGTCAATATTTTGTGCGTGCCCTTCCAGGCTCCCTCTTCTGCCTATATCCCATAGTTTTCTCCTCTCATCCCCTGCTACTTGGGGGTCACAGGTCTCTATGTGCCCTTCCAAACTCTTTCTCCTGACTATGGCCCCCCTGCTTGCTCCATGCCCCTCCCACAGCCTGGGCATCACTAGTTTGATTGTGCCCTTCCAGGTCCCTTCTTCTGTCTCCCTCTCCCAGCTTGCTCCTTGCACCCCTCACAGCCAGAATGTCACTAGTAGCCCCCCCTTAACTCTTCCCAGGTTGGTCTGTTGCCATTTACTTTTCCACCCAGGCCTCCTATTCCTGCCTTCCTTCTCCACTCCCTCCCCCCCAGGTTCTGCAGTAATGGACCCTTGTGCCCTAGTGCTCTCTACACCCCCCTTCTGGAAATTCCAGTATCGGACCTGGCCTACCTAGAGTGCTCCCTCCTCACCCCCTCCTTGTCTGCTTTACCCTTCCTCAACTCTGCCCTATCCTAGGTCCTGGCCTTGTCCACCCTGACACTGTTCTATGTGTCCCCCTCTGCCTTACCTCCCTCAGACCAAGGCTCCTGCCTCTCTCACCGCCCATCTGGTGCCCTGGTCTCACATTCCCCATGCCCTCCCCTCCTTTGTATCAGGCCCCCCTCCTATCCCCAGCCCCCCTCTGACACCTAACCAATCTCTCCCTGTCATCCTGCACCCCCTGCCTGCCAGCCTCTTCCACCCCATCATCTTGGTACAGCAGGGTGAAGCAATTTGTAAGGGTGATGCCTGCCCCAAGCTCACCCACTCCTGTCCCTCCCCTTCCCTTCTTTGGTTCTTTCTGGCTGACCACTCCTTTCGGAGTGAAGACCGTTCACTGGTATTTTCATGTCTCTCCCCCTCGGGAGTGACCATGTGGTCCTAGTCCTCTCACTCCCACCCCTATACTGTGGGGTATGCCATTTTGTCCTCACCTATCATCATGTGGTTCCTGCCCCGTTCCCTCTCCAACCAACCCCCCTCCCATCCTCCAACTGCTTCCTCATCCCCTCGACCTCCCACCTGAGGCCTGCAAACTGGTAACACACTGGGCATCCCCCAAACCCCTCCCCGCATCCCGACACCCAATCACCCTCCTGAAGATAACGGCTCTTGCATCATTCGATCCCATCCTCACTGTTAGGTGTGAGCAATATGGGCCCCCTTCAGCAATAAAAGTACCCTCAAATCCGTATACACTCAATCAATCTACCCTTTTCCCAGCAGTAGCCAGCATATGCCCAAGCAATTAATACAAACAGTACCCAAGATGCAGTAGCCACCACTAGCCAAGCATCACCTTAATAGGATTAGGATGTTGCAAGGCCTTATGGACTCACCCAATAAATATAGGGCAGGTGGGAGTACCTCACAGGCAAAACACATTCAGCCAAGGAGTCCTCTGGCAGTGATACCTCACACAATCACCAACTTGTCTGCTAGAATCCCTTACTCCTGCCCAAACTAAATGTAAAAGCACAATAAATGGCAGTTAAGACCAACCCTCAATTACAATTACAAACACACAGAAATCCCAGCTAAGAAAATCTTTCACAGCTACCAGCTAAAAGACCCCTTCTCCCTCTCCCCTAACTGAAGACTAACTGAGATGGCAGGTATACCTCACATTCAAACAGCCTAATCCTCTGTAATATGATGCCTGCACTTACAGGCCAGACAGCAACTTTTAAACATACAAATGCCAACTTGTCTACTAAAATCCCTTACTCTTACCCAAACTAAATGTAAAAAAGTGCAATAAATGGCAGTTAAGACCAGCCCTCAAATGCAATTACAAACACACAGAAATCCCAGCTAAGAAAATCTTTCAGATCTACTTACACTCACAGTCACCAGCTAAAGGCTCCTTCTCCCCTCTCCCCTAAATGAAGAGAAGGAGGTACCACCCAGCTGGACTCCCAGTGTAAGGGAATGCAAGGTGAGTGAGTGAGTGGGATTTAGATTTATTTGAGAAGTATTATCACAATAGGTAAAGGCCAAAGAAAACGAGCTAGCTGATCATGGATTGAACTGTGGTGGATGCATCACAATCCAGCTTTTTTGAGACCTGCAAGGCTAGTCTGAGGTGACTCAGCTTTATTCAACATTCAGCACTTCAAGGTCATGATGCAGCAGTTTTTACACAGAACAGACACCAAGCATATGCATGTTGTTGGCAAGCCACATTGCCTGCAGTAGTCAATCATTAATATAAGAGGTGAAGAACTCCTCTCACTGCACATTTTGCTGTGCCATTTGCAGCTCAATCATTCAGAAGAGAAGGACCTGTGACTGAGAGCTGTGCATTTGTTTGCCAAAAGAGCACTTTGTTCAAGTTCAAGTTCAAGTTTATTGCAGGAAAACTCAATTGAGCAAGCTCATTCACAAGGAGGTCCTAATACATATAGACAAGCAATGTACAATACAGATAGGTAATAACAATAAATACATGAGGTGTGCATTATATGATAGAGGCTGAATATTCATACATACATACATACAAAGTTCCACAATGACGAGCGCAGGTGGTGAACACTGATTTAACACAGGGGAATGAATTACAGGTTGCATACTGATGAATGAAGCTGATGTATGCGATACATATATTGTGGGAGCTAGGACAAACAGAATACACTGATAAAAGGGGGTAGTAGTAATTTGATAGCGTAGCATTGGAACTTATTCATAGGGAGGCCATGAATAGATGGGGAGGGAAAGCAGTTAATATGGTAAGGCAATTATATCATACCCATGTATAAAAAAAAAAAATAGCACACCTGGGGAGGGGAGAGATTTAATGACAGTTACAGGTGTCTTTTATTTTGGCTGAACTTAGCAATTTGTAAAAGCTAATTGAAACTGTGCTAGTTAGTTTCAGTATGGATTGCAATTGATTCCAAAGAGTGGGAAGGGCATATGCAATAGCATGTTTACCAAAGGAGGTCTGCGTCCTTAGTATATCAAGCATAATAAAGTCAGATTTCCTTAACGAGTATGCACTATATGAGATACTAATGAGGGATGAAAGGTAGCTTGGCAATTTCTGCAAGAGCAGTTTGAGAGTCCATAGCCCAGCATGGAGCAGGAGTCTAGTAGTAAGGGATGTCCAACCGACAGCTGCATAAAAGTCACAGTGATGCGAATGGTAAGGGGAGTTGGTAATGAACCTTAACGCACGGTGATAGAGGACGTCCAGTTTACTTAGGTTTGAAAGAGTGGTAGAGGAATAGATTATGTCTCCATAGTCGAGCAGGGGGAGAAAGGTGGCCTGGACAAGTTTGTTCCGAATTTCAAGAGGAAAATGGGGCTTATTTCTGTAATAGAAACCTAACCTGGCTTTTAACCTTCAAGAGACATCTTCAACGTGGTCATTGAAAGATAGTTTATTATCAATCCAGATACCCAAATATTTAAATTTGGTTACAACTTCCAAGGGCTCATTTAGCGTGGTGACAATGAAGTTTTGGGCTAGGGTATTGGGAGGGCCTGTAACAGCACTGCTGAAGAATATCATCGCTTTAGTCTTTTTCGCATTGAGCAGAGGTTTTGCCTTTATTAGATTATGCTCAAGTTGTGCAAAATCTGTTTGGAGCACTCCCTTGACTTCAGATAGCGATGATCCAGAAGTATACAACACAGTATCATCCGAAAAAAAGTGCAGATGGGATGTAGTTATGTTAGCGTCTAGATCATTGATATATATGGAAAACAAGATAGGTCCTATGATGGATCCTTGAGGAACTCCTCTTACAACAGGCAAGGCAGCAGAGAATAAGCCTTCCACCTTTACATTTTGGGATCTCCCAGTTAAGTAGCTAGAGGACCACTGTGTGGTGTGGTATGTGGAACCAATCTTTGCAAGACAATTGACTAATAGTTTATGATCAACAGTGTCAAAAGCTTTGCTTAAGTCCAAAAATACAGCGCCAGTTTCTTTCTTAGCATCTGTAGCAGAGATCCAATCATTGGTTACTTTCGCTAGAGCAGTGATGGTGCTATGATTGGCCCGGAAGCTGGATTGCACTGGGTTAATGAGAGAGAAGGTTTCCAAATGAGATTTAAACTGAGAATGGATCAGTTTTTCGAGTACTTTAGAAAGGATAGGTAAGATGGGGATAGGTCTATAGTTGTTTAAATCGCACAGGTCACCAGATTTAAATAAGGGGAGGACGTGTGCTGATTTCAAGCAGGACGGCACAGTAGCAGATGTAATGGAGAGGTTGAAGATGTGGAGAATTGGGGCCGTGAGATGGGCATAGTCTGTCCTTAGAAAAAAGGGTTCCAAACCATCATCCCCTGAGCTTTTTTTTTGTGTCCAAATTAAGAAGAGAATCTTCGACTTTATAAGTTATCTTACGCAGTTGGAAATGGCTTAGTGCAAGGCTAGGTATAGGGGAAGGGGTGTGCTGACACACCGCAGAACCAACATAAGGTGATGAGTTGAAAGCTAGTCCAGCTGTGGCAAAGTGGAAGTTAATTTCCTCCAGGATTAGGGAATTGTTTTCCACAATCTTTCCACTTGTGACAAACTTTGTTGGGACAGAGGGGGCAGTGGGCCATCCTTCAATAGATTTGATAGTCTTCCATATCTTAGACGGGTTACCATTTGCTTGTTTGAGAGCTGAAATATAGTAGTTAGCTTTGGCAGAGCAAATTCTTTTAATGCAAGTGTTCCTGGCTGTTCTAAAATCCCGCCAATCCGAAGATTCTTTGGAATGTCTAGCTTTAGCCCAAAGCTTATCTCGAGCTATAAGGGCTGCCTTAAGATCCAAGGTGAACCAGGGGTTGGAAATGTTCCTTACCCTTACTTTGATAAAAGGGGCATGCTTATTTATTACTGTAGTGAGTTTGTCATTAAAGGTGTAAGCTGCTTCACTGACATCTTTAGCTAGGAAGAGATCTTGCCACCTGATCATACTCAGGTCAGATAGGAAGTTTGCTGCACTGAATTTGCGAAAGGAACGTTTTGTTATAAAGATGGGCAGCGGACGGGCCTTAACTTGGGATCTTATACAAGCGACAATTCCATGATCACTCAAATCATTGTGAAATACTGCCGAATGAGATATTTTATGTGGATGGGTGGTTAATACCACATCTAATACGGAGATAATGGCAGGATTTAGTTTGTTGTTCCTAGTAGGTTCACTGACTACTTGCACAAAACCTAGCTCATCGCAAAGGGATTTGAGGCCGAGTGATTTAGGTGACAACCAGTCCATATTTAAATCTCCTAGAAATATTGTTTCTGATTTTGCCTCTGCAAGCATGGATTTCAATATATTAAGGACTTTATCACCACCAGACAGGGGTCTATAGCCTCCTATGATGGTGATGCATTCTGAGGAGGGGAGATGAAGGCTCAGTGAAACTAACTCAAATTCCTTGGCTAAAGATTTACAACTAATATTAGCGACCACATACTTAGATTTCATGTAAATAACCACGCCCTGACCTCTAGACTGTCTATCAGCTCTATATAATTTGTAGCCATGCAGTGATATTTGGTGGTTGGTATTTGTCTTTTTTAACCACGATTCGGTGATTATGATAAGGTCAGGCTTAACTTGTGCTACCCAGGCTTGCAGCTGTACAAGTTTTTTTGCAGGCTTAAAATGTTAACCATCATCATTTTGAGACCTGTGGACTCAGCAAAATCGATAGGTGAGCTGAGCTGAAGGGGAGGGCCAGGGTTGAGCTCAACATTTCCTGAGCAGAAAAGAAGCAGAAGTATTACTTTCTTTAAGACACCTATAAGAATGGTGACTGCTTTTTTATTTCTACGAGGTGACTTATATCATTCAGCGTAGGAGGTGGCACCCCTGAAATGGCAGTTTAACGTGATCAATGTAAGTGCTTGAATAGACATAGGCGAGTACAGTAGCAAGGGGGTAGGGGCTAACCGGGGAGAATAGGCCAAAAGGGGAGAGGAAAATGACATGGTGTCTGCACGGCAAACCATTATAGCATTAGGTATTATTAAGATACATTGGGGAACAGAATTGCATTGAGGTACTTCAAGTTGCCCTGCAATGCTGGGAGCTCTGCACCTTAGGAGCAATAATAGCACAATAAAGATAGCCATAGTACCAGGCTGAGTGATCTCATGATTTGTAATAGTGCTAAATTTTCAAGGCAATTAATTTTCCCACCTAGATACTCACTTAAGAACCTAGCTGATAATAATCAGCAGGAGGGGTAACAGGGAGTGCAGCAGCAGCTTAGTTAGGGGCAGGGGCTCCAGGGATATTCACACTGATCAGGCTTATTGGCCACACTCAGCTACCTATTGTAGGTTGGCAGTAGACTAAACTAGGCCAATGAAGCAGTGGTGTGATATGGGAGGCGGAGCATGAGTGTATTTAAAGGAGGCCTGGGGGTGGGGGTGGGAGAAAATTTCAGGTCACAGCGAGAGCGGAGAAATCAGAGATAGGAAGGGAATAGTGGAAAAAGCTATAGGGAAGGTGCTCCAATTGGAGCAAGGCAGGCAAATGGGCAGACCAATCATGATCCCCGTAAGGCAGCACCACACCAATCAAAGGTACCCAGGCGTGCTGGCTCTCTGTTAAGGATTGGAGCGGTATCTACCTGTGGTGCAGTCCGAGCCGTGGAGCCCTGTGGTCGGCTAGGGCTGTTGAGAGGAGTCGGTGGCAGTGGCGGCCGTAGGAGTGGCTGCTGCTAGCTGCTTTTCCACCAGAGTGCCTATGGGCACAAGTCCTAAGAAGAAAAAGGAGTGCTAGGTCACTTATATGCTGTGGCAAACAATATTAAGGGTCGGGAAGGCAGGGGAACTGGCAACAGTTTGTCAGCAGGGGGGTAGGTGTGAAAGTTGAACAAAGGAGAGAACAATTACAGGGCTGGGGTAGACAGAAGGATACATTGTTGTCTGATAGCTAGGGAAGCTTGGGGGTGGGGTATTATTTCACAAGCAGAGCAAGGCAGCCACCGAAATCACTGCAAATTACTTTAGGCAAGGGGGGGTGGGGAGATACGGCAGGTCACGCTAGGTACTGGGCCAGAATGGAGAAGGGGGAAAAAAAAAGAAAAAGAGGCACAACAGAGCGCAGGGCAAGGGCTTAGTGCAGCAGAAGTGGCAGGAGTCAAACCACAGAGAAAGGTAGCAACAGCATGTACTTTAGACTGAAGGGGGAACACACTAACAGATGCAGGCTACTGTTACAATTTCAAGCAGTTTAAGACAAGGCAGAACACAGTTAAATCTAACAGTCTTTTCCTAACCTTCCTTTTTTTGTTTTTTAAAACAACTAGCATACATTTGCTAACCCTGCTACATATTTCTCAAAATTTCAGGTCACAGCGAGAACTGAGAAATCAGAGAAAAGAAGGGAATAGTGGAAAAAGCTATAGGGAAGGCGCTCCAATCGGAGCAAGGCAGGCAAACGGGCGGACCAATCACGATCCCCCTAAGGCAGCACTGCACCAATCAAAGGTGCCCAGGAGTGCTGGCTCTCTGTTAAGGATTGTAGCGGTATCTACCTGTGGTGCAGTCTGAGCAGCGGAGCCCTGCGGTCAGCTAGGGCTGTTGAGAGGAGTCAGTGGCAGCGGCAGCCGTAGGAGCGGCTGCTGCTAGCCGCTTTTTCACCAGCGCGCCTATGGGTGCAAGTCCTAAGAATAAAAAGGAGAGCTGGGTCACTTATATGCTGTGGCAAACAATACTAAGGGGCAGCAAGGCAGGGGAGCTGGCAGCAGCTCGTCAGCAGGGGGTAGGTGTGAAAGTTGAACAAAGGAGAGAATGTTTACAGGGCTGGGGTAGACAGAAGGATAAATTGTTGTGTGATAGCTAGGGAAGCTTGGGGGTTGGGAATGATTTCACAAGCAGAGCAAGGCAGCCGCCGAAATCACTGCAAATTACTTTAGGCAAAGGGGGTGGGGAGATACGGCAGGTCATACTAGGTACTGGGCCAGAGGTGGAGAAGAAAAAAAAAAAAAAAAAGGAAAACAGGCACAACAGAGTGCAGGGCAAGGTCTTAGTGCAGCAGAAGTGGCAGGAGTCAAATCACAGAGAAAGGTAGCAACAGCATGTACTTTAGACTGAAGGAGGGAACACACTAACAGATGCAGGCTACTTTGTGAAAGAAAAAGGACAGAAATCATTAGATACTCATGCTCGATCATTCTACTTAGTTCATGACAATTAGCTCTAGTTTCAGACAGGCAGGCCAGTGCAATCATGCAGTGTTGCAGAGGACAGCACAGTGTCCTTGGGTAGCCCATGCAGCAGGGCAATGAGTGGATTTAGCACACTAGGGATGGTGCAGGGTATATTTTAAACGATTAATTTGATAAATAATGTTATTTTTTTACTGCCTGCTTGTGGTGATGGACACAGAAATCTGTTTTTTTAAATTTTTTGATTATGTAGTGTGTGTGTGTGTGCGCGTGTGAATGAGTGTTTAGTCATTTAGTGAGTTAAAAAGCGTAATAGACTGCTGTTTGAGACATTAGGTCTCACACTTTCTGTCGTTGGTGTGGTATGAGCGTTTGGCTTCCACTAAGCCGCATTGACAGGAAATTTGTCAATCGGCATTACAACAATGGCACAATGTTGACAGTTGGAATTGTGCCATCAGTAGAAGACAGTGTTTTTTGCAGTGGAAGAATTCTACCATAGCATCCCCTGCATTTTTAGATTATCAACTCCGAGTCAGAGTTGTTTGGGGAGGGGGCGAAATCACTGGAGAAAGCAGTGTCAGAAATACCGTGGACCATTACAGCGAATGGCTGATTTTGTCACTGTAATGGTCTTCATGGTATTTCTGTCTCTGTTTCAATGTTATATAGTCTGGCAATAAGGGTCTTGATATGGTCTGGTGGTGCTACTCTCATTTATCTTCCTCAATATCTTCACCCCTCAGTCTGCAGCACTACATCTCAGTGATATATGTGTCCCATGGGAATCTAAAAATTGTTGATAACTGTGAGTCAAAACAGTATTTGGTGGCAGCTATATCATGACATCATCAGTTGTAGGTGTGTTGTCAGTGCATATAGAAAATATAAGGAAAAGGACAGCAGGGGAAAGAGATTCAAGGGGGAAGAAAAGTAGCAGATAAAGACTCCACCATACCAATTCTAACAAGTACAAACTCTGCAAGTGGTGATATAGAAGGAGCTGGTCATGCTAGGACATGGATTGCAAATGTGTGGGTCTGTTGAAAGACTACGACACCAGGTGTCTAATAATATAGACAAATGAACCATGGTTCATTAGCCCCCAAAAGTCCACTAGTTCCACCCACACTACAAGCACCTTACCAAGCTGCTTATCTAATGTATCTGTTGATGAAACCATCAATAACAATACTGAAACATACCTGTTTCCTCCTCTTCCTGCTTCTAGCTCCATTTCCCTATCAAAGATAGGATTCATCCCTCCAGAAAATGAAAATGCAATTTATCCACATGTCCTTCTCATACAACCAACTTATCAATGACTGCCACAGCCAGTTGTGTACATGCATTCACAATAGACTGTCCACTTGTAATCACTATATGATGCACCTCAACCACAAAATCATGCAAGAGCAGTCAAACAACACTGCCCAGTGCTAGAGCTCAGTCTTTACAAGAAGGTGATTCTGAGTGCTGGTCTGACATGGATATGTCAGACACAATTGTCTTGTCTCCAGAGGAAAAAGTAAAGCTGTTCATGGGAGATGGAGCAGGGCAATATATTCTGACTCTGCATTTCTACAAAAGCCAGCAATTAGCACTGATACAAAAGCAGATTGTAATGAACAGCAATGGTACTGTAGATGTAGATGTGGACTTGACAGAGGAGGGACCTGAAACTGAGGCAGTAGAAGAAATCTAAAGCTAAGCTCTTCCCCTTAATCCCCACATAATGATCAGTCCCATAGCACTGTACCACTTCCTGCTGTTGTACTGCTAGCCTATCCCTAGCCATGTAATTCCAGAGTGGCTAAAACAAAGTAGTCATTTTGCAAATGTGGCCCAGTTCCACCATAGGAACACACCCCACACCACATCACTGTTCCTAAACAAAACAAAGACATCTTCTGCAATGTTGAAGTGATGTACAGATGATACCACAAAGTCACTGAAAGCAAATTGCAATCAGTGTGGCGAAACTGTTAGCTGGGGTCAGTACAGTCTGCCCAGACCTTGAGAACTAGTGTTCTGGCTAATCATTTAAAATGTGAATATACTGTCCTCCTCTCTTCCATGGGAGATGGCAAAAGGCAGCACAAGTTCCCCAGCAATGTTTTAACAAGTGAGGTATCCAACTTCTAAGAGAGGGATGTTTATTTATTTATTTGCACAATCGGATTTACAACTTTTGAGCCAAAGGCTTGTTTACAAAGGTACCTCATCACAGAGAGGACATACAGTGTAACACGTTTACAGAATACAAAACCCACAAATGACATAGCATTACACAGTTGTTTTCATACAATGAGCAGTTTGAAACATTTCAAGATGACAAAATGTGGCATGTGTAGTACATACAGAGAGGCGGGGCCAGGGGGAGTGGGGGGTGAGGTGGGGGTTCAGCCCAGCGGGCATCGTCAGGTGCAATTCAATAGTACCGGCCAGTTAGGGACAGGTGCAGCTGTGGGTGTTAAATAGTTGGTTCAAGGGTGGCTTTGAAGGCCGCTATTTTGGAAGCATTGGAGATGGTTGCAGGGAGAGAGTTAAATGAGGATGGCACTCTGTAGCAGAAAGACCTCTGAGCCCAGGTGGTCCTAGTTATGGGAACCAGAAGGGTGACCTTGTTGGCAGTTCTGGAGGTCCTGTTCCCTTATAAAGAATAGTACTGTATATATTTTTTGATAAAAGAGAGGATTAAAGCTGTACACAGTGAGACATTAAGGAACCTGTACACTACATAAAACAGCAGATAAAGGGGCCTGTTGAAGTGATGATTTGGCCATGAACCATTGCCCATGGCTTTGTGCACAGTGGGAAATTAATGACTGAAAGAATTAAATTGTTTGAGTGGCATTCATCTTATTTTCCAGCTGATGTTATGATTCTGTCATTTGAATAAGACAAGACCAAGACTTTAAAGCACTTCAGTAGAAGCTGTGGCAGACTGGACAGTATTTTGATATAATACACTGTAGTATCCTTATAATAGCCACTTTTACTTACCATCCTCAGTCAGGACCATTGGGCCAGCAGCAGTAAAGATTGTCTGGTCTGCTTTAGAAGTGGTGGTATAAGATACTTTATTCAAATAATACAGCTACCATAGCAGCATCTTGGACCAATTGATGAAGCCCTTGGAAGCAGCTCTGCTTCACAGTGGTTCCAACAATCACCCACCAGACCAATGCCATATGTACAGATGACAATACTGGTATAGAATTTAATGTATAAAAACAAACTACATTGCCTGAGTCACTATATGTCTTCTCTAAATGGTTAGGCTGTCAATTACTTATCTGTACTCTATACAGTACAATTTACACAATATTGTGGGGAAATGATGGTCCTTGATCAGTCATTTCCAATATTGGAAGGCCCTGGCAGTTATAGACTCATGCAGGAAAAGACACTCAAATTTAAATAAGATAACATAAAATGAAAAGTTAAAAACAGATGTTGTCTAGTTCCAATCTTGGGCTGCACACCACAAGAAGCCTTCTCAGATTATCCTGTGCAATAGAGGATGATACCACCCTTAGCAATCCTGAAGCCGAATGGATTCCTCCTGCTCAGTCAAGTGCTGCCAGCTACAAAGACTTCTTATCTCATATCTGGCTTCAAGAAAACAACACATACACTTCCAGCTCATTCTCTCGCCATCACAAATCATGTCTTTTTTGCATATAAATAAAGAAAAAATTAAGAATAATAACTAATTATAATTTCAAGAAAATGTGAACTGTAGAAATAGAATGGTTTTGGAAACAACACATTTGCTTTATCATCCTCCATCACACATTTGCTTCATCATCCTCCATCACACATCACAAATATCATGTTTTAGCATATAAATAAAAACCAAGTAATTAAAAATAGGTAATAAAAATGATCATATAGCTATCATATTATATTATTATTATAGTATTATTTATTATCAAGTTACAGTCACATACCTCCTCCGATGATGAATAGTATTTCTTAAATGCAGTGTTTTAGCAAGAATGGACATATACAACTGTCTGGTCATAGTGTTCCTCCTTTTCTGCTGTCTTCTTATGGTGTTAGAATGAGGTAGGAGTGTGATGATAACAAAGATTTTTATACTGAGGATCCTGAGACAATGAAGAACACCTGGGAGTTTTGCAATAATAATTATTGGAATCATTCAAACATTTTTCAGGAAGACTCAGACATTTTGATAAAGCTCATGATGTAGGCTTCTCTAACAGAGTAACTTCCTTGCAGATACAGTGTTCCATTCAAATTCTGGCAAGACAAGCAACTCATTTGAACACCTTTGGTTATCCTCACTTTGTATTTTTTCAAATGTCATCCTCCAACATTGGTTGCTACTAAAAGATGTTTCCATGCAGTGTATTGCCTTATTACATTGCTCAAGGCTAGTTCAAGAACATCTTGAATTCTTACATTTTCTCATATTCAACTTACTGAGGATCACCTTTAAGTATTGTATTACACCTGTTCAACAAATTACATTTACTGCTACTTCTACTACTGCACTTCATGGTGGCAAATCTCCTGGGACTTCTTCTTGTACTGGCACCGCAGTCTGGCTCATCACTCTCAGTATCTGTGGCAGCATAAGGGCTACACTGGCAGACACCACCAAAAGTCCTCCTCCTGATCACACTATGATCATCATAAACAAACTCACCATCAACAGGTTGGTGATGGAACATTTGGCAATGCAGAGGCACCCAGTTCTCCAGTCTGATTTAATGTAGTTAGCTGACTATAAGTTAATGTTTACTGTAAATTGGTACAGGCTGTTACAGCTAAGTCAAATTTACATTCAGATATAAAAAATAAAAATAGAAGGAAGAAAAACAAACACAAAAAAAAAGAAGAATATATAATAATAATAATAAATAAAGCTTTATTTATTTAGCGCCTTTCAAGCACCAAGGCGCTGTACAGATGAATCATAAAATCAAAATATACATATAAAATTAGCATTCACAGCAGCATCAATCCATGAAAGCCTTGCACCACAAAAAAGTCTTAAAATCCCGCTTAAAGGATTCCACGGTTGTGCATTCTCTAAGTCGGTGAAGCAGAGAGTTCCAGAGGGTTGGGGCCGCGAACACAAAGGCCCTAGCCCCAGAAGACTTCAATATAACCCTCAGAACCTCTAGCAACCCCTCATCAGCTGAACGGAGCTGTCGCAAGGGGCAGTAAGGAGTCAGAAGCTATTTCAAGTAGTCAGGGCCGAGTCCGTGCAGGGCTTTGAAGGTCAAAAGACCTACTTTAAAGGTGATCTGCCACTGTATAGGTAGCCAGTGCAGATTGCGCAGCACAGGGGTAATATGTGTCCTTCTAGTCACCCCTGTCATTAACCTTGCAGCAGTGTTCTGCACTAGCTGCAAGCGGCAGATATCAACCCAGAAAGCCCCAAGTAAAGGGAGTTGCAATAGTCAAGGTGAGATGTCATGAAAGCATGGACCAGCACAGGTAAATCGCTGGATGGAACAAGGTGTTTCACCCTGGCAATGTTCCTAAGATGGTAAAATGCGAACCTAATGACTGCTGACACCTGATGATGAAAAGTCAGCCCGTCGTCAAGTACCACTCCCAGGTTACGCACCCGTTCAGAGGTGATGATCAGATTCCCCCCCAGCAAAATGCCAGAGAGCTGACCAGACCCCAACCCCCCTGTCCCATGACCCGGGTCCACAACCATAACCTCAGTCTTACCGGCGTTCAACTTTAAACAGCTCGCATTCATCCAGTCCTGGATTTCAGCGAGGCAGCTATTAAATACTGAGAGAGCACTAACCTGGTCAGGGGCAAAAGACAGGTAGAGCTGGGTATCATCAGCATAGCAGTGACACCTCAGCCTATACCTTCTTACAATGTCTCCGAGGGGCAGCATGTACACTGCAAACAACATGGAGGAAAGCACTGAGCCCTGGGGGACACCACACTGCAAAGGAAAAGGGTCAGAGGAAAAAATCCCCGACACAACTCTCTGCGTTCTCCCAGATAGAAAAGATGAAAACTATCTGAGCACTGTACAAGACAGTCCACAGATGGACTCTAGACACTCGAGCAGAACCCCATGGTCTACAGTGTCAAAGGCTGAAGAGAGATCAAGGAGGACCAAGATAGAATGGTTCCTCTGATCTCTTGCCATCAAGAGATCATTGAGCATCCGAACCAGAGCAGTCTCAGTACTATGCCTCTTACGAAAACCAGACTGGAGAGGTTCATAGATATTATGGATGGTCAAATGGTCCTCCAGCTGGTTTGCCACTACCTTCTCAATAACCTTCCCAATAAAGGGAAGGTTAGAGGATCGGTCTGTAGTTGGAAAAAATATCTGGGTCTAAAGAAGCCTTCTTCAAAAGGGGAGTCACCACAGCTTCCTTTAGGGAGCTAGGAAACTCACCCAATTCTAGGGAGCACCAGATTATTTGAACCAGAAATGGGCCAACGATCTCAACACAACCCAAGATCAGGGAGGTAGGACCCAGATCTAAACTACAGCACGTAGGGCGCATCCCCTGGATGATCCACATAATATCACTGAACATCGGCAGGTCAAAGGAACACCAGAAGGCAGAGGATTCCGTGACCAAACGCTGACCAACAGCTTCCCCCTTAGAGTGTGTTAGATGGATCTCGGATCTGATGTCGGCAACCTTATTCGCAAAGAATTGAGCAATCTCATCACACTCCTTTTGTGAAAAGGCTTGATGGAGCTGGAGACAGGCTGGGTTGTACAGCGTGTCCACAGTTCTGAAGAGCTGAGCCGGTCGATTCTGAGCAACAGAGATCTCCCTGGACAGGAATTCTGCCTTCTTATGGGAGATCTCTGATTGGTAGAGCCGATAATGCTCCTCCAAACTAAGGCGGTCGGCATCCAGAGCAGATTTCCTCCAACGGTGCTCTAACTGTCATCCCACACATCGCAGCTCCCTCAAGGACCCATCGAACCATGGGGCCCGAGGGCGGAGAGAGAGGGGAAGAACGCGGATGGGAGCAATTGAGTCCAGGGCCAAGGAAATGGCCTGGTTATAAGCCAAGACCATGGCCTCTGGACCCAAGCTGGCAGTCGGAAACTCTGAGAGGTTCAACACTGCCATCAGGTATTCAGGGCACACATCCCATAAAGGGCGGTATCGAACCATCTCCACAGGGGCAGACCTACAAAGGGGAGCACAAAAATTGAAGCTCACGGTGTAGTGATCAGACCAACTGACAGGTTCCACAACCAAATCAGAGGCCTCAATCCCCAGGAGAAAAACCAAATCCAAAGAGTGACCGTGATTATGCGTGGCCGAGGAAACAATCTGTGTATGGCCCAGTGATGTCATCAACTGGAGGAAGTGCTGTCCAAAGGCAGAAAGTTCGTCGTCGACCCAGGTATTGAAGTCACCCAGAACCATCAGTCTGGGCGACTCCAACACCATATCGGCCATGAAGTCTGCCACTTCCTGCAGGAATCGTCTCTCGTCTCCTGGTGGACGGTAGACAAGGGCTATCCTGCAACTCACACCGGCCATGACGCTACACTCAAAGGATTCGACTTCCTCAAATGGTACACCCATGAGCCCCAACCTGGTCTTGTAACAGACCCTACTCCCCCTCCTGCGATCCAATCTCGGGTTGTGAATCACCGAGTACCCAGCTGGAACAGTCACCTCTAAAATAGGGCCGGCATTTCCATCCAGCCAGGTCTCGGTGATGCAAGCCAGATCTGCTGTCCCAACAAAATCAGAAATAACAGCTGATTTGTTTTTAACAGATCTGGCATTACACAACACCGCCCGAGTTGGACAGGGCTCTGAAGCCGTCCTGACTACTTGCCCATCCGAGTAGGTGGAGCCCTTGGGTATGGAGACTAGACAGGGCGTCTTCTGGGCTTAACCACCCCTATGTGAGAGGTCCGTTCATTCACCCTACCACGTCCACGACCCCCGCCACGACCCCCCCATGAGCAATACCAAGTGCCTGACAGCGCTGGTAGGTGAAAAATGGGAGGGGAGGAGGGCAAAAAGGGCGGAGGGCGTGGAGATCGGAAGACGAATAATGCACGACCGGGTTAACTAAACAACACATACAAAAGCGGGAAACAAACTAGCTGCAAACAAATAAATAAAAATCCTGAGTACCTCTAAAATGAAATACCCACAATTACACTTAAGCTAAAAGCCCACCAAATAACATAATCCAAAACCTACAAACTACACAACCATAAATAATCTGTAAGCAATTATTAAGAATCAAAATATATAAGAACAGGGAGGCCCTCTCACTGCACCCACTGTCCTTCATATGATGAAACAGGATCCAGAAAAGAAATTGCAGTTATTTTTAGGCACTCTCACTGCCAATGAGTATGATGTTAAGAAGTCCAAACATGTAAGGACAGTGAGGCCCTCTCACTGCGCACACTGTCCATCCAATAAAAAATCAGTAATGTTGAAATAAACCAAAACAAAATCCAAAGTATTCTAAATATACATTCAAAAAAAACAACAATATGCAGATGCAGTGCAAACTCATGAATGGAAGGAGAAAATGTCTCTTGTAAAGTTGGAGATAGTTATCGACTTAGCTGTGAGGCACAGGAGGCTTCCCCCCCACCACACCCCCAAACTGCCTAATAAGGCCTAGTTATACCACTGAGACCCACTGCTTCAGATACCCCCAGACCAGACAAATAAGGCCAGCCCTAGAGTAACTTAGAAGCTCCCCACCAACCCCAACTCCTTGAAGGACAGGAGGCTCCTGCTTGGTCCCAGACAGCATAACACAAATGCCCAGGCAAAGAGAAAAAAAGGGGGGAGGGATAATCTCCCAAAACCAAAACCAACAGTGTGGCAATATTCCCCAAAGAAACCTTGGACACAGCTTAAAGTCAAATTTAAAGTCCCAGAGAAACAGAGGACAACGATGAAGAATCAAGTCCTAGTACTCACGATACATCTGAGACAAACAAGTTATTCTTTCATGTCCAAAGTCATAAGGCAGTCACAGCAAGTGACACCAACTAATCCAAGTCTTCACCAAATACAACACTGTAGAAATCTTCACAGTATCTCCAGTGTCAAAAGGAAGAGTACATCCTGTATCGAATGGAACCATTAATCCCTGGGACTGGGGTCAGCGAAAACTCCCACACAGAGAAAAGGCTAAGGGAGCAGCTGCAAAGCAGTAGACTAGTAACAGAATCTGATTCCCAGCAGAAATTCACCACTCTCTCATTCCCCCAAAACTCCCACACATAGAGACACCAAGGGAGCAGCTGCAAAGGTGATGAAAAGGCCACGGAATCTGGATCCCAGCAGGAAATAACTCGCTCATATCCCCAAAACTCCTACACACAGTGACACCGAGAGAGCAGCTGCAAAAACGATGGGGTGGCAGCCAAATCAAAATCCCAACAAAAATGTGCTTGCAAATTCTCTGAAGCAGGGAGAAAAATATTTAAATAAAGCTGCTGTAGAAAAAACGAAACAGCAGTCAGCTAATGAAGAGGAACAATTCCCCCGCTAGAACATCCTCCAACCGCAACCAAGCCAAGACGAGCATAGCAAACATAAACGCGGCAACACAACACTACTAGAACAAACATAAAACTCAAAAATAAAAGTAAACATGTAAAACGTATCAGAACAGATAAAAGCAAATTAAAACAAGAGCGAGATAAAAACGAAGTGAAGGCTAGTCCAGCATGACCGCCATATTGTCACATGATAAGTGCAGCCTTTATATTTCATACATTGATGGTAAAATATTGTGAAGGGCAATGAATGCCCCAGATGTAATGTTGTTTAATTTTTTCCTTTCATATTTTTTCTTAAGCATAATTGTTTTGGGGTGGGTGTATTATTATATAATTCGAAAATATGTTGATACTGAGAGAATACTAATTAACATGGATTTAAAGAACAGATTACACAGGGTATAAGCCTTAAACTTAGTAATGAATATTAATTATTACCGCAGTTCAGCACTTTGCTGCATTGGTCTTACTGGGTTACACACTCTGTCACACCACCACCACAGATACACCACTTCCCAGCAGTGGCATGCAAACAGGACCTGCCATGAGTAATCTACAGTAATACATATTAATTTCTGGCCGCAAGTATCCTCTATTTGTAGATCACTTTACTTTTTGCCAATTACTGCTCTTGAAGCTAAAAAGGTTTGGCTGAATTACTGAAGTTGAACCATATTTATGGGACCCAACTTGAAAGTGACCTGAAGTTTCCAATATTCCATTTCCCTCATCCATACCTAACAGTTTGAGTTGGGTATATCATCCCAAATATCAGTACTAAAATGATCTTCAAAGCATATACTGTATACACTTGAACAACTACAAGATTGATAGTGGCAGTACAGCCATGCTGCTAGAAATGTATCCTCAAAAACAAATTAGTCACAGATACATTATATTCAACAGTAATGTGTTAACATGTGTTCAGTTTGTACTAACACATTATAAAAACAGCTTTGAACATGTGTTAAAGTTATTTTTGCAGCACTCATCATTTGTATGACAAATGGGGTTGCCAATAACAGGCAACCTGAATTGTCAGATGGCCCCCTGGGGAAATGAGCAAGAATGGTAATGGGAGGGGGAGGGGAAGGGGCCAAGGCAGGAAGGGGCGGTACTTGGTGACAGCACCTGGTCACAGGTGTGTCATTTGACAGAGGGAAAGAGAGTGGGGCCACAGGCCCGGGGGAGGGGTCAAACAGGAGTCCTAGTGTGGGGTCCTGGAAGGGTATATAAGGTTAGGCAGTCCTCCAGATGCCCTCCTTTGCTAGGAATTTTTGCTTAGCACATTCATTGTCTCATGTGAAGGACACTTTTAAGTAAGACTCAAGGCTAGGGGCTCCAGGAGGTCCATAGTCATGTGGAATCAGACTGGGGCCTGTTTTCCCAAGGCTACTTTAAACAATTCTAATTGTAAGTTGGTGTTTTCCATCTGTTTGTATTGTGGGGTGGGATTTTATTGGGTCGTTTGTGCATTATTGTAAAATCTCAGTGGTGGAGATCACAGTCACGCTGGACATTGCAGCTGTAAACATTGTTTTTTGTGTGACTTGGTTGGCATTGGGTAGGACTTGCAGCATCTGGCTAATCCTTGTTTGGGTCTCTTGGCCCTGAAAGGGAGGCCTGGAATGGTGGTTGTCTGGCAAAGCATGGATGCATGGAGGGAGTGAGAATACTGTTCCTTCTCAGTGTTTTGTATTGCTGGGAAGGGAGCTGAAGGTGATTCAGGTTTTTCTTCTTCTTTGGAGGTGTTTTCTGTGGGTATTTGGCTTGGCAGTTCTGCTGTAGGCAGGGAGGGCAGTCTACACGAGTCCCACTTTTTTTTGCTGTGATCACCAGTAGGCACTGAAGCAGAATCGGCAGTGGTGGGGCAAGGAAACACCTGGGCCTGGATGTCAATTTCATGGGGAGCACAGCTCAGGTCAGGGACAGGCCAGTTTTCTTTGGAAAGAGGCAGGGTGGTCGGAGAAACAGACCACGAGTTGAGGTGGAGCCAGGAATGGTTTTCCACCACAATTATAGAAGAGGGACAGGACAAAAGGAGAGAAAAGAAACCAAAAGGAAATGAGAGTTGCTGATGGTTGGTGACCCCACCCCCTGTAGCCCATGTGGTGGTTTGCAGTGGGGGTGGATGGTTGGAGTGCAGGGAGGTGAAAAAAGGAGAAGGTCATGCCGGAGATGTGTGCGCAGGCTACAAGAGGGCTAAGACATGGCACAAGAGACACTTGGGAGGCACAGGCTGGCTGAGGGGAAGTGAGGACAGGAGCTATCACAGGCTGTGGAGGAATGGGGCAGGCAAGCCCAAGCAGCTGCTGGGTGAGGGGCATGGCTGTGGGATGGGGAAAAAAATGAAGGGGTGAGGTGACATAGGCCATCATGAGGGGAGAGTGAGAGCTTGGCATAGGGGATAGTGGTGGGGCATGGAACAATGCACAAAGCTCCAAGAGCTGAAGGCAGAGGGCCATGTGGTAGGCTGCAGGGCCAGGCCGCCAACAACCTCACAGTGGAGGGGAGGATGGGGGGATGGGTTGGCGGGTGCTTCTGGCAGTTTTTCTGTGGGAAAACTAGACAAAAATGATAAAAAAACAAACAGGGAAGTAGAGATGCATAAAATGGGATCTACAGGGCATGGGGGGAGACTGGGCAGTGGGACCCCACATGACACGGGAAGCCACGGAGCTGTCAGTAGCAGAAAAAAAAGGACAGTGACACAGGAGAGGGAGGGGGCAGAAGAAAGGGGCTTTGGGGCAAAGGGATCAAAGAAAGGAGGGTGGCAGCAAGGGGAGTGGGGGATAGCTCCTCTCGTGGGTGGGGTAGGGGGTTGCCAGGCCAGAAGGGCAGGTACAGGGGCAGTGCATGGGTCATGGTGGGTGCCCCATGGGCATATGAGAGGTGAATGGAGATTGGAGTGGATGGTGGAAGAGAAGTGGGGACCAGAGGACAAGGGCAAGTTACACTCACAGTTGTTTAATTCCTCCCCTATATCAGGCAGCAGGGAATATGGCACCAAAGAGTGCCACAGTCTCCAATGCCATACTGATGGAGGAGGCATCCAAGCTGATGAATAAGATGATGGAGCTGGGTGGCTTAAGCAGCAGAAGAAAAAGAGAGAGTTCAAAAAGAAAGAGAGAGAGAGTAGGTGGGTGGGTGGGGCAGGGAGGGAAGAGGCCATGAAGAGTGGGGCTCAGTCCTTTGCCAATCCCGCCACTGGAGACTGCACCAGTGCCAATGGGTCCAGGCCCAAATGGGGGTAAGGGCGACATGGGTGTAATGAATGAGGGGGACCTGAGGGAGCACCTTGAAGGTCTACTGGGGAATATGGGGGAGATGAGGGTAGAGAAGACAGTGAGGGCACTGCAAGTGATAAAGAGTGGTGGCAAGGGGGAGATAGGGACAAGGATAAACAGAAGGGGGGAGAAGCTATGTGACGGGCCCCAGGGTTTCATGTTAGATGACCACCTGCCATCCTCCATCAAGGATAAGATTTGGAAGGGGGAATACATGGATATTTTTGGTTTGGTGGATGAGGTTACAGCTAAAAAGTATGAGCAGAAGGAATCAGAAGGTAAATCAGAGATGGCGGTGGCTCTGGCGGTGATGAGACATAAGGAGGAAGAGGTGAAGTACAAGGGAAAAACATAGATACATGGCAGGCGGGTTTCCTGATATACAGTGCACTGATCCTGGAAAAACAACCAGAGTTGGCCATTCCCCTCCTGATGTACACGACCATCATTAGGGATGCATACAAGACAAAACTAGGGTATGAGTGGCCAAAGTATGAAAAGATGTTCAGAAAGTAGCAGCAAAAGGGGATTTAAGGTGGGACTGCACCCACTCGTAGCCGTGGGTATGAACTCAGTTGGGTCCAAACGGTGGGCCTGGGGGGAAGCATGCCAAAAAAGGTGCTCCCACCAAGGCGATGAAGACATGTTGGCAGTACAGCAGCGACTTGTGCACTTGGGAGAACTGTAAATTCAGGCATGTCTGCTACTGATGTGTAGACTTTCACCCAGCATCAAACTGCTGGTCAGGTGTGAACTGGGATACCCAGCAAGGAGTGCAGTTCCAGGAACAGTCCTTTTGGGTGGGGTCAGGGTGGTAGGAGTGGCAAGGGATGGGCGGGCTACAGCAGAGGAGGGTACAACTCCAGCTACAGGTGGAACAGAAGGGAAGATGGGGTCAAAGTGCTGGGGTTATCCCTTGGCATGAACACCCATAGTCCAGAGTCATTGAGGCCTGGATGCAGGAGTATCTGGATGAAGCAAAGGCAGCGTTCCTGTGTGAGGGTTTCAAGCAAGGTTTTCTATTGGATTTTTGGGGGTGCAGAGAGCAATGTGGGCAAAAAATGTGGGGTCCATCAAGGGACGGGAGGACATAGTCCATAAGAAAATCCAGAAAGAGGTGCAGGCTGGGAGGGTTGAAGACCTGTTCACTGACAACCCCTTGCCCCAGTTTCCAGATATCACCTTTAGGTGCGGTACCAAAGAAGCAGGAGGGGGAATTTCATCTCATCCACCACCTCTCCTGCCCAGAGAGGGCCTCAGTGAATGAGGGGATCCCAGACAACCTGTGGGCAGTGTCCTATGCCGCACTGGATCAGGTGTTGGTTTTGATCAGGGCAGTAAAGGGGACAAGGTTGGCAAAACAGACATTGAGTCCACCTTGCGGTTGTTGCCAGTGAGGCCAGAGGATTTGAATCTCTTGGGCTTTCAGTTTGGGGACAGCCTATATGTAAACAAACCCATTCCCATGTTATGCTCAGTGGCCTGTTCAACATTCAAGGCTTTTAGTTCTTGGGTACAATGGGTTTTTGGGGAGAGATATGGACATAGGTGGGTGGTACACTACTTAGATGATTTTCTCCTCATTGGGGGGGCAGGCAGGAAATGGAGGGGATGTTGGCAGATTTTAAAGAAATGTGTGGGTGCATAGGTATCCAGTTGGTGAAGCAGAAAACAGAGGGCCCAGCCCGCCAGCTGAATTACCAGGGGATAGAGGTGGACACTGCACAAGAATGCTTCCATCTTCCGGGGGACAAAGTGGCCCGGCTTGGGGTTTTGTTGGAGCAGGTGAAGTGGAGGAGGAGGAGGAGAGTGCCACTGGTATTGGTACAACAGCTACTGGGGCACCTTAATCTTGCTTGTAAGTCAGTTAGCTTGGGAAAGGCATTTACCAGGAGGCTGGCGAGGGCAACCGGAAAAGCAAAGTAGCCCCATCACTGGTTGGACATCATGAAAGGGATAAGGGAGGACCTGGTGGTGTGGGAACAGTTCCTGTAGGGTTTCAATGGGGTTACATTCTGGCAGGAGGAATGGGCCTACAACATGGACCTAGAGCTCTGCATCAGTGCATCAGAGGACCTTGGGATGGGGGCCTACTTTAGGTGGGATTGGATTTCGAAGGCATGGCCAGAATCTTGGTGGGAGGCAGGGCTACTGAAGGACATTACCTTTTTGTAGATCTTTCCCATCCTTGTTGCCCTGGTGGTCTGGGGGAACAGGATAAAGGGGGCGCACATATTGTTTTGGTGAGACAATAAGGGGTGGAGGAAGTGATAAACAGGCAAGGTGGGGTCACGGACACGGTAGAGGGTGTTATGCATAGGCTAATCCTGTTTGGGTTTCAGCTAAATTTGTCTTTTAAAGTACAACATATTGAAGGCATTCAGAAAGACAGTGCTGATGGTCTTTCCAGTTTGCAGTTGAACAGGTTTCGGGACCTGGCACTGGGGCAGCATTACACAGGACCAGGGTCCTGGACCATCTATGGGAGATTGCAGGGAAACAGCCAGATGGTTACACCGGAGTTCCTGGGCACCCAACATGCTGAGGGCATATGAGATGGCATGGGGGGCATTGCAGGAGCTCAGGGCTAGTGCAGGCCTAGGCATGGAAGAACCAGTTTCTGAAGACCAGATAAAACAATATGTAGTGAGGACATGGGAAGATGGGATGGCCCATACTACCATGGGTGTACAGTTGGCAGGGATAGGAAGGGCCTGTAAGGAAAAAGGTTGACCAGATGTAACCACAGGAAGGGCCGTGAGGCACATGGTCTCATGCTGGCAGAGGGGACATAGGGCGAGATGGGACAGGCGGTGGCCCATCATGGGGCAGTTTCTCAGGAGGGTCATGGGAGCACTCCAGCATGCATGCACATCGGCAAAAGAGGCATGCCTATTCTGGGCGTTGTTCATGGTCATGGCTAGGGGTGCTTTCAGGGTCAGGGAGAAGGTGGCCCAAAGCAAGTAGGACCAAAGCTGGGGGTTACAAGCTGGGGAAGTCAAGTTCAGGCAAGACATGGTAACCATACATTTGACATGGTCAAATACAGACCAAGTGGGAAAAGGGAGAGTGTGACACTGCTCAGGCAGGGACTAGGTGAGGTGCGTGCCGTTATGGGGCTAGAGAAGTATGGGTGAATATGATGGATGGAGGGGAGACTTGGTTCCATTATGGGGACAGGAGCCCTGTGATCAGTTTCCAGGTTGGGGGGTCCTTAAGAAGGTGATAGCATTTTTGGGGTAAGACCCAAGGGTTTTCATCCCCACACCTTTCTCATTGGGGCAGCATTAGAGGCAGTTTCCCCGAGGCAGGTCAGAGCAGGAGGTTAAGTATTTGGGGCGGTGGAAGTCCAGCTGTTATAAAAAGTATGTAAGGTGCTAACAGTAGTGGAGATTACCCATGTTTTGTCCCTTTTCCCAGCAGGAACAAAGAGGCATATATGGATAGTGGGGCACTCCTTTATCTACTGGGTTGAGAAATGTGCAGCTATCAGGAGTGGTGGGACACAGCTGCAGACAGATTTGGAGAACACAAGGGTGTAGTGGAAGGGACTGGGGGCATTAGATGTGCCCAGCTGATGCCACTGTTGGAGGAACACAGGGCCCAGTGGAGCAGGACAGGTGTGCTCATCATACATTTGGGGGGTAACAATTTGGGGGAGACTTCATGGGGAGCGTTGGTTCAGGCAATAACAGTTGATTTGGAGAGGGCGAATGGTTGGTGGCCAGGTGTGGTGATTGGGTAGTCTAAGATCACATCCCAGAGGGTATGGAGGCAAGTCAGGGAAATTATGTTGGTGGAGAAGGACAGGAAACATCTCAACAGGAAGGTGGGGGGCATGCATATACAGCACAGGGACATCTCTTTTGATTTGCCAGAGGTATACAGGTCTGACGGGGTCCACCTATCAAAAATTGGCATGTGCCTGTTCCTGAGACCCATAATTGACCTAGTGGAGGAGGTTGAGAAGAGGGGCCTAGGTAACAGCCCGAAAGAGGGGATCCCATCTTACATCACTAGTGGGAGATGGGTCAGTGGAAGAAGGAGAGCAAGAGGATGGGAAAATGGGGGGTAGGCAGGAGAGGGGAGGGCAGGGCAGCATGGGCTGGGGGCAAATGGCACCCAGACATGGAAGTAAAGGGGGAGGGGGAAGGGGATTTAGACTATGGGTCACATCTCAGTGTCCGGACCTAGGAAGGAGGAAGTCCTGGTAAGTTGGTACCAGATAATGGTGATGGTGTAGGGGGTCGGATTTGGTGTCTGGACCCTGAAGGAGAAAACAATGGAAGAGGAGGACCAGGAATGAAGAAAGTCATAAAGAAACAAATGGTCTGCGTGTAGTACTATTGTGGACTGTAAACTATTAATGTGGAATGAGAATGGAATGTAATATTAACTGTATTAATTGGTGTCTGAATAAACTGTTGACAATGAGCATCCAAACTAGCAGTAGTGGAGAGTATTCATTCCCCAGAGGGGATCAGATGACAAATAGGGTTGCCAATAACAGGCAACCTGAATTTTCAGATGGCCCTCTGGTTAAATGAGCAAGAAAGGTGAGGGAAGGGGTGGGGGCCGAGGTATGAAGGGGCAGTACTTGGTGACAGAATCTGGTGAGTCACAGGTGTGTCATTTGACACAGGGAAAGGAGGCTCAGCCACAGGCTGGGGGAAGGGGCCAAACAGGGGTCCTAGTCTGGGGTCCTGGAAGGATATATAAGTTAGGCAGCCCTCCAGCTGCCCTCTCTTTGTTAGAATTTTCCATTCACCCAACCCACCCCAGGAGTACAGCAGATGGTGGAGGGGTTAGGTAGGGTTGAGGCAGGGTTTGAATGCAGGGGAGTCTGACAGCAGGATGGTCAGTTGCAGAACAGCAGCAGGAAACATGGGCTGACAGAACCCGGTGGGCAGCAAGTGACCCTGATGGAGAGGGGGACAGCTATGGGGGGAGCAAGAGGGGGACAGGGGCAGGCAACATGTGCTGGGGTAAATGGCACCCAGGAGTGGAAGTAAAGGGGGAGGGGGATGAGGATTTATAGTAGGAGTCAGATCTCAGTGTCCAGAGCTAGGAGGGAGGAGATCCTGGTACATTGGTGCCTGGTAATTGTGATGGTGTGGAGGCGGGGTCGGATTTGGTGTCTGGACCCTGAAGGAGAAAATGCAGGAAGAAGAGGACCAGGAAAGAAGAAAGTCATAAAGAAAGAAATGGCTGCTTGTAGTACTATTGTGCACTGTAAACAATTAACGTGGAATGAAAATGGAATGTAATATTAACTTGGTCTCTGACTAAACTGCTGCCAACAAGCATCTAAACTAGCAGGAATGGAGAGTATTCATTCCCCAGAGGGGATCAGATTAAAATTAGCAGCTTGATTTACTTGCAGCATTAGTGGCATTATTAACATCACTGCCATAAAATGAGGGGATAAGGAAGACCACCAATATGAAAGTTTCATATTCTGGACCATGTTGGTAGACATATGGCCAGGGAAAGAGTGTACACAGACACAACTGTGTGTCACATCTACATTCATGCAACTGCATCTGCATCCAACCACACTATTGTCAAAAAGATCAATCTGTAACAAAAAGGCATGATTCGCGGCAGTTTGCTTCCTTGCATCATTCTGTAAGAAAATCACAGCTTTTTGCAGTGCAGCTGCATCCAATTCTTAGATAAACGTTGCTTATCTCTCCAGTTTGATACTGAAAACAGGGATGTGTGGACCAGTGACAGACCGCTTTCAGAATTCTGACTATATTTGTTTGTGGCTTGGACTGGAGAACTATTGATTTTTACCTTACATAATTTCACAAAACCCACAAAGCTGAAATTAACAGTTAGCAGGTACAAGGTTCTCTGACCTGGATGTATCATATTTTCAGGCCACAAAGATGGTTTAGCATAGCAGACATTCAAATCACAAATTAGAAATCCTACAGATCTATTAAAGGACCAGTTTAAAAAAGGTTCTGAGGGCAGGAAGAAAACACAATCAAATGCTGCCATATTTCACTGTTTTGCCCAGGCAGCACTTACTGTAAAGTGGTTTAACAGACTTTTCATGGTGTTGCTTTTTGACACTGTTATCCAGTCTTTCATTTCACTTTAGCTTGGCAGTGTGTCAACTGGCAGTCTATGACTCCTAAAGCAGTAAAGGAAAAGAATTAAGATGGGTTATTCTACTGACTGAGTATACTGTAGTCACTGATTACATGAGCACCACAGCAGACAGAGCAGTTTATGAACCACATGGCACTCACTCATTTTATTCACTGCAGCTGTGCAGGGACAGTTCTTGCTGAATAGATCTTCCTGAGAGACTCTCGATTAAGGGAAGCTGAAAATAATTTCAGATAATTTCAGCAGTTTGTCAAAAATGTTTCATGCCTGCCTTAGTGAAACTCATTGGCCTAGATGTAGGCATTTGTTTGTAATTTAGTTGTTCGGTTTTGCTGAAACTTGGCAGCAAAGAAGGATCATCCATATGCTGCAGCCTGGAAGCTGACCAGATGTTGTGGGAGGTGAAAACCATTTCAGGAATAACATTATAAAGAAGTCAGCTTTGGACATTCCATATGGGGAGGTTAAAACTGCATACTTTCAAAAGCATGCTATCTGAAGGTCATTTGGCAACCATTTAGTGTGGCCTAAACAATGTTTTACCTTTCAAAGTGTTTAAAGAGGATGGGTCATTATTGACTAGAACCATTTGGGCAATTCTATTGCTTCTGCAAATTTTGAAGCGTGTGTTGAGGCAAGAAAATGACCTGCTTGAAGTTTTATGTATTTTGTCAGAATGTTTCTAAAACATCTGGGCAGGTATTTTTTGACTCTCCACTATAGACATGGAAAAACATTTAAACTTTCAATCAAATTGTACATTCTAATGTTTTGAATAGAGTAGCTGTTCCTTGATGCCTAGTTATTAATTAAAGTTGCCACCTCTACAGTAAGACCAAAGTACAGCATGACATCAGAAGAAGAAGTAATATCTTTTTCTGCAGTACCACGGTATGAATAGTAAGACAGTACTACACCGTTGCGTCAGTAGTTGTGCCTTAGAGAGAAATGATATGCAATTGTACAGTTATGGTGTATAGCGATACAGTATGCCACATTTCAACAGTTATTCAGAATAATGTATGGTTGCCTAACAAAATTCAGTAGGTTAAGATGCTTTAAAATGATGTCCTGTAATGTATAGTATTGAAGTAATAAATCCCTCAGTTTATAGGTATGATTTAACTACTGTAAATTGTGATATTTATTCCAATGCTTTCTGTCCCTAGCCACTTAAATCCAAAATACATTTTTTCTTCAAACTGCACTGTAGCAATATTTTCTCTAGCACTCTCTATATAATTGTGAAGAGTCTCACAGAGAGCAAGGAGAAGCTGTTGTATTTCATTTAAAATAGTTTTCTGAGAATTTGTAATAAAGACAGACCTTTATATTATACCAAATAAAATCAGAAGAGTGTATCAAGGATTTCATCTTTGAGTTCAGGTGATATCAATATTCTGTTTGCTCCATGCTCATGTAGGCTATGGGATTGCCAGAACACCTGATTGGATATATTTCTTTTCACCTCAGCATTGCCAAGCTATGATTCTATATATTATACATAATCCTAGGACTATAGTGCACTCTAATGTGCAGGAAGTCAGGTGTGTTTCAATTTTAAGGGCATTATTCATCATGGTATACAGTGATATTGTTAGGGAGCACCCTCACAATCAGTCAGCTAGATTTATAAATCCTGAGATAATGCAGCAGTTGTTACATGTCCTAGCTCTGGCAATGTTAAATGACATTAGTATGAGTGCACAGTGAGTAACTCACATCTGTTTCACATTTTAACTCTTTAAAAGTGAAGGTGGCTGCATCTTCATATGTTTAACTGCCAACAAAATACTTATTTTTTATTTAAAGATAAAATTGTATGTTTTGTTGATGTAGATTTCTGAACTGTTGAAAGGGTTGCTACAGTATACACACTGATCACATTATAACATTTCATACTACCACTTTGGATCAGACTCCAGCAAAAATATTTTCAGATATGTTTTGCAAACATTCTTACATTGCAATAGTTGAATTTGTATACCAAAATGTATTTCAGCTCAGTTAAGCATCTGTATACATGCGAGTATGCCAGTATGCCAGTGTGAGATAAAACTAATGGTTGTCAATGGTGAACAGAAACTAGAAAACTTTGGTTTTAGACTGTAATTCAAGGGGCAGCCAAGTGCAATCATATTAGGATAGGCTGAACATATTATTTAACAGACAATGTTATAACGGACAGGGCTTAAAAGACTTGCAATAATGAAGCTGGCAATTAGAGTATTATATAGTATCCTTATAACATGAAATATCAGAGATAGTAGTATATAAATCACAAACTTATTATGAGATTGCAGACACACTGAAGAGGGTAGCCAGGTACCAAAGTGCAAGATAGCAGCCATATATAGTTCAAGCAGCATTGTAACTGAGAGTCTTAAATATTTGGTGGCTATGAAGCTAAATGATTTATTTTGTCCCATTTATTTCTGTCAGATAATACACACCCAAAAAGTATTTAAGCTACTAATAAGATGATTGAAGTATTACAAAAAAAAATGCACCATGGAGACCCCTTCTCTGAGTTTCCTTTTATGATAACAGTCAAGTTTAACAATTATTGTAGTAATAGCTGTCAGCACTGTACAAGGGTGGGAGGCAGAATTATGTGCACGCAACAAGATATGACAGGTTATGGCTTAGGATAAGATAACTGCTCACCAAGGGTCATGGAAAGGCTATAAGCCACAGACAGGAGGGCCTTAGAGCCAGTGAAGGGGTGGCACTGGTTATCTAGCCTAAACCACCCCTAGAATGTCTTTTTGTGCTTTTAAAATAGGTACACTGAGAAACTTTTTAAATTAACAACAAAAAAGGAAAACTTTGTTGTTTGTGCCTACCTGTCAGTCTTCTGTCTTTCTTCACATTAAAAAGATGAAATGGTTGTTTATTGTGAAACACAGGAATTAAAATGTCTGAAGAGCTGATCTGGCAGAATATTCACTGTATCATACACACCAGATTTTATGTAGCCAAGGTTTTAATTTTATCACCATCTGTAGCTCTGCATGTTGTGCTGGAGTCCTTTCATAAGGTAAATCTTTGCTGCATGGGGGGGGGGGCACATCATAATACATAGGGAATCAGGCAGTGAGGGGATGATACTAGACATCCAAGAAATTACTCAATTTCATTTGGGGATGGGTTGGATACATGCCATATGCAGTCATTAGAATGCTAAATATGGCACCCGAGAGCAAAGTTGCTATCCCATTTGGGATGAATACATACCCTTTGCTCCTGGGTATCTGTTACCAGCATATAGCTGGGATAGCACCACAAAAATTAACTTTGCATGGTACTACCACAGAATGATAGTTTTAAAAGTAGCATGCCAGAAAGAGTATGCTACCTATATGAATAATGCTTCCTGACCTCGAGCTATTTTTTGTGCAGTGCTATTAATGGCCCAGCTTATCAGTTAACAACTTCCATGTAAATGTAAGATGAATAGGACTGCTGTGGTAAATGCACTGTATTTTTGTAATGATACAGTATGAAACCTAACACTTATCACTATTGCACACAAGTAGGAAACAGGAGTGTTCTGAGAGATTCAGGGGTCATTTAATTAGTAGTGGCATGACTGCATAAAACAGGAACCGCTCATGTGATATGACTATGTTTCAGAACCACTCCAGAAAATTAGCTTGTAGTTTCTCCATTCTCTTAGTGAAGCAGTTTTTGCCATTGCATACTTCCTTCTTGGATCTTATCATGGTGTCATGCTACTACTTTAGCACTGAAGCCTTTATCTGGCCTTATCTATTTACTGTTTTTGGTTTAGATTTACTTATAACCAGTACTGACAGAGTGAAGATGTAGCTAGATTCAAACTTTCTGTTTGCAGATACTCCTCTTGCCATGTCAGAACAGCAACAAAACAAAACAAACAAGAAACGATGCAGGGGCATAACAATGTTTAAACAGTATTTTTATATCACAGAACACATGCCCACATTTTGGAAGTTTAGATCCCCAACTGATGCATAATTCATGGCCTGCATTGCTGTCTGGTGAAGATATATTGCTGACCAAAAAAAGTGTTTTCAGATTCCCAGACATAATTTAATTTTTTAAGCCTATGGCAATTTTTTTTTTTGCTGCAAAAGAGAAAGACACAGAGAAAGTGAGAGACAAAGAGACAGAGAGAGAGAGAGAGAGAGAGACACAGATTGAAAGTGAGAGAGAAATAACTGAGCTGTCTGTAGCCTACAGATACGTGCACCCACTCATAGACATGCACACCCACATGCATTCATCCACTTACACACATGCGCTCATGGGTACATTAAATAGCCTAGTAGCAAAAGATGCACTATTTTCTCAAAATCATTACAACAGCAGTAGCTGGCATAGGTGAACTGGCTGTTATAGCCAAAACATCAAACTGCAGCATTCACATTGCTAGGGTTAAGAGATTTAGGCATATTAGTTTCTTATTTTTGATGGTTAACTATTTTTTTTTTAGTTACATGAGGTGGGTTCAGTGCTTGGGGCCCAATCCACAAAGGGTGAGGTGGCCTTGTGCACCTTTAGAAGGGTGCTCGGCAGGGCTGATGCCACACAGAGGTCCCACTCCATACATCCACAGCCGTAGATGTGTGCCTCCAGACCACCTGATCCCATGATGCTGGTGCACCTATGCAAAGACTGGATCAAGAATGAGTGGGGGCTTGCTAGCACCCAAATCATAAGAAAATCTCTATAGTGCAGAGGGGGTGGCAGGCTATGAGGTATAGGTTTCTACCATAATGCTTACATGCCCCCCTATGCCAAGCTGCAGGATATCTCTTGTGGCTTGATCTGCCTTCTCTCAACATGCCATCATCCCTCTCAGCATACATGGAGGGCTGTCTGCCATAGGTCCTATACTTTCACTTATGGGTGGTATCCTTCACGGGATATGGCAATCGTTGCAGGACTGCCATGTCACAAGATCCCAGCCATCATGGCACCAGCATGGCCATTCTCATCCTATGAACATATGATCATAGGTAGGTAAAGAAAACACTGGCAGGAGTCATACTGAAACTACAGAACAAATCAGAAATCTGCAAATTTGAATAAACAAGCTCAGTCACCAAGGAATAACAATGCCCATATTTCTTGTCATCCATTTTTCAGAGTGACCAATCTGTCTAGCCAGTACATAACTGATATTTCAAAATAAAAAAATGTATTGCTTCTTCCAGAATTATATGGTCTTAATGTTGTAGAGCCTGATTAATTTCTTATACCCAGGTATTACAATATCATTTAAGTTACATGAGAGTCCTTTTCCAGTTGCATTGTGGAGTGACACATTTGTTCAAACTTCATGTGGAACTGGGACCCACTGCTAGCCAACATGGATATTCAAGTGGATGCCTGTTGTTCAGCACAGCTCTGCTTCATGCCATCTCCTGACCCCATGAAAGGCTGGCCTCCCATAAAAAGTGGCGGGCAGTGACCGAGGAAGCTCTCTGGTGCAGACTTGTATCTGGGCATGCAGCTATGGAGCCAGGATATGTGCAAATTGCTCTTAGTTCAGACTATTCTGTGGCATGGGTCATTAGATTTCTGTCTCTGCTTTAGGCTACATTCACATCCCTTAAATAAATATATGTGTGCTGTGTACATCCAGAATAGAAACATAGAAACATAGAATTTGATGGCAGATAAGGACCACTTGGCCCACCTAGTCTGCCCATCTCCCTGCCTGATGGATAAGCTACAGATTCTAGTTAATCAACAGCTTACTTTCTCCTACCCCCCACAAGAATTGCCTTATGCCTGTCCCATGCATTACTTGAATTCTCCCACTTTCCTGACTCCACAACCTCCTCAGGAAGGCTGTCTCATCCATCCACAACCCTCTCTGTGAAAAAAATACTTTATAACATTACCTCTGAGCTGTCCCCCCCATCTTCAAATTGTGCCCCCTTGTTCTTGCACATCTCTTCTTCTGAAAGATACTACCCTCTTGTACTTTGTTAATTCCCTTGAGATACTTGAAAGTTTCTATCGTGTCTCCCCTCTCCCTCCTCTCCTCAAGGGTATACATATTAAGCTACTTAAGTCTCTCCTTGTATGTCTTCTGGTGCAGCCCCTGCACCGTTTTAGTTGCCCTCCTCTGAACAGCCTCCACTCTGTCTATGTCTTTGCGGAGATGGGGTCTCCAGAATTGCACAATACTCCAGATGGGGTCTCACTAACTGTCTGTACAGAGAGATAACAACTTCCTGTTTTCTACTGTCAATGCCTCTCCCTATGCATCCCAGTATCCCCCCAGCCATCCTTACTGCCTTCTCACATTGCTTGCCCACCTTTAGGTCATCTGATATAATTACTCCAAGGTCTCTTTCGATTTTTGTTGTTGTTATTAATTCACACCCACATTGTGTACTCTTCCCCTTGGTTTGTGTTTCCCAGATGTATTACATTGCACCTCTTTGCAATGAATCTGAGCTGCCATGTATTTGACCATTCCTCCAACCTTGCCAAGTCCTTTTTCATTCTTTCCTCCCCATCTTGTGTATCAACCCTGTTGAATATCTTTGTGTCATCTGCAAAGAGACATACCTTTCCTTCCAGGTGCTCTCCAATGTCACTTATAAAGACATTAAAGAGGATCGGTCCCAGTACTGAACCCTGCTGTACCCCGCTAGTTACCCTCCTTTCTTCACTGTGGACTCCGTTTACTATAACCCTTTGTATCCTGTTGTCCAGCCAGTTTTTTATCCAGGCTACCACCTTGGGACCCACTCCAAGGCTGGCTAACTTGTATATTAATCTTTTGTGTGAGACTGTGTCAAATGCCTTGCTAAAATCTAGGAAGGCCATATCCACAGCCCCTTCCTGGTCTATTACTTTGTTCACCCAGTCAAAGAAATCTATTAGGTTCATCTGCCATGACCTTCCTGCTGCCACATTCTTAATTGTGCAATGTTTGCATGCAGCTCACATACACAAAGTGATCTTAAGTGAACCAGGTCTAAAAAGCCAATCAGGTTCGCATGCTGCAAGTGTGAGATGTGCACAACAGGTAAGCTGGTGTGAACATTTATTTTATTTATTTATTTATTGAATACTAGGATTACAAATACCTTTGAACCAGAGGTTCTTTTACAATGGTTCCGAGTCAGATATATTTTTAGGAAAACAAATAAATAAGGTCATTGTAGAATTACACAACATGGTATCAGCTAAACATACAATTTGATTACACACACAGGTTAATTAACAGATTCCATACTGAAACAAGACAGTAAGAGGGGAAGATGTGAACTGAATACATTAAGTACTGGTAAACCCATGGGTAGAAGATAGGATCAGAGAGAGAGCATCAGTTACCGAGGGGAGGGTGAGGGACTATGAAGCAATTAAAGATGTGACATTGTCGCTGAAGTGCTAGTGGCCTTAGAAGTGCATCAGATTCTGAGGCATGTAAAAGGAGAGGGTGGAGGAGAAGGCAAGAATTAGGGGTTAGTGTATGAAATGGGGATTGAGGGGAAATGGAAGGAGCAGGTAGGTGGGGTGAATGGCTGCAAGGGGAGGAGGGAGGATCAGAGGAAGGAGAGGGAGGGCAGGGGTAGGGAAGAGGGAATAGGGTGAGTTGAAGGAGACAAGTTGGAGAGGCTAAAAGAGAGATAGGAAAGGAGGAGGTTGGTATGCTAGGGGAGTGGGTGATTCTATTGCTAGAAAGAGGAGGAAGAGGAGGTGGAGTGGTTGGGCGTAGGGCAGAGATAGAACAAGAGAAAGAGAGAGAGAGAGGCTGGATACTAGGTAGGTGGTAGAGAGGGGAGCGAGGAACAGTATATTCAGGTGTATGAGGAGGGGAGTGTAATGAGTGGGAAGAGGAATGTAGTGGAGTGGACTTAATATTGGAGGAGGCCTAGTTGACAGAATGACTTGTGGCCCTATATGTCACAGTTGCACCTGCCATGTATGGGCGTGACTTATTCTCAGCATCGATCTTGAAAGGGATCCCACTTACTAAGGATGGGGCCAGGACATAGAATGACATAGAATGAGCATTGGGCTTGAGAAGTTCTGCAGAAGGGGACTAGGTAGGTGGATTTGTTAGCACTGTGTGTGCACCGTGTTTTAGGGGTGGGTATCATAAAGGCATGAGTTGCTGGAGGGGTAGGGCCAAGGCAGATTTTCTTTGTAGGAGGCAAGTTTGATAGGCGAGTCTCCCTTGAAGATTGAGCATGTTGGAGTGTTAAAAAGGTCACAGGTATGCATGCCTTTCCCTGCTCCTGTCATTACTAGGCAACACTTATTCAATGCAATCTTGATTCTTTTCAGGGTGGTATCTGTGGTGGCCCCATAGAAAACTAGTCCATTATCAATTATGGATAGGATTGAGCTAGTTACTGCAAGGCGCATGGCCTCGGGGGTCAGACAGTGATGATGGCGATGGAGAATTCCTAACCTTGAACTGATGTTTTTAGAGATGAGACTAACATAGGTGCCATAGGACAAAGAGCAATCAAGAGTAAGTCCTAGGTATTTGAACACCTGTACTTGATAGAGAGGGAGGCATTGTTTGTTTAGGAAAGTTAGGCTGGCAGCTCTGAATTTACTGTGGGAGGTAGAGAACACCATCATCTTGGTTTTTTATAGTTCATAAGCAGTTTATGCTGATCAAACCAGTTGTCAGCAAGGCTAAAATGTGTCTGTAGCTCTTGAGCTAGATGTGTAGGGTTATTGTGTGTGGAAAATACATAATCTGTGTAGAGAATCATTTTATTATCACAGGCAGCTGGAAGGTTATTAATAAAAAGGTTGAAGAGCAGTGGACCCCAAATGGATCCTTGGGGTACTCTGGAGCGCACTCTGAGGCTGCTGGACAGAGTGTCACCGATCTTAACTTGCTGGTCCCTGCCCATAAGGTAGCTTTCAAACCAGTTGGTAACTTCTTTGGAGTGGCTAAGGGCAGGGAGGGAGCTCAGCAGGAGTTGGTGGTAAACAGTGTCAAAGGCTTTTGTCAGGTCAGCATACACTACACTTAGTAAGTGGCCGGAGTCCAAGGCCTTTTGTATGTAATTGATACATTCATGCAGGGCAGTGGTTGTACTGTACGCTTTTCTAAAGCCACATTGCTGCGGACACTGGATGTTATATTTGCTAAGATATTCTGACAGTTGTTCCTCAACAATATGTTTGAGGGCTTTAAAGAGCAGGGGGAGGATAGAGCTAGGGCAGTAATTGGAGCAATGAGACCAATCCCCACATTTGTGTATGGGCGTGACATTATCCAATTTCCAGATTTGGGGAAACTAAGGGAGAGTGAGAGGTTCATGAGTTTTGTGAGAGGGGGCAGGACGACCACAAAGGAGAGGAGGAGGAGGAGTTTTAAATTAGGTGTATTGCAGCTAAATCTAGATCTTCTAAAAATTACATCAGGTTTGCGTGTTGCACGCTTGGCATGAGTGCAGCAGTTAAGCTGGTGTGAACATCATTTAAACATCTCATCAGGGTCTCATGCTGTGCACTTGTCATGTGTGCAGCAGCTAAGCTGGTACAAATCTCATCTAAAAAACACATCCGTTTCTGTTTCTTATACTACTGATAGCATACAGTGTCATTAAAATAAATTTTTATTGGTATTACCATAAAAATTAGGTAAGCTCATTAATTCTGATCCTTTTGCAAGCTGTTTAATGGCTTTTTAATTTTGTCATTAAAGCACCATTCATTTGTAAAGTATTGTTTGCTTACTGCATTAAATGCCTATGATATAGCCAGTCAACATCTCCCATTCCAGATGTACGAAGAGGGGACTCTGTGTTGGGAAGCCTATCCTTTTTCTTTTGGACCATGCAATTGCGTATGCATATTTAGTTTTACAAATGTGTTTATCCATGACTGTTTCATCTCATTTACTTTCCCTTTATCCTGCTAGGAATTCTGTGTGCAAGGTGACCGCGATTGAGTGCTTTCAAAAATGGCAGCTCAATCATGGCACCTGTCCACAGGGCTACATGGCAGGGTTGTAACTGAATACAGGGATACATAAATATAGCGATGGGATGTCGCTATGTATACATGTGCTGGGGGGGGGGACCAAGCCATGCAATGGGCAGAAGGGGAAGGAGGGTTTGTGGGGAGAAGTGCAATGGTGGGCTGCTGAGCTGGCCATATGGTATGGTGGGTTGGTGGCAAGCTGGGGTTGGGAAGGTGCCGGTTCAGTTCTGGGCATGATTGTGTTTTTGCTGAGGGTAGTTTTTTTTTCTTTTTTTAAGTTTTGCGCCCCCAACATGCATCCCCTGGAGTTGAGAATCCTTTAGTAGGGGGTTGTGGGGGACAGTGCAAAAAAAAAAAAGAAAACTGTAGATTTTGGGCACTGTTTTGCAGTTCACTGCAAGTGTACATCACCAAAATTCATTTTCAGTGATGTATACTTGCCCAAATGATGATAGTTATTCTGCAATTTCCGTTATCACATGGAACCATCATCCTGTGTAATGGCCATGCTCAGCACTCTTTGTGTTGAGTAGGGTCCTGGAAGCATGCACCATACCTCACATTTTGTCATGGAAATGAGGGACATGGACACTCAAAATGAGGAACAATGAGGGACACTAACCCACTTGATGATCAGCACACATCATGAAACATGGAGATACAGTACCTCGGAACACAGTGGAAGCCACTGCTTTAGCATCTGAGAATAAATTTCTACCAATAAGCAATGTTGCCATTTAGATAGGGCAGAGGCAGTTGCCCCCCCCCATATTTGTGCCTAGGTGGTTCTTATGGTGTGGCAATAACGGCATTAAATTTGGATTTAATCTTTTGCACAATAAGTGGACACCTGGCCTATGCGTGCTCACACTGCAGGTACTCTCCAGACTTGACTGTGTCTGTTTTGTATTGTTCACTCTCTCCATCTATTAGTGGTGGTACATTCACATGTGAGGTAGATGAGCTCCAGCCAAGAAAGAGGGCTTGAGTCTTGCAAGCGCAACACTGTATTTCCCACCACAGAGTAGACAGACTACACACTACAGCTTAGAGGAAAAGGTAAGCACTGAACTCTCAATAGCAGTGTTGTGGCAGCATATTTTTCTTGGTGTACTCTTAGTTAGTCTCCATCTCCCCTTGTGACTGAAGGAGCAGAGGGTGAGCTAGAAGCTAACTCAAGACTAGGCTACCTACTTACTCTACTAGGCTCGACATGCAAAGAAAAACAAAAAACAGCCCAGACCGTATGGCAGCAACCTAGGCTTAGCAGCAGTGGTGACAGTGGCATGGGTGGCATTCATAGGCCTTGATCAGTGCAGTGCGGCAGCAGCCACAGCAGCAACCAAGCAAGAAGCAAGCAATCCAGATTGGGTGGGTTTGATTGATGAGGTGACCTGGTTGTGGACCAAGTTGGGGACCTGTGTTGGTCGGTTCTAGCATTCAGCTACTGGCGGAAGGAGAGAGGGGGAGCAGACTGAAAACTGGGCTGGTGGCACACTGTGCTAGGCTGCAGGTTCTGGCCATATGGCCGGGTAAGTAAAAGTAAATATTTTGTTGTTTTTTTACAGGGAAATTGAGGAAGAAGGAAGGACTGAAACATTGATGTGTTTCTCAAATTTATTCACCTTTGGGCAGCTTCATGACCCTTAGGGGATGGTATTGAATGGAATGGAGTCAGGGAGAAAAATCTGGACAAACTCTTTTTTTTTGGGGGGGGCACAACTTCAGCCAGGAAAAAAATTGGTTAGTAACTGTTTGGGTTTAAGTCCAAATCTGATGCACTGCTCTGGGGTATATACACATGAATCTTATACATTTGAATTTTTCCTGATTTACATATCACTTTTCAGTCAAAACAAATAAGTTGTACCTTTTAGAGATGTTACATACATTCTAGAGCTGTCACTTGCATTCATGGCAGTTGAGTGGTATGGTATGTATAGACTATTGGAGCCCCACTATAGTCAGGCTTATGCCCCCCCAGTGAAGATGACCTCCAGATCCCCACACTGAGGCACATTATGACAACGGGCAAAGGAGACTGCAGATGTGTGCACCATTGAAATGAAAGGGGGTATTTTTTATTACCATTTTATACCTTATTGATAGAGAGTTAGAGATTAATGAAGGCCACCACTCGACTAACAAGGGCCTTGTTAATAGAACTGTGGCCTTCATTAGTCTCCAACTCACCATCATAATGTATAAAATAGTAGCAAATAACAATTCCATTCATTTCAAGGGGGTGTGTTCCAGCACTCTGACATATGGACATCATCTCTTAAAGACTCCAGCCTTTGGCTCCCAAGTACTCAAGTAAAAGACTTTTTACTTGTAGCAGAAAGGCAGTACACACTACAGTGTGTGTGCAGGGAGGGGGGGACTGGCCATGTGGGTGGGGGGTGTCAAGTTATTGCTACTTTGTGTTTGTACCTTAAAGTCTGTTTGCCTTGAAGCACTCAAAATTATGGAGAGAAAATAGTAGGAGTACAGGCCAGACAGAAATAATTAAGTGGTTTTGTGTTTGGGAAAACCCACATGTGTTTCCATTGGTATGTATGCTACAGTTCAACTGTGAAACTGAGATGAGTAAGAGAAGAAAAAGAAAACTGAAAAGAGTAACAATGGCTACAAGCATGCCGCATGCATGCAGATGTAGTCAGATACAGTATGTGTTGAAGTACAAGTGAGCCATATGTGTGCAGACAGTATGGCTTAGTGGTTAAAGGCACTGAACTGCAAGACAGGAGATTTGGATGCATGAAGACCTAGGTTTGAATCTCACCAAACCCATTTGTGTATGGTGTGATCCTGAGCAAGTCACTTGAATTTTATATAATTTGTGTGCAGTTATCAGTGACCACTTGCTTTTTGCATGTTTGCTACATGAATGCAGTCTTTCCCAATTTAACATACAGATCATGGTTTCCACACTTGCTTGCTGCATGCATGCCATATGCATGCAATCAGTTCCAATTTAACATTTAAATCATACTTGCAGCACACATATTACTTGAGGAGTTTTATGTGTGCAGCATGAAAACATTTCATATAATTATTTCTGTGAGGGATGGTTTGAAGCTCTATGAAAGTATAGGCCACACTGTTTGTAATGTAGTTTGGAAATTTTATTTTAATGTTATTTTATTTTATCATTTAATTCTTTTGATTATGTGATAAGGATGGATTAAACAATGCTGTGTTCTTAGGCATGGCTGGGGGTAACAGGAGAAATACAAAAAAAAAATATAGGTGATATAGTCATAGGGAACCACCAATCATGTTATGAACAGTTCACACAATTCCCCACATCTGTCTCTGTCTATGAGCATAGTATCTACCAATTAGGACCAGAAAGGCTGGCCTGCCACAATTACCATAACTGTTGATGCCAAGGCAAGCCAGGGCATGAAGAGTAGCAATGCTCTGCTGTGAACTAGGCACCCCTTACCATACCACCATGCAACTGAGGCCAATGTGCTCTGAGAACAACCGAAATTTTATCTGGCAGTCATCCAGTGCCTTCATGGAAAACAAGGATAATGCTGCCTGGGCTATGACCCAAATGTTGCCCTGTGGTTATCCATAAGTTTGCCTTCAGTCCTATCTGTCATATCTGTAATGTATTGCATTTACATTTTTTTGATGCAACTGTGGTGTGCATGTATATATAGGGCAGCACATCAAATAAGCCCAGGCTCAATGACTCATCCTTAATACACTTGAAACATGAAACTAGTCCCACAGTTTCCTTCACCCAAATATGCTAATCTCTGACCTCCATGTACTGTGGGGTGGGTGGATGATACAAGGGATTTTTCTCACATGAAAGGCCGCTGCAGTTGAGAAATATTTCCCCAGAGCTGCTGCAGCATATAATGGAACCTAAATTCTCACCTGCTCCTGAGTCAATCAGCCTGGCTGGCTATGTCTCCTGGCCCTGCTATTGGCCAGTAGCTTCATCTGTGAGGAGCCTGAGATCTGCCCCCAGCCACACAGCCAATGAGCTGTCAAGTAATGTATGTGAAATTAGACAATGATCCTCTGTTGTGCAGGGGACATCACATCATGCTTCGGGGTCAGAAAGTAGCAGAGCTTTTCACCTCTCCAGCTCCTTGCAACCCATGGGGAAAACCACATACTGGGTAGATCGAGGGGACAGCCCCTCTTCTTTCTCTCTCACAGCTCCTGGTTTTACTGACTCCTCTAGCCCTACATCAAAGGAAGGACCTTCCAGCAGCAGCACAGAGGAGGTAGAGAGAAGGGGCAGAAACCAATGAACTCACCACATGCCTCAGATGCAGGGCTGACAACAATAAGGCGCTGGAATAATTTTGCGCTTTCACTATAAGAGTACTGTCAAAATATGCAAGCCATAGATCACAGCAGGGTGTTTAGTAGGACAGGTACAAAAACAGCAGCACCCACGTACTTGAAAAAACAGATTGAAACACTGGAAATGCATTTTGAAGGCTTTAACAGCAAATCTTAAGTCCATGCAAAAGAATTACCACAAGCAGCTACGCCTTCACCTCATCGCTTCACCTTTGCAGGCTTTGTCACGAGGTGGAGACTTACAATATTGTCATTCTTTAAGTACAGTGTCACCAAATACATCATAAATTTAAGACCCAATCACCAAGAAAGTTATTTAAAATCATGATATGCTTTGAATAACATAGTAGAAACAGTGACAATATAAAATTAAATGTCCATTCAAATGGCATTGCAAACAGTAGGTGTTAAAATCCCAAGTTAAGTATTTTAATACATCAAATTAATTTTTATATAAATGTTCTCCATTTGATTATTTGGTTAATTGCATTTTGCACAGAATAGTGATTACCCTTATATCAGTCATTTCTAAATACATATTTCTGGTGATCCACATAATTTTGTCAGAAGCAGCAACTAATACCAAAATACACAATCACAACAGACCTGTAGGAGAAATAAACAGAAAAGACATTTATAAGAACTTGCAAAGTTTAAGCACAAAACATAAAACTCCCAGACCAAAGAACATGGTAATGGGGGTGGATGGGGAGGAAATAACTTTCAAGACAATGTATGCAAAAGTGGCTTTTAGGTTTTGGGTGGGGGACTCACGTGAAAAGTTTAGGCTAAATAAAAACTATCGACCACTATTACTTCTATGCAAATTATTTCAAAAAAAATATTTTTCCTAGTTGCATTCACAATCAGACATCTATAAGAATTTGTATTACATCCCAAAACTCATTGTTACCCTGTGGATTCACTGTCTGTAGTTTAAGCATCAAGAAATGCAATTGCTTTATTAATGATTTTGTTCTATTCCCATCTCTTTTTAATGCTTTTGCCATTTCCAAGTCTAGACATTTTAGACAGGAGGTGTCACTGTTGTATCTCTCAAAGAAATGCCTTCCATTGGGAGTGTCTAATCTTATGTTAATGATGTTTCTAACATGTTACTGTAGTTTCTGTTTGGTCATTAAAACAGTCATCCCCACATAACACAAATTACATGAACACCACAGGATGTATAAGACAAATTTTGTGGTACACATGATGAAATCCTTAATATCAACCTTTTCACCAGTTCTATGACTCTCAAAAGTTTTTGTTGGGACTATATATTGACACCAGTTACAATTGTGACATTTGAAGAAACCCTTCAGTATTTTTCTAAGCTAGCACATGTCCACAGATTTTTTTTAAGAGAAAAACTGCTTCTAATCAAAGTGTCTTTCAGACTGGAACCCTTTTTGAAAGTTATTCATGGGGTGGGTCCCAACACTTCAGCCAATTTGTCATCAGAAAGTAGACTAGGCCAGCTTCTCCATATTACATTTCCTATTTTCCCTGCCACATTGTTATATTGTGTAGAGAAGGTTACAGGTTCAAAGCAAGCCACATTTGTTGAATTGGTATTTTTAGATATTAGACGTTCATCCCCTTTTTTTTTCCCTGACCACTTCAATAGCTCTATCTAACATTTCAGAGCCACAAACTCTGGCTAAAAATGTTTTCTTCAACTCTTCTGCTTGCTCATTAAAATCACCCACATCAATGCAATTTCTTCTAATACATAGACATTGACTGTACGTGATTGAGTCATGTGGGGTTGCTGGATGGGAGCTGTCAAATCTCAGCAAAGAGTTTGTAGATGTTTCCTTTCTAAACCCAATTGTGGTCACCTTTCCCAAAGCAACAACCCCTACAAGATTTATGTCCAGAAAGTTCAAATGCCTCTTATCCACAGTAGCAGTGAATTTCAAATTGAAATCACTTCTATTAAGCCACTCAACAAATTCAAAAACCTCCTCCACCTCGCCCTCCCAAATGCACAGGCCGTCATCGATAAAATTATATCAGTTCATAATCTTACCCAAGAATGGATTATTTTCAGTATTGTACAGAACCTCCTCCTTCCCGCATTACTAAAAATAGGTTAGTGCATGGTGGTGCCACATACATGCACCCATTGCTGTTCCACAGACCTGAAGGTACATTTGATTATCAAATTCAAAAATGCTGTTGTTCAGCAGAAAATCCCTACATTTAATTAGAAAATCAATTGATATAGTCCCTGCTAAGGGACCTTTTTCCAGAATGTGCCTGCATGCATGCATGCCATTACCATGCCTTAGAGAATTTATAACAACTCAATGTCTATACACAGCAATATGTATGTCCCTCCATTTAAAGTTTTTAAATTTCCTTAGAATATCAGTTGTGTCTTGAATATATGATGGCAGTGCATGCATGGTATTTTGCAGGAAAAAGTCAAGACACTTACCTATTTTATCAGTCAATGACCCAGCCCTTGAAATTATTGGGTGTCCTGGTGTGTTTTGTAAATCTGGAGAATCTAGGTAGTAATTAAAATACAGGAGAGTAGGAAACTCTTTAAACAAAAATCTAAGTTCCGATTCTGAAATTCTCCAGAATCCAAACCCTCCAGTAATAATACTCTTAATTTCCCTTTCTTGTTATTATTAGGGTTTGAGGGGAGCTTGACATACTTATTTGAATTTCTTAACAACTCAATTGCAAACTGCCTATATGTTTCTCTGTCTAAGATGACAATATCTCCCTCCCCTTTGTCTGCTTATTTAATTATAATGCAGGAATCCTCCAAGAGGCTTATTCGGGCTGTTCTCTTAGGAGGGGTCAGATTACCTGGATTGCTACATTTGTTGCTCAGTAAATCATTAACTTGCCTGGTAAGCACATTTCATAAGTTGCTATTGCATTATTAGCTACCACTGGACAAAAGTGCAATTTTGATTTAAACAGTCTCTCTCGTTGTTTCAAAATGTTCTCTTTCATCTCACCAGATGGCTGTTCTTCTTGTGTCATTCCCTCTTCAAAAAGTTCCAGCAGATCTGTAATGTTGATCCTGTCCTGCAGATTTTCTGTTTCCATACTTCTGTGATCTGCCTGTGTAGTTAGCTGTTCCTGGGCTTCTAATAGCCAATCAATATCTTCAGTCGGCAAAGTACCTTCATTTACAATACATCAAAACCCATATTCTTGTTTGCAGTAGGATCTCCCTCTGTATTGCCAAAGAGTAACTTGAGTTTGAGTTTTCTAAATACTTTAAAAAGGTCAATTAGTATATGAAAGTGATTAGGATTTCCTGTCAGCATAGTTTAATCCTTTTTGTAGAAACTTGATTTCCTGGTCTGTAAGTATAAGTTTACTATTTGTACTGGGTTTGATTCCTGGTTCAGAACATATGTCTCCCTATGTTGCTCTTCTTGCCAATGATTTCATCTTCCTCCTCTTCTGCCTCTTCTGGTCTTGTTTTTTTTTTTTTTTTGTCTCATTCTGCCTATTTGATTGCCTTTCCTAAAAAATTGCCACATCTTTATTCAATTGATTCTTCTTGATTATCCCCAGCATCATCTCCCTGGATGGTTACTTGGTTACTTTTTTTTTAGTTATGTCTTTATCTTTTTGACTATATCTAGTAGCAGTTCTGTTCTGTGGTCTATTTCTAGATCAACCTCTACTTCATGATCCGGTTAGGATTTCAGTATTCCAATTAAATACTTGATCCTTTTTGCAATCCTCCGTGTCATGATCAAGTTTTTCTTGCTTTTTTCCAAATCAATTCCAGCTCAGATTTAGTTATTTTTGAATGAACGTTTTTATCAAATTTCTCAAACTCTGGATGATCTGTATATTTAGCTGTTTCAATTTTTGCAGTGTGTAGTGCTTCACTAAATTCTTCATAACTTTCAGTATTTTCCTTAATGATCAATTTTGTAATGCCAATTGAGCAGTCATGAGATAGTTTAATCCAAGCTATTTTTAATCGTACTGATTCCACTGGATGGAGCTTTCAAATACCCTGAACCCACACGGTGTTTGTTTATTTCTAATATAAGTCTCAAAAGTTATTGTAGTGTATGTCAATCTCAGTTCTTGTAACAGAAGTTTTTCTAATTTAAGGAAGGCAGTTTTTACATCACCTGAACTTTTTGAAGTTGATGCAGTCTCTCCATTTACTACTGTATTTCACATGCTTTAGAGCACCTGCTTTGGAATGTCTGTAAGTTCTCCAGACAAAAGTTTATTCCTTTACTCATTTGATTGTTATCAGAATTATTCTCTGCGGCATCTGTAGTTCCAGTGCTCATTTCCCCCTCTGATCAGGGACACTCCCCTACTTTACAAAACATTTCAGTGGCGACCAATTGTCAGGAGAATTTCTTGGTTTGAAAATAAAGTTGCAGCTAATGTCCTACTTGAATGTGATGTAACTCAAATTTGATTTAAACCCAACCAAGGGGTATCCATTTAAAATTTAGAAACTCTGTTGCCCGCTACTGACAATCCCGATGCCAGTTGCCTGAAATACACACATGAATATATGATTTTGCCAGTAGATACAGGCCTTATGGTCTATCTAGTCTGCTGGAGTGTGCAGCACATCAGACCATTAGACTGCAGCTGCCCCACACCCTCAGTTTCCTTCCTTCCTCTCCCTGTCCCCGTCGGGTTTGTACTCTCCTTTGAGTTGGTCCCACTCCCTCTTGAAGCTTCCCCATGTCTGCAATGTTACAACTTTTTCTGGCAGTACATTCCACCCTGACACCACCCTTTTAGTGATATAGTGTCTCCTCATTTCCTTACTGAATCTGCCCCCCCCCTCCAATTGCAGAGAGTGCTCTCTGGGTTCCCTTCTGCTCTTAAGAGTGAACAGACATCTGGTGCCCACTCTGTTCATCCCCTTCAGGTACCTTTCTCTCTCTCTCTCTTTCTCTCTCTTCTACCCTCCAGGGTATACATATTGAGCTCTCTTAGTCTTTCCTCTTAAGGTCTATCCCACAACCACAGGATCATCTTTATTGCTGTGTGCTGCACTGCCTCCAGCAGTTTGATGTCCCTTTTAAAGTATGGGTGCCAGAACTGCACACAGTACTCCAAGTGAGGCCTCACCAGGGACCTCTACAGGGGCAATATGACCTCACTACTTCTAGATGTAATCCCCCTTGCTATGCACCCTAGTATCCTGTTTGCCTTTGCTGCTGCCTTCCGGCACTGTGCCAAGTGGTTCATCTCCCCAGTCACAAGCATCCCCAGATCCTTCTCCTCTTTGGATGTGGATAATTGGACACCCCTAAACCAGTAACTGTATCTTGGGTTCCTGGCTCTCAAATTCATCACTTTACACTTCTTGGCATTGAACTCAAGCTGTCAGGTGTGTCACAATTTCTCCAGTTTTGCAAATCCTCCTGAAGCATTTTGCCCCCATCACCCCCCTCCACCTCAACATCGATCTTGGTGTCGTCTACGAAGAGATTGATCTTATTTTTGATCCCGACTGTTATATCTATGATGAAAATATTAAACTGGGCTGGTTCTAATATGGAGCCCTGTGGGACATCACTTGTCACTGCCATGGGTTCTGATGCCTCACCCCCCCCACCACTACCTTCTACTGTTTATCCCACAGTCAGTTTTAACCCCATCTACTAGTTTCCTCCCTACTCCCAGACTCTTCAACTTGTAGGTCAACTTACCACGTGGCACTGAAAAGAAGTCATTGTTGAAATCCAGGTGGATTACATGCATGACATGGATCCTGTCCAATGCCCTCATGACCCAGTCATAAAAGTCAACCAAGTTTGTCTGGTAGGATCTGCCAGAGACAAAGCCATGCTGCCTGTCATCCTGTAGATCATTATCATCAAGAAATTGCACCAGCCTTTGTTTGAGGATAGTCTCCATCAGTTCTCCTACAATTGCAGTAAGACTCACCGGTCTGTATTTCCCTGTTTCATCCTTGGGCCCAATCTTATGGAGAGGTACCACATGCACTTCCCTCCAATCCCTGGGCACACACCCAATATTTAGAGAGGTGTTGAACAGGTCTGCCTATGGCCTTGCCAGAACCTAGGCCAGCTCCCTCAGCACCCTGGGATCTACTCCATCTGGCCCAGGTGCCTTGTCCACCCTCATAGACTTCAGTCCCACCAGTACCCTTTTCACCATGATTTCCCCATCTGTGGATGCCTCACCCCCTGCACCCCCTTCCCTTCAGTTAATGACCTATCTCACTCCCTTGTGAATATTGAACAGAAGTACTCATTGAGTACTTCTACCATCTCAGCTCCCTTATTTACCCACCCACTGCCCTTCCTGATCCTAACGACTTGATCCTTGCTCTTCTTCTTCTTTTCCCTGATATAGCGGAATAAATCCTTTTCCCCTTCTTTTATCCCCTGCACTAATCTCCTTTCCCTAGCTGCCTTTGTAGCCCTTACTGTTCTGCTCACTTCCCTGGATTTCCTCACATAATCTTCTCTGTCCTCTGCCCTATTAGTTCTCTTGTAGATTCAGAATGCATTTCTCTTATCCCTCATCTTCTCTGTTATGTCCCTAGTCATCTACCTTGTTTTTTTGGTCCTGGATTTCTTTCACTGGTTCTTGACACAAGCTTTAATGGATTCAGTTAGTCCTCGCTAACACGGTTGATCGATGTCCAGAATTTGCCCACAGCAGAGTTGGTTCTATTAAGTATAGGAGGTGTGGGGGACAAAGCTCTCAAAACATAAAAAAAAAATGTTTGCCACAGGCAAAATCCCAATGTCAGACACCCATATTTTGGGCAACCAGTGTCAAAAATGTTAAAAATGGGAACACAAGTTTCTGTGTTTTATAATATATCCAACCAAGGTATGGCTAACCTTTTTCCAGCGCATGATGAAAATGCCAAACAGTTCAAATCGAAGAGAGACAGCTGTGCACCAGAAATAGCCAGGAGTGCTGCTAAACTCCAGAACACCACCCCCCTTCCCGTGGAGAAAGGAGGTCGTGAGGGCCAGTCTTGAAGCCCTCCCTGCCCAGAAGCCCAGCTGACCCAGAACACCACCCCCCTTCCCTGTGGAGAAAGGAGGTCATGAGGGCCAGTCTTGAAGCCCTCCCTGCCCAGAAGCCCAGCCGACCCAGAACACCACACCCCACCCCCGTGGAGAAAGGAGGTCACGAGGGCAAGTCTTGAAGCCCTCCCTGCCCAGAAGCCCAGCCCACCCAGGTAATTTAACAGCCCACCTGTCTTTGGCACCTTTTCCAATGGCTGCCTGGTCACAGCCTTGCCGCTCGTCTCCTCGGCCAAACGCAGCTTCTGTTGTGAAAACTCAAAAGTGGATTTCAGCAGTTTATTGTGTTAATTCAGATGTGAAAAGCTGCATTAGGGAACTGAAAAACGGATTTCAGCAGTTAGAGCTACGCGTTCGGCCCACCACCACCCTTGCTCGGCTCCTGAATATATACCCTGTAGTAGGTCAGGTGACAGGCAACATAAACCTATCAGCCCACTTTTCCAGCTGCAGGTTATAGAAATCCAGCCCTAGAGGTCGCTGTCTCACATTCTCGCTTGGTTAGACCCACTATGTATTACATCCTATTTACAATGCTAATGACCAGTAGGCTCACTCTTCTTGCTCATCAACCCCCCCCAGTGGCTCCTCAGCCCCATGACTCCACCCGAACCCTGTTCCCTTAGCTTTCTCTGATAATTGCTGGCACAGTCATCCCAACGCTGCAAGCCAATGCCCACTAGTACTAACTTACCATTTCTTGCCTATACCCTTCTTCACACCCTCACTTCAACTGGGTAAACACGGTACCACAGTTTTTCCCCAACATATAACCCAGCCCCCTTCCAGCTACAAAAACATAGTGCTACTTCCCCCCATTGCTCCCTCCCTTCTTCCCGGTGACATCTTTAGCTTACCAGTCCCCACCCACAACAAAAAAATAAAACATTCACCATTACGCTCTCAGCATGAGTCTCTTAAGCTCTCCAGGCTCTCCCTGCTGCGACGCATATTCCTTCTACTCCTCCTTTCTGGAAACATTCATCCCAACCCTGGTCCCCCCCTCAACAAAAACCTCCCCAAACAAACCACAGGGAAGACTACTGCTAGCATCACTTAATATTTGTAGCCTTCCCAAAAAAATATACCCTATTGCAGGGCTGGATTGCCCAACATGCCCCAGACATTCTAACCCTCTCTGAAACCTGGCTATCAAATAAAATCCCCAATGATGCTGTTTCCCTAAGCAACTATAACCTCTTTAGGATGGATAGATCCGGTAAGTGAGGTGGAGGCTGCGCAATATTCATTAAATCAACACTCTGTGCCACCATCGTTGACACCCCCCCGAACATGGGGCCCAGGCTCTTGCAGTCAAAATTAGATTGGGCTCAAAACAATCATCATCATCTCAGCCTATATCCCCCCGAGAAACCAAAAACCTGCATTTGAATCCATCCTTCATGCTGTCTCACACCTCCCAAATACTAATGAAACCATATTAATGGGTGACTTCAGCATCGACTGGGCATCCCCATCCTCCTCCGTCTTCAGAGATGCTGCCCAGGCTATGGGTCTCACCCAAATTATCACATACCCAACAAGGTGCGACACAAGAACCGGGACATCCTCACTATTAGATCTCATTTTTACCAACAGGCCAAAAAATATTACCCAGGCCTCAGTGCTCCCTGACTCTATCAGTGACCACTCCCCGGTTATCTGCTGGTGGTCGGGCAAACTGCCCACTGCACCACCCAAAACCACATGGCACTGAAAACTCAAAAAAGGAGGCATTAATAACCTCAAAGAATACCAAGCCAATAGTAACTGGCTTCCTTTATATAACGCACAATCAGTTGACGCCGCTCTTGCCCACTTTATAGCTACCTTTAACAAAGCCTGCGATATATATGCTCCCCTCACTAGGCAGGTCGCGAAAACCAGGTCTACGCCATGGATAACACCCTCCCTCCTAAAACTCATGCAACACAGGGACAACCTCTGGCACATGGCCATAGACTCCCAACGCACCCAGGACAGACAACTCTATAGGGAGGCTCGAAATAAATGCACCTGGGCCACACGGCAGGCCAAGGCTGATTACTATCAGCACACCCTCTCCTCCTCCTCCTGGGGAGACGGGAGAAAGTTCTGGAGTAACATACAAGAAATTAGTGGCAAATCACGTTCCCCCACCCCTACCCAACTCAGTCTGAACGGGGACGTTACCCAAGATCCTGCTAAAATCATTGAAGCCCTCAATGAAACTTTCTCAGACCTCTCACTTATCCTCCTGCCTAACTTCTTCCACCCCCCCAAACCCCTCTCTACTCCTCTTATGGTGAGTACAGACCTTCCTCCCCCTTTCCGGTTCCGTACCATCCCCTGCTCCTTAGCCAAACACTACATCTCCAAAGCAATAGCTAACACTTGCTTCAGCAATGACTTCCTGGACCTAAAACTCATAAGGCTTACCCTTGATGTCAACATAACCCATCTCACACAAATCCTAAACCTCTCGCTTTGCCTCGGCCAATCCCCCACTACCTGGAAAAAAGCCGTGATCACCCCTATCTTAAAGAGCGGTGATCCCACCCTCCTCGGGAATTATGGACCAATCTCTATACTCCCTCCTCTCTCCAAAGCACTGGAAAAAATAGTCTCAGACAAGCTTACTGAGCATCTAACAAAACACAACCTACTCAGCAAGGAACAGCATGGGTTCAGAGCTGGCCACAGCACCATCACGGCTCTCGCTGAGCTCACAACGTTCATCCATGAGGCGCTCAACCAAGGGTCACTTGCAGGGGCTATCTTTATAAACTTAACTAAGGCCTTTGACACGGTCAGCCACAATTAATCCTTCAAGTCCTGCCGCGAACTAAATGTAGTTCACGGTACGCTGCCTGGCTAAAGGACTCACCACAGAACGCCCGCAGCAAGTAAGAATAAACTCCACCATCTCCACTCCCAAGCCTGTTCACTCCGGTGTTCCGCAAGGGTCAATCTTAGGCCCACTGCTTTTTACTCTCTTCCTTAATTCTCTCCCCAAAGCCTGCAGCGGTCATCTCTTACTCTATGCTGACGACGCTTTTCTCTACTGGAAACACCCCCAGCCATACGCACTCCAGCACACCCTCCAGGAATACTTCAGGGAGCCGGAAAGTTGGTTCGCTGACCACCGGCTGATCATTAATTATTCCAAAACCAAGGCCATGACCTTTGCTCATCGCCAAAGCCCGCACAGCCAGATGGCTCTTCACATTTCCAACGTGGATGGTTCCTGCTGGAGCACGTCAATCACTTCAAATACCTGGGGTCACCCTGGATACCTCCCTCTCCTACCACAGACATGTACGCCTCCTCTCGGCAGCAATCAACTCGAGAGTGGGTACCCTCTACAGAATCAAAAACAGTCTTCCCGCACATGCCATGCAGATAGCTGTCACATCCTCCATCCTCTCCCTAATCGATTATGGGATTGTAATCTACGGCACTGCTGATAACTCCACCCTAAACTGCAAAACCACTGCGCTAAACAAAGCATGTCGCCTTGTCTCGGGTTGTGACAGACTCACCCACACCTGTGACCTATACAAACTGACTGGCTGGCTTAATTTCCATCAAAGACTCAAGTACCACACCTGCATTCTAGCAAAAAAGATCCATCTCCAGCTAGCGCCAACCGCCCTTCACCCCATCATCAAACCGGCCCCTCTCAGGCGTAATACCAGACTCACAGCTACCACATCCTTTGTGGTTCCCCCATGTCGAACGTCCATTGCGCAGAGATCCCTCCGCTACCATGCCCCCAATTGGCTAAACACTCTTCCGCCTTCCCTCTCCCAATCCCGCAGCATCCAACTCTTCAAAGCAGGCCTAAAAACCTTCCTATTGGATATCTCTAAATGTGAATACTCGTTGGCCTACCTGTCTCCTCTCCCCTTCCCTCCCCCACACACCCACACTGGGGCCCCTCAGGCCTATCTAACCCCCCCCATGCTCAACCTAGGGGTCGCAGGTATGTCTCCTACTTGCCCCAACCAGACAAAAAAAAGTCTCTCTACTATCATGCCAACAATGAATTCAGTAATACCACTTTTTTATTATGTATTGAAAGTTGCCTTCCATTGCCTTTACTGTCATATGTCTCTCCACCCTCTGTAACCACCGGAAAGCTAATGTTACTAAAAATGTGATTGTACATAAATCTGTATATCATTTTTGCTTGTATATAATTTTCCTTGTTCCGTCTGTCTTCCCCCAACTCGTGTTCCCCCCTCCACCCTCCTGTAACCGACGTGGAGCCTTTGCAAAAGAGTCTTTGACTCAAAGGTTTGTAATTCCGAATTTACAGTAAATAAATAAAAAAAATAAATAAATAAAATAAAAGGCTGTCAACACAAATTCAAAGACAGGTACAAAAATAGTAGCACTCACTTACTCAAAAAAATAACGGACTGAATCACTGGAAATGCATTTTAAAGGTGTTTAATTGCACATCTCAAGTCCACTTGAAAAAATCACCACAAGCAGTTACACCTCAGTGCTTCTCCTTTATAGGCTTTGTCAGGAGGTGGAGACTTACAATATCATCTATTTTTAAGTGCAATGTCACCAAATGTGTCTTAAAATTATGACCCACTCACAAAGAGAATAATCATTTCAAATCATGATATGCTTTGAATAATATAATACAAACAATGATGAAACGAATGAAATGTCTATTAAAAGGACACTGCAAACTGTAGGGCCCAGTTTTGCAAGGTTGAAGCATGGCTAGCATTAAGCCCTGCCTCAGCTGCAAAGTTTTGCACAGCGGTGCCAAAGCTATTGGATGTAATGAGCCACATTTAACCAGGGCTGGTGCAGCCTCGATAATTTTCCTCCTTTACAGCAGCTTATGCTAAAGGTTTGGCTTAAGCCCCATAAAATGCTTCCCCCATGGATGCAAAGTTAGACATATTTATCTACGATGCTCTATCAGCAGCGGCAGTACACAGGTCCAGAAGTAAATGTTCTGAGGGTCTCTTGAACCATCCGGTCATGATTTCAAAAATGGGGTACACTGTGTACCTGCAGAGGGTATCCCTCTTAATGCCATAAGGAGTAAAGGCAATTATGAATCCCAGTCCTTTTGGGTTTTTCAGAACAAGTTTATTATAACATAACTTTGATCTGCCTGTTAGCCCATTCCACCTGTTCTGATGACTATGAGTTGTAAGGGATATGAAACTTTTGTTTTCCCCATAACAAATCCATAATTTCCTGCATTACTTTGGCTATAAAGCCAGATCCCTGTAATCAGAACTTACTTTTAGCTGTAAACCTCACCTGGTAAATAGTTGGTTTACCAAGACATTTGCAGTCACTTTGAATGTATTGCTCTTAGTGGTTGGCATAGGGCCAAGGTAGTCAATCTGGATGTTGTTCCAGGGGCCTGATTGCCTCTGGGGTAACAATGTATTTTTCCTAGCTGGTATAGGATTGTTCTGTGTACAGATCAAACAGTTACTGATGCAGTGTTCTACATCATTTCTCATGTGTGACCACAAGACAAAGGATGTCAGTCTGTCTAGGGTTTTTATTGACTCACTGGTGTCTACCAGTTGGACTATCATGTACTTAGTACAGCAGATAAAATCTTTTCTCAGGTGTTCAGGAATTACCCATAACTTTTCATGAGTGTTACAACAGTGATGTTCCAAATGAGTAGGCCATCACTGGAAAGGTGAATGTCATTTTCACTTTCTTATTTTGGCTTATTTACTATCATGCTAACATACTAAAATGCCAGCAGAATAGGCCTAACAGTCTTTCGCGTCTGCTCATTTGGTCAGCCCCCACCCTGGGAGTTGACCTTGCTGCCCCCCTCACCTTCTCTGGCTTCTCCCTTCCCAGTTCTGGATATTCTCGCTACATTGGATTTTGCTTCCAGAACCCTTCCCCTGTACCTGTCCCACCCCCTCTTGAACCCCTCCACCATCACTGCCTCCACCAGCCCCCTAGGCAGAGCATTCCATGGCTCCACCACCCTCTCAGTGAAGTAGCACCTCCTCCTTTCTCCCCTGAATTTTCCCCCTCCAGCTTCCACCCATGCCCTCTAGTGGCCCCCTCCTCCTCTTTCCTTCGAAGCACCCTGACTGTTCCTCTCCTATTTACCCCCGTCATGTACCTGAAGACCTCTATCATGTCCCCCTGGTGCCTTCTCTCTTCCAATGTGTACATATTTAGCTCTTCGAGCCTCTCCTCATAGGTCCTGTCCCCCAAGCCCCAAATCATTTTGATTGCCCTCCTCTGGACCCTCTCCAGGAGTTTAATGTTCCTCTTTAAGTGTGGCCTCCAAAACTGCATGCAGTACTCGAGGTGCGGCCTCACCAAGCAGTTATACAGAGGGAGTATCCCTTCCCTCCTTCTGGAGGTGATCCCCCTAGTGATGCATCCCAGCATCCTGTTGGCCTTGGCTGCTGCCCTCCTACAAGTCTCAGAGTTGTTCATCTTGACATCCATCACCACCCCCAGGTCCCTGTCAGCCATCTAGACTTGTAGCATTCCCTCACAGGGAAAATGTCAGAGACCAGGATTAGAACCCTGGTCTCCAATGCTACTGGCTGAGCTGCTCCATGACCCAGCCCTTCTCACCATGGGTGCAGCTCAGCCATCCTCCTGTTCCCTGCAGCCCTTGCCCTTTCTGGAAGTTATTCCTCATTTCCTTTATTAAGGAACCTATACACTGCCCACAAATGAGGGTCCTTCTTTTGGAGCACAAGGTTCACATTTTAGAATATGCTTGAACCTTATGAATGTACAGTTTGCATTTAAACTGGTATTTAAACAGGTTAGATTAGTGTGATGTACACAAACAAATTTCTGTATTTCACAGAGGTAATATTAGGAGTATTGGAACAGAAGTTCAGTTTAGAGAGAAACAGACCCAATTAGAATCTATAATAAAAACTTAGTATATGCAGTGCTTTCTGTAATTATATCAAGGACATTTCTTAAAGTGTGCAGAACTTAACCTCTCATGGAATGCTGGTATAATTTTATGTAAGAAAAAATCTCTTAACAACTCTGTTTCTTTCTCATGCGTTGAATGTATCAGCTCTCTAAACCATCCACAAACTTTAGTGGTAATAAGGAGACTCCTTGCCTCCCTGCTTTTCATTTTATTTGCCAGGCGTGTTTTTACATTGCCTGTGAATCGTATGTATACGATGATGCAATTACTAGCCATGCACACTCTATCATCACCAGAATGTAAAATAATTCCAAACCTTGCTATCTGACCCTTGTTGGTACTGTATGTGTGGCTGAGTCATCAGTCAAAACATGGCACACAGTGGTGTCTTTTAACACTTTCTGAGGTTTTGTCAGAAAAGGTAGTGGGACAGGTAGGTCAGGGGGTTGGAGTGAACAGTCATGGGTCTCTCCTGTGAACTGTGGTCCATGAGCCAACAAGGATGGAGTTTTCCTGGGAAGGACAGTGATGTCATGATCCTGTAAAATGAGACACCATTGTGTAAGTCTGACATTGTTTACAGAGTCATCTTTTACTCTGTCTGACAATAGAAAGTTAGTTGACAAATGATTGGAATGCAGTACAATGGGTGCATATCCAATGATGTACATAAAGTATCTCACATATCCAATGATGTACATAAAGTATCTCACTGCCCAGTATGTAGCCAAACGATTCCTTTCACAAAGGTTGTATTTCCGCTCCACTGGGGCAAGCATCTGGGATGCATAAGCAATGGTTCTGATGTGTCCATTGTATGTCTGGGCTAAAACTGCTGAGATTGCTATATCTGATGTAGCAGTTTCAATATACCCTAAAACTGTCTTAGGATTAACCAATGCTGGGACCATGGTTTGTTATCCCAAAAGAAAAGACAATGATATCAGTATTAGGAAACCTTGCACCTTCTTACTAGAGGTGCCTGCTATCATCCATGCTGAGAATAACCCAGACAGTTTCTGATTTGTGTCTGTTATTGCATGTGCAGGGAATAAACCAGACTGTTCCTGGCTTGTGCCTTCTACTGCAGCCACAGTATGGGATGATCAATGTGTCACTGGTGAAAGGGGTTCTGCATCATGTGCAGGGAGTGCTGACACTATCAGAGGTGCCTGCACAGTGGAGACAAGTGGTGTGCAAGTTTCACATAGTTCTCCAGCTATGGATTGTGGTTCAGTAGCCATCAGGGGTGGAGAAAGTAGACTGAAACAGGTGTCAGCTCAGGTTCAGGAATCAAACCTGTAAACCTGCCCCACAACATGGCCTGCAATGCAGAAAATATCACAGCTACAGGGCTTTCAGAATCAGGGTTGTCCCCTCCCCCATCAAATGTAAAGTGGAGTTCCCCACCTGAAGGTTGCTGGATGGTAGTAACATTGTTTTTAATGTTACAGCTTAAAGTATTAATGAGCTTCATATGCCCAATGCTGTCAGGGTTAGAAACAACAGTACATTTAGTCTTCTCAGGGAAGGCTAATGTTAAATTGCATGGGGAAGAATCACAACATTTCATGTAATTAACTGCAATGTGTTCCTTAACCAAGGACGCTCTAATATAGTAATTATTGCTAGCAGAAGTTGCTTCTTCTGCAGCATTAGACACTGACTTCATGACAGATAGTGTACCAGCCTCATTCAAAAGTATGTCAGCATCAATTTTAATGAGAATCTTCTGTCCCTCAGAAACACTAGTCATACTGATAACATTATTGATCATGCCAAAAACCTCTGCTACTTTTTGTTTGGTTATGGCAGCAATCACGGGTCCCTGTGACTGCAGGAATGAACCTCCATGATGTGGTGGTCATCCATTTTGTATTACCTCATGGGCATCTTGAGTTACTGTGTTATGACCATCATCACATGACCATGAGCTGCCATCTTGGGTGATGGTATGGGGCTGCAACCTGATGACATGTGTGTCAACCATTTTGAGACTCTAACAATTCTCCATTTTGTGAATCACAGAAAAACAAGTGTCTAGTCTTTGTTCTAGTCGACACCACAGCATACTGTGAGTGTTCAAAATCAAACTCTTCAGCATCAGAAGAGGCAAGGTCTAAAGGTATTAAGTTAGTATACCTGCCAATACCTCTGGCTGATGGCACAAGTTTGCCACATCTGACTTTTCACTCCTACCTTCTAGCTCAGATACAGGGGTTAGCACACAGTAAATTGCCTTGTTTTCAGACTGCAAGACATTCTCATCTTGTAAAACATGCCTGCTATCAAAAGAAGCTGTGTCACAGTTTAGACTCAAAACATTCATTTCAAGTCTGAAGTAATCAAAACATAATAGTTTTTGCTGTTCAGTCACGGTCTGGTGTTGAAATGTCAACACATTAACTCTTTCAGTAATTACTTCAGACTTATCATCCCTAAGTTCCTTGTTTTCAAAATGTAAGGAATCTGTCTTATTAGCCAGAACACCATTCGTTTGGAAAACGTTTTTCTAATAATTTTTGCATTTTCAGCATTATCTATTAAGGCATGCTAATCTTGGCTGCTTCTCTCATTAAAGAGAGATTCATTTTCTTTATGAGAAGCCTTTTTCAGACTAATTTCCTGCTTACAAGCAGCATTCTCCATTTTGCAAGCAACATACTCAGATTCCAAAACAGCATTAAAACATTTAAACAACATTGCAATTAATAATCCTTCAGGATCAACTCTTTTGGTACCATTTTTCAATTCCCCATAATGGGCAATTATATCTCTTAAAGGGCTACCATTGGATTCTGCTACTTCAGCAAAACCACACCAACCACCATAGGCAGCTTGGTATGTTAAAGCATCCATCCTCAACTCAGTACTCATATTTTTAGACATGTTATAAGATAAGAAACCCTTAGCTGTCTGTGGATCAAAAACTTTGTTTGCAACCAAAGTTCAAGATAGGACACAAACAACATTTGGCATAGTGTGGACTCCTAGATGAGTAAGAAAAAAAAATTCGGATTTGAGACCACAAATGAAAGCAGTCTGTCTTTTCAGATCCTTTACAGCTTTGTGTATCCACAGAGAAAGAATAGGTAAAAAAAACTCATTACACAGAGATTAAATATCTCCCAAGAGGTTGTTTGTCTACACTGAAAAGTCAAACAGAAGACACTCTCAGCTGCTTGTTACTGGAGATTTCTCAACCAGTGTTTTAATTTACAGAGGAAATTAAAATGTAACTTGAAAAACACCCAGAATCCATTCGTGGTTGCCATTTATGTTACGTAAACAATCTCAGATAGTAGAGTAAATAATAATAATAATAATACTAATATTACAGATTCTTGTGTCTTCGGAGTCTGCCAAGAAACATTCATAAACAAGCAGGAAGTACAAATAAAGTTTATTATACTACTTACACCAAGCATGTGACAGAGAAAAATCACAAGGGAGATGGGTTTCTCACCACTCTTCTGAAGAATGTACATAATCTCCAGCATTGCTAAAGATCTCAGGCTCTGCAAGAACTCATTCTATCAGCGATCGTGTTTTCTTTGTGTGTGAAACTAGGTTGCAGAAGGCTAAATACTACAGATAACAGTATAGTAACAGAGATTACACCATGGTTACGAATATGAGAAACATTATGTATTGGATAATGACTTAGGAGACAGAACTACTAATGAGTATCATGTGAGACAGAATATGTTTCCATTAGCATTATAACTTGGACAAAAGAAATGCTGACTGGGCTCAATTACATGTGGCATTTCTTGCTTATGTATAATATAAAACATAACAAAGGATTTCTCTCTAAAGAGACAAAGAGAAGTGCTAACAGGGCTCTATTACATGTGGCATATCTGCCTGAGTGTAAAACACAGACTACATATAATTATATGAGAATATAAGTATACAATAATCACTGATGATCCCTCAGAGTCATCTTATCAATGATTAGGTAGATTATATATGGAATATATGTGAAAGACAAACATTATGCATTATAGTGAGGTATAATAGGTTTTTATGAAAGGATATAAACATTATCAAATATTAGCAGCAAAGTATATTCCTGGCAATCATGCTTATATGATGGGTACCTATATCTATATGTTAGTGCAAAATAGCAGTATCACAGTATGATAGACCAGGAATACAGTGTGAGGTGTATGTGGGACAATAGGGGGCATAACCTAGGTGTAACACAAGGGGGAGTTGTTCTAACTCCCTGTGTTCGGCATAAGGGACTTGTGGTAGGGATTTTGTCATGTTTGATGCAAGTTGCCACTTACATCAAACTTTCAGCCACAAGTCCCGTACAGCAATCTATCCCCTTTTTTTAAAATTGGGCAACAGGTGTTAAAATCCCAAGTTAAGAATTTTAATATATCAAATAACAGGACAATGGGGCTGCAGGGGGAAGAAATAACTTTCAAAACAATGTCTGCAGAAGTGGCATTTTTTTGGGGGAGGGGGTTGATTCCTGTGTGGAAAGTTTCAATGTGTAAACGTTTGTCAATATACAGGCCTAATGAAAAAGTTTGAGTGCATGAGAATGGGTAAAAAAGTTGATATTAAAAATGTCATTACATGTACCACAAAGTTTGTTGCATACATACTGTGGAGTTCGAGTACTGTAATTTGTGTTATTTGGGGAGGACTGTTTTAATGGCCAAAGAGAGACCACTGGGACATGTTAGAAACATCATTACCATAAGATTAGACACTCCATTTGTAAGGCATTTGTTTGAATGACACAACAGAGCTCAATCCTGTCTATAATTTCTGGGTTTGGAAATGGCAAAACCACCAGAAAGAGGTGGAAATAGAAAACAAATATTATTAAAGTGAGGATGTTTCTGGATGTTTAATCTACAGACAGAGAATCCATAGGGTCTCTATGAGTCTGGGCAGCTAAAACTGTTTCATATAGATGTTTGATTAAGAATGTAACTAGGAAGAATGTTTTTTAAAAAAAACAATTTGAGGAGAAGTGGTTGATCATGTAACAGGTTTTATTTAACCTAAAGATTCCACACTGGAATCAACTGCCCCCCTCCAAAAAATGTCACTTTGGCAGACATTGTTTTGAGAGTTATTTCCTCCCCACTCACCCTAACTACCCTGTTATTTGGTCTGGGAATGCTCTGTTTTGTGTTTAAACCTTGCAAGTTCTCATATCTGTTTTTATCTGTTTTTTTTTCTCATACCGGTGCATTTTGATTGTGAATATTAGTGTTAAAACATACAGAAGAGAGGTCTGCACTGGGAATAGGGGTGTCTGGATAAAGATTAGACTGAAAAAATTGAAAATCCAGCACTCACCCACACTGTCAATAAAAACTGCTCACCAACATATAATGGTGCAGCATTTTATTTTAAAGTGCATAGTGCAAGAAAAATATGCCCTGATGTGTTTTGGAAAAACACAGGTTCCTTTCTCAATGGATACACACAAACAAATGGAGCACCTTTTTATATACAATCCATGTGATGTCATGATGACATCATCACAACCAGACAAACCATAGTGTATAAAAGTGCAGTTGAATAAATATACATATTAGCTGAAAAATATCATTAGTAAATAGTCAACAAAGCTAAAACACATATAGTTGATTAAAAAAAACCTTTAAAATAGCAAATGACATGAAATCTTTCTCTGTAGTTCATGCACGCAGGTGTGAGGGCTTCAGCTCTGCAAAAAACAGAAAAGCCATCCATTTGTATCAAACTTTTCAAGTCACACTATGTTATACATGTATAGGGTCCAAATCATAGCTAGAAATGCAGACGATACAAATGTTTCTATAAAAATCTTAAAATACTTTCATTTCTTTTTCATAAGGAATGGTGTTAGGTCAAATTTATCATTTAAACCTGGGTGCTTCCAAGCATGCAAGGTGAAAATCCAATAACCTTCACTCTCTATAAATACGATTGTTATGATCACCACCCCTTGGGTGTTTGAATACTTTCTCTATCTCTCTGAAAGAAAAGATATGGTCTCAATTGTTACCATTCTGAGCAATGTGTTGTGCTGTAGCATATGTTAGAACACACTTCTCAATTGCTCACAAGTGTTAGATGCTTCTTCTGACAAAATATGTAGATCTCTGGAAATTCATATTTTGAAACGACTGATGTGAGGGTGATCACTATACTGTGGAAAATGCAATTAACCAAATAATCAAACAGAGAAAATGATCTAAAATTGATGTATTAACATACTTAATTTTGGATTTTAACACCTACTGTTTGCAATGCTTTTTTAATGGGCATTTCATTTTGTATTTTTACTGTTTCTATTATATTATTCAAAGCACATCATGATTTGAAATGATTATTCTCTTGGTGAATGGATTGCATCTTTATGACGTATTTGGTGACTCGCTACTTAAAGAATGATGATGTTGTATGTGTCCACCTCCTGATGAAGCCTGTAAAAGTGAAGTGCTGAGGTATAGCTGCTTGTGATGATTTTTGTGTGTGTGTGTGTGTGTGTGTGTGTGCACTTGAGATGTGCTATTAAGTCCTTCAAAATGCATTTCCAATTATTCAGTCCAGTTTTTTGAGAAAGTGCTGCTAATTTTGTACCTGTCTTTAATTTGTTTTTGAATTTTGAAACAAATTTTGAATTTGTTTTTATTGTATGGTGAGGATCCTTCACAAAGGAGCTTTTAGCTCAAAGGATGTACTTCCAACATTCCTAACAAAATACAATAAAATAAATAAATGTGTTTTGCCAGCCCCTTAGCAGCACTCCCAACTATTACTGGTGCACAGCTGTTTCTCTTCTATTTGAACTGTATAGTAGGACAGATTATACAATGGACATAAAAAAATCATGTAACCTGATTGGTCAGTTAAGGTATTTTACCAATGAGGAAATCCTGTAATTATCTACTGCTGAGAAGGGGCATTTATTAAAAGCATAATTAAACCCATGGTAAACTTATTTTACTGATTGATCCATTGTATAATTGCAGTAAAGAACTCCAGGACATAGATAGCTGGAGGATTATCCAATTGTCACGTAGTTAAATCTCTTGGCCACATGTCATGACATACTAAACAAGGCATGTGTAAATTCCCCAATAACCCATACCCTATAATGCCTTATTGTGCACACCACAGGTGGGCTGAGAAGCGCAAGTCACAAGTGAGTGCTTTCATCTACCTGGGAATTGCAATAAGATCTATCTTACTGCATACCCTAGAGTAGATTATTGTACTTACAAAATGGCACATTTAGGCAGAAAAATGTTTGAAAGAGGCATTTTAAATTTAATTGAGGGCCTGCTATGCTGTAAGGCAGATCTTACCACACTGTCACATGATGTAGTTCATGCAATCAAGTTCTTCCTTTTCTCGATGCTGTTTTATTAATCAAAATATACAAAAGAACAGGGTACATCCCAGTGTAAATAAGATACAAAGTTAAGCATAACAAGTAAAAGGTAGAATTTGTATCTCATTTAGTTCTGTGTTAAATAGCGAAACATTTCCTTTTAACCTCTAGGGGACACTGTCAACCACTTTAGGCCTCAAAGGGTCATGAGTTAAAAAACACATTTTATGATTGCTCACATTCTGTAGAGAGTGCTGATGCAGCTAATAGTTTGATTCTGATCCCTTTAGTGTTTAAAAAAGTGAAAAATAGACTGCCTACCATATTGGTGTTACCACACAAAAAACCTGTTTACAGACCTTGATCAACTCCCACTGCATATTTCCTGGACCCAGGGACACCCCATCACAGTCTAGACACTCAAGATGTAGTGAGTGGAGAGTAGACAATTGCATCATGAGACCTTTCACTGTTTAGGGGTGTTCCTAATGTTCAGTAAGTTTGCAATGAGTGTTGATCAAGGAATTGAAACAAAACAACGTTGAGTATAATTAAATTATTAGTATGCATTTAGATGCTACCAAGAAAGGAAGCTGGTAGAGAAAATGGCAATATCAATGATTTTTACAGAAGGTAAGCAATAAAAATGTGGGTTTTCACTTAGAAATAATTTGATGCTGAAAGGGTTGACTGTGTCGCTTTAAATCTAGAGTTCATTTATTACAGATAGAGGAGGTCATAGAAGACAACAAAAACACACACACTCAACTAGAAACCCACATGGAGAGGGTCTGGATGTTAGTCACTGAATCTAAAGGAAAATAAATGGAAAAACAGGAGTGTATACATTACCCTGAAGAAAACATGTGTATGTGTGTTGTGTGTTTATTGTGTGTGTGTGTGTGTGTGTGTGTGTACATCTGTACTGAGGATCCGTGACTGTTTAAAGTAGGCCAGTGAAGAGTGGGTACTGTATGAGGAATAATATACAGAGAAGCCCTGCTAAACAGTTAATTTGTTTATTGATTGGGTAAGCCCTTGGCCAACAAATACCATTTTCAAGGATACCCAGGATACATTAAAACAGTTTTGCTCAACCTTGAAGTGAATTTGAGCATGCAAACAACAAAAAAAAGATCTTAGTAAAACTTAAAGGAACAAAAAAAAATCTTTAAAACAAACAAAAAAAAAAATTCCAGTGCATATCTTCACATGTACAGGGAGAGAATTCCATTTCTTGGTTGCCACAAACAAAAATCTTCTCTGCCCTGTAACAGTTTTTCTAAAAGGAAGGGCACCTTTTTTTTAATCTTGCCTCAGTGTTAAACAACAGTTATTGTTTCAAGCATTAATCACCTCCAACAACATGGGAGGAGCTTCACTGATAATAATTCATCCAGCAGTGAGGCTCAAATAGTGTTGCTTGTGTTGGTCAAACTTGTCAGTCAAGCTGAGAATACAGCTAAAGTGATGTGGTCACTCCTTGTCATGACTTTTGGCAGGGGACTGCTTCTTGATAAAATAACCAGTTCAGTAGCAGAAAAAGGTTACATTTTAATCTTACTGACTGGTTGTTTTATTTTAAAATCAAGGACCCAAGCAATTTACCTCTAGAGACAATTAATCAAGTGTCAGCATTTGTGGCAGTCATAGAAACATGGTACATAGACAACCATGTCTGGAATGTCAACATACCAGGGTACACAATCTATAGAAGGGACAGGGAGGGTTAAAGAGGAGGAGGAGTAGCTCTCTATGTAAGGAAAGGGATCAAAACAATGGAACTAAAGGGTAAACAGGGAGGAGAGGAGGCACTGTGGGTCACGTTGGAGACAGGAAATGGTACCACAATCCGTACAGGTGTCGTTTAAAGACCCTCATCACAGGGAGAGGAAAGGGACAAGGAAATGATAAAAAGCATCCTTAGAAAGGCAGAAAAAGGGGAGATATTATTGATGGGGCACCTGAGTATGCCAGATGTTAACTGGAGCACATTTGCTGCAGTCACATCCAAGAACAGGATACTTCTCGATGCCCTACAGGGGGCATGCCTCATAAAGCTAGTGCTGGAACCCACTCAGGAGAAAGCAGTTTTAGACCTGGTACTCTTAAACAGGAATGAAGAGAGGATCTCAGATTTAGAAATGGGTTGCCATCTCTCAACAAGCATCCACAAAACAGTGTGGTTCATGATAAACAGAGTCATAGAGTCAAGCCATATGAACGCGAGGGCACTGGACTTTAAAAGGGCTGACTCTGGCAAAATGGGAAACTGCATAAGGAATGCACTAGAAAATGGGCAGGAAGGAGGGGTGGAAGAACAATGGGGAAAAATCAAAACTGTCATCACAGAGGCAACAAGCCTTTGTGTGAAGCAAATAAAAAAAAACAAAGGAAAAAACCACTATGGTTCTCAAAAAAAGGTGGCGGGGAAGGTTAGGGAGAAAAAGATAGCATTCAGAAAGTATAATGAATCACAGAGATAGCAGGGTAGGGAACTGTATCAATTAAAGCAGAAGGAAGCAGGGAAAGCAGTCAGAATTGCAAAGGCCCAAACCAAGGAAAAGATAACCAACTCGGTTAAGAAAGGGAATAAAACCTTTTATAGGTACATTAGGGAGAAAAAAAAGACCATGGGAGGGATAATGAGGCTCAATAAAGGGGAAGGGAGGTGAGCAGAGGGTGACAGTGAAAAGGCAGAGATCCTGAATGAATACTTTTGCTCAGTATTCACAAAAGAAGTGGAGGGGGAGGTACCTAAACCAAACAATAGAAGCACTCTGGATAGTGAGGTCGATACAAGTCCATTCACAGAAGAAAGGCTCCTGAAATAACTCCCAAAACACAAGGTGCATGAAGCATTGGTACCTGATGGGATTCACCCCAGAATTCTAAAAGAACTATGGGGAGAATCAGTGACATCACGGACTACCCTTTTTAACAAATCATGGGAGAATAGTGTGGTACCTGAGGACTGGAGGAAGGTGGATGTTATTCCCCTCCACTAAAGTGGGAGCAAAGCAGAGCAGGAAACTACAGACCTTTTAGTTCTACCTCAGTGGTAGGGAAAATTATGGGATCACTTCTGAAATAAAGAATTGTTGAGTACCTAGAAGTCAGTGGGGCACAGGACCCAAGGCAGCATGGATTTATAGCAGGGAGGTCATTTCAGATGAATCTAATTGATTTCTTTGACTGTGTGACCAAAGTAGTAGATCAGTGAGGGGCTGTTGATATGGCCTACCTAGACTTTAGCAAGGCATTTGACACAGTGCCACACAAAAGATTAATAAACAAGTTAGCCAGCCTGGGAGTGGGTCCCAGGCTGGTAACCTTTGTAAAAAATGTCTGGACAACAGTATGCAGAGGGTAGTAGTACATAGAGTCCACTCTGAGGAAAGGGGGGTTACTAGTGGCGTACCACAGGGTTCAGTACTGGGACAGGTCTTCTTTAATGTCTTTATAGGTGACATTGCGGAGGGGCTAGAAGGAAAAGTATGTCTCTTTGCAGATGACTCAAAGATCTGCAGCAGGGTTGATACACAGGGGGGAGGATTGGAAGGGACTTGGCAAGGTTGGAGGAATGGTCAAAAGTATGGCAGCTTAGATTCAATGCAAAGAAGTGCAAAGTATTTCATCTGTGAAACAAAAAGCCAGGGGAAGAGTACACAATGGGGGGGTGTACTAACAACAACAAAATTGGAACAGGACCTGGGGGGTAGTCATATCAGATGACCTAAAGGTAGGCAAGCAATGTGAGAAGGCAGTAAGGAGGGCTGGGGGGTTACTGGGATCCATAGGGAGAGGTATCACCAGTAGAAAACAAGAAGTTGTTATCCCTCTGTACAGACAGTTGGTGAGAGTCCTACTTTTCTGCGGCACATTGGGACCAAGTTCTGTAGCAAGATTACCATTTGTCTCAGAACTTCTGCGGCGGTGGTTTGTAATTTCTGTGGAAGTTCTGCGGCACTAACAAATTACCACATTACGGTGACAGCTTGTCATCCTGACTTCACTTCCATGGCAATGGTTATAGCAGTCAGGATGGGGGAAAGCATAGTAACACTACTTCCAAAAATAAGACTTATAGAAATAATTTTGTGCCTAAAAAGGCAAAAAAAAAATCTATCCTTTAAGGTCCTAGCCTACTGCATAGATGAAATATGCATAGGGGACCTTATGTGATTAATAAGGTATTTCTATACTCATGCTTTCTATATCACTCATGAGGTGCCCAGTGTGTATCACTTATATATTTATATGCAATCTGTAACATACATACAAATGTGTGTGTGTGTGTGTGTGTACATATGTATATACACACACACACACATATATATATGTGTATATATATATATATATATATATATATATATATATATATATAAAACAGATAGAGAGACTGTGTGTATATATATTTATTTATTTTTCTAAATTTCCTTGAAATTGTATCCTCATTCATACAGGTTCCTTTGGAAATGGAATAAACAGAACAGAGGAGATACTGCAAAACTCATTTTCATGCCAAACTGCTTCCCCAACACACTACGTAACACCATCAGGCCTTGACATGCATGTGAACCCATTGTGAGATAAAGCTCTCCTGCCCATCACAATGTATCCCCTGTGTGACACAACACTGCACCATACCTTCCCAGGCTCAGAGAAATGATGTGTTCCCCCAATCCTTGCACTGCCCAGCCAGCTCACAGAGCTCATCTCTGAACCTGAGTTGCTGGCACGGCAACACAACATGCTACCCTCTGGCCCAACATCTGGCCCTGCACACAACATTTCTCAATAAATTTTTGGTGATTCTGTTAACCAATGACAATATGTAATCAATAACCCTGGCAAAAATGTGTACAGCACAATTATTTATTTAACAGGTCTATTCTTTCAACAGGTCTATGCATTATTATATTCCACTGTTTTGGGCATAATTACTTTATTTTTCTTAAAAATGACAGCTTAATTCATATTGCCAGTTACTGATTTCAGATGGCATCTCTATACCTTAAAGGCAAAAATAAGTTTGTACAAAGTAAGGTATGGCTTTAACAGGTCTATGCTATTGTCAAGGTTTTGTTTAAGTTGGCCCTAGTGTAATAACGTAAAACTGAAAATTGTATTAGGCTGTCATGCAGGTTGAACAAATATCACTGTGCCTGATGTGCTGTGCCACCACCTCTGGCAGTGGGAGCTGTGGTAGATAAGTGACCATTCTGTGGCAGAATGCAGCCATTTCATTAGCTAATGTATGATGTTATAGCACTGATAACATCACATTCTGAGCATAGAGGGGGTCTGGATATAAAAAGAGGGGAAGGGAACCAGGTTCTATGGATAAACAGAAATATTAATAAAAAATCACCAAGAACAGTGACTTCTGCAGCACTGCAGAAGTTCTGCAGTAGGTTGCAAGTTCTGCCGCAGAGGCTTTGGGTGAGACCCCATCTGGAGTACAGCGTGCAGTTCTGGAGACATCATCTCTACAAGGGCATAGACAGGATGAAGGCAGTCCAGAGGAGGGCAACTAAAATGGTGCAGGGTCTGCACCAGAAGCCATATGAAGAGAGACTAAAGGAGCTTAATATGCATAACCTACAGGAAAGAAGGGAGAGGGGAACATGATAGAAACATTCAAGTACCTCAAGGGACTCAACAAAGTCCAAGAAGGTTGCATCCTTTGGAAAAAGAGATGCACAAGGACGAGGGGACACAATTTGAAGACTTAGGGTGGATGTCTCAGGGGCAATGTGAGGAAGTATTTTTTCACAGAGAGGGTGGTGGATACATGGAACAGCCTTACAGAGGAGGTAGTGGGGTCAAAAACAGTGGGGCAATTCAAAAATGCATGGGACAGACGTAAGGCAATTCTAGTGGGGGGGGTAGGAGGAAGTAGGCTGTTGGTTAACTAGGATCTGCAGCTTATCCAAAAGGTAGGGGAAGGGGCAGACTGGGTGGGCCAAGCAGTCCTTATCTGCTGTCAAAATCTATGTTTCTATGTTTGCTTCTATGTGTCTATGTTTCAGCAAAGTAGTCATGGATTAACCAAGATGGTGAGACTAGTTGCTTTGCTTGGTCACCACCAGTGGCTCAGTAGGTGGCATACCTCTCAACTGCCCTTGATTACCAGGGACATCACTCATTTTACCACTCACAGAAATGATCTGTCCCTCATCCATCCCTCATGGAAAGGGTGCTGCCCAGACAGACAATGTACAGAAAAGTTAAACTTTTTAAAACAGAAATTCATATTTTTCAAAGATGTAAATAAAAATAAACTTAAATCAACTAAATACAATGGTTCCCATAGTGTTTTGAGCATGTATCTCTATGTTTAAGGATGTGTCCCTCATTATAAGAGTTGGTGTCCTTCATTGTTCCTAATTTTGAGCGCCTGTTTCCCTCATTGGTGTAACAAAAGGTTGAGAGGTATGGTACATAGCATGTTCACCGCTGGGGCCAGAAGATCATAAAGTTATGCATTCTAGTCCAATGCCAGGAACTTGAGTTAATTCCTGTTCCAGTCTGGTTTTTCAAAACACCGTTTATTTCACTGTCTCCTCCTCCCTACGTGTTACTGATTCCATTCTCTCTGGAAAGGATCGGGGGCACATCATGGGATCTCTTTTTATAGATCTAGCTAAAGCCTTTGATCTGGTGACTCATCCCCTTCTCCTGGATAAGTTGAGTTCTACTGGTTATCAGACTCTGCTTTTGGTTGGTTTTGCTCCTACCCCCTGGGCTGTTAGCAGTCAGTGCAGGAAGGTGACATCATCTCCCTTCCACTCTCCATCCTGGCTGGGGTCTAACAGGGCTCCATCCCGGACCCCATCTTGGGTATCATTCATTCTCCATCTTCCTCAGTGATCTTCATCAGCCTGGGACAATTTACATATTTAAATGTATGCAGATGACACTCATCTACACCTCAGGCCCATCAGCTGAGGCTGTTGAAGTAACTCTCCAGTGGGATTTCCACAATATTCTGTGCTGATTTCAGGCCAACTAGCTCCAGGTCACCATCAAGGCAACAGTGTCCATAACCTTTGGTTCCAGCCAGAAACTCTCCAGGCTTGTCTTCCTCCCTTCACTGCCTTGGATAGTACTTCCCTTAATGTGATCCATTCTTATACTGTAAGTACTTCAGTGGGTGGCCTGATAGCATGCTCCACTTCACTTCCCACATTGATGCCATCCATGCTAAATATTGCCCCAAACTTGGAGCTTTGTACCAAAATAAAGTCTGCGGACCAGATATTCAAAGCCCTACTAATGCCACAAGGTGCTTGTGGTAAAGGGATTGGTCGCAGCTTGTACCTTGCAGCAAAAGATGTGACAGTCCCAATTCAGGAGTGCGTTCTGTGTCTGAACCGGGACCTGCTGCAACAAACCAGCACTATACCCCTCTTGCGGCATATGCGATTCTGCAGCACATCGCAAGGGGGGCTTGCACCATCCCCTTTTCTAGGATGAAAGAAGCCCAATCATGGCCACAGCAAGGGGTTGGAGATAGTCTAGTGAAAACCTGGTATAAGCCCCTTGTGCCACTGCAGACACTGTGGCGATAAGTGTATAGGAGGCCGTAACATGCATGTATGTGGGCAGCATGGGCATGTGGTGGTACATTGATGATTGGGTAAGGGGTGGATGATAATAACAGTGCAGTAGCACCAAGTGGGTGTGCCAAGTATGGCACATTACTGGCATGGACATAGAACAGTGACTGAAGGGGTAGTGCAAATCACAGTGCCATGGACCCATGTGCCCATGCCACCCCTTACCCCACATGCTTGCCATGTGTTTTGCCTCAACCCCCACCAATCTCAGCACGTCTGCTGTTGTGCTACATGGAGGGCAGCTGGATCCCTGTGGCAGGTCCTGTAGATGCATCTATTGCTATGGCAGTCATCTGCCAAAGCAGCAACTCCCCCAATTTGTGGTGCAAGGACCCTGTTTCTGAACACGGTGCAGGATCCCTGACACAGATGGGGTCCACTGCAGCCTTAGATCACCTCATATTTGTGGCACTCTAGAGGGTCTTTGAAAATCCAGCCCTGCCTCTCCCCACAAGTCTGCAGGGTTCTGGTTACAAAAATGTTGCTACAGTCTTTGACTATGCTGATGTGGTATATTCTACTGCTCCATCCTCTTCTCTTGCCAGACTTGTGACCCTCTGTAATGCATTCTTTCATTTTGCCACTAACTCACCTCATTGTACCCATCATTGCACACTCTACTCTTCCCTATTCAGTCTCCTCTTCTCTCCCATCACTTGCATCATTGTGCTTCCTTCACCTTTAAATACTGATTTGAGGAACAGCCTTTGTACTTATTGTGTCTCAACTCTCCCATTCCATTTGCCTCATACCCACTTGGTTCCAGGGATCCATCCACTTTTTCTCTCTCCAACCCTATTTCCTCATTTGGGAAGTCAGCTTTTTACATCTGCAGGGACAGAGCCCTACATATGTCTTTCTATCACTTGGGAAAAAAAGAGCAATTCAGACTCCTTCTGAAGCACAGTTTTGGAGCTGAATCATGATCCTTCCACAACCTGAAATAACTACACTGAGAGGGGGGAGAGAAACAGCTCCTTTCCTGCATGTAGCATTCTCCTGTCAGCTCAAATTATAATCAACTGAGTGTAAACAGCACAAGCAAGTTGTTTTAGTCTGAAAGAACACCTAAACCCTCTTTACACATTTTTATCCAAACAATGCCTTGTTGACAGGGGTATAGTGTTCCCATGCTGCTTAAAGTCTTCAATTACTTTTTTATGTAGTTCTCCAGGCAGCAGTCTTAAATCAGCAACTGAAAAGTCTTAAAACATAGCTGTAAGTGAACTTTGTTTTGTCGGTCTGCCGAATTCCTTCACAGAGGAGCACAAGGTGATCTGAAATCAGGTTTCAGCTTGCGGCAGTGAGGTCACTGGTCTGGGACAGGCAGACAGTCATTGTGATGAGCATCAAATTCAGTAAAACAGGCAGTCTAATTTTTTAGTAAATCAGTTTAAGTTAAAGTTACTTTCCCTCCTATGGTAATTAAAGATCATGTAACCTTCTGTCCAGATTTTGTATTGACAATCTGTCAAAGCATTTGGGTGGTTACACTTTATTTGCTTTTGCAAGGAGTTTATTTGAAAATCCTGCCTGATTGATAACAAAGTGACAGTTTTATTGGTGCTTGTATCTAATGGCTATCTACCCCCTGAGATTTGCAAGGTACTATAAGCAAGGGTCTCCTCTATTTATTACTATAATCAAACATGTAAACATTAAGATAGGATAACTAAGAAATTAATCTGGGGTTACACTATGCTGATACCAGCCCTATGGTGGTGTCTAATTATACACTTGAGATAGAATGGACCCTGGAGTTGAATGTACTGCTCTGCTTTGTCTTGTCATGTTGTCTCCTGTGTATCTGCGTGTGTGATATGTTTCTGTTTGTATTAAATGAAGCATTTGGCTGATGTAGTAATGCTATGTTTGTTTTGCTGTCCAAAAAAACAAGAGTAAGTCAGTGCCAAACATGTTTGTTTTCATGCTGTCACAAGTTAGAACAACAATATCTTGAGGCATAGGCAGGCCTTTCTTACCCCCATGAGCCATTGCTTCATGGACTTTGGGTTACACTGGGTTAAGGAGTATAGGTCCCCATATTCAGAGTTGGTAATGTGCAGTCTGTGGCAGTTTGCCTGCAGCCTGCCTGGGGGGCAATATTCAGACAATTAGCTCACTGCAACTGGGGCATGCAAACTGTCTAAATATGGGGTCATGTTGGTACAGTACATAGAGACTTGCACTATTGTGACACAGGCCCAGACTCTATATGGCTGACAGGAGCACAATGGAGTTAGAGCTGATCAGATGGGATTGTGGCAGGGCTCCTGTGAGCCATATTTGTCCCTAGCATGCTAATGACCCCTTTGGGCATGGAAAGTGCCATGGCCCATTTGCATGCCCATTAAGGGCTCATTAACATGTGTGCATGGCTCCTCGTTCTGTAGCTGCCTTACATATTCCTTGTGGTCTAGTGGTCCCCCATCCCTTTATTCACCTGTCCAGTAGTTGTCTCAAATATTCCTGGTGGTGTAGTGGTACCTGTACCCCCTGTTTGACTGTCCTGTAGCTGTCTTGAATATTCCTGGTAGCCTAGTGGTCTCCCACCCCCTGATCACGTATCCTGTAGCTGTCTCAAATATTACTTGTGATTAAGTGGTTCTTGAAGCCCTGATCTACCATCCTGTAGCTATCTTGAATATTTCTGGTAGTCTAGTGGTCTCTCCCCTCCCCATAAGGGCATCTGATCCACTGTGTACCCTCCTACTCAGGATCCTCCTCCACACCCCCCACTCCAATCAGATTACCCAAGCTGAAGTATGGCAATAGTGGCAGTGCTCTACACAGCCCTTTGCTCACAAGCTTGGCTGGCCACCATCTGATTGCCAGTGAGTGATCATAAGTTCAGTAGACACAGGTGTTTGTGCAATACTTGCAAATGGTCAATCAGAAACCATCAGATTGAAACCAGTCCAAGTAATGAGCTGAGGGCTGTGTCAGTTATCACTATTGCTGCATTTTACACTACATGACAAGGGCTGGGGGGTGCCTGTGGGGGTGAGTCAGGAAGGGGTCAGATGCCTTTATGAAGAGGGACCACTAGACACCAGGAATATACCAGACAGCTACAAAACAAGTAATCTGGATGCTTTTATGATGTATTTTCCCAGGAGAGATCAGCTTATATGCAAAATCTCCGTTTCAACGGGGTCCTACTTTTACAGTTTTACAATATAGTTACTCAGGAAGCCCAAATGAGCTGTGATATCTTATTTGCAGAAGGGTTCTGTTTGACACAGTTTTTACTCTGTATTTACCTAGGCTAGTGCAGCACCGATGTAAGATCTTTTTTTTGTTTTTGTTTCCAGTGGGTCCTCCTTTTATCCATGTTTATAATGCATTTACCAGGGAAAACCCAAGTGAGAGGCAATTTCTCATTTTCATGGGGTCCAACATTTACTATGTATTTTGCCAGGATATAGTAGTATAGTGGACTTATTTATTTATTTTTTTAAATGTGTCAAAGCAGTAGTGCATGATTAAATGTCTTCTCCATGAATAATTAGTAGCTTAATAACCTGGCAATGATAACTTTGTTCTCATCTTGAACTTGGTACTTTTTTCATGTGAAAGATAGATCTGCAATCCAGAGAAGTGCTTCAGAAATCCCCTAACCAAGTGAGTGGCTAGCTGTATCTTTATGCATGGAGGTGCAGAGGTGTGGAGGTGTGGCTAGTACTATGCGGAGTGTGAGCTGGGAGCAGCCAACTGGTAGCACCGTATGAGCTTGTGAGGGATTAATTCTCACAAGTCAGGAGTTGGGACTAATCCACCTGGTTGTACTTGAAAATGAGCTTTGGCTCTTTGTGCCTCTCTTGGTCCACACATTACAAATAAACAAAAAGGATATGATTAGGAAGTAAATGTATCAGGGTAATTTCATAATTTTAGACCACCCTTTTGCTGAGAATGTTTTGGGGTCACTATGCTTGGAAAATGGGGGGGGGGGATTTATCTTGCTTTTCATACAGACTCCTTCCAAGCCCTGTTGTGTCTGACCGCCCTCAGACTCCTCTCAACTTGGGTACTTAATTCCTGGCGGTAATAGTGGCATGGAGGCAGTCTCATCCTTCATGATCAGTTGTCAGTGCCTGAGGTCTGACATGGTATAGATTCACAATGTCTTGTGCATATGTTTTCATCTGATGGGAAGGTCAGAAGGACAGAAGGGATCCTGGAAGTCAATAGAAAGTTTTAGGCAGACAAGAAGTTGGTAAGGCTGATTATAAAATGTGTACATACAGGCAAGGCAAAAAAGCATTTCTTAAAAATGGATGACTATCTGCTTTGTCATCTTCATACCATTTTATCATGAAAATGTTTCTTACCTTTTACAACTAAAAAGATGTTGAAAGATGTGTGTGCAAATATCCCCCCCCCCCATCACCACCACCACCACCACAGTAGGCTGGACAAATGTCCCTGTTTCCACTTAATAAACTTGTTTCTTTAAATTAATGAGTAAATCTGTGACTGCAGTGAGATTGTTGAGGCACTCAGAGTCAGTATTTGGGTTGGGAAAAGTTGTTTTTTTCCTGCCAGAAAACTGCAAAACTTCTATTATTCACATGTGCAATATTTTGCAAAAAAATGGCAAAAATATTATGCTTACACATGTACTCACTCACAGTACAATAACATGTTTTGTCTTCAGATTTTTACTTCATTTGTAGTCATGTGATGATAATGATAAGAAAACAAATCTGCAATAAAATTGTAAAGACACAAAGTAGCCATCTTGCAGCTGATTTTCTCATTATGCCATGAGATGTTCTTCTCTTAGAAGGTTTCTCTTCACTTTGTACAAAACTTACAAAAAATGCATACCTTCATGGAACATTTCCATACAGACAAAAGAAATAGTGATCTTAGTCAGTCCTAATCAGAATGCTTAAGGTGCAACCAGCAGTACTCAAGGATGCAAGACTTATGGGATCAAAGGCTGTGTAAATGGGGTGGGGGACTGGAAAGATATAGCTAAGTATTAAAGACAAGGGCTGGGTTAAAGTACATGAGGATGGATGAGTTCCTGATGTTAGGCAGTGGCTACCACTGGTGACCATCAAAAACAGGAGCAAACCACTGACATGCAAAGATGCCTGTGACATCAGGGTGATTGGGGCTACTGTTGTTGGCTGAAATGGAGGGGCTCCCACAGTACATCAGGGTCTGGAGAAGGAAGCAAGACAGGACAGAAAAAATGTATTAGTTATAATTTACTCTCTTCTAAGGTGTGTCATCATTGTTGGTGGCATGTTGGAACACCACAGGCATTTGAATTATTAGATCTTTTGCATACTGGTGCATGGTATGCAGATGTCAGAGGGATGGTAGACAAGTTTGTGAAGGAGGGAAATGAAGGATCACCCAATGTGATACATTCTGGTACCAGTGATGTAGGCAAACATAGACCAGGACCCATTAATTAAGGGAGCCTGGCAAGAGAACAGTGGCCCTGAAGTGTAAACCACAGACAAAAAAAAGTAAAATCCAACTAAATGAAAAAAGGAAAAAAAAAGAACCAAATCACTAGTGAAAAAAAGGCAAAAAATCAACTGTGAAGTGTGAGGCCATAAAAATAAAGTAACAAAAACAAACGTGAAGTGCAACCCAAAAAAAATGACAAATAAAAAAATCAAATGCAAACATAAACAGTAAAGTATGTCTGAAAATGAAGAATTAAAATAAGCTATAAGCACAACTAAAAAGGAGTGCAAACATTTCACAGTATTTAAAAGTAAATGCAAAGGAAAAAAGCACAACACAACTAAAAAGTAAATTCAAACAAAATAGCACAACCCAACAAAGTGAATGCAAAGAAAAAAAGCACAGCACTAAAGAATGGCATGTAAATAAAACAAAACAAAAAAAAACACAACAAAAAATATGACTGCAAACAACAACACCACCAAAAAAAAGCACTGCACAACTATCAATCCTTATGAAATGGGCATCATAAAATAGGAGTTGTGATTGGCTAGTAGGGATGTGATATTCATTCTGATGCACAGGAAAAAGGACCAGCAGTACCCTGTGGGCATTGATCTAGGTGATGCTGCCCACTCAGAACCTTAAGAAAACAAAACTCAGCCATCTTGTTTATGCCAGAAGTGGTACCAGCCTGACTGTTAAAAAAATTAAGTAAGTACCTCTGACCTCCTGTTCACTTTACCTCAATCTTTCAAAAATGTCTGTGTTTTAATGTCTCCTCGTGAATGTATAATGTATGAAATGAAAAAAAAACAAACTGAACAGCTGCTATCTTTCTCTCCCAGCCCACCCGCTCGCTCTTAAATGTTTCTGTTTTAATTCCAACTGCCTATCTCTTCGTGGGTTCAGCATGTAATAAACTGGGAAAAAGACAAACAAACAGCCGCGATCTCTGAGAATGCACTTCTTGCAAAAAAAAAAAAAAATTAACGAACAGCCGCGATGTCTCCCAGCCTGTCCGTTCATTCCGAATCCACTTGTTTGCGAGGTCCCAGCCCACCCACTGGTTCAAAATAAACTGCTTTGAAACAGCAACAGAATTAAAAAAAATAAATAAAAAAAAATTTCATCTTACTTGTCTCCACAAAGCATTGTGTGTGTGTGTGTGGGGGGGGTGAATACTGCCATGACAACCAGAGCTAAACTACTGAATCCTTTGTAGGACAAAATTCCTTCAGTCAAAAAAAAATAAACAACACATTTAGGCGGAGGAACTATTTTATTAAAACTGACACAAGCACACATGTTTTTTCCTACTTAAAATTGGGAATTTTACCTACCAAATGCAGTTGCACTACAGATGGCCATTTCATAAGCGCAATAAACCACTCCAGGGTGTGTGTTAGACACTTTAACACACGGCTAGGAGGCTGGACTCACTCGGCCAATGGCCTCGTGCCTCACTACACCTTCTAGCTGTGTGTTAAAGTGTCTAACGCACACCCTGTCGTGGCTTATTGCTTAGTCAATGCCTTAATATTTGCTTGCACGTGTTAGTAGTTAAATAAGTAATGTTAGTGAGGTAAAGACATAAATGTCAACAAGTGGTGATGTAGTGCATTAAGTAGGAAGGGTTGCCTTGGTGGTGGTTAGGTGACTGGGTTCTGTAGTAAATGCAAAAAGAAAGCACAGCACAATAAAAAAGTGAATATAAAAAACAAACAAAAAAAACAGCACTACAAAAAAGTGACTGCAAACAAGAAAAACAGCACATTGATCAATGCCTTAATATTTGCTTGCACGTTTTAGTAGTGCAATAGGAAGGGTTAGTTAATGAAATAAAGGCAACAGTGGTAGTGCAAGATGCTGAGTGGGAAGTGTTGCCTTGGTGGTGGTCAGGTGATTGGGTTCTGTTGAGGACAGGACTTTGAGATGTCTTTCCCAGTGTGTTCCAGCATCTACCCAGTTCTGGAGCTGCATGGATTGGAGTGCTGGAAGGTTAACGGTCTTGCTTCAGGTCCCACAGTGAGTATTTGGCTACAGTATGGTTTTAACCTGCAGTTTCCCAGTTTACAACAGTGCTCTGATCACTAGAGGGCCTAAAGCTTCTTCTCTCCTCCTGGAGATGGGTGACTTAGTATATAGTTCATCGAGCAATACCTAGAGACAGTACAGTAGAGATGTGGGTGTCCCCACTCCTGGCTGTTATGAATGTGTTAGAAAGGTCTTTTCTTTTAATCAATCAATCAATCAAATCTTTATTTATCCAGGCGAATATCATTGAGCAAGCTCATTTACAAGATGGACCTGGTTAAAACCAGATTATAATGCAAACAGCGATAATTACAATGGGAATATAACATAGTAGAAGTGCAAATGAGGATACACAAACATACATGGCATAACATTTAGTACAGAAGCATCAAAAAGAAAAGTGAACAGTGGCAACAGGCAAGTCCACAGAGATACAGAGATGGATATTGTTACAGTAATTTTCTTAAGAAAAAAAGACAGGCGAGACCTAGGTATCGCTATCATAGCAGTCAGACAGAAATAACTGATAACAGCTTTTCTCTTCACACAGTTCACAAAGAAGAAAAACACGTATAGCCATGTCAGATGGAAGCCGGCAGCCTGCCAGGCACTATCGCAGCAGCCCCAGGGAGTGCTTACATTGGGACTGGGGGTGGCTGTACTGCAGTGTACTGGTGGAAGGTGTGAATGAGGTACTGAGGAACGGATGGGACAACACATATGTCATATATTTTCCAAAATTAGGTGCTAGCACTGGCTGTCCGGTCCAACAGACCTTCAGACCACGGGAAGGTCACAAGGCAGGGACGGTATGATATGCTAGGGAGCCTGGAGCCAGTCTTGGTCAAAGATTCAGAGAGGAGCATAATCACTAACACTCCCGATAATTACACTTTAAGCCATGTGGAAGGATTGCATCAGTCAGGGAAGGAATCGGTTACAGCTATTTTAGCAGAGTATGGCAGACCATTTAATTTTGCCAGTGTTGGAAAGATCGCAGAAGAGAACTGCGGGAGCCAATCAGGAGCAGCAGCCAGAAGATGCTCATGGTCCAATTGTTTGGTGGCTTTAGCAGTGCTTTGCTGGAGAAGAGTCCGGGTGAATGGTTTCGGATGGCGACTTGTGTAGATGCAACCACCCAGGAGGTAGAGATTTTGAGCTCTGGGTGCAGATGTCCCTTTAAGACTTATCTATGTCAAGCGAGAGGGGTACAGGGACCGGCAGTGATAAGTTCATGCGGATTAATAAAACATGCACAAATTAACCTGGAGTAAGGCTGATTATGTCTAAGGTCAGTCTTGGGGGAGCAAGCTAACAGCTGTTAGTGATTAGGAGCAGAGGAAACAGTTGCAATGTTCACACACACCTTGGGCATATAATGACATGAAAGCATTAATACTTCTGAGGTAGCTTAGTTTCAGTAGTTTTTGCATTTTGTTCCTAAAGGTTGTCAACGTGAAGATAAAGGCCATTCTGCCATAGCGGGTGGTAGTTTTAGGGATGCAGAGAGAGATATAGAAGGCACTCCTTAGACCGTACTGTCCCAGCTCACTTAGGGGAAGACATTCAGATATAATTTGGGAGCCTTTTTAAGATATCTCTGCAGGTCCAAAGGACTGCATTTCTTTCACTCCTGAATGTAAGTGAGAACAACCCTACAACTTTGTACAATAGGCAATGATGAGTAGAGAGGGGAAGACTAGTAATGTACCTGATGGCCCTATAAAGCGTGTCCAACTTGGTAAGTGAGGCTTTGGGACAGTGACTATATAGAAAAATTTCCATAGTCAATTAGGGAGAGAAAAGTAGATTGGACTAGTCTTAGTTTCGCATCATGAGTGAGGAACCAGATAATTCTATAGAATAGACCCAACCTCTGTCTTAGCTTCTTTGCCAGGTCTTTCAACATGCTCAGAGAATGTGAGGTTCTGGTCTAGCCACACTCCTAAGTATTTAAACTTGGGGATAAATTCCAATTTCTCTCCCAGAATTGTGGTAATCAGAGGCAATGACCTAGAGCTGGCAGGATTTGTAATTCGGCTAAAGGATGAGAACAGCATTGCCTTTGTCTTTTTTACATTTAAAAGAAGTTTTTTTATGGAAGAGCTGAGACTGAAGCAAGTCAAATTGTTCCTGTAGGTCTGCACAGGATGCTTCGGCAGTTGGATAACTTATGTAAACCACTGTGTCATCAGCAAACAGATGCATTTTTGACTTGTTGATGCCCACATCAATATTGTTCACATAGATTGCGAAGAGCAGTGGACCAAGTATGGATCCTTGTGGAACTCCCCTCAGAAGAGGTTTGAGTGGGGAGGGCTCCCAATCAGCTTTGATTTGTTGCTGCTGTCCTCCCAGGTACTCCTTGAACCAGTGCAAGGATGCTGAGTCAAGACCAATGCTCTTCAGAGTGGAGATTAGCAGGCTATGGTCCACAGTATTGAAGGCGTTACCAAGGTCTAGGAATACTGCACAGACAAAGTTTCTGCTGTCTAGATCATGGTACCAGTCATTTGTTACTTTGGCAAGGGCTGAGATAGTGCTATGTTTAGACCTAAAGCCTGATTGCATAGGGTTTAGTAAGTTGATAACTTTCAGATATGCTCTCAGTTGATGGCTGACAACCTTTTCCAGGAGCTTTGATAAGATTGTCAGAAGGAAAATTGGTCTATAGTTGTTGAGGTCGCAGGTATCCCCAGATTTGAACAATGGGATAACATAGGCAGTTTTCCAAATGGTAGGAAGGGACCCTTGGGACAGTGATAAATTTAATAGTTGGGTGATAGGAACAGCAAGGACATAATACACAACTTTCATAAAGTAGGGATCCAAAGAATCAGCTCCAGGACTCTTCTTTACATCTAACCAAAGTATCAAATCTTAGAAACACAGAAACATAGAATTTGACGGCAGATAAGGACTGCTTGGCCCACCTAGACTGCCCATTTCCCTACCTAATGGATAAGCTGCAGATCCTAGTTAACCAACAGACTGCTTCGTCTTACCCCCCCCACTAGAATTACCTTATATCTGTCCCATGCTTTCTTGAATTCCCCCACTGTTTTTGACTCCAAGACCTCCTCAGAAAGGCTGTGCTATGTATCCACAACCCTCTCTGTGAAAAAATACTTCCTCACATTACCTCTGAGTCGTCCCCCCTCTATCTTCAAATTGTGCCCCCTTGTTTTTGCACATCTGTTTTTCTGAAAGATGCTACCCTCTTGGACTTTGTTGATTCCCTTGAGGTATTTGAAAGTTTCTATCTTGTCCCCCCCCCCTCCTTTCCTCGAGGCTATACATATTAAGCTCCTTAAGTCTCTCTTCATATGTCTTCCGGTGCAGACCCTGCACCATTTTAGTTGCCCTCCTCTGGACAGCTTCCATCCTGTCTATGTCTTTGCGGAGATTGTGTCTCCAGAACTGCACACAGTACTCCAGATGGGGTCTGACCAGCTGTCTGTACAGAGGGATAATAACTTATTTAGTTCCTTTAGTCTTTCTTTATATGTTTTCTGATGTAGACCCTGCATCATTTTGGTTGCCGTCCTCTGGACAGCCTCCACCCTCTCTATGTCTTTGTGGAGAAGGGGTCTCCAGAACTGCACACAGTACTCCAGATGTGGTCTTACCAACTGTCTGTACAAAGGACCAACAACTTCCTGTTTTCTACTGGTGATGCCTCTCCCTGTGCATCCCAGTATCCTCACAGCCCTCCTTACTGCCTTCTCACATTGCTGGCCCACCTTCAGGTTATCTGATATGCCTACTCCCAGGTCCCTTTCCATTTTTGTTGTTGTCAGTGTCTCACCCCCCATTGTGTACTCTTCCCTGGGGTTTTTGTTTCCCAGGTGCATTATTTTGCACTTCTTAGCATTGACTCTAAGCTGCCATACATTTGACCATTCCTCCAACCTTGCAAGTCCATTTTCATCCTTTCCACCCCACCATGTGAATCAACCCTGTTGCAGATCTTTGTGTCATCTGCAAAGAGACATACTTTGCCTTCCAGTCCCTCTGCAATGTCACTTATGAAGACATTAAAAAGGACTGGCTCCAGTACTGAATCCTGTGGTGTCCCACTAGTAACCCTCCATTCTTCACTGTGGACTCCATTTACTATTACCCGCTGAGTCCTGTTGTCCAACCAGTGTTTTACCCAGGCTACCACCCCAGGACCCACTCCCAGGCTGGCTAATTTGTTTATTACTCTTTTGTACAGGACTGTGTCAAATGCCTTGCTAAAGTCTAGGTAAGCCATGTCCACAGCCCCTCCCTGGTCTACTGCTTTGGTCAACCAGTCAAAGAAATCAATTAGATTTGTCTGCCATGACCTTCCTGCTGTGAATTCATGCTGCCTTGGGTCCTGTGCCCCACTGGCCTCTAGGTACTCAACAATTCTTTCCTTCAGAAGTGATTCCATCATTTTCCCTACCACTGAGGTCAAACTGACAGGTCTGTAGTTTCCTACCTCTGTCTTGCTCCTACTTTTGTGAAGGAGAATCACATTCGCTCTCCCCCAGTCCTCATGTACCACACCATCCTCCCATGATTTATTAAAAAGGGTAGTCAGTGGTGTTACTAGTTTTTCCCTTAGTTCTTTAAGAATTCTGGGGTGAATCCCATCAGGCCCCATTTCTTTATCCACCTTCAGTTTTGAGAGTTCTTTCAGAACCCTTTCTTCTGTGAAAGGACTAATATCAACCCCCGTATCAAGAGTGCTTCTATTGACCAGATTGAGTATTTCCCCATGCGTTTCCATTGTGAATGCTGAGCAGAAGTATTTGTTCAGTATCCCTGCTTTTTCACTGTTGCTCTCTGCCCAACCACCTTCCTCTTTGTTCAGCCTCAGTATCTTTGCCTTAGTCTTACTTTGTTCCCTAATGTACCTATAAAAGGTTTTATTCCCCCTTCTTAACTGAGTTCACTATCTTTTCCTTGGTTTGGGCCTTTGCTATTCTGACTGCCTTCCCCACTTCATTCTGTTTTAACTGGAACAGTTCTCTGTCCTGCTTCTTCTGTGTTTCGTCATACTTCCTGAATCCTATCTTTTTCTCCCTGACCTTCTCTGCCACTTCTTTTGAGAACCATAGTGTTTTTTTCTTTTGTTTTGATTTGTTTATTTGCTTCACAGAAAGGCTTGTTGCCTCTGTGATGGTAGTTTTAATGTTTCCCCATTGTTGCTTCACCCCATCTTCTTGCCTGTTTGCTAGTGATTTTTTGATGCACTCTCCCATTTTGACAAAATCAGCCCTCCTGAAGTAAGTACCTTCATTTCTGTGTGGCTTAACTCTACATCTAAGTGTATTCTGAATGACACTGTTTGGTGGTCGCTTGTTCCTAGATGGCTATCCACTTCAAGATCAGAGATCCTCTCTCCATCCCGACCTCCTTCAATAATACAGGTTGAAAAGAGAAGTCTGGTACCAGGGCAGTAGTGTCTACACAAGGGACACTTAGCTGGGAGTGGGCCAGGGCTGCAGGGAAATTGTCAAAGGCTAGACCAGTTGTGGCAAAATTATTGTTGAAAGCTTCTAAGATCCCCTGTTTATCACATATAGCTTTCCCTTCAGATGTGCTTTTTGGTGGCAATGAGTTACCTGGGGTATGACTGGACATATCCTTGATTGTCCTCCAGAATTTAGAGGAGCAATTTACAGCAGAGTCCAACTCCTAAAGATTGAGTGATGCCTTGGCACTTAGTATTTTTTTTTCCTTTTTTGACTATTATCGTGTGTTTGTGTGAATCAAATATAGAGTAGTTTCTAGAAAAAGTAGACACGATTCTTAAAGGGACACAATGGTTTTGTAAAGTTGAGTAGTAATCTAAAAGTGTTTCTTATTGAACTGTTATTCTTTTAACAGAAATTATTAGATGTCAAGTAGTTTTATAATCATGTATTTAGTTACAAAGTATGTAATAATATACTGGGGATTTGAGAGTAGCAACATACCTGGAAAAGATACCTGTGAAGACAATGTTCCACACTTGGTTTAACAAGCACTTTCTATTGTTTTCTAAACTTAGTGCATCGAGTTACAGTATGTGTTACACCTGTATGTATTCTGTTTTAAATTCATCTTTACTATTATTTAGTAACTGCATGCTCTGAGGAAGAGGTTTTGCCTTGAAACATAGGCTTCCTTCAAAAGCAGTACTGGCACCCTTTCAGGTGCTAGTTATGTCAAAAATAAAAGACATTTCTAGCATTTAAACACTGTGGTGAGTAGGTAATTTTTCCAATATCTGCTCAGAGAATATTGGTGACGCTCTGGCCATTCTTCATTCTGCAGCCAGTAGGATTTTCACACACCTCCCTGACTTAGTGGGGGAACATGCTTGTTACTGCTAGGAGTGGGTACAACCACACTGCCAGTGGGACCTCTACCTTACCACATCAAGGTATCACTCAATGACTTGCATACTGAACCCCAAATCTCCAAGAGGAAATCAGACATTTGTTGTTCTCTAATGGTGAGGGCACTGTTGAAAATGAGGAAATTGCAGGTTCAAACCCTGCTGGATCCAGATACTCATGTGTGTGACCCTAAGCACATCACTTATCCTCCCAGAGCTTTAGGCCATATTGCTGCAGAAATGGGTAGAAACAGGACGTAACTGGAAATGAAATGTTGCATTTCAGTGCCTGCTTCCCAGTCTACATTGCCTGTCCTGGAGCACTTCTTGGGTCTAACCCTGCTTGATGCATTCACAGTCCTCAACAGAACTGAGTCACCTACCCAATAACATGGTACCCCTTCCTGCTCCATAAACTACACTACCACTTGCTAACATTTATTTAACATTTTAGTGCATTGAATTACAGTATGTGTTACACCTGTATGAATTCTGTTTTAAATTAATCTTTACTATTATTTAGTAACTGCATGCTCTGAGGAAGAGGTTTTTCCTTGAAACATAGGCTTCCATCAAAAGCAGTACTGGCACCCTTTCAGGTGCTAGTTATGTCAAAAATAAAAGACATTTCTAGCATTTGAACACTGTGGTGAGTAGGTAATTTTTCCAATATCTGCTCAGAGAATATTGGTGATGCTGTGGCCATTCTTTATTCTGCAGCCAGTAGGATTTTCACACACCTCCCTGACTTAGTGGGGGAACATGCTTGTTACTGCTAGGAGTGGGTACAACCACACTGCCAGTGGGATCTCTACCTTACCACATCAAGGTATCACTCAATGACTTGCATACTGAACCACAAATATCCAAGAGAAAAACAGACATTTGTGGTTCTGTAATGGTGAGGGCACTGTTGGAACCCAGGAAATTGCAGGTTCAAACCCTGCTGGATCCAGATACTCATGTGTGACCCTAAGCACATCACTTATCCTCCCAGAGTTTTAGGCCATCTTGCTGCAGAAATGGGTAGAAACAGGACGTAACTGGAAATGAAATGTTGCATCTCAGTGCCCGCTTTCCAGTTTACATTGCCTGTCCTGGAGCACGTCTTGGGTCTAACCCTGCTTGATGCATTCACAGTCCTCAACAGAACTGAGTCACCTACCCAATAACATGGCACCCCTTCCCTCTCCATAAACTACACCACCACTTGCTAACATTTATGTATTTACCTCACTAACTAACCTTACCTATTACAATAATTAAATGTGCAAGCAAAAATTAAGGCACTGACCAATGCTTGTTAGTTGGGTTGTGCTTTTTATGTTTAATTGCAGAATGTGGATAACTATAGTAGATCACTTGATACCAAGCTAATGTTCAACATGCAAGGCTACCTAAGCAACTGTAGCTTGTACCAAACTATAATAACATTAAAAAGTTCTAGTATAAAAATAGACTTCAGTAACTCAAAAACATTAATAGTACAAAAAGGTATGGAGCAAAATACTTCATATCCCTCCCACAACTGCAACAAATCAAAAAGGCAAGGGAGATCAAAATATTCAGGGCTGTCCAAATATGTGAAAAAGTGAGAAATACCAAGAAAATGACTCTTCATCCCACAATCCTTCACCTAGACTACTAGAAAATAAATATTTCTTAAAGAGAAAGTGTAATGATGGCAAAAATCATACTAAAAGAGAAACTGAGTATCCCATCTCACCCCTATCAGGGCAACTCATGCTTCCAGGGCATAATACCACATTCTGCCACTTGGGGGACAAACTAATACATTACTGCATCGACCACCATTAAAGTGGCATTAAAAACCCATTATAAATCCATTAAAGTTTCCCATTAAGTTCCCATTAATTGGTACATAGATAAGGGCAAAATTAACAGTGTAATTTATCTCAAAGGATTAAAATCATCTTAAATTTAATGTGTTTTTCATGTGGTGTCACGCCATTTTTTAATAGCCATAGAACTTAAGTGGTAATTTAATGGTTAGTTAGCCATGAAATGAATGGCCATTAATTGTTGTACCGTGCCATTATGTTCAAACCTTAATAATGTAACAATCCCCGGGTCACCTCTGAAAAAGGGAACTTTGAGGCCCAGTGGGCTTACCCGGTTAACAAAATTTAACAAATAAATATATAAATAAAATAAAATTAATGTAATGGTCTAACATCCATTAATGTTTTCTGCCATTAACTTTTTTTCAATGGTCATTTTTAATGGACTTCAGTCATTAAGTTTGCTGGCCATTAATTCCAGCTAATGGCCCTCAGATGCACCATTAATCTCTCCATTAAAATGGCCATTAATCTAATCTGTATTTTGAATCAGTGCAATAATGACCATTATACAATGGCAAGAAAAAATCCTGGACTCTGATTGGTCAGTCTGGGGCTGGACCCGTGATGTTATCCCAGTACAACATCACGGGTCTAGTCTCAGCCTCACTGTGAACCTGCAGATGAGCATTTTATGGAGTTTTTGATTGATTGTTTCATCTTCTCTTAAAAAACTAAAATATTTTTCCACACAAAAATATCTTTAAAATTATTTTTTTTATTCTGTATAACAACGAGCCATTGTATAATAGCAATAATGCCCTCCAGAGTGTGTCATTTGGGATAATGGCATGCCTCAGTCGTTGGACGCACTCGGCCTGCAGCCTCATGCCAAACCACCTGAGGCGTGATGTTATCCCAGCACAACACACACCCTGTCAGGCATTATTGCTTATTTTATTTCAGTTGCATTGCAATTGGATGATCACCTTATAACTCACAATGTCTATGATACTCTCCAGTCTGGCTTTAGGAAAAGGCATAGCACAGAGACTGCCCTTGTCTGGGTATTGAGCGACCTCCTAATGGCTAGAGATCTAAAGGCATTTACCATTCTGGTCCTTCTTGATCTCTCTGCTGCATTTGACACTGTAGACCATGGAGTGCTGTTGGAGTGCCTGCGGGTCTTTTGTGGGCTGTCTGGTACAGTCCTCAAATGATTTCGTTCTTACCTCACAGACAGGTCTCAGAGAGTTGTCACTGGAATTTATTCCTCTGGCGCTCAATCCCTGCCTTGTGGGGTACCACAGGGCTCCATTTTAGCTCCCATGTTGTTTGCAGTGTATATGCTGCCATTTGGAGAAATCATCAGGTGAAACAGTCTGGGTTTCCACTGCTATGCAGATGATACTCAGCTGTATCTGTCCTTTCTCCATGGTCTGGGTGATGCACTCTCTGTGCTGAATAACTGCCTTGAGGAGATCAGACTTTGGATGAGTTCCAGCTGGCTGAGACTCAATCCGGATAAGACTGAAGTGTTGGTAGAGGATCCAGGTCATCCTGGGGTGGGTTTGGGAGCTGGACAACCATCAGGTATGTTACTTGGTGGTATACCACTCTCTACCTCCAATCCGGTGCGAAATCTGGGCGTTATTTTTGATGATGGTCTGACCCTAAAATCTCAGGTGTCAGCTGCCATCAAATCCTTTTTAACCATCTGAGGAATATCGTCCGGGTGAAACATCTGGTTCCTCTGGGGGATCTTCCAACATTGGTCCACGCCTTTGTCACTACCCATCTGGACTACTGCAACTCCCTGTACCTGGGGCCACCAGGGGTTGATATCCACCACCTCGAGCTGGTGCAGAACACGGCAGCCAGGCTTTTGACTGGGACTTCTAGAACCAGTCATATTACGCCTGTGCTCCGCGAACTGCACTGGCTGCCTATTTGGTGGCAGATCACCTTTAAGGTTTGTTTACTAACCTTTAAAGCCCTACATGATCAGGGACCTGGTTACCTGAAAGATCTCCTGATTCCCTACTGCCCCCTCCGTCCTCTCCGTTCTGCCAACGAGGGATTGCTGGAGATTCCCAGGGTTTGATTAAAGACATCAGGATCTTGTGCTTTTGCATTTTCAGCACCAACCCTGTGGAATTCTCTACCTCGTTGGTTGAGAGAATGCCCAACTGTTGATAGTTTTAAGGTTGCTTTAAAAACATATTTATTCAATTTAGCTTTTATTTAGTCATGGCTGATGTATTTTAATGTATGGAAATTTTATTACTTTGTATATGTTTTATGTACAGCGCCTTGGATTCGAAAGGCGCTATATAAATAAAGTTGGATTGGATTTTTTTATTTAGCGTTTGGTTACTGGGTAAGTACACTAGACAAGTAATTTGCCTATTTTCAGGAATGACCCGGGAGAGTACAGTCATTGTGATTACATGGTGGAGCAGGGGTTTATACAAGAAACATCATAGCAGACCAATTGACTAGAAAGGAACAGTTCAAGGTGACATTAAACAAGGTATCAACAGTGGAAAAGCATTGCAGTTAACATTGAGTTTCAGACAGTGTGAGGTAAAACAGAGTCACAGGTGGTTTAGCGAAATGGATAAAATTATAAATTACAAAAAGGACAAATTAAGACTTGGTCAAGTGTCAGGTGTGAACAAGTAGTATCTCAATCAAGTGCCAAGAGAGGATAGGTTCGTCAGGGCTGGTCATGTGCGTGTTGCAAAGCAATAGGGCCTTGGTAAGAGAGGACATAGCTCTATGGGGGTTTGGGAAAGACACATGCTGAGGCCAACTTTAGAGCACCCCACAGGTGTCTACGGACACTATGGTAGGAGGGGGGCTGATCTAACCTGTTCAGGAAAGGAGTTCCAGAGTCTAGGTGCGCTAGCAGCAAGTCCCTATCCCCCATGAGGGTGCGGTGGGTGGGACTTTCAGCAACCCAGGGACCTGTGATCTGAGTGAGTAGAAAGAGTGGTCCGATGGCATAAGTAGCTGATCCAACCCCAATGGGGTGCCTGTTCTAGTCACTTTACCCACAAGACATCCAAGCCCAAAATCCAGGTAGCTAGATGGTGAGAGACAGCCGAGATTTTCATAGAGGTTACAATGGTGGGTAAGCCGGGGGGGGCAGCCAGGGTAAAATGACAGATGTTACTGTAAGTCGTGTACCACCAGGTGAGGGGGAATTTGGCAGAGCTGGCAAAAAAATGCAGGCCATAGGAAAGGGAGGGAAGCAGGATACCTCTCGCAAGAGCCAGATGAGCCACAGGTGTGAGGTTGTATTTGGCTCTGTAGGCCATGCCCAGTTTACAGTTCACCATTCAGCAGACATTCAGGGTGTTATTTCCCAAGTCATGTTGGGGGTCTAGCATTACACCAAGGAATCTGACAGAATTCACAGTTGGGAGGAGGGTACCATCCTGGCATTTGATGCCCAGGGGGGCTGGCACAGCTTTGATTTTGGATGCTGAACCAAATAGCATAGCCTGTGTTTTTTTTAGGTTGAGAACCAGTTTATTTTTGGTTACCCAAGCCTGGATATTGTTAAAGTCATCAGATAGGTGCTAATTTAGTGACTCTATGTCCCTGGAGTGGGTCATGATGACCAGGTCATCAGCATAGAGAGTGGCATTGCAGCTGGTAACTGCTGCTGGTAAATGATTGACAAAGAGGGAGAAGAGGAGGGGCCCCAGGACCGACCCCTGGGGGATGTCTGAGGTCACCGGTAGTGGATCAGAGAGGACTTTGTTAAATCTAGTCATCTGCATTTGACCGTGTAGGTAGCCAGTGAACCATTTCATTGCAGAGGAGGACAGACCCAGACACCACAGCTGGGTGTGGAGCAACTCATGATCAACGAGGTCAGAGGCTTTGGACAGGTCGATAAATATGACTCCAGAGAGTTTACCCTGATCCGTGGCTCCTCTGATACTGGAAGAGACAGAGACCAGAGCTGTGGTCATGCTGTGCCCCTTCCGAAAGCCATGCTGGGCCAGGGATAGCAGATCATGGGCCATTATGTGAGTGGTGAGTTGTTCAGCCACAACTTTTTCCAGGAGCTTGCTAAGGGAGGACAGAATGGCGATCGGGTGATAATTGTCCGGGACCTTAGGGTTGCCCTGCTTCACTATAGGTACTATCCTGGCCACCTTCCATATGTCAGGAATGACCCCCATCGCAAGTGATAGGTTAAAGATGTGGGCAACTGGGTGGCAATGTAGTGGATGCCAAGCTTTAGGAGTTTGTTCTCCAGATTGTCAGGCCCCGGACTTGAGTACTGGGAGAGGCTAGAAATAAGGTAAAGCATGACTGTGACTGAGACAGCCCAAAGACAGAAAGACGATCGAGGGGAGGAGGTAGCCTCCAGTCCTGGTGCAGTAGGGGGACCAATGGAAATCCCTGTAGGTGGTAAGAGTGCGGCATAGGCCGACAGGTCAGTGAAGTGAGAGTTTAAGGCATTGGCAATCATGTGGGGGTTGTTGCAGGAGGCCCCACCGATAACCATGTCAGATACCCCAGCACTGGTGGGGCCATTGACAAGCGTTTTGATATTTCTCTAGAACCTTTTGGGATCATTGGCTGAGCTGAGTAGGGCAGACTTACAGAAGTCACTTTTGGCGGCCCTGATTGCCTTTTTGCACTTATTCCTAAGATTTCTATATCATTGGATATTAGCCTGATCAAGGGAGCTTTTGTAGTGGGCCCAGTACTTGTCTGTGGCCCTCATGAGGGCTAGGAGACTCCCTTGCAGCCAAAGGGTGACGGACCCCTTGACCCTCCTTGTGACAATGGGAGCATGTTTGTCCTGCAAGGCCACGAAGGTGGAGAGAAAGTGGGTGACAGCTGTAGAGGGATCAGATGCTCCCAGCACCTCAGACCAGTCGTTGGTCCTTAGGTCCTCCCTGAACACTTCAGGTTCAAACTAGGCATAGTTTCTTATGTGGATGATTTTATGAGGGACTTTTGGGGTAGGTATTCTCCACACACCGTAGACTGGGGAATGGTCGGAGATAGAGTCTGGGAGGATTCCTACAGAGGAAATCCTTTCAGGATGGTTAGACAGGATCCAGTCCAGGAGGGAGCTAGAGGATCCATTAGCCGGTCATCTGGTTGGTTCCTGGACAAGTTGTGTGAGGGTGTAATTAGCAAGTAGGGACTCATACTGCTTCACATTACCTCCAGCCCAGTTTAGGTTTACGTCACCCAAGATAACAAGTTCATTGTCTCCAGTACTGTGACATACTGTGTCCAGGAGGTGGGTTAGACCTGGAAGCCCTACTTTTTAGGGGGTTGTAGGCACATGCCACGTGCAATTTTTTGGTATTCCCAAGTAGGAGCAGGACATGAAGTAGTTCACAGGGGGATGGGGTGGATAGCTAATGAGCCACATCAGAAATCTTCAGGTGGTTCTTGTAATAGATCAAGATACCGCCTCCCCGTTTGTTCCCTGATCTATCCAGTCTTATGATTTCAATACATTAATAAGTCTGTTACAGCTTAATTAAACCACTGTTACATATTAATGGTATAATTAGCGGCATATATTCTATTAAAGAAAACCCTTACTATCCCATTAATCGGTACATAAATAATGGCACCATTAAATTGTTTTCACCCTTTTAATGGCCATTTCTCTTTTAATAGTATTGTAGCATTTTAATGGTCCCATTAATCACACAACATGCCATTACGACCCATGAATTTTAATGACCCTTTAATTGTACTGAATTAAACCCTTACTGTTATGCATCAGAATTCACCATTAAGTTTGTTTTTGATGAGCTCATTACTCTTACAGAAAACACTGATGCATAGCAGTACCCATCAGCATTTAATTCCCTTGAATATAGAGTCTGCATCATTATTTGACAATACCACACTAACTGCATTTTTAGCTGTTTGCATTACAATGTGTTAAACCTCAATAGTGCAGACTGCAGTGTGATTATAGTGTGTTTCACATAATTCAGTCTTTATGTGTATGGTGTTACATAAACTATAAGAAGTATTTGAATTCTCCAACACTATCACAATTGATATTTTTCATGGTCATGTACTGTATAAGCTATGATCACCATGTACTAGAGATATACAGCCCAGCATCTTGTTGGTTTTTGCTGCTGCCTTATTCCTGCACTTGGCTGAGTTGTTTATATTCCCTGTTATAATCACCCTCAGGTCCATTTCCTCCTCTGTGCTCCCCAACTGTACCCCTCTCAGCTGATACCTCCTACTCTGGTGCTTAGCTCCGGAGTGCATTACCTTGCACTTCTTGGCATTGAACCTCAACTGCCATGTTTCTGACCACTCCTGCAGTTTGGTCAGGTCCCCTTACAGTCCTCTCCACCCCTCTATGTCATCCACCACAGCTCTCATCTTGGTATAGTCTGTGAACAGACTGACCTTACTCTAAGTCCTGTGTGAAATATCTGCTATGAATATCCCAAACAGCACTGTCCCCAGTACTGACCCCTGTGGCACCCAACTTGTTACTGCTGTTTGCAATGAGAGTTTCCCCTCCACCTCAACCATTTGCTGCCTGCCCTTCAGAAAATTTGTAATCCATCTGACCATCTTAGTACCCACCCTTGCATCTTCTAGATTCCCTCCTAGTCTCCCATGTGGCACTGAATTGAAGGCCTTGCTGAAGTCCAAGTATAGAATATCCACTGCATGGTCCTTGTCCAGCTCCCTGGTCACCTAATCATAGTACTCAATCAGGTTTGTCTGGCAGGACCTGCCTGAGATAAACATGTGCTGCTGCCTGTCCTGGAGCCCACTGTTCTCCAAAAAAGTCACCAGTCTCTCGTTAAGGAGTGTCTCCATGAGCTTACCCACAATTGATGTGAGGGTCACCGGTCTGTAGTTGCCCGGATCATCCCTTTGGCCACATTTGTGAATGTGCACCTTATGGGCTAACCTCCAGTCCTGTTGGACACATCCTATGAGCAGAGAAATATTGAACAGGTCAGCCAGTGGTCCTGCCAGGCTCGCTGCCAGTTACTTGAGTACCCTAGGGTGAATGCAGCCTAGTCCCGGTGGCTTGTCCACCCACAATGCCCTCAGCCCTACTAGTACTCTGCCTTCCTTAATTTCTCCATCTGTCACCTCCTCCCTCCCCACCACCCCCATGAGGTATATGTCCCCACTAACATGAATACAGAGCAGAAGTACTGTTCAGTGCCTCTTCCTTCTCATCTCCCATCTCTACCCACCCTCTTTCTTTCTTAATTCTCACTATCTGGTCCCTGTTCTTCATTCTTTCACCTATGTATCTGAAGAAATCTTTCTCTCCATACTTAATGCCCTGTGCCAGCCTTAACTCTCTGGATGTCTTTGAGGTTCTGACTAGTCTTGTAACCTCCCTGGACTTCTTTGTATACTTCTTACCATCTCCCCCCTCTCTGATCTCTTGAGCCTTTGGAAAGCTCTTCTCTTGGCTCTCACCCCCTCCATTACCTCCTTGGTCAGCCAGCTGGGCTCCTTTGCCCTTCCCATTCTTGCTCTGTACCCTAGTATGTGCATCAGTGGCCTCTGCCAACCCTGCCTTAATAATGCTTCATTTTTGATTGGCATCTTTGGTGAGTTGGAGTCCCTCCAGAAGCCATATAAGGATTTCAATCATCTTCTTGAAGTATGCCCCACTAAAACCAGTCATCCTAGTACCTGGACCTTCAGTTTGCTTCCCCAGTGTGAGTGTAAACCACACTGAGGTGGTGCTCACTCCAAGCTAGTGGACTCTCAACCTCCAGGTCTTTTTCCGCCTCTCCATTTGATAGTACTAGGTTCAGAATCCTTCTCAACCTAGTTGGCTCATGCACCAACTGCACAAGGAAGCTACCCTGGAATGCCCCAGTATAACCTGCTCCCTAAAACATCACGGTGGTTGGTGTGCTCAGTCCACCCCAGGTTGAAGTCCCCTACCACCACTGTGTTTCCCTTCCTGCAAACCCTCTTACTTTGATCCACCAACTCCGTGTCCAGCTTCTCCCCTTGTGTTGATGCACAATACACTACGCCTATCCTCAGTACCCTTTCCGTTGGATCCTGAAACTGCATCCACAGGACCTCTGCCCTGCCTTCCTCCCCCTCTTCCCTTATGTTCTGTATTTCTTCCCTTACTGTACATTGATCGCCACCCCTCCACCTTTCCTGTTTCCACTATTCTTCCTTAATAGCCTGTATCCAGGGATCATCACATCCCAGTCCTGGTACTGGGTGGCCCACGTTTCTGTTATGGCTGCAATGTCCACCTGCCCCACTGCCAAGAGAGTCTGCAACTCAGCCGATTTGTTTCCCAGGCCCCTCGCATAGCGGCACTATCCTCCATCCTTCTCCTATCCCTTCTCCATCCTGATTTAACCCCCCATTGCTTCTACCCTCATATCCTCCCCTGTAGGTTGGGGGGGTAGTCTGGTCTTGCTCCCCTCTTGGGAAACCCTGCCAACCAGCTTTCCACTTGCCACCCCCTTTCCTAGTTTAAAGCTACCCTTTTTGCTATGTAGCCCTCCATCCCCTGCTTTTCAGCTGTACCCCTCTCCCCCTGCTACACTCCTCCAATTGCCTGAAACCTGTGCCCTTCATTCCCCTTCCCACTGTCTCCCTCTCCTGATGCTTTCCCAACTCCCCCTCTTCCACCATTGTTGCCAACACTGCAAGTGTGTTGCCTGCCACCACTGTATTGTCGTGTGTTGGCCTCTTCCCTTTGTCCCTTGACCTGCCTTTAATGCTTGACCCCCTGTCAGATGTGAACCTGCACTCCTCCTTTCCCTCCTCCCTCCACCTAATGTCCTTCTACTGATGCCCTCCTGTTACCCCATGGGAGAGGCCTCCTGGCCCCTTTCTCATTCTCTCTGCCAGCATCCTCTCCAGCTCTCTGCCACATCACTGCATTTTTACCTCCAGCCTCTTTAGCCTGTGGTAGATTGAACACCCTCCTATTCTCCATAATATGTTCATCCCAATAGCTTAGTAGTAAGTAAAATATAGGGACTTACCTGCCCCAGGCAGCTATAGGTAGGAGTCCAAAGGGGTGATGTACACTGTACCTATAAAATTAAAGATAGAAAAGGGGTCATGAAGGATCTGCAGCTCTTTAAGGGGTTCAAAAGGGAGGAAGGGACATGACAGGCATAAAAATATACTTATCTGATGAGATTTAGGAACCCTCATCCTGTCATACCTGTAAAAAATAAAACAGAAAAACAGATTATAATAAAAAAGGAGTCGTTATCCATCCTGTCAGACCTGTTAAAATAAAGACAACAAAGGTTAATATGAGAAAATACAGTAGTGAGGCCTAAGGCAAGCGATATGAAAGGTGTATATGATAGCAAATGAGTAAAAGAGAAAGCTTTAATAAAAGTTACAATTAGGAAAAGGAAGAAGACAAGTACAAGGAAATAAAGTCATAAGCAAATAAGAGATGGCCCACAGGCACAGCGGAGAGCTTGGACAGTCAGAGAACCAGCCCAGGAGAGAATGACAGGACACTTTCCTCCTCCTCCAGGGAGTATCTCACATCCTACTGCTCTAGCACCACCTGGGTACCCACATGTGGTGGTGCAGGAAATCCATGAGTGACAGACAGGGCCACTGGAGTGTGCCCATGTGTTGGCTGCACCAGGCATTGCCGGCAGCCAATCTCAATGTGTGCTACCAGTGGGCAAGGGGGGGGGCATGAAAATAGCAGGCAAATATCAGGCAGATGAAGCCCCTGTAGCAGACCACTCCTGCAGATTGAATCCACACTTCACCCTCCCCAGCACACCTGTAGCTGAGGATGTAATGTTAACCTCTTTTATATTTATTTTCTCAAAGATTACATCCTCATGCAGGGCATACAAAGAATATAAATAATATTCAACACACATTTTACTGAATGCGTGATGTGAGTTCACCATGATATCAGAATGCCCATGTGGTAGTGTACTTGACTGGTGCCAGTACTCTGACTACCTAGTACAGAGTCACCACCTCTGGGCATAAGCAAAGGAAGAATAAACATTTGAGGGGAGGTATGGGGTGGGATTCAGGCAAGTCTAAGAGTATTGTGAGGTAGGCCTCTAAGACAGACCAGATTGACTATTTCTGTCTTTACTTTCTATGTTTCGGTTCTACTGTGGCTACCTAGATTTCAGTAAGGCCTTTGACACAGTTCACACAGGAGACTAATCTGGAAGCTGGTAAATCTGGGGTGGGGACAGAGGTAGTCACATGGGTTAGAAACTGGTTGAGTTACAGAACACAAAGAGTGGTGGTAAATGGGGTTAGCTCACAGGATGGTGGGGTTAACAAGTGGCATACCACAGTGATCAGTGCTGGGACCAGAGCTCTTCAATGTCTTCATAAGGGATATTGCAGAGGGTCTAAAAGGGAAGGTTAGCCTGTTCGTGGATAATACAAAGCTGTGTACAGGGAAGATATTCAGGAAGGTATAGAAAAAAATGAGCAGAGATCTGAAGAGCTAGAAAACTGGTCCAAGGAATGTCAGCTGAGTTTAAATGCAAAAAAGTGCAGGATTCTGCACCTGTGGAAAGGTAATCCTAGGGACGAGTATGAACTAGACAGGGTAACACTGGAGATCACTACAGAGCAAAGGGATCTAGGGGTAGTCATAGAAGACAACCCCAAAGTGCCTAAAGAGTATGAGAGGGTAGTTAGAAAGACTAACAGAATACTAGGGTACATAGGGAAGGGTATAACAAGTAGAAGGATGGAAGGGGTGGTACCATTTTACAACTCCCTGGTAAGGCCTCATCTAGAGTACTGTGTTCAGTTCTGGATGCCCCATCTTCAAAAAGACAGACAGGATGGAGACGGTACAGAGGAAGGCAACAAAAATGGTGTCCGGGATGTAACATAAGTCATATGAGGAGAGACTCAGGGGTCTCAATAGGTACTCCCTCGAGGAAAGGAGACAGAGAAAGAGGGGGGACATGATGGAGACCTTCAAGTATCTGAAGGGGATCAACAGGGTACCAGAGGGGCCATCTAGCACATGAAGGCAAATAGCAGAACAAGGGGTCACAGCATGAGACTAAAAGGGGGAAAACTTAGAGGGAAACTTGAGGAAATTCTACTTCACCAAAAGGGTGGTGGAGAGATGAACATTCTCCCCCTGGAAGTGGTGGGGGTGGCCACAGTTCAGTGATTCAAGAATGTGTGGGAAATATCAAGCTAGGGTGAAAAGGGGAGAACTTGTAGTATCTAGGGTACCTTAAGCATTAGAAAGAGGGATATAGCAGACTGGATGGGCTACAAGGCCCTTATCTGCTGACAACATCTATGTATTTATGTGGCATCCAGCACTCATCTGAACTCCAGCTCCATCAGGGGTAATGATGCCCCCCCCCCGACAGCCCTGCCCTGGTAAAGAAGTCCCAGTGAAGACAAGTGACCAGGCTGGGTGCAGGGATCTAGCGGACGAGTGTCATATGGGTGAGAAGGGAGAAGTACAGTAAATTAAAAAGAATTATAAGTGGCAGTATTTGGGTAAGGTTTTGTTAAATATTAGGAAATGCCAAACTCCCTTACTTATTCCTAGTTGACACGTAAGTTACACATTTCATGCAAGGAGGTCATGGAAAAGGTAAGGAGGAAAAGAACTGCCTTTAGGAAGTACAAGAAAACAGGGATGGGGGAGGACAGGGAGGAGTACTTGACAGAATCGAAGGAGGTGACAAGGGCAGTAAGGGGAGCCAAAGCATCTATGGAACTCAGGCTGGCACAAGGCATTAAGAAGGGAGAGGACTTCTTTAAGTACATCAGGGAGAAAAGGAGCTGTAAGGACCACATAGTAAGGATTAGGAAGGAGGGGTTGGGTGGAAGCAGGGTGCAGATAAGGCGAAGCACTAAATGAGTACTTCTCTCAGTATTTACTAAAGAGAAGAGGGGGTGACACCCAAGGTAGGAGAAATGGCAGAAACAGGTTGGGAAGTGGTGACAGATGGGGAAATCATGGAAAGCAGAGTTTGAGAGGGTTTGAAGGCACTGAGGGTGGACAAGGCGCCAGGTCCAGATGGCATCCACTCCAGGGTACTGAAGGAGCTGGCAGAGGTCCTTGCAGGACCTTTGGCAGACCTATTTAATGCTTCATTACATTTGGGGTGTGTACCTCAGGACTGGAGGATGGCTCATGTGGTGCTCCTCCACAAGAGTGGCCCCAAGGATGAACCGGGAAACTACAGACCAGTGAGCCTCACATCCATCGTAGGTAAGCTAATGGAGACTATCCTGAAGGAGAGGCTGGTGGCCCTACTAGAGGCCAAAGGACTACAGGACAGCAGACAGCATGGCTTCATTGTGGCAGATCCTGCCAAACCAACCTGGTCGGAGTTCTATGACTGTAACTAGGCAACTGGACAGGGGCCATGCAGTGGATGTCCTGTATCTGGACTTCAGTAAGGCATTCGACCCAGTGCCACATGGAAGGCTGGGAAGGAAGTTAGTAGGCAAGGGTACAAAGCTGGTGAGATGGTAGGAAACTGGCTGCAGGGAAGGCAACAGAGGGTGGTGGTGGGTGAGGAGCTCTCACACCCAAGGGCAGTGACAAGCAGTGTTCCACAGGACTCGGTGTTGGGACCAGTGTTGTTTGGGATATTCATTGCAGACATATCATGGGACATCAAGAGCAAGATCAGTCTGTTTGCTGATGATACCAAGGTAGGCACGGTGGTGGATGACCTAGGGGGATGGCAGGGGTTGCAGGATGATCTGGCAAAGCTTGAAACCTGGTCAGACACCTGGCAATTGGGCTTTAATGCCAAAAAGTGCAAGGTGCTGCATTTTGGGATGAAGAACCCAAGGAGGAGTTACCAGCTAGGGGGAGTGCAGTTAGCTGAGACAGAGGAGGAGAAGGATCTGGGTGTGCTCATTACAAAGTCAATGAACAACTCGGCACAATGTAGGAAGGCAGCTGCAAAGGCCAACAAAATGCTGGGTTGTATTGCAAGGGGTATATCCTCGAGGAGGGAGGAGGTGATTCTGCCACTGTATAGGTCATTAGTTAGACCACACCTGGAGTACTGCGTGCAGTACTGGAGTCCGTATCTGAAGAGGGACATTAAGTTACTGGAGGGGGTGCAGCGCAGTGCAACAAAAATGATCAAGGGGCTGGGGGACTTAACATATGATAGGAGGTTAAAGGAGTTGAACATGTACTCACTGGAGGAGAGGAGAGGAGAGGAGAGACAGTGGTGACATGATTGAAACCTTTAAATACATGAAAGGAATAAACAAGTTCACTTGGGAGCTTAAGCAACAGGTTGGTAGAAAAGAGGCCAGGAGTTATATTTTGTTTTAAACTGAAATATTTGAATAGTTTGTTAGTGAAATTAGTTCTATGTGTTAAAAATTATTACCTTGAATTTGAACTGATACTTGGGCTGTGATATTGTAGGTTTGGGGATAGATGTTTGGCAGGGAAAATTAGAAGGTAATTTAAATGTGTTTGCCTGGTGTTTGGAGGAGGGACATTAGCTGCAATTAACTTGTCTTTAAACAGGAATTACTGTGGCTTTATTGTTTACTTGGGAGCTTAAGCAACAGGTTGTAGAAAGAGGCCAGGAGTTATATTTTGTTTTAAACTGAAATATTTGAATAGTTTGTTAGTGAAATTAGTTCTATGTGTTAAAATTATTACCTTGAATTTGAACTGATACTTGGGCTGTGATATTGTAGGTTTGGGGATAGATGTTTGCAGGAAAATTAGAAGGTAATTTAAATGTGTTTGCCTGGTGTTTGGAGGAGGGACATTAGCTGCAATTAACTTGTCTTTAAACAGGAATTACTGTGGCTTTCATTGTTCACTTGGGAGCTTAAGCAACAGGTTGGTAGAAAAGAGGCCAGGAGTTATATGTTGTTTTAAACTGAAATATTTGAATAGTTTGTTAGTGAAATTAGTTCTATGTGTTAAAAATTATTACCTTGAATTTGAACTGATACTTGGGCTGTCTTTGGCCACATTTGTGATAGTACCTTATGGGCCTAACCTCAGTCCTGTTGGACACATCCTATGAGCAGAGAAATATTGAACAGGTCAGCCAGTGGTCCTGCCAGGCTCGCTGCCAGTTACTTGAGTACCCTAGGGTGAATGCAGCTTCAGTCCCGTGGCTTGTCCACCCACAATGCCCTCAGCCCTACTAGTACTCTGCCTTCCTTAATTTCTCCATCTGTCACCTCCTCCCCTCCCCACCACCCCCATGAGGTATATGTCCCCCACTAACATGAATACAGAGCAGAAGTACTCGTTCAGTGCCTCTTCCTTCTCATCTCCCATCTCTACCCACCCTCTTTCTTTCTTAATTCTCACTATCTGGTCCCTGTTCTTCATTCTTTCACCTATGTATCTGAAGAAATCTTTCTCTCCATACTTAATGCCCTGTGCCAGCCTTAACTCTCTGGATGTCTTTGAGGTTCTGACTAGTCTTGTAACCTCCCTGGACTTCTTTGTATACTTCTTACCATCTCCCCCCTCTCTGATCTCTTGAGCCTTTGGAAAGCTCTTCTCTTGGCTCTCACCCCCTCCATTACCTCCTTGGTCAGCCAGCTGGGCTCCTTTGCCCTTCCCATTCTTGCTCTGTACCCTAGTATGTGCATCAGTGGCCTCTGCCAACCCTGCCTTAATAATGCTTCATTTTTGATTGGCATCTTTGGTGAGTTGGAGTCCCTCCAGAAGCCATATAAGGATTTCAATCATCTTCTTGAAGTATGCCCCACTAAAACCAGTCATCCTAGTACCTGGACCTTCAGTTTGCTTCCCCAGTGTGAGTGTAAACCACACTGAGGTGGTGCTCACTCCAAGCTAGTGGACTCTCAACCTCCAGGTCTTTTTCCGCCTCTCCATTTGATAGTACTAGGTTCAGAATCCTTCTCAACCTAGTTGGCTCATGCACCAACTGCACAAGGAAGCTACCCTGGAATGCCCCAGTATAACCTGCTCCCTAAAACATGCGGTGGTTGGTGTGCTCCAGTCCACCCCAGGTAGGTTGAAGTCCCCTACCACCACTGTGTTTCCCTTCCTGCAAACCCTCTTACTTTGATCCACCAACTCCGTGTCCAGCTTCTCCCCTTGTGTTGATGCACAATACACTACGCCTATCCTCAGTACCCTTTCCGTTGGATCCTGAAACTGCATCCACAGGACCTCTGCCCTGCCTTCCTCCCCCTCTTCCCTTATGTTCTGTATTTCTTCCCTTACTGTACATTGATCGCCACCCCTCCACCTTTCCTGTTTCCACTATTCTTCCTTAATAGCCTGTATCCAGGATCATCACATCCCAGTCCTGGTACTGGGTGGCCCACGTTCTGTTATGGCTGCAATGTCCACCTGCCCCACTGCCAAGAGAGTCTGCAACTCAGCGATTTGTTTCCCAGGCCCCTCGCATGGCGGCACTATCCTCCATCCTTCTCCTATCCCTTCTCCATCCTGATTTAACCCCCATTGCTTCTACCCTGCATATCCTCCCTGTAGGTTGGGGGGTAGTCTATCTTGCTCCCCTCTTGGGAAACCCTGCCAACCAGCTTTCACTTGCCACCCCTCTTCCTAGTTTAAGTAGCCACCTTTATGTAGCCCTCCATCCCTGCTTTTCAGCTGTACCCTCTCCCCTGCTACCTCCTCCAATTGCCTGAAACCCTGTGCCCTTCATTCCCCTTCCCACTGTCTCCCTCTCCTGATGCTTTCCCAACTCCCCCTCTTCCACCATTGTTGCCAACACTGCAAGTGTGTTGCCTGCCACCACTGTATTGTCGTGTGTTGGCCTCTTCCCTTTGTCCCTTGACCTGCCTTTAATGCTTGACCCCCTGTCAGATGTGAACCTGCACTCCCTCCCTTTCCCTCCCTCCCTCCACCTAATGTCCTTCTAATGATGCGCCCTCCTGTTACCCCATGGGAGAGGCCCTCCTGGCCCCTTTCTCATTCTCTCTGCCAGCATCCTCTCCAGCTCTCTGCCACATCACTGCATTTTTACCTCCAGCCTCTTTAGCCTGTGGTAGATTGAACACCCTCCTATTCTCCATAATATGTTCATCCCAATAGCTTAGTAGTAAGTAAAATATAGGGACTTACCTGCCCCAGGCAGCTATAGGTAGGAGTCCAAAGGGGTGATGTACACTGTACCTATAAAATTAAAGATAGAAAAGGGGTCATGAAGGATCTGCAGCTCTTTAAGGGGTTCAAAAGGGAGGAAGGGACATGACAGGCATAAAAATATACTTATCTGATGAGATTTAGGAACCCTCATCCTGTCATACCTGTAAAAAATAAAACAGAAAAACAGATTATAATAAAAAAGGAGTCGTTATCCATCCTGTCAGACCTGTTAAAATAAAGACAACAAAGGTTAATATGAGGAAAATACAGTAGTGAGGCCTAAGGCAAAGCGATATGAAAGGTGTATATGATAGCAAATGAGTAAAGAGAAAGAGCTTTAATAAAAAGTTACAATTAGGAAAAAGGAAGAAGACAAGTACAAGGAAATAAAGTCATAAGCAAATAAGAGATGGCCCACAGGCACAGCGGAGAGCTTGGACAGTCAGAGAACCAGCCCAGGAGAGAATGACAGGACACTTTCCTCCTCCTCCAGGGAGTATCTCACATCCTACTGCTCTAGCACCACCTGGGTACCCACATGTGGTGGTGCAGGAAATCCATGAGTGACAGACAGGGCCACTGGAGTGTGCCCATGTGTTGGCTGCACCAGGCATTGCCGGCAGCCAATCTCAATGTGTGCTACCAGTGGGCAAGGGGGGGGGCATGAAAATAGCAGGCAAATATCAGGCAGATGAAGCCCCTGTAGCAGACCACTCCTGCAGATTGAATCCACACTTTCACCCCCTCCCCCCGGCACACCTGTAGCTGAGGATGCTAATGTTAACCTTTTTTTTATATTTATTTTCTCAAAGATTACATCCTTATGCAGGGCATACAAAGAATATAAATAATATTCAACACACATTTTACTGAATGCGTGATGTGAGTTCACCATGTCATCAGAATGCCCATGTGGTAGTGTACTTGACTGGTGCCAGTACTTCCTGACTACCTAGTACAGAGTCACTACCTCTGGGCATAAGCAAAGGAAGAATAAACATTTGAGGGGAGGTATGGGGTGGGATTCAGGCAAGTCTAAGAGTATTGTGAGGTAGGCCCTTAAGACAGACCAGATTGACTATTTCTGTCTTTACTTTCTATGTTTCGGTTCTACTGTGGCTACCTAGATTTCAGTAAGGCCTTTGACACAGTTCCACACAGGAGACTAATCTGGAAGCTGGTAAATCTGGGGTGGGGACAGAGGTAGTCACATGGGTTAGAAACTGGTTGAGTTACAGAACACAAAGAGTGGTGGTAAATGGGGTTAGCTCACAGGATGGTGGGGTTAACAAGTGGCATACCACAGTGATCAGTGCTGGGACCAGAGCTCTTCAATGTCTTCATAAGGGATATTGCAGAGGGTCTAAAAGGGAAGGTTAGCCTGTTCGTGGATAATACAAAGCTGTGTACAGGGAAGATATTCAGGAAGGTATAGAAAAAAATGAGCAGAGATCTGAAGAGCTAGAAAACTGGTCCAAGGAATGTCAGCTGAGTTTAAATGCAAAAAAGTGCAGGATTCTGCACCTGTGGAAAGGTAATCCTAGGGACGAGTATGAACTAGACAGGGTAACACTGGAGATCACTACAGAGCAAAGGGATCTAGGGGTAGTCATAGAAGACAACCTCAAAGTGCCTAAAGAGTATGAGAGGGTAGTTAGAAAGACTAACAGAATACTAGGGTACATAGGGAAGGGTATAACAAGTAGAAGGATGGAAGGGGTGGTACCATTTTACAACTCCCTGGTAAGGCCTCATCTAGAGTACTGTGTTCAGTTCTGGATGCCCCATCTTCCAAAAGACAGACAGGATGGAGACGGTACAGAGGAAGGCAACAAAATGGTGTCCTGGATGCAACATAAGTCATATGAGGAGAGACTCAGGGTCTCAATAGGTACTCCCTGAGGAAAGGAGACAGAGAAGAGGGGGACATGATGGAGACCTTCAAGTATCTGAAGGGGATCAACAGGGTACCAGAGGGCACCTAGCACATGAAGGCAAATAGCAGAACAAGGGGTCACAGTATGAGACTAAAAGGGGAAAACTTAGAGGGAAACTTGAGGAAATTCTACTTCACCAAAAGGGTGGTGGAGAGATGAACATTCTCCCTGGAAGTGGTGGGTGGCCACAGTTCAGTGATTCAAGAATGTGTGGAAATATCAAGCTAGGGTGAAAAGGGAGAACTTGTAGTATCTAGGGTACCTTAAGCATTAGAAAGAGGGATATAGCAGACTGGATGGGCTACAAGGCCCTTATCTGCTGACAACATCTATGTATTTATGTGGCATCCAGCACTCATCTGAACTCCAGCTCCATCAGGGTAATGATGCCCCCCGACAGCCCTGCCTCTGGTAAAGAAGTCCCAGTGAAGACAAGTGACCAGGCTGGGTGCAGGGATCTAATGGACGAGTGTCATATGGGTGAGAAGGGAGAAGTACAGTAAATTAAAAAGAATTATAAGTGGCAGTATTTGGGTAAGGTTTTGTTAAATATTAGGAATGCCAAACTCCCTTACTTATTCCTAGTTGACACGTAAGTTACACATTTCATGCAAGGAGGTCATGGAAAAGGTAAGGAGGAAAGAACTGCCTTTAGGAAGTACAAGAAAACAGGGATGGGGAGGACAGGAGGAGTACTTGACAGAATCAAGGAGGTGACAAGGGCAGTAAGGGAGCCAAAGCATCTATGGAACTCAGGCTGGCACAAGGCATTAAGAAGGGGAGAGGACTTCTTTAAGTACATCAGGGAGAAAAGGAGCTGTAAGGACCACATAGTAAGGATTAGGAAGGAGGGGTTGGGTGGAAGCAGGGTGCGATAAGGCGGAAGCACTAAATGAGTACTTCTGCTCAGTATTTACTAAAGAGAAGAGGGGGGTGACACCCAAGGTAGGAGAAATGGCAGAAACAGGTTGGGAAGTGGTGACAGATGGGGAAATCATGGAAAGCAGAGTTTGAGAGGGTTTGAAGGCACTGAGGGTGGACAAGGCGCCAGGTCCAGATGGCATCCACTCCAGGGTACTGAAGGAGCTGGCAGAGGTCCTTGCAGGACCTTTGGCAGACCTATTTAATGCTTCATTACATTTGGGGTGTGTACTCAGGACTGGAGGATGGCTCATTGGTGCTCCTCCACAAGAGTGGCCCCAAGGATGAACCGGGAAACTACAGACCAGTGAGCCTCCACATCCATCGGAGTAAGCTAATGGAGACTATCCTGAAGGAGAGGCTGGTGGCCCTACTAGAGGCCAAAGGACTACAGGACAGCAGACAGCATGGCTTCATGTGTGGCAGATCCTGCCAAACCAACCTGGTCGGAGTTCTATGACTGCAACTAGGCAACTGGACAGGGGCCATGCAGTGGATGTCCTGTATCTGGACTTCAGTAAGGCATTCGACTCAGTGCCACATGGAAGGCTGGGAAGGAAGTTAGTAGGCAAGGGGCGGGTACAAAGCTGGTGAGATGGGTAGGAAACTGGCTGCAGGGAAGGCAACAGAGGGTGGTGGTGGGTGAGGAGCTCTCACACCCAAGGGCAGTGACAAGCAGTGTTCCACAGGACTCTGTGTTGGGACCAGTGTTGTTTGGGATATTCATTGCAGACATATCATGGGACATCAAGAGCAAGATCAGTCTGTTTGCTGATGATACCAAGGTAGGCACGGTGGTGGATGACCTAGGGGGATGGCAGGGGTTGCAGGATGATCTGGCAAAGCTTGAAACCTGGTCAGACACCTGGCAATTGGGCTTTAATGCCAAAAGTGCAAGGTGCTGCATTTTGGGATGAAGAACCCAGGAGGGAGTTACCAGCTAGGGGAGTGCAGTTAGCTGAGACAGAGGAGGAGAAGGATCTGGGTGTGCCTATTACAAAGTCAATGAACAACTCGGCACAATGTGGAAGGCAGCTGCAAAGGCCAACAAAATGCTGGGTTGTATTGCAAGGGGTATATCCTCGAGGAGGGAGGAGGTGATTCTGCCACTGTATAGGTCATTAGTTAGACCACACCTGAGTACTCATGGCAGTACTGGAGTCCGGTATCTGAAGAGGGACATTAAGTTACTGGAGGGGTGCATGCTGAGTAACAAAAATGATCAAGGGGCTGGGGACTTAACATATGATAGGAGGTTAAAGGAGTTGAACATGTACTCACTGGAGGAGAGAGGAGAGAGGAGAGACAGTGGTGACATGATTGAAACCTTTAAATACATGAAAGGAATAAACAAGTTCACTTGGGAGCTTAAGCAACAGGTTGGTAGAAAAGAGGCCAGGAGTTATATTTTGTTTTAAACTGAAATATTTGAATAGTTTGTTAGTGAAATTAGTTCTATGTGTTAAAAATTATTACCTTGAATTTGAACTGATACTTGGGCTGTGATATTGTAGGTTTGGGGATAGATGTTTGGCAGGGAAAATTAGAAGGTAATTTAAATGTGTTTGCCTGGTGTTTGGAGGAGGGGACATTAGCTGCAATTAACTTGTCTTTAAACAGGAATTACTGTGGCTTTCATTGTTTACTTGGGAGCTTAAGCAACAGGTTGGTAGAAAAGAGGCCAGGAGTTATATTTTGTTTTAAACTGAAATATTTGAATAGTTTGTTAGTGAAATTAGTTCTATGTGTTAAAATTATTACCTTGAATTTGAACTGATACTTGGGCTGTGATATTGTAGGTTTGGGGATAGATGTTTGGCAGGAAAATTAGAAGGTAATTTAAATGTGTTTGCCTGGTGTTTGGAGGAGGGGACATTAGCTGCAATTAACTTGTCTTTAAACAGGAATTACTGTGGCTTTCATTGTTCACTTGGGAGCTTAAGCAACAGGTTGGTAGAAAAGAGGCCAGGAGTTATATGTTGTTTTAAACTGAAATATTTGAATAGTTTGTTAGTGAAATTAGTTCTATGTGTTAAAAATTATTACCTTGAATTTGAACTGATACTTGGGCTGTGATATTGTAGGTTTGGGGATAGATGTTTGGCAGGGAAAATTAGAAGGTAATTTAAATGTGTTTGCCTGGTGTTTGTAAGAGCCTCCCACACACCTCTGTTTTGTAGGCTTACTTAAATACTGAAAAGCCACTGGGGTTGGGATTGAAGGGCTGAGTATTTCTGTTTGGGACTGAAATTTTGAAGCAACAGGAGTTGGTGGGCCTGTGACATCATATGGTACCTGGAGTCTGCTTACACACACTGTTAGTGGGACTGAACACATACTGGACTGTATGTGTTTGTGAGACTTGGGAACTTTGTTGGTGGGTTGAAATTGGGTTTGTAAATAACTACAGTCAGTATAGAGAGAAACTGTACTCCAGGAAAGGGACTGAGAAAAGGGGTGTGCTAATATAAACAGAGGGGATAATCAGGGTGGCCATATTCCACCATGGCAGGCATCTTCGGAAGGGTTGTAGGCTGCACAGGCTGTGGGATGGCAATAATTCTAAATTGGGCCTGGAGAGAGGAGGCTGCCCACCTGTAGACAGCTATCTTGTATTAGGAGTGAGGTATATTGGTTGGCGGAGCAAGCAGTGGAGCTGGGGGGTGTCCAAGGATAAGGGGGTGGATATGGGCAGCAGAAGGGTGGGGCTGGAGGGAGGCTGGGGCAAGCTCTGAAATTACAGGACATTATGCTACAGCAAGCGAGAAGGGGGATATTAGGGACAGAGGACCCTTAGATGGGAAGTTGATGCTAAGGGAAAGCGTACAGGTGAAAATTCTGAATTCAAGGAGACTGGAGGAGAAAAGTCAAGGAGGGAGCTGTTGTCTGGGAAGCCTAAAACAACAGACTGTGGGAAAGGAGCTCCCTAAGGTGAACAGTGCAAGAGAGGAAGAAGAGGTCAGTTTAGAGATGCAGTCAGGGAAACTCAGGTTACTTGATGGAGGCTGACATAGTGTCACAATAAATTTGAGATACTAAGCATCCTAGAGGGGAGGAAGGGGTTGGTGGAAATGAGGAAACTTATACAGAGGCCGGGAGGAGTCAGATACCCATAAGGGCATCACAGAACAGCTATGGAAAGGATAGACACAGTCCCAGAGGAGAAGAGAACATATATGTTAAGCAAATGGGGAGATGCAACATATTCCAGACATGAGGGAGAGAGCATGATTGGAGAGGAACTGGAGACAAGGAGGTGGGAGAGGGGCCCCTTCAGCAGGAAGGTCAGTACCAAGGATGGGGCCCTAGCTAAAAGGGACCCACAGAGAGCCTCTGGAGACAGGGTACTACTACAAGGGGAGATGAGGGTGGGGAGGGAAACCATCAGGGCCAGGATAAATGGTTCAGATAAGAGAGGGTTAAAGGGGACAACTTCTTCTAGAGGGGGTTTGAGTTAAGTGGGCAAAATAGCAAGGGAGGCAGAAAGGGAGGTGACAAGGGGGTCTCTAATAAGGCAGGAAGACTCCCATGGAAATTCTGATCATGAATAAAGTGGGGGAGGGCTGAGAGGAGCATAGTGGAGGTAACCACAAGGATGATGGCGGTGTTAAGGTTCTGTTACTGGGAGACTCGATGATTAAGGGTATCCATTGGGAGGGACAGGGGATGGATGCCATAGCCAGGTGAAGGTAGTGAGTATCTCTGGGCTGACAGTGCACAGAGCAAAGTTCATGGTGTATGAAATGGTTAGGGATTGTGGAGAGCAGGTTCCTGGTGCATTTTGGGAACTAATGATCTAGAGGGAAATAGCATTATGGAAATCAAGCAAGGTTCCAAGAACACTGCCAGAGTCTGTCGGGATAATGGATGCAACATTTCCTTTTAGGAATATTGCCAGTACAAAGGCCTCAGTGGAGAAAAAAATAAACTCTCAGAGGTTAATGAATGGCTCAGGAAGTGGGGTGAAGAGAATGGGTTGGGGGTGTTAGGGAACTGGAAATGGAGTTTGGGAGGATAAGGACTATATGCCAAGGACAGGTTTCATCTTGCCCCATTAGGGAAGAAGTCCTTAAACAGGGGATGGCTGACTACATACAAGAAAGGTGGGGTTTAAACTTGTAAGGGGAAGGGATAAGGGAGGGGCTGACCAGAAGCCCTCCCTCCAGATGAGGGGTAACCTTCAAGCCCAAGGGGGAGGAAACAGACTGGAGGTGGAGGTTTCAGGAGGAGCAGGGGAGGATGGAAGTATAAGGAATCTGGGTGGGGTTGAGCAAAAAGGATCGAGGATAAGGGTGGGGGTTAGTGTTGGAAAGTAAATGCCAGGAGTTTGGGAAACAAGTTGCCAGAGTTCCAGGCCATGCTGTTCGAGGGGGTGGATGTGGCGGCAGTCACGGAAACGTGGCCAACAAAAACCATGACTGGGACCTAAATGTACGGGGTACACTATGCTTAGGAAGGATAGAAAGGAGGGCAGAGGGGTGGGTGGCTATGTTCATTAGAGATGACATAGAAATTGCTATGGTAGAAGAGGCAGAGGAAACGTGGAGGCCTTATGGGTCACCTTACGATCCCCAGCAGGAGATAAGGTCAAGCTGGGTGTAGTATAGGCCCCAGGATGAGTGATGTTCTAGAGGATGGTTTGCTGGACAACATCATTGCCCAGTGTGGTCCAAAAGGGGAAGGAGTGGTGTTGATGGGGGACCTTAATATGCCAGGTACTAACTGGGGAACCATGTCCTCTAAGGTGGCCAAGGAGCAGAGGCTGCTGGATGGCTTCCAGGATGTGTTCTTAACACAGCATGTGATGGAGCCCACAAGGGAGGGGCATGTCCTGGATGTGGTTCTGGCAGATGGGGATCTGGTAAGGGACATGGTTGTACAGGACCCCCTGACTGGGAGTGACCACAATACTGTCTGGTTTCAAATAAGCATTGGGGGGAGTGGGGTGAGATCTAGGACACTGGCAGTGGACTACTGGGACAGACTTTATGGGCATGGGAAATATTCTCAAGGATCACTTGAAGGGATTACCTCAACAACAAGTGTGGAAAGGAGATGGGAGGTCATAAACAGGGGACTTCATGAGGCAGTCAGGATCTCGCGGCTAAGTTGAAACGTAAGGGAGCAAGGTCACATAAACCATGCTGGTGGTCCAGTGAGGTCCAGTAGCAGTCAGAGAAAGAAGGACTTACAAAATATAAAACAACAAGAGGGATAGGGATAAGGAAATGTACCAGCTTGCATCTAGAAAAGTCACCCGTATGGGTGAGGGAGCAAAGTCAGTAAAGAGCATCGGCTGGCACAGGGATACATGGAGGAAAAGGGGTTCTTCGGTACATTGGGAGGCGGAGAAAACTAAAGGGCCATCTCAGCAGATTGAGATCAGAAGGAGGGTGGGTGGAAGAGGCGAGGGACCAGGCAGAGTATTCAACAGTACTTTGCCTCTGTGTTCACTAGGGAGGGGATGGGATATCTAAAAAAGCAAGACACAAAGGGGATGAAGCGGCAGGGAGTGGGATCAGGGGCAGCAGAAATGGAGCAAAAGGAGGAAAAGGTACCCAGGGTGTCACATCTGGATAAGGAAAAAAAGACCAGTAAGGTGGAGGGGCCGGTGATGCCATCCCACCAAAGGGTGTGGTTTGCCCTCAAGGCCCTAAAGAAAGACAAATCTCCTGGGCGATGGCATTCATCCCGAGTACTATGGGAATTGGCGGACATACTGGCTGCACCCTGGCGGAGCTTTTCAACAGGTCACTTGAGACAGGGAGGGTACCTAGAGTTGGCGAGGCACATGTGGTACCAATCCATAAGGGGGGTCAAGAAGTACCAGGAAACTATAGACCCATCAGTTTAACCTCGGTGGTGGGAAAATTAATGGAGAGTATACTAAAGGAATGATTGGGGGTTTACTTGAAGGAGGTGGGAGGTCTGGAAGGTCAGCAGCATGGGTTTTGTGCCAGGGTAGATCATGTCAAACCAACCTTGTGGAGTTCTATGAATGGGTAACATCAGAACTGGATAGGGTAAGCCTGTGGATGTATTATTCTTGGACTTCAGCAAGGCGTTTGACTCTGTCCCCACAATGGTCTGGTGGAGAAACTGATGGGGTTAGGAGTAGGCCCTTTGATGGTCAGATGGATTGAAAACTGGATAGCTGGACCTCTCAGAGAGTAGTGGTCTGTGGGGAGCTCTCGAACCCTACAGAGGTTGGTAGTAGGGGTACCACAGGGCTGGGTCCTGGGTCCAATCCTGTTTAATGCATACATATCAGACATCAGGATGGTATAGGGTGTGAAATGAGTCTCTTGAGGATGACTCCAAGATGGGAGCAGTGGTTGAGGGAGAAGAGGGAGGTTGGCCCTGCAAGGACCTGGACACCCTGGAAAGCTGGGCTCACACATGGAAATTAAATTTCAATATCACCAAGTGCAAGGTGTTGCATCTTGGTCAGAGGAACCCTAAACACAGGTACACCCTGGGAGGGAGGTGCTGGAAGCCTCAACAGGGAAAAAGACCTAGGGTCATGGTGGATACATGTATGAATAACACTGAGCAGTGCAGGAGAGCAGCTAGCAAGGCAAACAGGATGTTGGGATGCATCAGGAGGATCACCTCTAGGAGCAAGGAAGTGATTCTGCCACTGTACAATGGACTGGTTAGACCACACCTTGAGTACTGTGTACAGTACTGGAGACCACACTTGAAGAGGGACATACAGCTCCTGGAGAGGGTACAGAGGAGGGCAACAAAGATGATCACGAGGGCTAGGGATTTGACTTACGAGGACAGACTTGAGGAGCTCTGCCTGTTTTCATTGGAGAGAGAGGAGACAGGGGGACATGATTGAGGTCTTCAAGTACCTCAAGGGAATAAATAGGGTAAACATGGAGGGATCTTTAGACTAAAGCAGGGAGGCATCACCAGAGGCATGGTTTGAAGTTGGAAGGTGGAAGGGTGAGGGAAAAGAGGAGGAGGTTTTCACTGAGAGGGTGGTGGACCCTTGGAATGCTCTGCCTGGTGAGCTGGTTCAGAGATCCACAGTGGAGAGCTTTAAGAGAGGTGGGACAGACACAGAAAGTGGATGTATCAGATGATGGCCTGTCCCGGGGGGGTGGGGATGGATGATAGGGGTTTCTGGAGCACAAGGGATGGGAGGGTCTCGGCACCCAACTAAGGATCGAGGTTCGAGCAGACTTGATAGACCATAAGGCCTAATCTGCTGGCAAATAGTATGTAAGATGGGTACAGAGGGGCTGTTCAAAGTAAGGGAGGGGAGGACCACCAGGGGCCATGATATGAGACTGGAGCGAGGAAGGTTCAGGAGGGAGATGAGGAGACACTTTTTTACAGAGACGGTGGTGGCTGGGTGGAATGCGTTACCTGCTGAAGTGGTATGCAGTAGAACAGTGGACTGCTTCAAATGAGGATGGGACAGGACAAGGGGGAGGGTTAATGAAGGGGAAGGGTGGAAGGGAGGGGCAGCTGCAGAATAAGGGGTGCTAGCTGCACATTCGAGCAGACTTGATAGACCATTAGGCCTTTATCTGCTGGCAAATTTCATATGTTCGTATGTTCGTAGTTCATATTTTAATTTTTAATGTCACTCATAGTACTCATTGCCAAAGTGTGCTATCGACCTGCTGCTCTTGTCCTGATCTTTTCACATGCCTTGTAGGTTGTTACTAGGCCTAGCATTTCAGATCATACTTAAAATGCATTAGGATAATTGATTACTTGCCTCACCCGAAGTGTGCTGCTGATCTGCATACTCCTCCATCCCTGTCCTGCCCCTTCTCTTATCTGACCTAAATCTTCCCATAAAACTGGTTATCCTACCATCCACCTGAACAACATTGCTGTCTATCAGCTCATTGGTACCCCACTCCACTCAGCTCGGCCTGTCTTGCCACAGCTTAGGGTGCAGACCTTGCAGGCCAGGCTCAGTCACCCATGAAAACAGATGGTCAGCAGTGGCAAACATTACCATTGCCAATTCCCTGCCAGTCCCAGCCCAGGCAGCACCCTCATTAATCACCAGCTGATGCCCGTAACCCACTTATGTTTGACTCCTCAGTCATTCGCAGTTGCTGAATTTGCTTCGGTACTGAATTTGCTGCCTGCTAACTAGCAAGTGGCACCAATATAGCAGCAGCAGCTTTGCACATGTAGAGTATTGGAGTCCAAACGCTGTGACTGGTCCACGCTAGCTGTCCTCCTCAAAATAGTGCACACTGACTGACTGGGATGGCAGGGGACTTACTGTAAATGTGCTGGTGGCTGGCTGATGAGGTGAACTATTCTGTCTCAATTTAATCTTTGCTACAACTGTATGAATTCTGGGGCAGTCCCCCCCCCAACGCACACCAGTTGACACTTGTGACTATACCTTAAACTGAACAGAATTCCTCCTGTTTCCATCTCTCCCAGCTCTCACCTGTAAATAATGCATGGCTTAGTGTGCCTTTCTCGATGACCAATGTCCTAATAAAAAAGAAATTCCATTGAATACAAAGCACATTAATTTATCAAACAAGAAATGCAAGAAGCAATATAGGGGAAAAAAATTAACTCTCCTAGACTGGGAGATCTGCATAACTCTGAGTGGGGGGTGATGCCAAAGGAGTATAGAGCAGGGGGCAGTTCTCCAAGAACTGGGCTGCAGGAGTGGGACAGAATGAAAAAGGACACCACACTTTGGGAGGAGGGAGGTGGAGAACATACTACAACTAGATAGATACCACATAAAAAATTAGTAGAAAAATAAATAGTACATGCTTTAACTATTAGTAAAGACCATGAAGGTATCTACTGTACATTTCATCATTCTAGTCCAGCCTGCCCGGCCCAGTTACCCCTTCCTTCCAAAAATCAAGGAGAATTTTTAAGCCCAAGTGATTCATGTTATGTGGCCTCAACTGCCTAGCCAAGTTACTCTCCGAAAAAAGCCTCACATCAATTGCATTGAGCCTTATCATTACAAAACAACAACATGAAACCTCATGGCTCACCAGCTAGCTTCGAAATCCTGAAATGGTGTCTCTGTCTGCTCCCTGGCCTGGGCTTGCCCGCTCTTTCTTGTGCTGCGGACTCAGGTAGTTGTGTGCTGCTCCTGGGCAACTCATCTCTTCTACATCTGCGCTGTCGTTCATCCTACAACTGAACCACTGCGTTACCATTGACAAAACATGACACCGCTGCTTTTTCTTTCAGCTGCCAGTACTAATGGTAGCAGACCAAAAGGGCTCAGCACACAAATACTGGCACATTAGAACAGCCCAGGCAGATTTTGAACAGGCAGCCAATGCACACAAAGAATATTAGGGTGTCACAATATGCTGGGCCAATCAAATGGCTCTTTAAAATCTCAGCCCAGTCGTGCAGTAAAAAGCTGTTAAATCCACCAACCTTCCTGCCGGGAGGTTTCCGAGCATGGTGCTCCCCCAAGGAGAGAGCTATTTGTGGTGTAGCTGCCAGAGAGAGCAGCAGTGGAGGAAAAGCAGTGGTGCTGCATCGGCGGGAGATGAAGGTGGCGGGCAGTGGCAGGAGGGACCGGGGAGCCTAGACAGAGCTCCACCCCCCCGCCCCACCACCAGTATGGAATGGACCACATAGCTTGCCCATTCTAGAAGTGCACTAATAGGAGAGGTGGAGGGGGTGGGTCTTGGGAAGTCATTTAGCTTGACCTGACTGGAAGTCTGTCAAATTGTCTGTGTTAAATACTCAGGGGCTGGAGAGCAGAACAGATTAAGGTAAGAGCCTTCATGGACTATATACCCTGGGCTCTGATTATATAATGGGTTGGGTTTCAATCTGTGGGGTTTGATCACATGTACTGGGTTGAGTATACTCCTTGAGGCAGTTAAGTTTGAAGGTATTTTCTTGTGGCGACCATTGGGAGAGGGTAAACATGTTTAAGGTAATCACTTGTTGTTGGGGCTGCCCTAGGCTTTGAGTACTTATGATGGGTTGGGTTGAAACCTATGGGGCTTAGTCACAAGTGCTGTGTTTGGGATACACAGTCAGGGTATTATGTTTTCAGGGTATTTCCCTAGGCTATGACTACTTCTGCTATATCAGGTTTAAACCTGTGGGTCTTGAGCTCATGTGCTGAGTTGGGGATACACAGTAAAGGGATTAAGTTTTGAGGATATTTTCTTGTTAGGCCCACTCCTTGAGAGGAGCAAGCTTTTTGCGGTTAATTTCTTGCTGTTAGGCTTGGTGAAGTTGGAGGGCCATCTCTAACTACAACACCAGATAAGAACACCAAGAGTGGACTGTGGAAGCAAAACTGTTCACAGAGTATGGTGGGGCTGCTGGGGGCAGGATGGAGAGGGGGGGCATGGGCGATGCAGCTGCTGAGAAGTATAATGAACTTGGGCTGGCAGGACTAGGAAAGGGGGCAGGGGAAGGTGGAGTAGACATCCAGGGAAGGGAGATCAGTATGTGAGGCAGGGGGCTAACAGGGGTGACAGGTTTGTGGGCTGAATGATAAAATCCAAAAAAACTTTAGGCCAGTTATCCCTTATTCTGTAGCCCAACTGGCTAGCTTGCCTATAACTGGGTTTTTACCCTGCCTTTGCTGCTTGAGCCTGTTTACTATCTAATTCAGGGTCTTCCCTGCCCTGCTCCACCTCTGGGAGCTACTTAACTTGAATGCAGTCCACCCCTTCCCTGTGCTCCATGCAGGAGTGTGATTTACATAAATTTAGATAATTTTGAATAGGGACACCCTCTCACCATATGCTCCATTTCTGGAGCAATTTAAATAAATTTGAATAGATCTAAGTTTGTGCAGTCCCTTGTTCCCAGGTCGCACCCTGACCAGACTAATGGCCACAGCGATCCTTTATTGTACCCTCAGCGTGAACAGAAACTTGAAAAAAAATGTTACTATTAGTTCAGGCGGACAGCACCTGCTTTATCACCATGGTGATTCCCTTATAAACTGTGGCAGAGAGCCTGTAGCCTATTGGTGGTCTTCAGTATCAGAAGCTTGTGGCTGGAAGATTGAGACTCATTTGAGCCGCCAACTTTTTGATGGCATTGGATTTGACATAATCGAATTCTGTATTTGATTGTCTAAGATTGTGTGCAGGTTGGGTCCACAGCCAGTTCGAACCTCTCCTGACAGCAAGTACTTTTTCTCTCTTTTGATTTATGTACATTTCTGGAAATCATATGAGCAGTGAGAGTGCTCAGTAAACATCTGTGAATCCATCCCGTTATAGATATTTGTGAGAGATTTATCGGGAGGGTGGTTTCCAAATAATTTCCTTAAATTTTTTCTTTGTTTAGTTTATTATGTTATTATTTTGATGTGTACTTATTTGTATAAGTAGTGAACATGTTTAGTTGTCGTAGCACTGGGGAGTGAGAGGCCCGGGTGCTATAATATTGTTTTCTTAGATTAATGTGTTTGGCCCCCAGGTAGCGAGAGGACCTGCGGTTTAATTATACTACTGTGGTAGGGAGGTTAGGTATTTAGTTTGTTTAAGTTATTTAATTTAGTTATTGGGTTTTAATTTTTAGTAGATATAGATTATTTAGTTGGGGAGGTGTGAGGAGAAGCTTAGGACAGGCTGTGATTGCTGGGGTTTTATATTCTATGTATGGTTGTTATACACTGAGCAATTAGAGTTGTATTGCTTTGTTATGTTGGGGGCCTGGGATATTTGTTAGTTTGTTTTCCCACCCAGTCGTGCGCTATTCAGCCTCCGCCCTCCATGCCCTCTGCCCTTTCTGCCCCCTCTGTTGGCCTTTTCTACCTATCAACAATGTCGGGCTTTAGGTATTGCCCGCGGGGGGGGTGAACAGTGGAGGCTGGAAGTGCGAGATGCTCCCATCAGGGTTGTTAAGCCCAGAAGATATCCTGGGGTGAAATGGAGTCTAGAGCATGGGCCATCTTGTCTAATCTCCATACCCAAGGGCTCCATCGTTGGGGATGGGCAGGTGGTCAGGACATCCCAGGAGTTCAGTCCAACTTGGGTGGGTTGTGCAATGCCAGATCTGTCAAGAATAAGACTGCAGTGATTGCAGATCTTGTTGGGTTGGCAGATCTGGCTTCCATCACCGAAACCTGGCTGGATGATAATATGGGCCTCGTATTTGAGGACGCAATTCCGGCCGGGTATGCGGTGATACACCTCCCGAGGTTAGACCATGGGGGGGGGGGGTTGCAGGCTGTTTTAAGACCAAATTGGATCTCACCAGTGCTCCAGTTGAGGAGGCCAGTTCATTTGAATGTGCTGTAGTAGCAGGTGTAGGCTATAGGATAGCTCTCATCTACTGCCCACCCGGAGAGCAGAAACTATTCCTTAAGGAAGTGGCGGACTTCTTGGTCAACATGGCATTTGAGTTACCCAGGCTGATGGTCCTGGATAAATTCAATGCCTGGATCGATGATGAACTCTCACAATTTGGACAACACTTCCTCCAGTTGATGAATTCACTGGGTCTGACACAGGTGGTTGCCACTGCTACTCATTAATGTGGCCATTCTCTTGACTTGGTTTTCCTCCAGTGGATCAAGGCCTCGGACGTGGGGGTGGAACCAGTTCGATGGTCTGATCACTACACAGTGAGGTTTAATTTTGGCACCCCCCTTTGTAGGCCGACCACTGTGGAGATGGTCAAGTACCGACCTTTACATAATGTTACCTCCGATGGCCTAGCAGTGGTGCTTGACCTATCTGAGCTCCCTGTAGATTGCAAGGATCCAGAGGCTTTGGTTTTGGCATATAACAATGCCATTTCCTTAGCCTTGGACTCTATCGCACCAGTACATGTGTGTCCTCTGTCCCTCCACCCTCGGGCTCCGTGGTTTGATGGAAACCTTGAGAGAGTTGCGGTGACTAGGTTGTAGGTTAGAACATTGTTGGCGTAAATCCGGCCTACATGCCGACCATCTTAGGCTGCTAGAACACTATCAGTTCTATCAGTCAGAAATTTCCCTCAAGAAGGCAGAGTTCCTGTCCGGGGAAATTTCTGCCGCTCAGAACCGACCAGCTCAGCTCTATAGAACTATGGACTGGCTGTGCAACCCAGCCTATAGGCAACTCTGAAGAGGTTTTTCACAATTGCAGTGTGATGAGCTTGCTCGGTTCTTTGCTGATAAGGTGGCCAACAATAGGTGGGAGATCCTTTTGACATGTTCTATGCGAGTTGCTGATGATCAGGGCTTGGTAACGATCCCTCCGTTCTCCTGGAGTGCCTTTGACCATCTGTAAGTCATGGATGTTATCTGGATTGTTAAGGGGATGTGCCTTACATGCTGTAGTTTTGACCCTGGCCCTACATCCCTGATAATGGGTTATGGTGATCTTATCAGCCCGGATCTAGCATAGATAGTCTGGTGCTCCCTTGACTCTGGTGAATATCCCTGCTCCTTGAAAGAAGCAATTGTGACACCGTTGTTGAAGAAAGCTTCTCTGGACCCAGACAATCTTGCAAACTACATGCCTATCTGAAACGTCCCCTTTGTGGGGAAGGTGATCTAGAAAGTAATGGATGCTCAACTGAAGAACCACTTGACCATCCATAACATCTATGAACCTCTCCAATCTAGTTTCCGGAAGAGGCATTGTACTGAGACAGCACTGGTTTGGGTGCTCAATGATCTCCTGATAGAGAGTGACCAGAGAAAATGATCCATTTTGGTATTCTTAGATCTGTCATCAGCTTTTGACACCATTGACCATGGGGTTTTGCTTGAGCACCTGAGATTTATCTGTGGACTCTCTGGTTTGGTCCACAGATGGTTTACATCTTACCTTACTGGAACTCAGAGGGTAGTGTCAGGGGTTTTCTCCTCTGGTCCACTCTCTCTGTCATGTGGGGTTCCTCAGGGCTCAGTATTGTCCCCCATACAGTTTGCTGTGTTTGTGCTTCTCCTCAGAGACATTTTAAGACTGTATGGTCTGAAATTTCATTGCTACGCCAATGATACCCAGTCTTTTGCGCCTGAACAGGAAGGAGCAGTCTCGGTATTTGATAACTGCCTCGATGAAATCCAAGACTGGATGAATTCCAGTCGGCTGAAGTTGAACCCTGGGAAGACGGAGGTGATGGTTTTGGATCCAGGTCACTGGGTAGGGGGGCCGGGGGCAGGCTGCTCCTTTGGGTTGTTCCTTGGAGACACTGAGCTGCAGGCCTCTGAACAGGTGCGAGACCTAGGGGTGTTGTTGGATGTGGGGCTGACACTTTGGGCACAGGTGTCGGCTGTCATTAAGTCATCTTTTTATCATCTAAGAAACATCGCTAGGATCAAGTACCTTGTTGCATCTGGAGAGCTGCCTATATTGATCCATGCCTTTGTGACCTCGGTTTAGATTACTGCAGCTCGCTTTACTTTGGGCTACCAGGGGTTGATATCCGCCACTTGCAACTGGTGCAGAATTCAGCAGCCCAGTTTTTGATGGGGATTTCTAGATCTTCCCATATCACACCAGTTCTGCGGAAACTGCACTGGTTGCCGGTTCAGTGGTGGATCACGTTCAAAGTCAGGTTACATATAACATATAAAGCCCTATATGGACTGGGCCACAACTATCTGAAAGAGCTGCTGATTCTTTATCACCCTGAGTGACCACTCCACTTGGCCGACAAAGGGTTGCTGGAGATTCCGAGGGTGATTTCAAAATCTGCTGGGGCCCGGGCATTCTCGTTCGTGGTCCCTACCCTCTGGAATTCTCTACCCCATCACATTAGGGAGTGCATGACTGTGGGAGGATTCAAACAGGCCCTAAAAGCATTCCTGTGGAATAAGACATATAGTGTTGATGATGGTTGATATAGTTTGTATTTTATATTTTAATGTGATGATGATTCTGTTTTATTTGTTTTAATTGTTTTAATTGTACTGCACCTTGGTATTTGAAAGGCACATTATAAATAAAGTATTATTATTATTATGGTTCTGCCACTGACACACCACCCTAACCTAGGGAGAAGTTAAGGAGAGAGGAGGTGTAAGTGTGGGTTGGATGCTCAGCTGCCAGCAGGCAAGTGAGAGGTTTTCTCTTTGGGCCTTACTCTGCTGCTTGCAGATCACCTATATGACCTCCCAGAGTCTATTTACACATCTGAATAATCAAAGGGACCCCCATACCAGGTTTCCCCCACTATGGCCCCCCATTCCACCACCTAGACCTCCCAAGGACCCACATGCTACACTATCCCACAAATGTTCACCCTCATTTCCAATGTGGACAACCTAGAACCACCTGAACCATGCTGCCCTACAGGACATTGACTTGGGTGGATCAGGGGCCTATGGCCATAATCAGGGTAGTCAGCAGGCAAATGACTTGGCTATGGGGCCTCAGAAGACTGAAGCTGGGGATAGGGCCCATGAGCCTGCTGTGTGACCTAGAAGGGGTATGATAGGGTGTATGACATCATGGTTGCAGATGGTTCAAGTGCTAGTTGCCCCACCATCAGCAGACCCACCTTCCTTGTCACTGGGCCACCCACCCTTACCCTGTGCCAGCCCCATCAGCTAACCTTCCTCTTTGCATTTGAAACCCCCTTCCCACCAACAGACTAGCCTTGTCCTCCTCCCAGCATTGCTGTCCTCTTCATGGAAAAGGTGCTGCCACACACATGCTGTGAGCACACAGCTAGTCTTTGGCTGTGTGAGTCCAGCTACAGGGAGGGTGGGGGTCCAGTTGCAGAGGGGCCAAATCAGGATAGGCTGACCACATAACTCTCAACTGTTCCTCATGAGCCTACGTCCATGGCACCCACTCTTTCAGTGCATGGTAACATATCAATTCATCCCAATCTATCTGCTCCATGAGAATTCATGCTGTACTATTTGCTCCAATGCTAATCATCCTCCTGTACAAACCATTCCCTGACAATTCACCCCCAGCATAAATTTAATATATTAAACGGGGGGACACAATTTGGGAACAAATTAGGCAGGGAACCAATAGACACCAGAACTAATAGTACAGTGCAAGTTGTCGCAGAGCGGATTAACCGGGATGACTTGACATGTAACCTCAGTGGACTCCCATTGTAACAGATGCAGGCTCACCATTATGGCTCAAATTTTCTACCTCTCAATCAAATAACTAGATCATGTGTACTGGTCCAGGCGAGGGAGCTTCTGTGTAGATTTCAATTCTGGATGCTGGGGAGTACCTGTAAAACAAAGGTTGCACAGGAGTCACAGAGGAGCCATAGTTCTTAGGCAAAGTACAGATAAGACCAATAGTAAATAAAAGTATACTTATCTGATATAAGCACAGATCAAAGTCCATTCAGTTCTATGGAAATAAAAGGGAAATATGTTTGATACATAACATTGCCATTAATTGGTGAACATTTGTTTTTAATGACCATTAATGCATTGGCACAACATAACCATAATGTTTAATGGCAATGAAAGGCTCATTTGGACAGTTTTAATGGCCATTAATGTATTGGTGTAGTATAAACATATATAATTTTCATGGCAATAGAAAGTTCATTTCTCAGTTTTAATGGTTATTAGCAGAAAAGCATGTAATTTCCATGACAATTAAACTCTCTGCTGGAGACATTTAATGGCCATTGTAATGCCCATTAATGTATTAGCAGAAAAAAACATAATTTGCATGACCATTAAACTATCAGCTGAAGATATTTAATGGCCATCAATGTATTTACTGACCTCAAGGATAGTTTTCATGGCAATTAAACTAGGTTATGACATTTTAATGACCAATAAAAGCTTGCTGCTATGTCTTCATGGTGTGAAAAAGACCATTAACTGTACATTAAAAGAAACTTAATGGACATACATTACCAGTTAAATATTTAATGGATGGTGGTAATGGTTAATTAATGCCATGGATGAGTACATTAATGGTTTTCATCCATGAAACCACAACAATTAATGGAAATTTCCCATTAGACAAGATTTAGTGGGGTGAATTAATGGGTTCACATGAAATTAATGGATTTTAATGGAATTTTAATGGATTTTAATGCAGTAGTGATCGTTGAAGTACCATAAAGATAAATTCCCCAAGGGCATAACATCAAGAGTACCTGGGATGTACTGATAAATTAAATGCTTTCTCAGGCCACTTCATCAGCAAAGAGACATAATCTACATATAATTACTAGTTATCAATTTTTCCCTAAGGGAAACCCCGTTATAAATCTGTGTTATAACCAGCTGGTTATAATGGCATGCATGTGCCAGGTTTTATGGGTACTGGGCATGTGCCAGCCCCCATGCTTCCTTTCCCTTTCTATGTACAGGCACCACTCCTCAGTGCTGGACCATTCACTGTGACTCAGAGTCAGTGGTAAGTTAATAAAAAAACAAGTGGGCCTGAAAAAATATATATATATATTTCTTAACTTTTATACTGGGCGTCCCCCAAAAAGTAAGCATTTCTTTCATGAGCTACTATGAACTGTGCTGAAGCCTGACTGGTCTGCGACTTCCTAGTGCTGTCTGCTTATTTTATATAATTGCTAGACCAAAAAAAATCCCTAGCAATTATATAAAATATAGGCTAGGTCTTGAGTGAAACTCGAATTTTACACACCCTCTTAGTGTGGCATGCCTTTATAAACCCCTTGAGCTTCACTCTCGGGGTTTATGTGGTATCCCACACCTCTGGGGGGGTGTACAATTCTCATTATAATCCCCTACCCAGCCATTATGTTATATATAATAAATCATATAAAATAAGCCAATAAAAAGGCCAAAAGCACGTACCAATCCAATAAGCTTTCTAAGGCCAAAGTCCAAGCTATATATTGCAGATCTCGCAGACTACGGCATGAACAAAAAATAAATAATGACTGCATTACAGACAGAAAAAAAGCACTATAGGACAAATAAAAGAAGTATGCCACGAGGGAAGTCAGGGAGGTTGAGCCATAATATCTACATAATATATTCAGAGTTAGAAAAGAAAAATAATGGAGGTATCAACAGATTTATCTTGCACTCAGTGACCCCACAACAAGAAACACTCCATCTACTAAAAAAAAATCGAATAATCAATTCACAACTTCATAAAAACAAAATAGAGTAAAAGCAGAGATAGCCTTAAATCGCTAAGAGAATGGATTAATATATATTGAGATAGAGAGACAGAGAGTGAGACGGAAACATCCAACAAAATGATCTCTTCATAAGTAGTTCTACTTCACTTTTTTACTCAGTCCTTAGCTCACTTTCCTTTGTCCTCTGTGTTTGTCCCCATTAGCATTTTAGCAATGAATAAAAGTCTAATGAATTCCAGTGCAATCCACAACAACCCAGGCCATTTATATCCAAAGAGAATAGCTCATAACAAGACATAGCATTAACTGACAGCAAAAGCTGGGGGAATTTAAGAACCAAATTAGAAACATAGTGTTAGAGAAAGCACAAATAATAGGAGAGAACACCTGAAAACTAGGAAGCTTCTTCTTGACAAAATATCTGCAGCAGAGCTTTAATTTCTGTCAATGCCTATTCTGTACATCACTTATTACTGTGCCAGGAGGAGGACTTGGACCACATATCTCTCTGCAGAACCCATTTATCCCTGGTATCGCTATGCTCCATAGATTCTTCTGTGGAGTCAAATTTTTAGATTTTTAATTCCTTAGCTGCCTCTTCAGGGTTGTTGAAATTCTGAAGGCCAACTGAGAAGAAAACCTGCAGTCTGGCTGGATAAGGGGTGGTGAACATATGTTTATTCTCTTTTAAGAGCCGCAGAATTAGGGCATAAGCTCTACAATTTGTAAGAAGGACAGGGCAATAATCATTGTCAAAAAAGACACAATGCCCTTTTTAGATAATTTTCCGTTTTCGTCAAGCTCTATTTAATAAATCATGCCTTTTTTTGTATACTTTCTTTATGCTCCTAGCTGTGGAACTCTCTCCAGCTACCCCTCTTGTCAGTCTCTACCTCCCAGTCTGAAACCTTACATTGCAGGCACTCCTGATCTGATGAACCCCCTACTCTGAGCCCCCCAGGGTAGGGCCACCCGTGCTGGTGCTCTGTCTATGAATCCAATGTATCAGAGTCAGAGGGAGGGTCTCCTGCAGGAAGGTCCAATAGTGGCAGTGTGGACCGACATGGTAGGCGCCTTCACCTATCCACAGCTGGGGGTTTTACCTTGAGTGTTTCCCCTGAGCTCGGACGTGCAATGATGCCCTGCCCGAGGTGCACATGCTACTTTGTGCACTCAAAAGGTGTCCATGGCAGCCTCAATCCCCACGCTTCTCCTGGCTGGGCAGTGCAATCCACTAGCCACCACCAAGGGCTGCTACCGCACCAGCAAGTGCAAAACCCCCCTCCCTGAAGAAGGAGAACAGTGCATGGGATGCTCGATTCTTCCTGATCCCCACCAACCGCCGACTACCTGTGCTCATTCCCGAACACGAGTCACGGGCATGGCGCGAGGTGTGGCATCCAATGCCTCAACCCTCAGCGCCACTGGGCCAGCTCTAATAAATCATGCTTAGCAGCATAATTGAGAAAACACACCACAATAGACCTAGGTCTTGAATTTGGGTCATTTGGTGTGGGAGAAATGGCTTAGTGGGATTATTCAATTGTAATTGGACATAAGGCAGCTATATCCAGGAGAGAGATTAAGAAACTTGTAAAAATACCTCCATATGTTTGCCTTTCTCCCCCTCTGGCACCTGGTAAATGCAAAGCTTTTTCCTCCTCATTCGGTTTTCCAAGTCTTTACACCGGTTCACCAACAGCTGTTGATCCTGTAGAAGATATATATACACTAACACCTGTTGTAGCTGATTGACCCAGGAGTCCGTTTCTGCTGCGTGATGTTACAGTACAATTACTTTGTTGTCAAGAGCTGCAATATTGTCTTTTTGTTCAGCATGTAAGGATGGAATTTCTGCCTCAAATTCATGAAGCCCCTTCAGAATGGCCGCATTTGTGGGTTGTGCAATAGAGTTGGATCCATTGTGCACCATACTGCCTACCTAGTCATAATGGAGCAACTGGATCCTAAACAAAATTGCACATAACTGCCCATTAAAGAATAAACTTACGACACTGTGCTAACACCTCACCAGATAGAGCACTTGTGCCAATAAAAAATAATTTAGGTAGCTTGAAGAGATATACATTTTTATCAAAAAAATACAAAATCACACATGCCCCCACAATGCAAAGCATCATGGGCTGCATATGCAAATCACCACAGAATGTTATGCTGGTCCAACTTTAAGCAGAATTGCATGGTGCCGAAAGGCCTCTCACACAGTTTGCAAAGGGTGCTAACAGAAGACATAGACACATGTTTCGTCCTACCAGGACTCATCAGTATGCCTCGTCTGTTTGACACCCCAGTGGAATGGACCAGCTACCCCTAAGGCAGTGTGCCTGGGATATATTGTGGTGAACCCATTAAAATAAAAAAATTAAAAGACAAAGAACCTCTGTGCGTAAACACTGAGGCAAGGGTTACCCCAAAGGGCATTTGGCTGGGAAGCCAAGTTTCAAGAAAATACAAAATCACACATGCCCCCACAATGCAAAGCATCATGGGCTGCATATGCAAATCACCACAGAATGTTATGCTGGTCCAACTTTAAGCAGAACAGAGGTTCTTTGTCTTTTAAATGTTTTTTTATTTTAATGGGTTCACCACAATATATCCCAGGCACACTGCCTTAGGGGTAGCTGGTCCATTCCACTGGGGTGTCAAACAGACGAGGCATACTGATGAGTCCTGGTAGGATGAAACACGTGTCTATGTCTTCTGTTAGCACCCTTTGCAAACTGTGTGAGAGGCCTTTCGGCACCATGCAATTCTGCTTACAGTTGGACCAGCATAACATTCTGTGGTGATTTGCATATGCAGCCCATGATGCTTTGCATTGTGGGGGCATGTGTGATTTTGTATTTTCTTGAAACTTGGCTTCCCAGCCAAATGTCCTCTGGGGTAACCCTTGCCTCAGTGTTTACGCACAGAGGTTCTTTGTCTTTTACATTTTTATCAGATAATCTTGGGGATTAGGGCAGGAGCTTCATACTCAGGGCTCCATATCAGATGGAGATGTCACCAGAAGTTCAAGATGGTACAGTTTTGATGGCCTCAGCATAGCTGACTGAATTGGAACACAAACTGCAGTTAGACCTTAATACCATGGAAAGATGATTTGCTGTTTCGGATCTTCCATCAACTGGCAAAAAGACACAGTATGTGAGTTCATCTAGGAAGCAACAAAATTAAGAATCTGGATGTATTCATTGTGTTTGAAACTGGACAATAAGTGAGGAACACAAATAGCTATAAATACCTGAGTGCCCAGATAGCTAGCACATTGTCCTCTGTTGAGCACATTAACACACCGCTGGAGCAGTGTATAACCATATGACAAGAATCATCATGATTAAGAGCTGGTGTTGGACACAGTGGGGATGACACATATTTTTTATTTACTTATACAATATTTTGCATCCAAAAAACAATAAAATACATATTTCTGGTTTTCAAAACATCCTGGGAAACACAGAATGCAGGAGGAAACAAATAGCACATCACAATGCCAACAAATTATATAATAAAGTACTTAAACATCGATTTGTGTTCTGTAAAAATCTAGCAGTGATTTCTTGAATACACAGCAGCTAGGAATGTCAGCATCTTAATGCAGCTATGAAGTCTTTTATAGGAACGGAAGGTACTCAGTACAAAAAGTCCCAGCCAGTAGTTTTCTTATAATTAGGAACTGACAATTTCTAAAATATGACCTCAATGACTATTGATTGTCTAAGGCAGTTTGGCATAAACAGTTTAAATATCCTGGGAGGAAGTTCATAAAATATTAAATGATTGCACATGCAATGCAGTGCCTGTGCCTATGTAGAAACAAATAGCCAGTCAAGAAAACTGTGACTTGTAGAATGAGGTGTACATTCACATAGAACAATACATCTGCAAAGGGGAAAAAATATCTGATGTCTTTATGTGAGATAGAGATGTAGAATGAGAAATTGAGCTTAATAGTCAGCAGAATAAAGTGTTTCATTTATAGCTGGTTTTCTAACTTAGAGATTTAAACATTGTTTTTATGTAATGGATTCCCCAGGTAATTTTAAAAATATTTTTTATCAACATGACTAGTAAAATTTAGTTGTGGGTCAACAAAGACTTTGAAGCATCTAAAGGGGCAGTACAACCTCACATACTGTTCATATTGGGCCCTATTCACAAACACTGGAGGGGTACGTGCAAAAGGCACATATCCCCCCAACCCGCACAGCTCTGCACCCACTGGAGATCCATGTTGGTACCACATTAATGAACACTGGTCCACACCCTGCTCCCTTACATGGCCCCACCCCCAGTTGTGCAGGCTCATGGAGGTGGGCAGGTGAGGAGCTGAGGACCTGGGCAGGCAGCCTATCGGCTGCCCATCCTGGGACCCTCGCTGGATCCCTTGTGCCCATTGGGTGACATGATGTCAACAGGCATGAATGCACCCCAGCACTGAAAGATAGGGGATCTCCAGATGACAGTGCCCCTGCCCTCCCACTCCACCCCAATGACAGGGTTGGCCACAGTGAGAAGTCCATTGACCCCAGCCATCCCCACCATGACCAACAGCGGCATCCGGGGTGGGGGCATGTACCACTTATGGCTGCCTTTCAGAAGATGTAACCACCTCCCCCATGCAAGGCACCCACACCTTCATGAATGTTGTGGAGTGTGGACATACCACCCGTGCCAGTCTCTGGCCCTCCCCCCATGTGGAGCTGTGTGTTCGGTCAGTGTGCTGGTCACATGGGGAGGTGTAGCACGGATGTGAACAGCACATGGCAGATGCAGTGTGCGCAGTCAGGTGTGGGTGGGCTATGTGTCAGGGTTACACGGCAAATAACCCATCTGCACCTTTTGTGCATAAGGCCCATTGTAAATACAGTACTATTTCCTTGTCACTTATCAATTCTCTTTTATATCATGCTTGGGGGATAGGAACTTCTGTTTTAGTTTATTCTTACTGCTAATATTAGTCCAGTGTAATCCTGTGTAATTTAATTTGTTCATTGTTAAAATGTCAGGTGTTTCAGGAGCTGCTTTAGCTGCAATCAATCTACCTATCTGTATCAAGGATGTGACAGCTCTGTCTGCTCCCTTCCTCCTGGGTACATGCTCAGTACTATTGCATAGTCTACAACCAGTAAAATCCTGGGAAGCTAGGGCTATCTTTCAAAAGCAAAAGTATGATCCATTCCTTTCATTTTTCAATGACCTTCAATGGTTGAAAATTTAACTGAATATCTAGTTAGTATTTATGATCAGCACAAGGATGGACCCTGAACACTGAGATAAACCCCAAGGGTAAACCCAACCCAATTTCTGAGAAAATCAAATGTACATTCTCTAGTCACCTTGCCCCAGACTTGTGGTATTTACTTCCTTGAGACATCAGGTATATGACAACACTTAGTGAATTTGCGACACAGATAAAAATGTTTTTTCTTTATTTGGATAGTGTCCCTTTGTTGATTAAAATTGGGTTGTAATAGTAAGTGCAATAAAATTTGCAAAATGTGTGAATAACCAAGTTGAAAAGGAATAATAATTTAATAACATTAATTTTAAAAAAGATCATGCATGAAGGGAATGTGAAAGGTGGGGGAAATGACTGAGTTATTTATTTAGTTTTTGTTGACCGGGTAAGTACACTAGACAAATTCTGCCTATTTTCAGGCACAACCCGGGGGAGGGGGATACAGATGAATGCCAACTGACTTTGAATCAGATTAAGCTGTTGGTGGTATTTTAGTGAATGGTTATGGTTATGGAATGCTTATGGTAAATGAGTTAGCTAGATTTTGACTACAATCCCCCCACCAAAAAAAATGATGGGGTGTGGTCAGGTGGTTGGGGGAACCATTCTACTAGGCCTTGGGGGGGCTAGTGAGGAAGGAATGTTAAAAAGATGGCTGAACTGGATCACAGATCTGTTAACTAAAAAAACATAGTATGGGTGTGGGGTAGAAGCAACTGAGCTAGTCTGGGGCATAACTATTACTGATACCCACCAATCATGTACAAGGGATCGGGGGGAGGCCATATTAAAAATTACATTTTAAAGATAAGGTTTTTTCATAAGACAGCGTCAGATCTTTACATAGTACCTGGAAAAGATGTCTATTTAAATGTGTGTCTTGAGTGTGGGAGGTAAGGCAGTGTGGATGAAGGGCAGGAAATAACTGGTTCTGGAGGACGGTAGCCAAGGGGCTAGCTCTGTCCTATGGTGAGGGCTAGGTGTTTGTTTTAATTTTTGTTTTTGTGTGTGTTGCTAACTGGATTTTAACACACAAACTTTTTTGGACTAACGCAAACTTTGTCTGGTTTGACTTTCAATGTTTGCAGGGTCAAACTTTGTGAGGTTTGCACAACTCCAAAAACCTTCAAGTAATTCTTACCCTTTTGCCATTCTAGTTCAAGCAGTGCTATGCCATGCCATGATTTCCAGGCAAAAGATACTTCCAAGATTCTTTCTACCCACCCCTCACTTTTAGTCCTCATTTTGGGCTGGCAAACTAGTGTTTTTCCCAGCTGTCACAAACCATCCTTGGGTATCCATTGTCCCTCACCCATTCTCCCTATCTTTAAAAGTCCTTGTATGTCCCAGTGTACAATTTGCATGGCAAACCCAGTCCCTTTCTCGACATCATCACAATGTCACTAGCAACTGTGCTGAGAAAGGCTTGTGATTCCATAACACATAGCTTGCAAGGTACAGGTGCTAAGTGGAGACTGGCCCACAGAGTCCCTCATGGATTTCCCCCAATGTCAGGGCCCGAAGGACCATCCTCCCTCCCCCCAGTGACACAATCTAGATTGCAGATCCAACTCCCCAGGTTTTGCCATGGCAAGGGCCAGTGAGCAGGACTTTACAAGCCCACTCAGCCATTTTCCATATTTTTCCTGACCTCTGTTACTGCCATCTGGTGACAGTGCATAGCATATGTGGGTAGAGTTCACTTATTTTAATTATTTTATTGTTTTTACTGGAAAGGCATGTGAGCAAAATTGCATGTTTTCACACACATCCAATGACAACATTTGGTACAATAATACATATTAGTAAATGTTACACAGTTTAGAATGAGAGTGTATACAAAACTGGTACAATAACACATACTGGTGAACATTGCAACATCAGGAATAACAGTATTACAATGGGGATAGAGCATAATAGGGAAGGTAGATTACGTGATGCCTTCTGCCCGAGAGGTTGCATGAGCACCAAGCTCCCACTTCAGCTCACTAGAAAGACCTTTATAATTCCTCTTTCTGAGATAAATGAGATCTGAACAACTTTTCATGGCATGGAGTATGAGGTGATAATCATCTGAGGAGAATTTAAATGAATTAAAGACACCACTATGGAAAGCGATATGCATCACGCCCTTCCGGCCCGCACACCGCTTCAGAACCCAGACAAAAATGCCAAACACTATGAAACACAGACCGTAGCTGCAGGCAAAACTACAGTATCTAGCAACACCACCCTTCTCTCAGAGGACAAATTCCTTGCCGAGATGGCTCTGATTAAAGCTGCCTTCCTGGAATTGGCATCAGATATAAAAATAATACAAGCAGACCTCAAAGACACTAATAAAAAAATATCAGCTGTTGCAGCCCATACAACCTCATTAGACGGCTGACAGACCCGTTTAGATCCAGAAATTGTAGGATTGAGGCATAAAATGAATAAAATGGAAATCAAGCTGAAAGATGTTGAGGGGCAAAATAGGAGGAAAAATGTAATCATTCTTGGCCTACCTGATGGAGCTGAAGGTTCCTCTCCAATCTTGTTCACACAAAAACTCCTGGTGAAAATCGCAGCCCCACGACTGCATTCTACCACTTATCATATGGAAAGGGCCCATCGTTCATTACCGCCTCACCCCCCCTCCCAATGTTAAGCCCAGGCCACTAATTATTCATCTCCTGAGTTACATAGATAAACAGCATATCCTGGCTAAATCCAAGGAGCTGCAGGAGAAAAAGTGGGAGGAAGCACATCTCTGGATTTCGCAAGACTTACCCCTGGTAACACGACAGAAATGAGCTGAATATCATGCTTCTGTGACCAAACTAATCACAGCTGGAATTAAATTCTGGAAGATTTACCCAGCCAAGTTATCAGTGCTCTACCGGGGCAGCTGGAGATCCTTTGAGAATGCCGAACAAGCTGCAGTAGACCTCACTGTCATGTTTTCTGACCTGTTTGCCCACCGCTGACTGTGCTATCTTTGTGTCTCACAAGTGTGTATTAAGGATCTCATGAAAATGTGTTAAACGTTTATGATAAGAGGCCGATCAGTTGTTTGTTGGCTGTTTACGATAACCCCAGGTCACTTTCTTCACTCCTTCAATACCCTCTTGCATGAAACTATTCCTAGTGAAATTACCCTGCTTGCAGCTGATATTCAGAGAAGCAGCTTTCAGATATTGCCTCTTCCCTAGCTCTTGATCTACCTGCTTCCTCATTCAACATTGCACACTCAAGCCTTCATCTCCTGTGGGATCTCTCGCCTCACTCGCTGCTTGTGGTGATTGGTCTGTTCTTACAGCTGTTGATCTGGTGCACCTGCTCGATAGTCTACCTAGCACGAATTTGCAACATGTCAGATGGCTCAGAGGTGGAAATGACTGAAAAGCTTACAACGCAAATATGCATCTATCACCTGAGAAGTCCTACTAGGACTGGACTGGATGCCTGTCAACACTTTATAACTTAATAATTACTACTAACAGGTTACCAAACAAATTGCACACCCTCTTCTTTCTTCTAGTGTCCTTTTCTTTTAAATTTTTCTTCCTTACAACTTCTCATTGTCTTTTGCTCATATTTTTATGTCTCAGTGTAAATTGGGCAAGCAAGAGCTTGACATATACCTATAGACAATGGGTTAAAATCTCTCGTTGTTCACCAAATTCACATATAGCTTGAATCACCCTACTAATTACTAATTGCTAAGGAATATGTGTTAGTTATCTACCCTCCCTTTTTTACCTTCCTTTTGAGAAATCATCATTTCATACTAAGAAGGGGTCAACACCATTAAATATTGTAAGGTAGGGTAATTCCTTAAAGAACTTTGTTATCCTTACATACTAGCTTGTCCGCTACTGTTAGGTGTAGAGTTTTTGGACATTTAGTAATGTTGTTATTAGACTTGTTTCAACTGTTTATGTCCTTTGACAGTGATTTGGATATTAGTTGGGAATTAATACTCCCTTTAGATAATGATTACTACACAGTTAATGTTTTCTGATTACTGTTCCTTGTTTCTCAGCTGGGGTGGGGATGGGAAAGTGTAATGCGGTGCTATCATGAGAGAAGCAGTCATGTCTTTGCTAAGAGGTTTAGAACTCTCACTATTGCTTGCCCTCATTTGGGATCACTTTAATATGCTCATCAATTTGGTATTGGGAGTTTCGGGTATATGTTGTTTGAGAGAATTCTTTTGGGAAGATGAGATTCTGGGGGGAAGGGATTAGTACTCAAGGGTTTGGAGGGGAGTGAGCCTGACACAAATAAAGGGGTTAATATTATAATGCTGTTTCTGGGCAGTGTAACAAGGTTAATGTTAATATCTCATATCTGAATTTAAATCCTCTGATAAATAGCTAAAATGTCTGTTTACCGTTTCTGTACATGGAATATTAAAGGGGCACAATCACCAGCCAAAAGAATGAAGGTCCTGTTACATCTCCGTAATGAATGCGATACCAACACAGATCTCCTGTGGGTGCAGAGCTGTGTGGGGTTGGGGGATATGTGTCTTTTGTATGTACCCCTCCCGTGTTTGTGAATAGGGCTCAATATGAACAGTATGTGAGGTTGTACTGCCCCTTTAGATGCTTCAAAGTCTTTGTTGGCCCACAACTAAATTTTACTAGTCCGTAGTATACAGGCTGACATGGTTTTTCTACAGGAAACACACTTATTGCCCACCCAGGTGCACTACCTTCATAGACTCTGGGTGGGCCAGGTGTTTGGCTCAGGTTTCAACTCCTGCAAAAGAGGAATTGCCATACAAATTTTCTGTAGAGTCCCATTCCACTTACTGCAACAAACATCTAATTCAGAAGGCTGTTATATTATTGAAAGGGTGATTTTAGGTCACTCGGAGGTAGTTCTTGGTTCTATCTATGGACCCAACTCAGATAATCCTGAATTTTTTACAGGATTAGCATCTACACTTGGCCCCTGGTCTACAGTTCCAATTATTCTAGGAGGGGATTGGAACCAGGTCCTATCAAATAGCCTTGGTAGATCAGGTCATACTAGATCATCCTTATCCCCAAATCAAAAAGCCTTACATGAATTAATACATTTAGTAGGTTTGGCTGATACCTGGAGAATCACTTACCCAGATAGGAAAGAGTATTCATTCCATTCCCTTGTTCATAAAACATACTCCCGTATTTCTTACTGAGTGTTGATCACCTTCCTGGAATTTCATCAGTCCTTTACTCCTCAAAAATCTTTTCTGACCACTTCATGGCTCAGTTACATTTAAACATTACACCCAATATTCAACATGATAGACTCTGGAGGATTAATAATCAAATTTTAAAATTAGAAGATCTTATACATCACTTACAATCCTTCATATCAAATTTTATGATAGATAACACCCTAACTATGCCAAAAACTGATGTTTTATGGTGCTCATTAAAATGTGCTTTAAGAGGAGAGTTGATACACCTAATCACGAAATACAAAAATCAGAGGGAACATGCCCTCTGTATTTATTTATTTGCTTTTGTTAACCAGGTTAGCACACTAGACAGCATGTGCTTATTTTCAGGTGCGACCCGGGAGGATTACAGAGTACATAGGAGACACAATACAGGGACAGGGTACAATTGGGCCCACATGCAAGTGGGTGGAACAGTAGTAAGGTACCCTGTCATTACATAGTAGGGTAAGGTGTATAACAAGCAACATATAAATTGACAGTAGTGAGGTGGGTAAGCACCAGGAAAACATAGCAACGTAAGGTATACAGCAAACAAGATAAGATCGGGTAACCAGGGTAACAGTTAGGTAAGGTATGCAGCGGACAAGTTATAAATCGGTAGTAGGGAGGAGGGTGAGTGCCAGAAAACACCCATGACAGGGAGTACAACACAATACATGATCTTTCGTGGGTGCCTATCTTTTAGAGAGAAATGCTACCCTCCATGAGCTGCTAGAGGTGGGAAGTGCTGGCCAGGGTCACCCCCCCATGCCCCAGAAAGGCTTTGCCTTACTTGACCAGATTACCAAATTTGAGGCAAGCTTCTTGGTCTTATCTCCTGAAGAGGAATGGGAGAAAGCTGAGTCACTTTGGGCCCAATATGACCAATTACTGGCTGAAAAGGCTGAATTCCAGATGCTTAGATCTAGGATAACCTATTTTGACCAAGGTGAAAGAGCGGGGAAACTTTTAGCTCTCAGATTAAGATCTCAGGGATCTGACAGGATTATCACTTCCCTTCAACTACTTATAGGTAGCCTCCTTACGTCACCCAAGGATATCTGTGAAGTTTTCAATAATTACTACTAAAACCTATATACTCCAACTAAATCCTCTTTTTCCCAACAAATGCTTGATTCTTTTATTAATATTACTTTACCAACGCTGTCTGACCTACAGTCCTCTAGTTTGAAAGTCTCTATTACAGTAGAAGAAATAATTGAGGCCATTGATTCATTATCACTGGACAAATCCCCAGGTCCAGATGTATTCTCCTCTAGTTTTTACAAAGCCCTTAAAAGTGCTTTGACGCCTATCCTTCTTAAGCATTTCAATATTTTTACCACAATGGTATCTCTGATTCTTCCATAACCCAAGCCACAATAGTGGTCCTCCCAAAACCTGGCAATGACCCTTTACTTTTACATAATTACAGACCTATTTCACTTATTAATATGGACTTAAAAATTCTGGCTAAGATCTTAGCTTCAAGGCTAAGCTGGGTTTGGGATTTCTTAGTTACTGCAGAGCAAATAGGATTTATTAGGGGCCGTTACTCATCTGATCAAGTTAGGAAGCTCACTAACCTCTTTTCTATGTCCAAGGATTCTCTTATTCCTGCTGCTTTAGTCTCCTTGCACACAGAAAAAGGATTCAATATAGTGTCCTGGGAATATTATTTTCCTTACTCCCCAAATACGGTTTCCCCCAGGAATTTTCAAGATGGATTAAAATACTCTATTCCTGTCCCTCAGCATACATCCAATGTAATGGTGTGCGTTCCACACCTTTCACCTTAGGACTGGGCACTCGCCATGGATGCCCTCTCTCACCCTACTTGTTTAACCCTATTTTTAGAACCTCTTTTAAGGAAAATAAATTCTTCTTCATTAGTTTCGGGCATTACGGTAAGGAATTCAGAATATAAACTATCCGTGTATGTGGATGATATTCTATTGCACATCTTGTCCTCCTCACAATCTCTCCCCACTGCATTTACAGTAATCTCTCAGTTTAGTAGTTTCTCTAACTGCAGACTGAATCTTGATAAAACAGAAGTCGTCCCTCTCAGCCAATGTTTTCAGAGACTAGAAATAGCTAATATGGGTCTTCATTGGGGATCAGACAAGCTTAAGTACCTGGGCATTTTTCTACACTCCTCTCCCAAGACAATGAAAAAACTCAACCTCGACTTTATCATAAATAATACAAATGATGATATCAAACACTGGCTCCCTGCTTCCCATCTCTCTGTGGGGTTGTATGAGTTTAATAAAAATGAACATATTATCCCGCATACTATACCCTCTACAGATGTATAACTGGGCCCTGCCAAGCAGCTGATTTATTCAAATTCACAAAACCATTAATTTCTTTTTTGTGGCCTGGGAAAAAATCAAGAAGGACCTATTGTAAGCTTGCCCATCAGAAAATTGATTGGTGGTCTACAAGCTCCTAACATTTATCTATATTATTTGGCTATTCATCTGACTTGAATGAGACATTGGATACTTCCTTTAGATTACCCTTCTGACTCCCTCTACTTCCCCCTCTGACTGGAAATTGAAAGGACTCTATGTCTTGCACAAGGTGTAGATCCAAAGGCCCTTCCCTTTTTAATTAACAAGAACCTCCCTAAGAAATTGAAAGGCTCCCCATTAGATTCCCTTTTGTTCATGCAACACCAATTCAACACCTTCCTTAAGACTACAGGGTACAGAGATGTAACACAACCTCTCTTCAATAACCCTAATTTCCTATTTTCAGGTGCACCTTTCAAGTCTAACCTTTTTTGGCCCGATGTAGGAGTTGAGAGAGTGGAAGAATTAGTTATAAGTCATACACTGATGTGATTTCAGGAGGCCTTTACTCTCTACCACTGGAATTCCACCCACATATTCAAATATTTGCAGATCTCTCACATGCTGCTGCAATACTTTGGCACTGGATTATGGACTAAGACCTTATCAGCAGTCTTGACCCCTATGTTAACTCACTTCCATCAACTCACTCAATTTAATATGCTTACAGATTTTTACAAACTATAGGTGCTGAGTTAGAAGGACAAAGGAATTACTGGTGGGGTTATTCCTTACCAGTTCCTACATCCCCCAGGTGCTGGTCAAGAATCTGGAAGCATTTATATAGATGCATTAAATGGGATAGATATAGACTCATGCAGTTTCAGATTAATTTTAACTTGTACTTTACCCTGGCTACATTACATCGGATGGGGTCTTTATCATCAAATCTCTGTGCTGAATGTTCACAGTTTCTGGGAAATTTGTTGCACATGTTATGGACCTGTGACAAGGTTTCTCCATTCTGGAATGGTATTAGATCTAATTTGGATCCACTATTATCCCCTTTCAGATAAGTTTATCCCTGAGATCTGCATTTTAGTGGACTATGCAAACCTCCAAGGCCATTCTCAACAAGCCCATATGGCATTAATCTCAGCTTGTGCCAAAAAAGTTCTGCTTAGACACTGGGTGGATGCACTTACCCCTTCTCATACTGAATGGTACACGGAAATTATGTTTGCCATACAATCTGAATGAGTTATTACTGGGCTTACTCACAGAATGGAAAAATATAAAAAAAATCTGGGATCCTTTTTACAATTTGTTGTTAATCCAGTCTAATCCAGTAACCTCAAGATAACTGCCTCTTTCTAACTTTAACTTATCCTTCACCTTTTTATAAGGTATGCCAAAGAACATACCCAGAAATTATACATGGTTTTAACCTTGTGGAAGGGGGGTTTGGTGGGAAGTGAGGGTTGGAAGGGGGGTGGGCTAGGAAGCTGGGGGGTTGGGGGAAGGGGGATACAGGCACCGATCCACAAATATGTTTGACAATTGCTGTATATTTAAGTTTCCAGTAAGTGTGTTTTATATACACATACACAGCACCGTATGACCTGGTTGTTTTATGATGCCTGTATATTAGATAAGGAAACTTAATAAAGTATAGTTAATGTAAAAAAAATAATAGGGAAGATACTGTTAAAGATAACATAACTATATAATAAATTTAAATAGTAAAGCAAAAATATGCCAGGTAGGAAGTGCAGGAAATTGAAAAAGAAGAGATTGGAGCTAAATGCATGAGTCAGGGGCAGTTGCATTGGAGTTTGTCTAAAAAGTAGGATTTCAATTGTTTTTTGAAAGATGTAAGTCTGTTGCACAGGACCAAGGGTGGGGGAAGGTTGTTAAAAAGTTTGGCACCTTTGTAGGAGAAGGAATGTTGCCCCTGGGTTATATGACAGTGAGGAATCATGAAGGTGTGGATACTGTAGTGCCAGGTGGCCCTGGTTTGTACAGATGTATTTAAGAGGGAGGAGATGTTGCTAGGCATGGAGCCCAGTTGGATTTAAAAGTTAAAAAGTGAGACTTTTGCTGTCAAATCTATCCTCCAGAGGGAGTCAGTTTGCAGCCTTGTACAGATAACAGTGGTGTGCCCTAAGGGGGGAGGATTGGGAAGAATCGGATACATGGTCTTTCATCTAACTAGAATTTTCTGCGAGATGGAGAGTGGGTATATGAGGGAGCCATAGTCTAAAACAGGGAACAGGAAACTGTTAGCAAGCAAGGCCCTAGTCTGTGGTATGAGGGAATGCTTTAGTTGATGTAGGATGCCAATTCTTTGGTGAATTATTTTTTAAGTAATTGACAAATGTTTAGCTTGTAGTTCAGGTGAGAGTCCAAGTAATTCCCCAGATATTTGAAGGTGGTGACTCTCTCTATTGGGTTGTCATAGTTGTCTATAAGAGTAAAATTGAAATTTAGAGACCTTCTAGAGCCTGAGAATACCATGACCTTAGTTTTTTTAGAGTTGTAGACCAGGCCGCAGGAGGAGAACCAGGAGTGTTACTGAAATCATGTTGCAGTTTGTTCTGAAGGGAGAGGGGGTTCTTATCCTTGCAAAAGATGGCTGCATCATCTGCATAGAGGATGAGCTCTGTGGATGAACAGATATTGGGAAGGGGGTTGACTACAAGAAAGAATAGGAGAGGTCTGAGGATGGAACCCTGGGGAGCTCCATATTTGATGTGATGAATTTCAGAGTATTGGCATGCTATTATAGTCCTGTGCATCCAATTGCTGAGGTAATTTTCAAACCATTTTATCACTTTGGCAGAGAAATTTAGGCCAGATAAGGTGTGGAGGAGAATTTTCTGATTGAAAAGGGTGAAGGCTTTTGTTAGGTCTAGAAACATTGAGCTGGTGTAGAAACTTTCATCACTGGCCCTTTCAATGAAATTAGTAAACCTTACTAGGGCGGTCTCGGTATTGTGACCAGCTCAGAACCCAAGCTGAGAGTCTCTGAGAAGTTTGTGTGTATATAGGAATTTCATGGTTTGATCAAGGATGTTTTTTCAATAATTTCGATAGGGGCATGAGGAGGGAGATGGGCCTGTAGTTACAAATGTTTTTGGAGCCAAATTTGTGGAGTGGTTTTATAATGGTGCATTTTCACTTACTGGGGAATACCCCAGTGCAGAGTGAGTGGTTGAGAATGTTGGTTAGGGGGAAGGTGATAGGTACACAGATGAGCTTCAAGATGCAGTAGTCAACGTAGTCAGGGTCCAGACTGGGCTTCGGTTCATTCTTTTTCAGCTAAGTGATTAAATTAGCAGGGGATATTTGAAGTAGAGTTTGGGGGGACGGGGAAGGGTTGTTTGTTCAGGGAGGGGGAGTCAGGGGTTGCAGTAGGTAGGTTAATGTCAATAAGCTGCATATTATTTGTTTTTTATATGCTGAGGTCACCGAAGTAAATGTTGAAGAGATTGGCAATTTTGCTTGGTTCACTTATTAGGCTTCCATCATTATTGAGGGATATTTGTTCAGCAGCGTGCCCTCTGCCTTGTAGGTTGTTGAGTGTTATCCTGGTGTATTTAGAGTTGCTTATAGCACCCAGTTGTTTGTCCCTGAGGATGTTTGTTTTTGCAGCTCTGACCTTGGATTTGCACTTATTTCGCAGGGCTTTGTATTCCTGAGGAAGGTAGGAAAAGTTTAGATTTTCTATATTTAGTACATGCTTTGTCTCTTTTCTGCATGAGCTTTAGTAGGCCAGAAGTGATCCAATTATTAGTGTGGCCTTTCATGCCAAGTTTTTTGAATGGGGGTAAGGAGTCAGAGACTGATAGAAAGGTCTTGCTAAAGGATTCAAGGGCAATGTCTACATCTAGAATGTGATTGGTGAAGGACCAGTCTGTGGCCAGGATGGCTTTAGAGAAGTCATTGAGGTTACATTTTTTAAGTTGTCTATAAAGGATATACCCGGGGTCCTTCTTTTGGCCTTTGGCAAACCAATTATAGAAAATAGTGCAGTGACCACTAATAGAGTCAGGAAGAACCCCAGCATCAACCACTCTGGCAGGGTTAGTGACTGTTCCAATCAAGAGTGCATTCATAGCCAGTTTTGTAGTTTGTATGGGTGGTAACCCTGATGACCTGTTGCATTCCAAGCCCAGCCAGGGCTTCTTTGGCAACATTGGATTGACTGGACTGCCAGTTCATGCTGAAGTCACCAAGTAATATCCACTCACGACAGCAAGGGAGGACATTTTTTAGGTCAAGGAGTGCTTCCAGTTCTGTGTTAGGGGTGCATGGGAAAAGGTATGCCACAGTTAGAGTGATCATTTTAGACTGCCCTAGGATGAGGTTAATGGAGAGTGACTCATGGGTAGGGGTGTCAAGCTGGGAGTCAGGTTCGGAGAATGTGTGGTGTTATGAGATTTAGAATAGGCAGCTACCCTCCCTTCCATTTGCCAGTTGTGTCCTGTCTAATTACAGAGTAGCCTTCAAAGAACATTTTACAGGTGGGAATTTTGTCAGTGAGCCCGGTTTCAGTAAGGTCTATGACATTGAATTTGTTAGTAGTGAGCCAGGAACCAAAGCAGGATATTTTGGCTAGTAGGCTCTGGATGTTCAGATGGGTGATTTTGATCTAGTGTGTGTGTCCTTTGAGGGATGTGTAAGGGAATTAATGTTTATGGGACGGGACATGGGTTGGGGTAAACAGAACTAGAGAGGAGTAGGAGGAGTAAGAGAAGTTGCTGGTGCCTCCTAGTGATGTGAAGTGATTTTTCAGTGTTGAGCGGGAGAGTACTGGAGGTAAATTGCCTCCTGGCACTGCCTACAAGGGAGTAGCAGCCATGAAGGAAGCTATAAAAGTTTACAAAATTATGATGGGGTAAACTGGGTCTCGTGCCAAAACTACCTAGGTTAGAGACCCTGCCAGGGGATGGGGGGTAGATCCAAAGGGTGCATAGTGTGCCAAGGAGGGACCTTTTCAACACAGAGAAGAAATTATCTGTTAAGATGAGATTATTACTGTGTGGAGTGGTTAGTGTCATGTCAGTAGGTGCTCTCTCAGCAACTCTTAGAGAGATGGCTGTAATGAATAGTGTTAGCAAGGCCATGTCGGGGGGACAGCCTAAGGATAGGAGTTTAGAAGGTGGAAAGTGTGCACTAGTGGGTAAGTACTCTGGGTGGGAGGTTGGGGGAGGCACAGAATGGTGTCAAGAAGTGAGCGAGGCTTAGATTATTACAGTATTACAATGGCAACTCCTATTGGTGGATCTTTATAAGAAGCAAATGTGAAGGACTTAGATTGTTGCAGAAGTACAGTGGTGATACCTTTTGGTGGATTAGTATAAGGAGCAGATGGGAAGGCTGAAATTATAATTGCAGGATTGCAATGGCAACACATATATGTGGATCTATATAAGAAGCAAATGGGAAAGCAGAGAGATATGCAAATAACCCCTTCATTTGTAGGAAACCACCATGAGGTAAATGCACTTGTAAATACCTATGAATCGAGGACTTCACCCAGGTCAGGAAGGTGGGGGGTTGGTGGGGCAAGTTGTTACATCAGCAGTGATGGGGGTAGCTTCAGCTGTACCTGGGTTCACTTGAAGATGGACTGACGGCTTCTACTGCAGGGAACCAGCTTGAGGTAGATAGACAGGGACAGCCTCTGCAGGGAGAAATAAGCAGAAAGATAAGTTGTACATGTGAAACTGAGTGGGGAGAGACACTGAGGGAGGGGAGGGGAGAGGAGGGCATGTCTTACAGAGATCAGAGGGGGAGTGGGAGGAGAAGAACAGAAAAGATAGGGAGCAAGAGCTACAGGAAAGTATAAGCAAAAAACTTAAGATTTAGGCATGTTTTGAAGGTCAAAATAGCAGCTGCTGGACTACAGACCTAGGTACAATACAAAGATATAGGCTACAGCAGTGGAAATAGAACAAAATACAAACTGCAAATGGAGGCTGAAACACTGGAAGCTAATGAAGGCTAAAACACTGGAAACAGAGCAGAACACAAACTGCAAATGGAGGCTGAAACAATGAAATAGAGCAGTAAACGAAAGCAAAAAACAGCAAGAGGAGTTTACAGCATAATTTCCCCAAAGTAGTATTTACTGTACAGATAATTTTTTTTTTTATATTCTTTTGAATTTTGTTTTTTGCACCTACTGCAGTGCTTCTGGCGGGGGCATCCAGCCGCCATCCCCCACTGACCTGGAGGACAGCAGGCTCACTTGATACATGAGGGTCCAGCGAGGCTGACACCAGACCCCCTGATGCGATTCCATGTCAGGCCTCCAGGTCAGCAGAAGCGCGGCCATCAAGCTGCATGGTCGTGCCCAGCCCTTTTCCACCTTAATTTTTCACCCCGGGAGCTGCCAGTGCAATGACACACAGCACGTATGCAGGCATCTTTGCCAAACTCCTCCCAGTCTTGCATTGCATCTAGTGCTGCTTCTGGTCACCACCAGGGGCCACTCAAGCATGACATGATTCCTCTAGCCCACCCAAGAGGAGGGAGAACAGTCCCAGGATGCTCAATCCAACCTCTCCCATGGCAGCTCCAGCGGCCCGAGTCCAGTCCTGAACCCGGGTCGCCTGTGTGGTGCGAGGTGTGGTATCCAGCACCTCAACCCTCAGTGCCACAGGGCCGGTGCTACTGTACACATAACATTTTAATATTCATATGTTAACTAAAAGAACAATTTAGCCATGAGACAAGCTTACATTTTACCTGTACAATAGATCACAAAACAACCCCAGTGAGCATTACTGCACGCATGCAAAAAACACTGTAGGACTGTGTGAAAAATATTCTATATGCAATATTCTCTGAATTGTAATTATCTACATGTGATTTGTGCAAAATTGTTACCAAAATATTGTAAGATTCTGGCTTGAGTCATCATTATTTCTTGAAAAGCATCATGGACATTTTTTTTCACTTTTTTGTCCATTTGAACTTTTTGCTCCCAGATGTTTTTTTGCTTTCCCTCTACCTAACAAATCCTCAACAATTTGACAAAAAACGTTCTGTTTTGTTTTGCCTTGCTGCAATTTCATGATACTGTTTGTGGATTTTTTTTGAATGTAACAACTTCCCTTCCACTTTTGCAAGACTCTTTATTTTTGGCATTTCATGGAAATAAGCAAAATTGTTCAGATCTGCATATACATAGAAACATTGAATGTGACAGCAGATAAGGACCGCTTGGCCCACCTAGTCTGTCCATTTCCCTACCTAATAGATAAGCTGCAGATTCTAGTTAAACAACAGTCTACTTCCTCCTACCTCCCCCACTAGAATTGCTTTAAGTCTGTCCAATACATTCTTGAATTCTCTCAATGTTTTTGACTCCACTACCTCCTCAGAAAAGTTGATCCATGTTTCCACAACCTCTCCATGAAAAAATACTTCCTCACATTACCTCTGAGCCATCCCCCTCTAACTTCAAATTGTGCCCCCTTGTTCTTGCACATCTGTTTTTCTGAAAGATGTTACCCTTCTGGACTTTGTTGATTCCCTTGAGGTACTTGAAAGTTTCTATCATGTATTCCCCTCTCCCTCCTTTCCTCAAGAGTATACATATTAAGCTCCTTTAATCCATTTGTATGTCTTCTGGTGCAGACCCTCCACCATTTTAGTTGAAATCCTCTGGACAGCCTCCATCCTCTCTATGTCCTTGTTGAGACAGGGTCTCCAGAACTGCATGCAGTACTCCAAATGGGGTTTCACCAACTGTCTGTACAGAGGGATAACAACTTCTTGTTTTCTACTGGTGATGCCTATCCCTATGCCTCACAGTATCGTGCCAGTCCTCCTTACTGTCTTCTCATATTGCTTGCCCACCTTTAGGTCATCTGATTTGACTACCCCCAGTTCCCTTTCCATTTTTGTTGTTGTTTGTATTTCACCCCCTCCCCCATTGTGTACTCATCCCTGGGTTTTGTTTACCAGTTGCATTACTTTGCACTTCTTTGTGTTGAATCTAAGCTGCCATACATGTGACCATTTCTCCAACCTTGCCAAGTCCCTTCTCATCTTTTCCACCCCACCTTCTGTATGGACCCTGTCTGCAAAGAGACATACTTTTTTTTCTAGTTCCTCTGCAATGTCACTTATAAAGCCATTATAGAGGACCGGTCCCTGTACTGAACCCTGCAGTACCCCACTAGTAACCACTCTTTCTTCAGAGTGGACTCCGTTTACTATTACCCTCTACATCCGGTGGTCCAGCCAATTTTTTTTTACCCAGACTACCACCTTGGGACCCACTCCAAGGCTGGCTAACTTGTATATTAATCTTTTGTGTGGCACTGTGTCAAATTCCTTGCTAAAGTCTAGGTAGGCCATGTCAACAGCCCCTCCCTGGTCTACTACTTTGTTTACCCAGTCAAAGAAATCTATTAGATTTGCCTAACACGACCTTCCTGTGAATCCATGCTACCTTGGGTCCTGTGCCCCACTGGCCTCTAGAAGCTCAACAATTCTTTCCTTCAGAAGTGATTCCATAATTTTCCCTACCACTGAGGTAAAACTAACAGGTCTGTAGTTTCCTGCCTCTGTCTTGCTCCCACTTTTGTGAAGGGAATCACATCCACCTTCCTCCAGTTCTCAGGTACCACACCATCCTCCCATGATTTGTTAAAAAGAGTAGTCAGTGGTGTCACTAGTTCAACCCTTAGTTCTTTTAGAATTCTTGGATGAATCCCGTTAGGCCCCATTGCTTTGTCCACCTTCAGTTATAAGAGTTCTTTCAGAACCCTTTCTTCTGTTAATGGACTGGTATCAATCCCCCTATCCAGAGTGCTTCTATTCTTTGGTTTAAGTACCTCCCCTTCCTCTTCTTTTGTGAATAATGAGCAGAAGTATTCACTCAGTATCCCTGCTTTTTCACTGTCACCCTTTGCCCACCCTCTCTTCCCTTTATTAAGCCTCACTATTCCTCCCTTGTCTTTCTTCGCTTACTAATGTACCTATAAAAAGTTGTATACCACTTCTTAACTGAGTTGGCTATCTTTTCCTCAGTCTGGGCCTTTGCTATTCTGACTGCCTTCCCCGCTTCCTTCTGCTTTAAATGGTACAGTTCTCTGTCCTGCTCCTTCTGTGTTTCCTTATACTTCCTGAATGCTACCCCTTAATATTCCTGCCACTTCTTTTGAGAACCTTAGTGTTTTTTTTCCTTCATTTTCTTTTGTTGATTTGCTTCACACAAGAGCTTGTTGCCTCTGTGGTGGCTGTTTTGATTTTTTCCCATTGTTTCTCCACCCCTCCTTCTTGCCCATTTGCCGGTACTTTTCTGAGGCACTCTTCCATTTTCCCAAAGTCAGCCCTCCTAATGTCCAATACTCTTGCTTTTGTATGGCTTGATTCTGTGGCTGTGTTTGTTGTGAACCAAGTTGTTTGGTGGTTGCTTATTCCCAGATGGCTACCCTCTTCTAAATCTGAAATCCTTTCTCCATCCCCATTTGACAGTACCAGGTCTAAGATTGTTCTCTCCCAAGTAGGTTCCACCACTAGCTGTCTGAGACATGCTCCCTGTAGGGCATCAAAAATAACCCTGCTCTTGAATGTGGTTGCAGCAAAGGTGCTCTAGTTAACATCTGGCATATTCAGGTCCTGCATCAACAATACCTCTTCTTTTTCTGCCATTCTAAGGATGCCCTCTATAATTTCCTTGTCCATTGCCTCCCCCTGAGATGGGAGTCTGTATACAACCCTCGTGTGGATTGTGGTGAAATTTTCTGTCTCCAGGGTGACCCACGGTGCCTCCTATATTCTCCATTTACCCTTTAGTTCCATTGCTTTCATCCCTTCACTTACATAGAGAGCTACTCCTCCTCTTTTACCCTCCCTGTCCCTCCAGTAGTTTGTGTACCCTGGTATGATCACATCCCAGTTATGATTCTCTGTGTACAATGTTTATTTGACTGCTACGATATCCAGGTGTCCCTTTTCCATCAAGGCCACTAGTTCAGGAAGCTTGTTACACAGACTACAAGGCACTGGTGCTCATCACCCAACATTTTTTGATGGCCTTACCCCTTTTAGCCACATTCCTGTCCTTACTGCCTTTACCTTTTTCTGTATTTACTCCTGTGCTGCTCCCTATTGACTTCTCTACCTTGGTGTTAATCTTGCTAACTACCATGTTTTGTGAGGGAGGCTTGGATTTCGCAGCTCCTTTTTAGTACCTCCTCCTTTGGCTAGTTTAAATTCTTGCCAATGAAGCATTTAAACCTATTACCTAGGATCCTGGTTCCCCTCCCAGACAGATGCAGACCATCATACCAGTATAGGCCTGTATCCCTCCAGTTGGACCCCCAGTCCCCAATGAAGCCATATCCCTGCATTAACTGAAAATGAGGAGTTAGAACTTTCAAAAAAGTTACTATGACTTAAAATTAAGCATTATGTTGGGTGATATAAATTATATAATACCTAGAAAGCACTATACTACTGCTTGTAGCAAATTAACTGTCGGAAGAAATAACTACTCTTAAAACCTGAAAGCATTTTATTTTAATTTTATTAATTTTCTGCAACAGACTTGGAAAGTTCATGCTATGATAAGAGGGTTCAGTTTGTATATTTATGAGTAGACCACTGTGAGACTAGAAACTCTGATATGGAACAGAACAGTGCAGCCAAGACCCAGACAACATCTGCCTGCTTATATATGAGTTTTCAAACTTTTAAGTACCTGAAGGGAATCAACAAAGTCCAAGATGGTAGCATCTTTCAGAAAAATAGATGTGCAAGAATAAGGGGGCACAGTTTGAAGATGGGGGGACGGCTCAGATGTATGTGAGGAAGTATTTTTTCACGGAGAGTGTTGTGGATGCATGAAACAGCCTCCCTGAGGAGGTCGTGGAGTCATGAACAGTGGGGGAATTCAAGAATGCATGGGACAGACATAAGGCAGTCCTAGTGGGATGTAGGAGGAAGTAAGCTGTTAGTTAGCTAGGATCTGCAGCTTATCTGTTAGGTAGGAAAATGGGCAGACCAGGTGGGCCAAGCTGTCCTTATCTGCCGTCACATTCTATGTTTCTGTGTTTCTATGTAGCTTTTTCTGGTTACCCAACTAGAACATGGGTAGCCTGTAATAATGGTGACTAAAGAACAGCGACCACAATAATGGTGACAGCATTTTCGCGAACGTAAGAATGGCACCAGTAAATTTCAGCAAATACATTAAAGGTGACAATTGCTTCCCCCCGACACGAGGTGCTATGGCCTTGGAGTTGATTATACTAGTAAGGGGGGTGCGGGGGCAATGCCCCCTCAGAAAACAATTGTCACCTTTTATGCATGTGCTGAAATTTACCATTGCAGTTCTTACATTTGCCAAAATGCCATCGCTGTTGTTGTAGTTGCCGTGTTTTACATGCCATTTTCACATGGAACCAGAAAATGCATCTCTGAAAAACTGCAGAAAAGATAAATTATTGGCTTTTCATATTTTTTTAAAAATCACCTTGAAATGTGTTTTTTTGGTATGCCGACATCCTTTTTCGCAAATTGCGAAAAAAGAAATCACGAAAAGAGATCCTGTTTCACAATTTGCAAAAAACGATTTTTCTTTAACTGCAAATTGCAAAAAAGGAACTCAGTAAAAGGATTGTTTTTCGCAATTTGTTCACTCATTACTGTCCCCGTGGTCCTTCTCCATTTCCCTATGTCTGATCACTGTCTCCATATAAAAATATATATTTCCATGGTAGTCTAGTGGTCCCTCACCTCCCATCCCTTCCCCTCTCCCCCATATCCAGTTGCCATCCCTGTACAACAAAATATATTCCCCTGGTAGTCTAGTGGTTCCTACTCCCTCCCCTTATGTTTGATCATCATCTCTGTATAACAAAATATATTCCCCTGGTGGTCTAGTGGTCCCTCCCCCGATGTCCAATTAAGTCCCTGTATAAAAAAATATATTTCCCAAGTAGTCTAGTGGTCTCTACCCTCTCCCTAATTCCGATTGCCATCCCTGTATAACAAAATATATTTCCCTGGTAGTCTAGTGATCCCTTTCCCTTCCCACGATGTTTGATCACCATCCCTGTATAACCAAAAATATTTCCCTCATACTTTAATGGTTTCTCCCCCTTCCCCAATGTCCTATCACCATCCCTGTATAAAAAAATATATATTTCCTTGGTAGCCTAGTGGTCCCTCCCCTCTTCCCCATTCATCGATCCTCCACCCCAGGTAAAATGATATCTTATTCCCTAGTAGTCTAGTGATACCTCCCCCTCCCTGAAGATGACCCTTGTCCTGTTCATTCAATTTCTATTTCCCTGGTAGTCAGGTTGTTCCTCCCTGTCCCTAATCCCCATCCCATGAAAAGACAGTCAGATCCGTGGTGTTCTAGTGGACCCCTCACCCATTCAGGTAGTTACCCATCAGACCACTCCCATCTCATCCCAACTGCTAGCTGGTGACATGAACAGCCCTCCTTTCACCTCCATGGCGTGTCACCGACTGAGCTGTGGAGGTGACAGGAGGGCTGTGTTGGTCGCTGGCTGGCAGTCAGGAAGGGGGTAGTGGGCGACTATCTGAATAGGAGGGAGGGTGAGGACTAGGGAGTTTATGCTGCAATTTTTTTATCTTGTCTTTTTAGCAATATAATTCTTTTAAAGGAACTTATCAAAGGTTTGGTGGTCAGCTCTGTGATGCCTGACATTTCCTTTCACTCTACCACATTGCCATGTCTGGGCTCTATTTCAATTTTTAAGTAGCCGCCTGTTGGATTGTAATTTACCTTGTACAGTATGCCTAAGTACAGTGGGGCCAGCCACAATGAAATGTAGTAATTTACAGTAAATGACATGTCACAAAAAATTGCAGTAAAAAAGGGCTTAATTGCCATTAAATTACATCGTTTTCTGCAGCATACTGTAGCATTTTTGGGATATGCTGTAGCACTACTGTATTGCTTCCTAGCTGGCACTACTGTACCCCTGGCTGTAGAGGCATATGACCCATGGGGCCCTCTGTCTACAGAAGGGCAGGCTCCCTGGAGTCTGCATGTCTGGAATCACACATACTCATGAACACAGTAGAACATACACGCACAGGTGTACCTGCATAAGCACAGGCCCCTGAGGGTCTTGTGCCTATGCAGCTACAGTTACAAATCCAGAATGGTAGCACATGAGTGTTACTGCATTTGTGTCATCTGTAAACAGTTGTATGTTGTTTGTCTGACCTGATAAGGGCTGTCTATAGTTGCTTGTGTAGTGTTGCATTTTTGCTACTTTGGAGGGTGGGAAGTTAGGGTAGAAAATCCTAACATCACATTTCTGTACCTGTGTTCCACTAAGTTGAACTCTAACTGGTGCATTAATGCAGTTTTTTGCAAAGAATGTCCTTTCTTTTTGAGATAGTGGAATCATGTCTTTGAAAGAGACCTGTATGAACACATGCAAACGTGCAGGGCCATCTGGGTCCTGTGGCAAGGGAAGACTCTGTCAGCCTACTGAAGGCCCTGCACTTCCATGCATCGATGGATGTCCAGAATTCATGGGGCTACCTTGTAGACTGCAGAACTGCAGGGCCTTATGGGCTCTGTGTTTCCATGTAGCCAGAGATGCAGATGCACAGGGAAAAGACTTCATCTTTCATGCAATGCATAAGTCCCTCTGTTACCCATGGGTGAGAGGTTCAGGGCCCTAGATAGATAGAAGAATTGTTTTCACTCTGTGGTACCCGAGCCTGTGTGGGCAACCCTGCACATTTCCTTCCATTGCTTGGGGGCGGGGGGGTTCACATAACAGCTCAATTTTCCTACCCTTGTCCCATTCAGCAGGCTACTGAGCTTGCCTTCAATCACAGTTCACTGACACAGGATCACAAAGCACTTCCCACTGGGGTAATGTGTGGTACTACACACAGCATTTCTAAATAGTATATATATATATATATATATATATATATATATATATATATATATATATATATATATATATATATATTTTTTTTCTTTTAACATTGTCCCCAGATTTTCAAGAGAGTCATTTTATTACTTCCCTTATAAACATGACATATGGCATTTGTAGTATATTGGCAGAAACATCATTTTGCACCACAAGTCAGAAAACACTTCTTGTCCAGGATGAAACAAAATGACACCTGGCACATTTATGAGGTGGTGTGAAAAATGACTATTTTGAAGATTAGTGAAGTTATGAGTGAGCGTCAAAATATTTCAATGTTCACTCATAACTTGTTGACTTTAGCATATTTGTACACCAACTTTGTAACACAGCCTTCTTATGATTCCACTTCTTGAAACCGGCAGGTGAACATTTTCAAACCCACACTAAAACATCAATTCATGCCACAGGTGTGAAAACATATTTTGTTCAAGATATTACAAATGACAGCTATCACATTCATGAGGTGGTGTGAAAACTTGGGTATGTTTGAATTTCAAGGTCAAGGTCAAAATATTGAAAATTACCAAGGTTATGAATGAGGGTAGAAAAATGTCAACACACACGCTCATAATTTCTATGTTTTTTAATACTGCAAAATCACATTTCGGGCTGGATTTGGAAATTTCCACTGTTCTTGTTCATGAATTGGGATCTCAAAAAGTCATGTTGAAAATGTGGTGCAAAAATAATAAAAATGACAACGTTATAAGTAAAAGTTTAATCCTCGTTGAAATACATTAACCCAGACTTGCCTAATTTTCTCATTTCGCAGTTGCTGGTTCCAGCAGTGAGACATGTCTTTGATCAAAGAGTGGATCTAGAATGAGGGATCTGTTCACAAGAGTGAGGGTGTGTGGTGTTGTGGGTGCTGAGTGGAGGGTTCAGTGCTGAGTGGGGGTCAATGGGTCAGATCAGTGATGGATAATTTTTTTTTACAGATTTAAGTATTCAAAATAAAACAAACTCATGAAAGGATGATTTTCTTTTTTTTCAGGTGACTTAGCCAACACTGGAGATTGGGCACCCCGGTGTCAAGCTACTTTTTGGAGGCAATGGGGTTAAGCACCCCAGTGCCACCACATATATAGTATTATGGGAAGCACCAGGTGACCTGGAGGGGAGTCAACAGAACTGGTACCTAGGGTGGGCACCCCCAGTCCATTTATTATATGCAGTACTGATATATTAAATAAACACATGGAAGGGTCACTAGGGACCTGGAAGGGAGGGAGGGGGAGAAAGAAACATTTTTGGGGGTGGACATCCCAGTATGCTTAACAAATATTAGTTAGTAATTAGAAAGTCTGGTTGACTTGTGTTAATCTAGTCCCTGAGGATTAAGACACTTGTATATGCCATGTGTCATGGCTTAGAAACAGAAAATTACAGAAGGAAAAATGCCAGCTGCCCACATAGTCTGACCACCTTATCTAGCTGTTCTATGAAGGCCCTAGTGGTCATATGTCCTTCTTACCGCTACCCCCATTCTTTGTACTATGGCCATCTGCCTCACACCCCCTACCTTGACCTCCCATACCCTTAGTGACTAGGCCTACACCACGTCTTCAGGAAATCTAGTCCGCTTATCCACTACTCTTTCTGTAAAAAAGTTATTGTAGATGACACTTCTCGGGTTAGAGTAACAGATGGTATTGTGTCCTGAAATCATGTCTTAATATTTAAATATTTACTGCACTTTTTCCCTCATGCCAGCTGGCCCCCCGTGAGTCCTACTTGCACACCCAGGCCCTCACCCATCTTCTCCAGGACTTACTTCCATCTCCTACAGACACCGTGGCTTACCATCAGGGTGGGGCCATTGTAAGGGGCTCTACCCCAACTGGGACTCAGTCAATGCTTTTCAGAGAGGAGTACCTCAGTCAGTGGTGAAGTGGCTGCAGTGAGGGACAGATGTCCTTCTGCAGTGCCTGGCATTATTTTAATTTCTCTTGCCCAGCCCCCTGTGGGAAGCCTCAGCATACATGTATGCATGTCCATGCATTGCACATCAGGGCCCATTGGCATCCTCCCAGTCTTGCAGATCTGCTTGCACTGCCACCTGTGATCACCCAGGTAGCAGTAGCAGAATGGAGTCAGTCCATCCTCCCTTGTTGTGGTGGAGGTTGCCCTCTGGAATGCTCAGATTACCTCCCCATCGTCTGCCCTCTGATGACTTGGGCTCATTCCCATACTTTGGTCATTAGCATTACAAGTGGTCATGCAACTGAAGAGCTGGCGGGCTGGCTTTTAGTGCTTAAATATATTCAATAATCCTAAAACATATTTGATTCAGTACAACATATCTAATCATTTAATTTAGATTAGTAGGTTTTGCTAATAGAGGCAAACTAAGATGATGCATATAGCTGAGCATTTCATATGCAGCTACCATAATATGAGCATGTTTTGAGTCCTTTTTGTTTTAGTTCCTTCTATTTTGAAACATGTTTGCATTTCCAGGACATATAATGTCTTATATGAAAGGGGAGAAGTCAAAGAACTGCAACAACTCTCCCAATAAATATCAAACAGCTACTTTATTTCAATTTGCTATGTCTGAACACCTACTGGCTGTATATTTGCTTTACCAGCTTCACTGATGTTTCACAGATGCCGTACTTCATCAAGGCCAGTAGCCCTTACAAATACAATTGATTTTAAATTTTGACTGTTTCTCAAATTTGTCTATATAGATGCACTTTTATCTTGTACATAAGTCCTTAACATTTATTGGCTGGATATCTATTGGCTATATATTTAATATGAAATTCTTCCCCTAGATGTCATTTACTACACTGCTGAAATCCCCCTTCTTATGATGTAATTTTTTTTCCCAATTCTCCCATGGTCGGCCCTCCTTTGGAGGAGCACCTCAGCCCCATCATCCCAAAGTCTTCCAGGACTTACTTGCTGCCATCTTACCCCAGGGCTTGGCCCCCTTGGTGGGGTAGGCAGGGTCCCTCAAGCCACACTGCACAGTGGGTCTGGTTCTGGTGTCATGCCCAGCTGGTTGGGTGTGATGCCTACAGGTGCTCCTCATCATCTTGCCATCAGTGTTTTTCCTTTGATTTTTGCTTCAGAAGATGTAATGTGCAGTGATGTCATGCTGCATGTGACATTCTTCCACATGACATGCACTGATGTCTGCCACATTCCTTGATCATCCTAGCCCAGAACTGCCTACCTCCTGCTTATGCAACCTTCCTCTCTGGAGGACGAGAGCAGTGCTGTGAAAGCTCAGTCCTCATCCCCCATGGTTGACCCTCCGAAACCACAGATTCACTCCCGAACCCTGGCAGTTGGCATCTCAAGTGGTAGTGCTACCACTGCACTGGTGGGCAAGCCCATGTATTATATAATGCTTATGGAAAATCAAGCAATGAGACTGGTTAAATGTGATCCTCTTGTAGTGCAATATTTCAGCAAAAAAGCACATGTCAAAAATATAGTAAATTAAGTTTTTTTTTAAATGATAAAACTGTTAGGGTCACCATGGTCTTGTTTTTTGAAAATCTCCTGTGTTATGGTATAGTGCATTAGTTATAATAGTAACTCTTTCAATATAAACAGGCAAGGTGTGTTATTTTGGTTACAGTAGCAACATTAACAGTATATGCATATAAATGTTAGAGAGGGAGGGAGGGGCGAGATACAACAGTGCCAATGGAATGGCCTCTCAGTGGATGCATTTGGGGGGACTAGTGACTCAGTGAGGTTAGATACCCTGTGTTCCCTCTATATTTATATTATTTAGTCTGATATTAACCCCAGCACCTGGAGTGACTTAATTCTATTATTACATAAATGTGCACATAGTCTGTGGAAGCAAGGTAGAATTTCATAGTGCTGTTAGTTGGGTTCTGCATAGAACTGAGGTGTCAGTGATCCAGATACCAGAGATACAGTATGAAAATCTGCAATCTTGCTTACACAGAACATGCAGAGTTAAGGTCATTTTGACCTAACTCAGCTTTTCCAGACTTTTTGAGACTTGTCCATGACTCAAACATTTTGTGCCCAAAATGTTCATACTGAAGTCATGCCTATCCCCCATGATGATGTAGAAACAGGCATGATGTTTCTGTAGACTGCCCAAGGATCCCAGAATCATCTGTCACCCTGATATTGCCATCAAAACTAACAGCAGGAAACAAGAGGGATCCTCAGCAGCAAGAACTTTTTAGGGAATGGGGATACATTTAGGGATCCCATGTGGATTATTAAATTGTGAGTGTCCATACAGTCCTTGGAGCATATCACTTGACAAGCAGTCATGATGTAGATGTGGCACGCCTCCCACCCAAGGGAAAACAGAAAAGGTAGGGATCTTAGGTAGCATGGATAGACCTTGAGCCTTTTTCTGTCATCATGTTTTATATGTTTCTATGCCTTACTAGGCCTTGCCACTTATTTACAAAAGGGTCCCTCATGCACTGACACAACCTGGCTGTCCTGGAACCCCACAGGATAATGCAACTCAGTTGGACTTTAAATACAGCGCTATAAGCCTTAGTGTCCTCAGAACCAATTGGACTATATAGGTAGCTCTTCATAATTATAGTAAAACCCTTCCCTCCACCTGCATTTCAAACCAGAAGGTTAATGTTAATTATACAATCGCAAGAAAATTTCTAGTGCCCTAATTGGTCAATGTGTACCTGGGACAGTGATGTTATTGAACAATAACATCACTATGTGCACATCATGGCTGCCCTGATTCTTTTTTTTAGAAACAAATATATATTGCCACACTAAAAATCTGCTAAAACCTTTCTTAAATATTTTTTATTTTACATAACATTGAGCCATTGTATAATTGCAATAAGACAAGAAGTGCAAGATAGTGCACATGGGAAGCAAAAACCCAGGGGAAGCATACACAATGGGGGGTGAGATACTGACAACAGTAAAAATGGAAAGGGACCGGGGGGATAATTATATCAGATGACCTAAGGTGGGCAAGCAATGTGAGAAGGCAGTAAGGAAGGCATGGGGGATACTGGGATGCATAGGAAGAAGCATCAATAGTAGAAAACAGGAAGTTGTTATCTCTCTGTACAGACAGTTGGTAAGACCCCAACTGGAGTACTGTGTGCAGTTCTGGAGACCCCATCTCCGCAAAGACATAGGCAGAGTGGAGGCTGTCCAGAGGAGGGCAACCAAAATGGTGCAGGGTCTGCACCAGAAGACATATGAAGAAAGACTAAAGGAGCTTAATATGTATACCCTTGAAGAAAGAAGGGAGAGAGGGGACGTGATAGAAACTTTCAAGTGCCTCAAGGAATCAACAAAGTCCAAGAGGGTAGCATCTTTCAGAAAAAGAGATGTGCAAGAACAAGGGGCACTTTTTGAAGATAGAGGGGGGTCAGCTCAGATGTAATTTGAGGAAGTATTTTTTCACAGAGAGGGTTATGGATGCATAGAACAGCCTCGCTGAGGTGGTCATGGAGTCAAGAACAGTGGGACAATTCAATAATGCCTGGGACAGGCATAAGGCAGTCCTAGTGGGGGGTAGGAGGAAGTAAGCTGTTGGTTAACTAGGAACTGCAGCTTATCTATTAGGTAGGAAAATGGGCAGACTAGGTGGACCAAGCTGTCATTATCTGCTGTCAAATTCTGTTTCTATGTTTCTATAAGGCACTCCAAGGTGTGTGTTATCGCCTCGTGCTTCAACCCACCCCAGGAGTGACATTATTACCTGATAACACACACCTTATCGTGCCTTATTGCTTAAATATTTTTAAAACTAAATAAACAGTGTATTTTCTACCCGGTAAGAAATCCTTCCACATTATCAGATGCCACCAAACCAGTTTGCTGACTTTACACTTTTATACATTTCCCAGAATGTGCTGTAACAAAAAAAAACATATCCAAAATACCAACAAATATATAACTCCAGTACTGACTGCTAATGCCCAAAGTCAATTTTTTTTAAACTAAATATCAACTGCAAATGTTTTGAAACATTTCTCTTCATTTTTTTTTATTTACTAGCTGCCTATGGAATAAAAATATGACACTGGTCACAAAATAGTTTCTTTTCTGTTACTGTAAACTCTGTACTCATTTTAATATTTTAAAAGTGAGTCCAATCCTAGAAAATGGGTTTATGCTTTTTCAGGAATCAGGTCCATTTTGAGTTAGTTCATGACATCACAGAATGACGTCTCATGTGACTGCTCTAACTTATCTCATGAAGTCTCAGTACCTACTGCATGAGAAAGCATCATATGGGACTTCCTGGTTAGAGACAGGCTGAACTTTAGACAGAGCTATCAGACACAGGTAACATACAAATGAAACATAACCAAACTAATACAAAAAAAGAAATGTGAACCAGGGTCATAATAATAGTGCTACTGATTACACCAGCTGTTCTGCACTGCTAAAGTGCAAGTATAAGCAACTGTTCCAATGTCTTTTTGGGCTCACAGCTGATCCAGCTAGAAGTACAACAGAATCCCCCTTCTTTAGTGAAACAAATACAATGGCACTTACATACCATATACTGCATAAGAACTGGTGAAAGATTGTTTAACTAATGCAAAGACAGACACAGCATCAATCTATTTCCTGATCAGTGACATACTGAATATATGATAGCACTGTCATACACTGTTCTCCTAATAGAAAAATTGCCACAATAATTAGAACCCCTCTCAAAAATAAATGAGAAATGGGGTCATAAAATAAACTGTGCTACTTATTGCAACAGCAATTCAGCATTTTCTTAGTGGCAGTAGTATTCAGCTGTTTTGACATCTTCTTGGCTGCACAACATATGTGATCTAGCCAGACGTTCATTGTCAACTCTCTTGGCATTACTATTATTATTCTTACTTTGCATTAAATTTCAAAATTCAGTGATCTTAGTTAAACACAAAAGGTGGCATTTACATAACATACGTGTCATCAGAAATGGAGAAAGATCATTTAGTTACTGCAGAGAGAGAGAGAGAGAGTGAGAGAGATAGAGAATCATTGTATTTTCTGATCTTAGGCAGGTTGATTATGTGATAGCACTAGCATACACTATCTGGTCCCTCACAGGAGAAACATTGCCAGAATCATTCTAACACAAAAAAATAATAAATTAGTCCAGGGTTCAAAAAACTAAGTGCTAATGATTGCAGCAGCCATTCGACATTTCCTTAGTGGCAATTACAATTGGCTGTTCTGACTTCCTGGATACACAGCACAGCTGACCTGGCTAGAAGTACATTATCAGCCTTACTGGTTACTGCTATATTATTTACTTTCCATTCTCCATTGAAATACAATGCTTTAATGAGTGTTTCAATGATTATATGAAGTGTGGGGGCGAAGGCAAGCTGCTGGGATTAGAGAGAGAGAGAGAAAGCAGACCCAAGCACCAGCACCAGCCTGCAATACATTGGCACTAATGTAATCAGTTATGGCTTACTTGATACAGTTATATGATAGAATAAAAAAACATTGGTACAGAAAGAGGCAGCAGTCTGCTCTTTCACTCATTCCAGACCAGTCTCAGTCTCCCAACCGCATGTCGCGCAATCTTAGACTTGCTCAATAGGCATTGGATTTTTTTATTGAATGCAAAGTAAGCAATATAGTAATGATGTATGCATAAACTTCAGTCTGGGTTCTCTGATGCTGGCTAGGCTTGAACATTGCCAGCAAGCTCTTGTAAGGTTACAAAGCCTATTGATTAACCTCCCAGAACTAATTTAAAGCATTTCTGAGTTTAAAAAGACCAACTTGTCCTAGCTATTAAACGCTGGGTTTTCTCAATAACATTAACTTTTTCCTAAAAATAAGCAGTTTAGTGGAAGTGGCCCAGAATTCAGCAGTTAATTTTGGGGTTCATACCCCACCCACACATGCATATATGCATGTGCTGCACATCCATTCAATAACAATCAAGACAATTGATGTATCTGAGTTGATGAACTGCATCATATTAGTCTAATTGCTCCCTAACCTATTAAAAAGTAAACATTTTTATCTTGAGGCACATGTAAATGCAGACATCATGAATGCTGATGCCTTTTTAGACCAGTGCATATCCACAGATGCTGTAATCCATAAGTTTTGGAACATTCCTTTATTGTACCTTAAAAGCATATACCATACAGTATGCTGCTTTGTGTTTGTACTCTGGACGTTGTATCCTACACCACAAAGTATTTGAACTAATTTATTTTTTTCAAAGGTTTTCACATAAATGTGTACTAGTTTCACTATCCTTACAGAACCAGTTTGTGACAGCTCATGGTAATCTCCAGCTGAAGCTCTACCTAGGTTCCTTAGATGCAACACAATTTACAAGATCAGCCCTGGATGAAGAATTGCACGCCATGTTGATTGCAAGTTTAGTACAACTGAGGGGCATACTACTGTGTGTAACAGGGATACTGAGCTGGTAAAAAAGTTGCACCTTTCTATAACAAAAAAAAAATGCTACTTGCATTCATTTCTGAGTGGACGACCTGCCTCCAGGATCAGCCAAATGAGAGCTCCCAGGCAAGATTATCTGCTCACTTTTCCACATCACTTCCCAGTTGCATGCAGCAGTCTTGTGTTCACCGATCCTTAACTTTAAAGCTAGAATAGTTTGCACATTATACAAAAGCCCCAAAGGTCGTGATGCTATAAACTACATGATCAGAGTCACATGTAAGGAAATGTTTAATCAAAAATCTCTCATTCTAACTTGTCAATTTTAATGGCATTTGAACAGTGAACACAATATCCACAGCTGAATACCCCCTGTGGTGTAACACCAATCCAAGTGATGGGGAGTGGGCAGATTGTATCCAGTGTTGTGTTTTAACTAACTTTTTATAATACTCTGTGTTATATGGAAAGCAACCCATGGTATCTCTCTTCAAACGTTTTCATTTCAATCTCAGTACTCTTTAATATATTCCAATGCTTATTATTGACTCGCTTGATGTAAACAAATTGATCACTGTAAGTAGTTACCATTGATAATTTCTCCCTCCTGCCCTTGCTTCCTGTATCTTTTAAAATATTTGTCCTACTGTATCTATTGTCTCCACTTTAAATTTTGTCTACAATAGTGTCTGATCATCATTACCTATGTTAACAAAACCTGTGCAGTAAATCTTGAAAATTCTGTTGATATTAAACATCTGTGCCACTGTTTCATTTGTACCTTAGGAAATGGTGGTATTTTGTATTTTTTATTAAATTATGTGGATAAAAACTATTAGCATGTAACAGAGCTATCAATATTTTTTTGTACACATCTGTGGTGTACTTCCCTTCCTCTTTCAATACTATTAAATCTAAATATGCTATGTGTTTCAAAATTGCTTTCCATTGTGAACAATGTGGTTTTCAAAACAATTATTCAAATATGTAAAAAATGCATCCACATCATCATGTGTGTCATGTCATCAATAAACTGTTCATATTATCTGCTGAATGAAAATAGGGGTTAGCACTATTGTTAAGAATATATCTGGTTTCAAAATGTATCATAAAGATGTTGACATGAGTGGGTGCCATATTGCTACCCATTGCTGTTCCTTGTTTCTGTAAATAAGTGTTTCCTTCAAATTTAAAATAACTGCTGTACTAAATAAACTCTATAAATCTTAAAATAAGTGAATTGGGAGTTTTCTGATCAGTCCTATGTTGTAAAATGTCAGATATAGCTCTTATGCCTTCTATGTGAAATTGAGGTGTATAAATTCTTCACATTACATAAACTCTTCACATCTATACTTAACAAACACTGATGTTCAGTTCCAGTCTTGTTAGTGTTAGATGTCTCCAAAATCAAAATTAAATGTCTTTAAACTTTCAAATAAGAAAAATAATTCTCGATTAGTGATTTACAATAAAAATTAACAAAAACTGATAAAGGTTCTGTGACCGAGCCCTGTCCAGAAATTATGGGCCTCCCTGGTGGTTTAAGAGTGTCCTTCTGAATCTTTGGGGGCACTTAAAAAAACAGGGATTTTGGGATTTTTAAGAACTAGTACTATTGCTGCACAACTTGGTATCCAGTTATGAATCTCTCCCTGCTCTACCATGTCATACATGGAGCATTGGCAATATCATTTATGAGATATTTGTTGTTCATTGTGAATCAGTTCCAGCTCAGGATAAAACTTAAGAACAGTTCAAGAGCTTGCAGGATTACCAGGCTGCAAAGCTTTGCAAAAAAAAAAAGCTTTGCAGCAGTATGCTTTGGCAGACAAATGGATCTCCCCTTGATTGAGGGCCAGACAGAACAGCACATCACCTGTTGCTAGAGGTGCTCCCATGAAAAGAGTCAGCATCAGTGGGTTTCTCAGAGGTGTACTGGTTACTGCTAAGGAAGTTTTGCCAAGAAGTTTCAGAGGTACAGACTTGCTCTGTGCCCATAGTGGATATGCAGGATCAGGCTCTCGGTAGCAGGGATACTCATTCCTCTGCAATAGTGACTGAACATGGACTCTCAGCTACTACTGAAGCAGGGATCACTCACTCACTGCATTGCAAGAAGTGTCAATGGACTTGAGTTGTGCAAGGCCACTATTCCCATGTAGAGAGGAGAACAGCTTGGATGACAAGGAGAAAGAGCCGAGGTTGGGGTTTGTGTTGTAGTGTTGGTGTGTGTTTTGTGTGTCACTGCTGGAGGAGCTGATTTAAAAATGATCACCTTGAGAGTCTCCATCCCTCCCCAGGAAAAGCTCCTTTCATTATCACACAACAATCACTGTTGGACAACTATGGCAGAGTTGCACCTGCACTTCCCCCCTCCCGCACTCACACACACACACACACACACATATCAACATAATTTGGCTTCATTTACATCCTGAGAGGAATTGGCATTGTCTGCACCAAATGCCGTTATTAAAAGATGCTTTAGGAAACTGCAAGGTAAATAGAGTGGTTTATCATCACCTTGGGCACAAATGTTTTGTAACAAACTTCAGCTTTACTAAGAATCATTTTTTTCAATACTTTTGAAATATTAGGATTAATGTGTCTGGCTGCAAAATAATAAGACTAAAACTCAAAAGGAATCTAAAACATAAGTGGAGACAGGTATGCGTCCGCTCCAGTAAAGGGGTTTAGTGCCGTTCAGCATTAGTGACACTGCATGCACTGAGAAGTGGTGGTGGTGGCACAAAGCATGGAGTCATTATTTGTTACTGCTTTATGATTTTGGTATAAAAAAATGCAAACAACTTTAATCTGTTTTTTTTTTTTTCATTTTGTAGATTCTGAATTCATTGATTAGTATAAAAGCAAGCAAAAACTGCTGAGATTACAGCACAGTTATATGGGCTCAACTTTTGTAGGAATTTGAATTACAATTCATTTTACATTTTGTAAAAGAAGATTACTGTACATCTAATTATTATCATTTTTTTATGTCATAACAGCTATGGAAGTAAAATCCCCTTGAAAAATCTCAATTATGTGAATGAAACTTTGGGGTACAGTCAATAAAAATTTATAAAACTGACATACAACAGTGAACTGAGAGCTCTTCTTGAAAAAGATCCAGCAACCCCTTCACCATACCTAATTCTTGAGATTTGTAAGCACTTTGGAGGAAGCTGAAGATTGCATAACAGAGCCATTTCCCACAGACTTTCCTTGTGGACTGTTTGATACTGTAACTAGCAAAAATCAAGAAAAACAAATACCATATTTCATCATTTTTATGCCACCCCTGATTTGTAGTCACCCCCATTTAGAAGCTGTGGCTGAAAATAAAAAAATGCAATAGAAGCCACAGCTTCAAAATGGTAAAACACGATAATGAATGCAAATATTATTGTTGATTCTTGACAGAAGTAAAACTACAGTATTTATTCCCTAAATAAGTATCAGAAGAGAACAACAACATGTGCAAAGCTGCCTATCACTGAAGCTTACCAATCATTCATCAGGGTCATACTTACGGTAGCCAGTGGGAAGAGAAAAGCTATTAGTTTTCTGTATATGCACTGCACGGGTTGAAACCAAGTCCAATTGCACTGTGAACTGACCTAATGGATAAAGGGAAAAAAGCAATATGTAGTATACAGTGTACTTCTGATTTTTTATTGCTACTAAATATATATATATATATATATATATATATTGAAGATAGTTTTACTTCAAAACTTTTAGGCCCAGATTTTCAGACTGTGCCAGTTTGTGGCACAAGCCTATGCGCCGCTCAAAATAGTTGCGCGGTGGTGTGGTCAGGGCGATATTCAACGGGAGTTGGGCGCTATGGCTCAACTGCTTTGAATATCAGCCTACCTCTCTCTACTCGTGCATGGCACAGTGGAACTGCACCAGTGCAAGGGGTCAGAGTGGAGCATTGAGATGCAGTGGCACAAGTTCCATTACACCATGCACAGCACCTGCGATATTCAAAGGGTGACATGCAAATGGGGCCATAATTTATGCAAGGTGCATGTGGGACCATATGCATCTGATTACGGCTCCATTTGCATGCCATTAGCATGCAGGTGTGCCGATCTCCAACAAATTGCACCTGGCCCCCTGTCAGGCAGCAGCCATCTGGGACCGACGCCCCCTGCAGCCCAATCGCGAGACATCCCGTAACGGATGTCTCCAATCCCTGGTGGTCCAGTGGACTGCAATTAGCCTGATCATGGGCATAACAGTGTTCCCTCACCAGTAGCCCAATCATGGGCATAACTGTATCCAACCCCCTGAGTAGCCCGATCGCGGGCATAACTTTATCCAACCCCCCTGAGTAGCCCAATCACGAGCATAACAGTACCCCACCCCGAGTAGCCTGATCATTGTCATAACAGTATTCTCCTCCCTGAGTAGCCCGATTGCAGGCATATGTGTAACACCCCCCCAGTAGCCCGATCACGAGCATAACTGTTACACCCCCCATTAGCCTGATCGCGGGCATCAGTCCCTCCCAAAGTCTAATATCCCTGGTAGTCCAGTGGACTGAATGGAGCCCGATCACAGGAAGCATTCCTCACCTCCAAGTCTGAAATCAGTGGTGCTCTAGTGGACCCCCACCCCACCCACCCACAGAGCCCCACCACCCCATCCCCTGTCAGCAGGAGGGTGGCAGCACCCACCTGCCTACTGCCCCACTGCCTGCCAACTGACAGCTTGGTATGGCTGCATGCCCATTGGTTCAGAGCATAAGCCAATGGGCATGCTGCCCATACCGTACTAATCAGTCCAGAAATGTGAATGAATTTTCAGTCACATATCTGGACTGACTAGTATGATATGGGCTGCATTCCCATTGGCTCATGGGGGGGAGTGGGGTGGTGGGGCTCCATGGACGGGTGGGATGGAGGGTCCACTAGATCACCAGGGATTTTGGACTTGGGGGGTGAGAAATGCCACCCACGATCAGGCATCATTCAGTTCACTGGATCACCAGGGATATTGGGCTTTGGGGGGGATACTGATGCCGGAGATTGGGCTAATGGAGAGGTAGAGTTATGCCCACAATCGGGCTACTTGGGGGGTTGTATAAGGTTATGCCCATGATCGGGCTACTCAGGGGAGCACTGTTATGCCGGCGATTGGGCTAATCATGGTCTACTGGACCACCAGGGATATTGGACTTGGGGGGGATACTGATGCCTGTGATTGGGGCATGGGGGCATCACCAGGTGCGGTGGGAACAAGACAAGGGCCACCCACAGGTGGCAGCTGCTGTGTTGCGCCCTGCAATGCGGCAGCTCACCTGTGGGTGGCCCTCGACTTGTTCATTTTTTTTAGGCTCAGCTTTGTGCAGGTGCAGGTAGGGGTTGTGCCTGCATAACTCTGCATGGCTCAGGCTGAATATTGGGCTGTGCAGCTTATGCATGGTCATGCCCCCCCACCTGTGCCTGCATACATTGCTGATGCACCCCGGTGCATCGGGATTTGTGCGGCACACTTTTCCCTTTTAAATATCACACTGGGGCGCATCAGTAGGTTGTGCATGATGTAATACTGTTGCGCCATGCGCAACCTTTTTGAATATCTGGACCTTAGTGTAAAACAGTACATTACCAGTTGGGAGAGGAGATATTTGATTGTAAAAATGAGTATGTTCCTTTAAATGACAGATTACTAGGTGTGGTTTATATAACCTGGCGAACTATTAAATGGGCACTGAAGCAATAAGGCTTGAGAGCCACTGGCCTAAATCCCTTAAAGGAACAGTACAGTCAGAATTTTCAAAAACATATGTTGAGCAGAGTTTTTTGATTTGTGTGTAGTTTTTGTGTGTCCTTCCCTTTGTCTACTATTAGGAGTTTTTTTTTTTTTTCAAATTAGCCTGCTAGATTTATAGTAGTTTTAGGGTCCCTTGGGATCTCCATCTCAGCATAGCAAATTGCTTTTCTTGTTCCCATAGTCCCTCCTGTTTCATTTGATAGTGATGTATCCTAGACCATGAATTCAGCAAGCAATAATTTGGAGTGAATTAACAACAGCAGAGCTATGATGTTAAGTAACTTTCCTTATCCAGGGAGCACTAATGGCTACAAATACACTTTAGCAAATACTTGAGGTATAATTGAGTGGGTTATTTTGTAAGAAAATAGCTGGAGTCCTTACTAATCATAGAATAGATGATCTGGGATGATTTGTGTGCTGTTCATGGCTGTGTGTAGTTTGATGAAATAAGCAAAACATTTAATCCTTCTGTCTAGACCTGACATACACATAGAAAACAAAAATATTGAATAAGAGCTATTTAGTGGAAACCAGAACATTAGGCTTCTATCTCTAGTACTTGCTGAATCAGTGGACTTGAATGTTTTACTGCCACATGGGACAGAAGGCACTATAGGAAAAAGAAGAGCAACACATCTTGCTGAGGTAGAGATCTCCTGGGGCAATAAAACTGCTATGTAGCTAGCAGGCTTATTTAGAAAAAAAATCTTAAAGGAGAAGTCCACCCAAAACTTGAAAAAAAATATGTTGTGCAGAGTGTTTTAATTTGTATGTGAAGTTCTAGTGTTTCCTTCCCTCTGACTGGTATTAGGAGTTTTTTTTCTAAATTAGCCTGCTAGTTTTAGGGTAGTTTTACAACCCCTGGAGATCTCCATATGAAACAGCTTAATTGTATTCCTTTGTCCTACAATGCACCTTGTTTCATGTGATGGTGATGTGGCAGAGACCAAAAATCCAGCAAAAAGGGTTGCTTTACAATCAGTTTACAAAAGAAGAGATGGCTATATTTTAAAATCTGTAGAATTCAGCTTGGTGACCACCCTCATCATAAAGGTCTTACTATCCTGAAAAACTTTGCTGCTGGTAATTTTTGTGCAGCTTGTAAAACTTCCAAGATATTTAGTTTGTTTGGCATGTGTGTGCTGAATGTTGGGTCTCTCTTACATCACTGTCACATGAGACAAGATGCACTGTAGGAATAAGAAATACAATTAAGCTGTCTTGGATCAAGATCCCAGGGGTTGTAAAACTAGCATAAATCTAGCAGGCTAATTTAGGAAAAACTCCTAATACCAGTCAGAGGGAGGGAAGAAAGCACTAGAACTTCACATACAAATTGAAACACTCTGCACAACATATATTTTTTTAAAGTTTTGGCAAACAAAGGGAAGAACACACCAGATCTACACACACACACACACACACACACACACACACACACACACACAGACACACAGACACACACACACACACAGGCGCACACACATCAAAACAGATCAAAACACTTGGCGCATCTGCTTTTTCACATTTTGGCTGCACTACTCCTTTAATGATCCATGCACTGGTGTGCCTTATTGTGGATATTCATTGGGACACCTGTAAATAAAAACTATAAAAACTTAAAATAAAACTATTAAAACAATGTTTTAACAGTTTTATTTTAAGAAAGGTATTCTTTCCCTCCCTTAAATATAGTCCTATTTGTGTTCACTGTGTAAAGAAGTCTCCCTCGCTAGATTCACTATCTAGTTGAGCAGACCTCCCTTCTTTCATTCTTCTCTCATACAATCCTCCCTCAAGAAATCACACCACCTTTATAGCCCAACATTTTTATAAATAATTCTCTGTTAGACTCTAACCCCCTACCCCTACCTTGCATACCGTCAGATTCTCAGGCACTAAAGTAAAATATTTTTCCAGCAACTACAGGATGTCAACTGTCAAGTTCATAAACTTGACACCAAGCTGCCAAAAACATATTGCACTGTTTTCCATCTTTTAAGAAATATGATTTATAGGTTGCACACAGGAATATTTGTCTCTGGTATCTATTGTTCATGGGCTTCCAAATTTACATTGTTTGTTTTCTGATGGCTGTGATTAGGGTTATGCAAAATTAAAATATTCCAGCAGCAAATTTTAGAGACTTGCTTATTCATTTTCAAACTTTTTTGCGACATTTTCAGAAAAGTCTGCACCATATCACAAATTAGTTAACTGTAAAGTTTTAAAATGAAAATTTATGTAAACTGAAGAATTTTGTTTCCCTCATCGAGACTCCAGATTTATTTTCAATGTACTGTATGTAAGTGGCTTGATACTGAAGTTTTCAGTTTTAGGGCTTGTTCTACATAAACCACAAACCTCTTCACACAAATGTGATTTAATCCCATGGTTAAGGGGAATTTTACACAGGAAAGATAATATTCCATAGCAAATTGTGGATTCTGACAAAAGTTGTACTTCATGAAATTCTGCAAAATTTGCTGTATTTTACAAAGATCCTATGAAAGTGGCACCAGCACATTTCCCCCAGCTCTGTTTGTAATCATGGCTATATTGCATCATGCATTGCTGGTGTATTGCTATCAGAAGAAGGAGTCTGTGACCGAAATTCCTAATGCAGCTCAGTGTTTGTTGTTATGAGGGAGTGGAATCAAAGCACAACTTCATGAACATCTCTCTGCATCCTCCCATTTAGTAAAATTTGTTTTCTTCTTCTCACCCTCCTCCACTGCAGCACTATTTTCTCTCTCTCCCCCCCACTCCTTCATCACTGCAACCAGATACCTGGAAGAGTAAAGGCAAGAAATGCCATATAGATCAACAGCTTGTTTTGTCTAACTAAAGTCTTCAGACACACTCTAGCCAGAAGATTAAACTAAGCAAAACAAGCCATTTATCCAGAAGGCATTTTTTTCATACACATATTTTTCCTACAATTGCCAATTTGGATTGTGCTCGCTTGCTAGTTTCCTGCCCTTGACCTGATTCTCTTCTTGTTGTTCACACACCATGATCCTACCTGCCTATAAAGTTAACCAGCTGAGCTAAGCAACATACAATAGCAATAAAATAAAAATAAACAAAGCAAATCCTGACTCACTAATGCTGCTCTGCTGCCCACAATTACTTTAGAGTTTGTCAACAGGAGAGGGGCTTGGACCATTCAGTTGTAGTCAGCTCTTCTTGGGGTGGGTCAGGTCTGGGATTCTGAGCAGAATGTATTCTGCTACTTAAAGATCAAAGGGGAAGATACAATTTCAAGTTTGTATTCAGCTCTGTTTTGTGTTTGTGTAATAAAATAAACTATAATTAAACCATTATTCAGTGTGTGTCTTTTTTTTTTTAGTATATTGACTCATTCTGGCATCTCATACTAACATCTAGGGAACGTTGTCCATAGCATGATAAATAACCAAGCACCCCATATTCTTTTCTCTTACCTGATACCTAACACCAAATGCTATACTTTAAGATCCTCAGGAGCTGAGCAATTGTTCATTCCCCAATCAAGAACTAAATATGGTGAACTGGCCTTCTCCTCTGTAGTTTCCAAACTCTAGAATAGTATACCCCAACCAGTACAGCAGAAATCATCAGCTGGCACTTTTAGTTCTCGGCTCTGAACCCTCCTGCTCCAAAGCTACCAATGCAACTGCCAGTAATCTCATACACCTCTTAATCATCGTTTCCTTCCTGGCCACTGACCTTACAACCTATTGAATTTCTCAGTATATGCACTTCTTCACCAGTAGCACTTCTTCATCACCTGCTATCTTTCATCAGTTATATCTTCTGTTGTTTAGCAACCAGAGACTGTTACTCACCCCTAGAACTTTTGTATTGCTGCTATTTGTATCCTATCCTCAATGCAACTGCACTATGCAATAGTAACTGCTTTAAAATATGTGTACAGTGCCATTTTATTGTATGCATCTACTACTGTTATTAATTGTACTCTATCCCCAAAGTCACCATATCTTACTTTAGAGTCTATATACACTGTGTAACATTTCACACATTGTATCCAATGATCTCCTACTCTAGCTCTGTAAATAATCACCTGGTTATGGCATGATGTTTTGTGAACACTGTATTCCTTTACTGTTTGTTGTTGCTACATAGTATGTGTAATTCTTTGTTTGTTCCTGGGTTTTGCCTGAAGATAGGCAAATGTATGCCCAGTGAATCCTACCTGGTCAACAAAAATAAATAACTAACATCTTGATAAATTAAAATTTCACTTTTTTTCACAATCTTGGCTATGAGTGGTCTGCTCTTGACCTCATTCAAGGACTGATGTCAGTGGGAGCTGCATGAGAGTAACCATAGAACAGCTGAGTATAACAGATGTCTTCAGATGCTCACTGTGCTTTTCCCAGCAACATTTTAACTTACACTGCTTTTCATGAGGCAGATATAGAAAAGTTCTCTGAATCATTAAAAAAAAAAAAATCATAGCAGACAGCGATCTGTCACTAGCACTGATCCTTGCTGATGCTGTCAGTTACTTACTGCATGGAACCTTTTTAAAAATTAACAGCATATATGGCAGTTATCAGTCAGCCCTAATCAGATCACTGATGACCTGACATCAGCATGACATTAGCCTGAATCCTGTACTGAGTAGCAGTACTGAGTTCAAAGTACATGAATGATTTGAGACATTTTGAGCTTCAATTAGCTCACATTAATTATGCAGCTCACAGGCACTGACAGTGGGAGTGGTCTTGATCAGGGTTCCTCACTCACAGTCAACTGGCACTGGTCTCCAAGAACTCAGCTTATTTTTTTTTTAAGAAAGTCAGATTCATGTTGTTTTATATCTTGCATACGAGGTGCTATCTGCTTATCTAATGCCTGCACCTGTTCAGTGTGAGTTAACTAAGAATCATAATGTCACAACTCATTAGTGTTCTTTGAACTCAGTACTCACATTGAATAGGTGCAGGCATCAGCTGAGTTGATAGCATCTCGCATATAAGATATAAAACAAAATGAACTGAATGTTCATTCACAAAATAAAAAAATAAACAGTGTTCTTGGAGACCAACACAAGCTGTAAATTAGAATCTGTGTGTGAGGTGAAACACAGTTGGGATCTCTCCCATTGTCAGCACCTGTGAGCTGCAGAATTAATGTGTGTTAACTGACTTATAGTTTCACAACTCATTCATGTTCTCTGAACTCAGTACTGCTAGTTTATGAGGTGGCAAGAGCTCCCTCCAATTACTCATAAATGCAGAGAATTGCAGTATCAGACCTGTAAAATCTAAGTCACAATATGCATCTAATCATAATACAACATGATGGCTCTCCAAGATTATGGCACCCTCTTTTTATGAATGAATCCATGTGCAGATAAGATTAACAAACAAATGCCAGCATTTCCAAACTTGTAAAACTGGGATCAAATTTCATACAGATTAAATGATAAAATAATGAAACAATGAGAAACCCAGTGCCAGAAAATAAAATAAAGTCTGTTTTACAAAGGAGGGTTGCCTGTATAAGAGACAGACCCATTTGTCGCTGGTCACCTGATCACAGGGACATGGCGCTCCATTTTCAGACAGAAGGGGAGGAGAAAAAGGAGGGGTGGGGAGGGGGATGGGAGCAAGAGAAGGGCAAGAAAGGAAAATTAGGAAGAAAGGGACGGAGCTTAAATTTGATAGACCTGTCAAGGGGGGAGAAATCAGGAAAGAAATGAAGTAGAGACTGGCCGGAGAGAGGCTGAGGGGGGGAGTTAAAAGGGGCTGCACAGGGAGTCCCTCTCTCAGTTTATGCTAGCTAGTAAATTTGCTCCACCCACCAACACAAACACTTGTTTTTACAAAAAAAATGGAGTTTGATGAGGCAGAGGGAAACAGCAAAGGCTAACCTCTATACTGTTGAAGGTGGACAGCAGTCAGAGGTGGGCAAGGAAACAAAAGTGGTAGTTTACAGAGTACTGCCAAAGGTGGACAGCAGAGAACTGGAGGAAAAAATAGGAAAAAAGGGGAGGGGTAGACAAACCCAGCCTGGATATACGTTGAGGCTGGGGGGATAGATGCCTCTGGTTGTAAATCCAGAGGGGCTCCAGAAGAAGAAGGACACCATGTGATATTCAAGGATGTAAATACATTAAAATTGTAATATAGCAGCATTTAGCTCATGTGTTTTTGTTATGACCTACCCAGGTCCACCTTGCAAATGAGTCTGTCTGCATGGTGTTTCACCTGGTAAAATAAAGTTGATTGATTGATTGATTGATTGATATGAATATGTGATTGTGGTTGAAGAAGTGGGAATGTAAAACAAGTTTTGTTTGATTAATAAAATGTTGGCTGACTAAACACCAAACAAAAACTAAGGTGTGGTCTAAATTATTGGGGGGAAAGGGGATACAGGAACAAGATGGTGTTGCATTAGTGATTTGTGACCTGCCACCATTTTTCAATCCCTTGTAATTATAAACCCTATATCTTTGATTTTGTTTGAATGAGTCACTCTTGTTCTATGCCCTCCCAATAAAAACTGCAGTTCAACCTGCTACCTGCTAATGAGTACTTATTAGAACCATATTTAGATCAAGGTAATTAGTCAAGGTCAACCAGCAACTGTCCTGTACTTTATTGAGGGATGCAGAAGTAAGCAAATGGGTTGGGGGGGGGTGATTAAGCCTCAGGCTCACTGTATTAAAAGGGAGGTGTAAAAGAATAAAGTATTACAAAAAGGTTCATAACCTGTCATATTTAGTGTTAAAGGAGATCATGATTCAAGTCCGTGACTGGGGAATTACATTTTGAAAAAAGTGTCTTTACTCAAAATATGAGCTTGCTTCTTATGGCTGACTTTCTTACTCACTAGTTTTGAGATGTGACCCATAGATGTTCTTCTCATTCTGGTCAAAATTTTAATGCTGAAGTTTGGGGGGGGGTGGTAGTGCACTGTAAGTACTGCCAGGACCACAGATCTTTTGTTTAAATTGGAGGACAAGATGCTTATACACACATTTATTTTTCAATAAAATATCCACTTGAAAACTGTACTGGTAGTACTAGTCTTACTCAGTATTACAGGTAACCTTGTTGCAAGACATATCTTTTCTGTCTTCTTTGAGATCCCCAGTCAAGCTGCCGCCACCTTTCCACAAGAGAGAAACCCACTCCACCCCAGTTGAATTAAGGGCCCTACACCCAACCACCCACTAGCCCCTATCCATCCTCCTTCAGCACTCAGAGGATACAATGTGAAGTCATTACTTTGTGCCCCATGGTGGAGCTGCTAGCACTGGTCTTCTTGCTGGTCCAGTACATAGTACACCACCAAGTCAATAATCACTCTATAGTTAACATTCAATTAGCAATGCCAGCTTTTGTAAAATACAAGACTGGTTGGCAAAAAAAAAGCTGAAGTGAAATGAGTAATGGAATGGCATTAAATGGGAGAGAATATTGTTGTTAATGTCAGGGGATCCTGTCTCCCCATGATAAAGTTCACGTGATTTATGCAGGTATAGCTCACAGTCCAATCCATACAGTAGTCAAGCCCTGCATAATCCCATTGCTTTTGGGGTTTAGTGGGCTTGAAGTGTTGCTTGTCAAATCTGCCCGAGAGTGAGGATTTCATACACTGCCATTCCCAGTGTTTCTGCCTCATTAAAAACAAAGAATGTTAAACAACCAAAATATCAAGTGGTACAGCAATGTTGCAGTGGTGGGATCCTGGTCTAAAAACTTATGATTAATTCTGTGATAAAACACTACATAATTGCATAACCCAATCAAATTTAATTTTATCAGCTTTTAGAAAACATCACAGACCCATATGCAGCCATCCAACATTTTTGTAGTCAAAATCATTAGTGCCCTGAATTATCCAAACAGTGTGTATATGTGTGTGTGTGTGTGTGTGTGTGTGTGTGTGTGTGTGTGTGTGCGGAGGAGGCGCTTTGAGTTATGCCAAAAGAAGTGGCTGAAAAAAAGTATATTAAAAAATCCAAATGTTATGTTTTTCAGGGAAACATTTGTACCTTTCATTTTCGCTACTCTTTGTGACTATTTTTTGTCTTCCTGTATCTATCTGTCTGTATGTCTGTCCATCTGCCTGCCTGCCTGCCTGTCTGTCTATCTGTCTGTCCATCCATCCATCCACTCATTCATCTGCCTGTCTGTCTGCATGTTTGTCTGTTCATCTGCCTGCCTACCTGTCTGACTGTCTGCATATCTGTCTGTCCATCTGCCTGCCTACCTGTCTGTCTGTCTGTCAGACTGTTAGTCTGCATGTCTATCTGTCCATCTACCTGCATGCCTGTCTGTCTGTCTATCTACCTATCTATCTATCTATCTATCTATCTATCTATCTATCTATCTATCTATATATCTATCACAATAACCTAATAGAGTACTATAATTTGCTAGCTTTATTGTTAGTCCTGCACATAAGAAGTGACTGTCTGTCTATGACAGGCTGAGCACACAGCTTTTTGCTGTCGTGTCCATGTAAATCTTGGCCAGCCGCATCCTTGCTTTGTTCCACTGTGTGTGTGTGTGTGTGTGTGTATGTGTGTGCGCACTGCTCTTTCAATACTGACTAACTGCAGTGCTTGCTGAAGAACTGGAAGGTACTTATATATGTGGGTTTCTGTGTCCCGCATTTTTATGGCTGAATAGCAGACCTATGTTCACATATTGCTAAAATCAAGTAGAGAGAGGGATCTGTTGAAGCACATAACTGGATACCTAGACTGTGTCCTTCCACAGTGGAGCTGAAGTACATGTCATCCTTTTCATTGATCACAGTGCTCTTCCATTGTGCCTCCCCCATTACTGCCAGGTGCACAGTTTTATTGTTCCGTGCTCACTTCGATTTTCAGAAGAACAAAAAAGTTGCTGATTGTGTGCATGTATGCCAGAGATAAAAAAGCGCTAACCTTTGAAAAGCTATTAGAGCTTCCTTATCACTGGCATAAATGGACAAATTGATAGGGTTTCCATCTACACATTTTTTTCTTCATGGTGGGTTATCTCCTGTCTCCAACTGAGTCTGCTTGTGAGCTGTGGGTGACAGTGGGGAATTAAAAGTAGGCAACTGTCTGCTAGCCCTGCTTCTGTTCACCAGTGCAGACCGTTGCAATCCATGAGGTAATTTGTTTTTTTAAATAACAGCCCCCTATTCTGAAATAAATTGCTTCTGGTCCAGATGATAAACAAACTACAGGGGACACCTTATAATTATTCAATAGTCGGTTCCCTGATGTTAGCTGTGTCTAAAAAGAGAAAAAAATAACAAGACATTTTACTTGAATCTCTTGCTATTTTTTCCTTTCGACTGCAACTAAGATCAGGGCACCACTTATTGAATATTTATAAGGGTGTCTCTTGCAGTTTGTTTACCTTCCAGACTGGAGGCAAGTTCCCCCCCAACGGTCAAGCTCTACTGTCTGAGTTATTTGAGTGTGTGTGTGGGGGGGGGGAAGCCAGGACAATCTGGTCACATATTTTGCAGGCTCTGCTAGCACCTTATGCCCCACCCCACAGCCTACATCTAAGTGCATATCAAAAAAACACAGCAGCCAGGAGCTGATCATGCCTTTTGTAGGACAGCCAGCCACCAACCACAGCACACACTACTCTGTTTACTCTAGGTCGCATCATTGCCCCTCTTTCTTAGCTCACAGTACCACCCCAAATCTCTCAGCTAAATAAATATAGCAATATTTAAAAACTGACAACAACTGCTTCTGTTTGTTAGTACCTGCCATCCTTAGAATTGGGGTGGGACATCTACCATGCAGCTCCTGAAATTGTTGTATCAGTCTCTGCACCTCTCTCTCTCTCTCTCTCCGCCCCCCACTCTGGTGCTGCTCACTCCTGCCAGGCAGTTTTCTTGTGCTCTTCTTGAGCCCCAGAGTACTGGTACAGATGCAGCTGGTGCCAATGCTATCTGATGGCCATGAAAAATTGGGAGGAAAAAATGTAGCAACTGCATTTTCATGTTAGATCCTGGTTCCTCTTCCAGCAAAATCTAAATATTGCTAACAGAACCCAGGCAATTTAAAAACTCTCAGCAATAGGGGTGAGTAAGCAGCTGATTGGATACATTAGTGATCAATTTGCAGCATCACCAGGTTGTTAACCAATACCAGACCTGATGTCTCAACATCAGCCAATCACTGCAATGACAATAATAAATAAACAACAGCAAAATGCAAAAGTACTGCCTGCCCCCAACTACCTGAAGTTCACCGACATGGCTTGTCAGCTGCAGTTGCCTCTTGGGGTGGGTTGGGACTTGGAGCAGAATGCATGCACAAACAGTTGCACTTTCTTTAATTTATAATAATTCACTTAAATTGCCTGAGTCAAGTTATGTGAAGCATGTCTGTAGCAGCTGTGTTTTCTCTGACCAGAACTTGTTTTACAATAGGAGTCACACTTCATAATGGCATGATTACTAAACAAAACAACAACAAAAAAATAGCAACTGTGTTGGGAAGTGAGAGGGGATTGCAACGTTGTTCCTATCAATTTAAACCATGTGAAATAGTTCAGTAACACGTCTTACCTATAGAAATGTGACAGTCAGACTGAAAGGGTGTCTCAAAGCTGTGACTGGGTTGCAGTTTTTGAGTGGGGGACAAAGAAGGAGGATATGTTCTGCTGTTGAACTGTGCAACAAGGGCCCTGATCTAGGTGGGGGGGGGGGTCCACTGAATGCCAGGGAGTGCTGATGGTTTGGAGTGCAGGAGTGGGGCCCCTGAACAACCTGGGAATGATCAAGTAGGTCCTGAAATATAATTGAATAGCATGCTGAGAAGGGAGCAAAAATGTAAGGGAGAAGGATGGGGGCACACTTCTGGCTGGCATCACAGTCACCCATGGACTTGTAGAATGGTATAGTACCATAGGACTAGCACTATACCATGATACCCTCTGTGAGAGTCACATACCAGCATATCAGTGGAGGCAAACCCCATTTCACCCATTAACAATTAGCTAACTCATTTGCATTGTGACATAATTATAGGGTGGGTTACTCCAAACAGTGAATATGCACTTGATTTGTGTACAGCTCTATATGGTGGCACTGTAACAGGGTGACTGTTTGCTTCCTGTTTACATCCAATCCAACTGCACATCGGGCTTGTTATTTCAAGAAATCAGTTTGTTCAACTCTTTCTGGTTCTCATGTAAGTAGAGTACTACATTTTTGTGTTCTTGGTCCTTTATCAGTTGATTATGCAAATGTTAACATCCATCACTTTTATTGTACTTTATATCTGTGCTAAATGTTTGGACAACAATGGCTTAGCCTTACTATATCACACTCCATAAAAAAAGTGGAAACATATGTGGTAGGTATCCTTTTTTACACATGGGTGGGGAAGGGTCATATAATTGCCACCCGTAGAGATTGGGAAACTATTTCCCTGCAGTCCCTGAGTCAGTAGGGAGGAATGAGACTGGTTTAAGAAAGAAAAAATTAGTGATACATACTTTGACTCTTCTGATCTGGGTTTCTGAAATAATTGAGGCATGATCAGGACAAGCTGATTGGTGGAGGTGTAAGGGGGCTAAGCATCCCTTCTTTGGAGCCTATGCTGGTAGAGTTCTCCAGGGTGAATCAGAAGTGCAAAACCCTGTTGCATGGCAGAATGGTACTGGCAATCTCAAGCCTCACCACTCTTAACTGATCACTAGCTACCTTAACTAATGGAGACCATAACTGATGGCGCACCAGAGGAAGCACACCACATAGGAAAAACACCCCCTATCAAGATGAAATTGCTCCCCTGGACCCCTGGAACTGGATCAGTGACAAAGGTGGGAGTGGATAAGGCTCAGAGGTAGCCAAGCTGAGAAGAACAGCATTGGTGAACAGGGTAAAAAGAATATGCTTATATATATATATATATATATATATATATATATATACAGTTATAAAGGCTGTAGTAGCATTTTTTATCTGTTCGGCAAGGATCTCAAAGTCAGGCAGGGTGGTCTTGTGTAGGTGGGTGATCAGGAAAAACTGTTGGTTGTTTTGTAACTGACTACGGGAAGTATGGGTTTGTTAACCTTGGTGGTGCTGAGTGCCATGAGAAAATAAATGGCATCCTTTGAAATATGAAGGTTCCAAGAGGTGAGTGAAAGGATGTTAAAGTAAGCATTGAGGCTGGTTGGCACTTTTTCTGTAGGTTTATTACAGGTTTTATCATGGCTGAGGTCGAATAGAATTTTGAAAATATCCCTGCCCATTTTATAATTGTGACTAAGGCTGCAAATTATACTAATGTATCTAATGAATGAAAAATTCAGGCATTTGCGCAATACACTGTTGTGTATCCTCTGTGTTTTAAAGTTTATAAAAATGGTATTCTGATCTAAGTATTTCTGTTTTGTGTCTTCCAGCACACTAAGCCATTATACCATGGAAAGGCTGGTCTTCTATCTGCTGATGCTCACCATGTCAGTGAGGAGTCAAGTTTGTCCAAAACGATGTGTATGTCAGAACCTATCCCCTTCCCTTGCAATCCTCTGTGACAAGACTGGGCTGCTGTTTGTGCCAACAGTCATTGACCGAAAAACCGTAGAGCTGAGGCTGACTGATAATTTCATTACAGCTGTCAAGAGAAAAGACTTTACCAACATGACTAGTCTTCTTCAGTTAACTTTATCAAGAAACACAATAAGCCAGATCATGCCTTACACCTTTGCAGACCTGAAAGGCCTGCGGGCTTTGCGCTTGGACAATAACAGGCTGGTCTCCATTAGCGATGATCATTTTAGAGGCCTGATGAATTTGAGACATTTAATTCTCAGTAATAACCAACTGCAATGCATTTCTCCTGGAGCTTTTGATAACTTTATTGGTACCTTGGAAGATCTGGATTTGTCTTACAACAACTTGGTTAATATTCCATGGGAAACTATAGGGAGGCTTACTAATGTCAATACATTAAACATGGACCATAATCTCATTGAGTATGTACCTGAGGGGGTCTTCTCCAACCTGCATAAACTGGCCCGGTTGGACATGACCTCCAACAAGCTCAAGAAGATCCCCCCTGATCCACTTTTCATGAGGATCCCTGTTTATGCTAAATCCAAAGGTTCTCCACCCTCATCTTTGGTCCTCAGCTTTGGTGGAAATCCGCTGCACTGCAACTGTGAGTTGCTATGGCTCAGGCGGCTCATGAGAGAAGATGACCTGGAGACCTGTGCTTCACCTCCAGATCTCTTTGCAAAATACTTCTGGACTATCCCAGAGGAAGAGTTCATCTGTGATCCTCCAATAATCACCAGACACACAACTAAGATCTTTGTCATGGAAGGAGAAGGAGTTTCCCTGAAGTGTAAGGCCATTGGTGATCCAACTCCAACCATCCACTGGGTGTCCTCAGAAGGAAAGTTGATCTCTAACTCATCTAGGACTATCTCTTATGAAAATGGAACTTTAGATCTCCTTATCACTACAGTAAAAGACAATGGAGCTTTCACCTGCATTGCTTCTAATGCAGCCGGAGAAGCCACTGCCAATGTTGAGTTAATTGTTAATCCTCTTCCACATCTTACAAATCGTACAAATCATGTAAAAGCTCCTGAAACAGGACCCTCGGATATTCTGACTCCAGTCAAGTCAGGTTCAGCTCCAAATGCAAATGACACCAAGGTGCAGTCAGATAAGAAGGTAGTGGCAGCTGAGCTGACCTCAACCACAGCTCTAGTTCGTTGGCACCTGGAGCGTCATATTCCTGGGATTCGTATGTATCAGATACAGTATAATAGCTCTGCTGATGACACATTGGTGTATAGGTAAGTGGTAAAACTAAATTCAGGCAAAAGTATTTTCATTACTGATCTGTTTCTACTTTTCATGTTCCATATATACTGTAAAATAGGAAAGTACCAAGTTTTTTTTGTGTTCTAATGTTTTGTGGAATAATTAATATTTAACGTTCTAATGGAAACAAACATATTTTCCTTCCATCTGCTAAGTTCCCCTTTTGGATTTATAATTGTTTAGCATTTACCATATATGTTCTGGAGATTGCCAGGTCACAGTAATGCTCTAAATAATTTTTGTTTGCTTGTTTTTTGTTAGTGTGGAAAAAGAATTTAATCTATTTTTTTTTTTAATTTTAACTTGGAAGTAGGCTGGGTACACTTGATCAATTTTCAGCCATGCCTTGGCTTATGTTCTTTTTTTTTTTAATTTTCTCTTTATCCTCCTCCCTCCTTGCAGCCCCCTCCTCTTCTGGAGACACCTATGGCCTCATCAGCCTTCGCTCACCTACCTGGAGCCGGTGCAGTCCATACCCCATGGAGCCATGGCTATACCCCCCAGGCAGGTACAGGGTGGGACCCCCAGCCACCCCGATGTTCTGCTAATCTTTGTCGGCATGCTGTCCCTGGATAGGTAGGGGCATTGAAGGTCAGAGCCCTGGTGCTCCATCTACTAGGTGGCTGCAAGGGTTTTTTCCTGGTGTTCCTCGACGCACCAGGTCCAGTGACGTCAAGGTGCTGAAGCGCCGACATCTGGTATGTCACTCCCCCATCTGTTGGGGCATCGGGCTTGCTGTACCTCAGGTCTCCACCTGGGGTCAGACAAGCACCGAGTGCAGGTATCCCCCCTCCTCCCGGAGAGGATGAGCAGTCCCTGGGATGCTCAAGTCCTCCCCTCCCGGTCGGCCCTCCAGCTCCTGGGCTCATTCCTGAACCTGGGTCGCTGACGTCGCAAGCAGAAATCCAACCGCTGCGCCGGTGGGCTGGCGGCTTAGGTTCTTTACAGTTCCTAAACAAATGGGGACGTGAAGGAAATATCTACTTTCATTACTTGAGTGACAGACCCAATTTTAATAAACTAAGTTTGGGCACAATATCCCCATCCATTCTGTGCAGTGTTGTGGGAGAAAATCTTCCATTTTTCTTTAAGAGAGTACTTTTACTAGTGCAATTTGCATTGCATTTAAATACCTTTGTAGCCATTTTTGAATTTACATAAAACTGAAAAGCACAAATTACTACTCTCTTCCCTATCACTGACTGAACTAACAGCTGAAGACTTCAACAAGCCTTCCAGTCCCCTCATCGTTGAGAGGGGCTACAATTGCTAGAATGTCAAATGCCAATGATCACTTTAAGTCCTGTCTTCAGCATCATTTTCATTATCTGTAGGAACTCAGTTTGGCATACTGTCTCATTTGTTCAAAATCATCATCTTTCCACCCATGAGACTGATGAACAACAGTACATGATCAGCTTCACCTGACAACCCACCATGAGGGAAGGCAGGCAGGTTGAGTGTGGCTCTATAGACAAGAAAAACTAGTAGATCAACAGTTACTGGTAAGTAACTTTCCTATCTTGCACAAGTCTTTCAACTCTTCAAAGCCACATTGCTTGATTGAAGGAACAAGGAAAATCAAAGTCGACCCCACCACATTTTGGCCTCATAAATTTGGAATCCCACAAGAAGGCAGCCTCAGAATTGGAAGCCTCTGCATACAGAAAGGGATGTTTCAAATTGGTGACCAGGTACTGTAGTGAGAATGAAGCCAGAAAAATGAAAAGAAAGGGAGAAGAAAGCTAGACTAACTATAGATAAAGGGGGAGAAACATATTCAAAGTCATCACAGAGTGATAATGTCATAATACTGTGAAATTTAAATCCAAAACTGAATCCAGAGCCATTACACAAAGTCAAGGTAAATTCATCCTCCATTTTGCTCATCTTTAAACAAAAATGTAGAAGCCTAATAATTGGAACACTCTTTGTGTCTGTTGAAAAATATTTCCAGTTTATCCATAATGCAATGAGTACTGTATAGTATGAGACTCAGAATAGATCTTTTTCCTTAACAAGTTTTTTCAACAGGGTGAGCTACATCTGCAAATGTCTGTTGTACAAAAGAACAGCACCATGATTGCCTGACACTCTGCTAGAGCTGCATAGCACTGACCATACAGCAGCACAATTGTGCTGAGTATATCACTCAAAGTACTCATAATCATTAAAGTTTTACAATTTGGAATATTCTCAGAGATGTCGAAGTTTACCAAGCTAACACATCCCTGCCATCCAAAATTATATCCGTTGGTTACACCTACACAACCAGAGTCTACATTCTTGAGCAATTTAATGAACACTTTGCCACAGCAGGGCTCGCATTTGATTCCTCACCTATAAGCAAAATCATCCTACCAGGTGACTCTGCTGCCAACCCTATTGTTCCTTCTAACACTAGACTACCCAACTCCACCACTTTTAGCTTCCATACAGTTACATTCAAACATGTTGAGGACTTACTACTATTCCTGGACACCAAAAACAGTGCAGGTGTGGACAGTATTGATCCATATTTCCTAAAGCTTGGCCATTCCAACTTGACCGCCCTGTTACCCACTTATTCAACACCTCACTGAAATTTCGAGAATTTCCATCGACATGGAAAACTGCCTACATTCTACCACTATTCAAGTCGGAGGATCTGAGTGATCCAAATAATTACTGCCCCATATCTATTCTAATTGTGCTGTCAGAATTACTTGAAAAAGTTGTTAATGCTCAAATTAGAGATTACCTGGATTTGCATGATCTACTAAACCCTGCACAATCCGGCTTCAGAGCAAAGCATAGCATTGTATCTGCCCTTGCAAAGGTTACCACAGACTGACAAACTGCCCTGGATTCTAAAAAACATGTGTTTGCCCTTTTTCTCCACTTTAGTAAGGCCTTTGACACTGTGGACCACAACATCTTGCTTTCAGCACTAAGCAGTACCGGACTTGATAATTCGGCAATCAAATGGTTTGCAAATTACCTCACCAACAGGCTACAACAAGTTAAAGATGCAGGTGACCTGTCCCCACAAAAAACCCTCCTAAGAGGCATCCCTCAAGGATCCATACTAGGCCCAATCCTATTTGCAATTTACATCAATAATCTGGACAATCACCTGTGCTCAGACAATATTCATTTATTTGCAGATGACACTGTACTATATACCACAAATTCCTCCATGGACTTGGCATATGAAAATCTACAGCAAGAATTCATTACCCACCAGCATAATCTCATCAAACACAAGCTCCTCCTAAATGTCAAAAAAACAAAAGCCATGATCCTCTCATCAAAAACAGGCGACGGACCAACACATATGCCCCAGATTCTAATGCTTCTTGATGAACCCCTTTAAACAGCTGAAACCTTTAAATACCTAGGATTCTGGCTGGATAATAAACTCAACTTCCTGTGCCACCTGAATGAAGTTATGAAGAAATTAAGACAGCGGTTAGGCCTATTTTATCAGATTAAACATTTGCTGACCATAGAAGCTAGAAAAAGACTAGTACAGTCTATATTCCTACCCATACTGGACTATGGTAACTTTCTTTATACCCACTGTCCCTATCAGTGCTTAACAATCTAGACAATCTATACCACCGACCTCTAAGGTTTATCCCTGATCTACCCCTGCATACTCACCATTGCCTACTATACCAGGAATCAGGATGGCCATCACTGTCAACCAGGAGGAAAAGAAATGCCTTACTCTGGATCTATAGAGCACTTTCCAATAATCTTCATACATACATTTCAAATCTATTCCAATGAGCCAAGAGCTCCTGTGGTCTGAGATGTTTCTCCTTAATTTTTTTCAAGATTCCTAGAGTAAAAGCATCATATGGTTCAACTTCAATCAGTTTTTCACTCCCATCACTTTGCAATACTATGCAAAGCTCTCTAAAACTATCCTCACTGCCAGGCCTTTTCACATTCAAAAACTTGCTGGCCATGTTTCTGAAGGAAGCATGCAACTGTTTTAGACAACACTGAGCCTTAACACCTAGCATTATTATCAATTGCTACAGCTACATTTATCATAGGTCAGCTGTTATAGGGGACCTTCAGCTCTCCTACCATACTTTACCCTGATCCATCTTACCCTATCCTTTCCCTCTGTACACCCCAACTTTCCTTCTCCAGGTCTGCTAACATCGCATTGCAGAGATATCAGGATGACTGGCTTCTCTCTTTTTTCTGTAAAACAACTGGTATCGCACATCGCCATACCTTGACAGGCCAGTGTTAGGAGCCTTATGATCCTACTTGTAAAAAGTCTCCATTATTGTCGAGTATACCTTATCTGTGAATATGTACTGTATTGTATTGTATTCTTATTTCTTTTTGATTGTATAAGTGTCCAGGACCACTTTGAAAATGAGCTTGCTTAATGGTTTTTTCACCTAGTTAAATAAAGTGATTGATTGATTGATTGATTCAGGAGATGATGTGGTTGATACTTTGGCCCGCTTGTCAGCAACTGGCATTTCCCTGCATCACCAGGCTTGGCTTCACTTCTCTGGCTTCACACCTGATGTGCAGCATTGAGTGATCAGTCCCCCCTTTAATAGGTCCAAACTATTCGGGCCGGGTACCCAAACTTTGATAGATGATCTCCAGGCTTCTGGAAGAACCCTGCGTACAGTTCATGGCATGTGCCATACTTCTCAGTCATCCTACCATCCTCAGTCCTCCTTTTATTCCAAAAGAGGTGGAAAATACAGATTCAATGCTGCTTTAAAGAACAAACAAAAAAAAATTATGACTCAGTTTTGTAGTATACAGGAAAACATTGTTTTAATGTAATATTGAGACAGTACAGCTTCTGTTTAATAAATTTGTTATATTTATGTCCATTCTTTATTAGTAAGGACAGTTACAGTACAGGAAAATAAGAGTTTTTTGACTTAGACTTAATTCAATCATACTGTCATTTCCTTTGCTGATGTCACAATCCTTTTGTTATGAGATCAAGATAATTTCCATTGCAACAGATTATGATGTCACAAACCAAGCATTATGATGCCTGCGGGTGGGGGACAGAATGGTTAGATGACATTTGTGGGACTAAGATAATGTTTCCTTGCAAATATCCTTGGTTGAATAATCCAGTCAGGTTTTACTAGGGATAAAAAGTTACCATTCATTCATGCAATTACTGACAGGACACTACACAGAGTTGACGGTCTGCACCGGGGATGCTTTTCCGTGCTTGTAGGTCACATAGAAATGATATTTTCTAAGTGTTGCTGAGGGGATGATGGTGGTAAGTGCAGGGGGTGGGGATGAGGGGGAAAGGATTATGTGAAACCATAGTGTCAAGTTGAGTGGAGGAGATGGGGATGAATTTTGGTGCACATGTGAGTGGGACGGTATAACACTATATTTAACAAAAAAATCCACCAGGGCACAGAAGGAAGGAAGGAGGAGGGTGCTAGTGGGGGATGGGGGGATTTATGGTATATATAAAAATATGGAAAAATATTAAGGAGGTGGGAGGATGGTAGACTTACAGCACACGGGGTGGGTGGAGGAAGAACACTATTTTTACTGTAAATTCCCCAAGGCATGGATGAGGAGTGGGATTTATGATATGAAAGTATTTGAGAGGTGGGAGGGCATGGCATTACAGCATAGTGGGGGGAGGTAGTTTATGTTTCTGGAGGCCCACAGTTTGTGTAGTTTTCACTGGTGTGGTGTCTACTTTGTTTGGCAAAAAATACACAGATTGTTTGATTTGTACACAGACTGCAGTCATTGGAGAACCGATGTTGGCAAAAGTCACAAATTTATTCGTGAATCGAATCTCTTCAGAATCCCATACCTACTCTTGGAACACAATGGATAAAATATTAAGGTCTCTTCTGTCTGTCACTTTTACCTATTTTTATGTTTACTGTTACTATTAAATATGCCAGTGGTATTAAAATAAAAGCTACAGTTCATGATCATCAAAGGAACTTGATTTGTATTCTCACCGTGTTACTTATTTGTAACTGTTGACAAGCAATGGCACATTGAGCCAGAGTGTGTTTCCTGGTGTGATTGGGGGGATGGGGGGGTGGATACAGAAGTGTAATGATCATGATCACTGTATGGCCTTTTGTGTTCTTTTTCCATTGACACCTACAGTATAGGAACTTAATGAAAGAGCTGACATAACAGGCTTTTCTCTCTGACCTGTTATCCTAATGCTTCCTTCTTATGTACCCGACTAGGCATGGATACACTTTTTAAGAGTTTCCAAATCTATCCCACAGATTCTTCTCTTGGATTGTACCAGACTGCTTTGGGTAGATGTGTCTTCAGAGGGCAGTTTCCACTGCATTCTGTGTGAAGCTCAGTCCTTGTGTCTGAGTGTGCAAACACACACACACACACACACACACACACACGATATTATAGGAAAATAATATCTATTTATTTTCTATTAACAGAGGGCAGTTCAAGTACATTTAGGATGCTTCAAAATAAGACACAGTGCCATTCACACAGGACCTCATACTAATCTCCGGAACACCACAGAAAACCGGCACTCAGTCAAAATAATTACAGACTGCACAGAACAGTGAAGCCTCCTTGAAAGCAACTCAATGCTGCAGAAATCTGCAGCAGATTTACTGCATGAAACAAAGCATTTCCAAAAGTAGTTAATTCCTTTTGACATACAGGAATCTATCATACTGCACTTCATCCTGGGAGGTTCCACCATATATCAATGTTGCTAACTCACGATTTATTGATATAAAAGCTCTGGTGTTTCATGTCTGAAATGTGACCCTTCATCAGGTAGTGTGTCTATGTGTCACAATCACAACATTTAAATATCAAACAGTTCATGAGCTTCATATTATGAAACAAGAGTTGTTAAAGCCACACAGTCAAAAGCAGTCTCCTACACATCACACAATTGAAAAAAAGAACTTTAAAAAAGAAAAGCAGGCCCAAGTAAACTACTGCTTACAAAAATTGTCTAAATTAACAAAAAACAAAAGAAGACTGAGAGAGGCATCAGTGAGATGGCAGTGCACAGATAACCTGCAAGAACCATAAGAGAAGGTGGCCCATGGAGGTTGCTCATGCAGCTTCTGATGTCAAAAAGGAAGTAATGGGTCTTACTGCATGGCACTCAAAAGTGATGCTGAGTCACACTATAGTAAAACCCTGTGATAGAACAACAAAAAGCAGGAAACTGTTTGCAGGGACATATATTTAAAATGTTTCAAAAATCAGAAGAGGCATGAAAAAAGCACAAGAGCACTAACAAATAGGCTGTTATCAAGAGAAAGCAATGATGTAAAGTCAGTAGCTTGTGGACCTCATGAAGCATAAAAGACCTGGATTATAAAAATAGACCAGAATGAGTAGATTTTCAAATGTAATGGTTTTATACAACTTAACTATTGTATAAGAAAGAAATCAAGTTAATGTGATCATTTAAACCATCTGGTTTCATAGCTTGTAAGGCATACAGTAGGTCCCCCTTGCTTCTCTCTGCGATGTGGATCTCATTCTGTCACCACCTTTTGTGGGGATGGAGATATGTTCCAGACCCATAAAGGACATGTTTTGGGTCTTTATGGTGACATATTTTAAAGTGTCCACCCAGACGGGTTTTAAGAGTAGCAGATCAAAGAGACTGAGCATGATCCTGGATGCACTTTCATAATGGGCTCAGAACAGCCAACATAAATCTTGGGGCAACTTTAAGTTAGAACATAAACTACCGAAAGGTGGAACATAAAATAAATTCCCTAACATCTGTGTGTTTTGTGTTACAGGATATGTGAATCTGTTGCCTCTTATGCAGTATCTGCAACTATTGCAATGTCTGCAGCGAAAGTTTTCAATGGGTGGCAGCAGTAACCAGTTGTGTAGAACTGAAGGAATAGACCTGGCTCACTGGAAATAACAGTAGGTCTCCAGGTCCCCAGTGTTGGTGCCCCTACAGTAACTAATCCTAGGTCCTAGGCTTAGTGATCAGAAAAGAGTTTCACCGCCTCTCAGAGCATACCAATATTTCCTTAAGGTCAAAGTTATTTGAGACAAAATGCTGTTGAACTCAGTGACAAAGGAGACTCCTGCAGCAATGCTACTTGTCTATAGTGAGGTTGTAACAGGCAGCCCTGTTAAGAGACCTTGCTCTGTTTTTAACAGAAGTCATCAGGTCATTCAGGTATCCCCATTCCAATCAGCGAATATTTAAGTTCTCAGCTTATTCATCATACAATTTCAGGGTGGCACATTTCCTCCTGATTCTTTTTTTTTTTTTTTTATCTATTTCTTCCCCAGGATCCAGGTTGGCACCCATCTTCAGCCACCATCCATCCAACCTCATACCCTGACATCAGGCAGCATCCCCTCTTCTCCCACAGATTACCACCCATGGTGGGGTGGCAAGCCCCCCTCAGCTCAACTCACCTCTACCCGGATCCTGTTCAGGGTGTGGTATTCAGGGTTGGGGCCTGTAGTGGGTGGCTGTTTCATCATGCATGACCAATGGGACCACTTTTTCTCATTTGCTCCCTTATGTGAGTAGGGCATGAAATGATGCCAGTGGAGGTAGTGTGCACATATCCGCATGGCGCTCCTTCCAGCACCTGCCCCATCTCAGCCCCTCTCTGCAGCATTGTTGCACTGCCCACAGCCTCCACTAGGGGCCAGAAATGCACTAAGCACTGGAGTTCCCCTTCCCTGGAGATGGAGAGCAATCTCTTAGATGCTCAGTCCTTCTCCGCCCCTGACAACCCTCGGCAGTCTGTGCCCATTCCCGAACATGAGTTGCCGGCGTAGCACAAGGCAAAGCATCCAGTGCCTCAGCCCTCAGCACCACTGAGCTGGCTATTTCCTCCTGATTCTTAAAAACTGACCATATGGTACAGCCCGCATTGTATGTTTAGGGCGAGCACTCTCTGAACACTCTCTGAGCAGGTACACAGTTCTGGAACCCAGTGACAACAATTAAGCTGAAGACTACAATGAATCAGAACATAGTGACATTAGCTGAATTGATGTCACTGTGTTAAACTTCATCATAGTCTTCAGCTCAAGTGATGTCATACAGTTCTGAAATGACCAAGTAATTAAAAAAAGTTATATTGGGCTGCAAAATGCTGCATTATTATGGGGGCATAAATAATGGAAAATATGACTATTTAAAAATAAAAACACAAAAAAAATACACTGATATGAAGAAACAGACTTCACTTATGCCCAAAATGTACAATTATTTTAAAAAAGTAAGCAGTATTGTTTGTGTTCCCTTTAAGGCAATGGTGCATGTTATGGTGAAAATGTTGCACCTATATTTCTTGTTTTTAGTTTGTTCTTTTTCTCCTGTCTTTTAACATCCTTTTTGCTCTATTTTTAGTCTCCTTTAGCAGCTATTCATTGTTGATACAGTGCTAGCTAGCTACTTCTAAAAACAACATGAGGGAGAGGTGTGAAAAAGCAAGTCCAAATCATGAGTTCAGTTTCATGATTCATGTTTTCCTAGCACATAAAAATAATATACAATAAACAATGCAAAATAAAATTGATAATACTATATATTGAATTATATTGCATCATGTATGTCATATTCTATTAAGATTATATTATCTACAGTAGATTACATATTACATAATATTATATCATAATATATTGCCGTCACATATTTAAGTTTAAATCAGTTATCTGCACACATATTGTATATCATATCAGCTTATATCAGATTATATCATCTTCTTATATATATCAGCTTTAGAGATATACAAAGTCATGAAACTGTTTCACCAAATACTTCATGAAATGTACTGAATTTGCAAAGTGTGAAATAACCACTTTGCATAGTTCTTTGTGGATCGAGGTGCCTACTTATCATAGTACTTGACTCGTGAAGAACAATGCAAAGTTTCTACAGTACTGCAGTGTTCTATTTTGAAAAAAGAAAATAAAATTGCTACACATCTGTGTCATGTAACTGGCTCCACAACACATTTTTTTTAGTTTATCATTTTTATTTAATTTCACATATGAGTAAAGGTATCTACATACATCAAGTGTGAAATTTGTTCTATTTCATATTAAAACAAGTGTAACAAAACACAAAGAACATTTAAAAAGATCACTATCATTACCCAGCTAGCACTTTATCATTTCCAAACCTTGTATAGGAGCATTTTCATGGCCTGTGTCTCATTTTGCTACCTGCTAGTATTTACTGCATAGTGCCTGAATTTATGAGCTTCTGCTTGGGGGGGGGGGGATCTAAACTATCTACAGAAAGATTTAAGGTGGACATGAGATTGTAAGAAGACAAACCAGTAGAGTACCAGTGTCTCTGGTGGTTTGAGGGATGTATGTTGCTGGCAAATCTGCTTCCCACTGGGAGCTTACACTGAGGGGAGTATAGTACAGACCTGCCTGCTGGTAAAAAAAAATCCTTTCTTGGTCAAACCCCTGACTCAGCCTACTCCCTTTTCAAATATGGGATTTCTAGTGTCAACACTAGAAGCGTAGCTAAAGGTGGGCTACTAGTGCTTTTCTAGTACACCACACTGACTCAGAAATCCATCTCATATTGAGGATCTAAATGGTTCAGTGACCTGCCCTTTGCGCTCCGCAACTGAAAAACTCAGTCAAATCAAATCTGGGATCCGCTCGCACCTTGCACTTCAAAATACTTGTTCCTGCAATACATAACTCTAGCTAGCCTAAAGACTAAATATTAACATGCCACCAGCTACCTTTGGCCAACTCCCACTTCATCTTTACCACCCCTCCCACAACTGACCTACCCCCCCTTACCTCCTTTCCTACCCCCACCGCTGTTCCTCCCACCCACAGTTCCCTGGCCTGCCCATTTGACTGTACCATGACAATGCCTTCTCTGGCTGCTCCTGCTCCTCCCTCCACTTCACCTGGAAACCACTCCTACTGTAACTTAATACCTGGCACTTACACAAGGGCTATACCACACTGATTAAGTGTTGTTTATTGCAGCATGCTTCAAGTGGTAACTCTACATTCATTTGAACTCATGTAATTATTCTCGTTCTTTGTCAACAACTGTATCCCAGCAAACATATCTCATTTGATGATTATTCCTCCTACTTGATCTGTAACCCATGTATTGTATTGTACTGTATTGTATTTTAATATATGGATTGTCAAATTAATGCCATCATAAGGCATATAAAAAAAATCCTGGCAATAGTATGGCTCCTGGACCGATAATACCACTGCTCCCGAGTGATATTGCTATCATTCAGGAGCTGTAATACTATCGTTCAGGAACTGAATGATAGTAATATCACCAAAGATGAACAGCGCAAGCGCAAGTCTATCTTGTCACATCTTTTAAGAATGCTTTCCAATTGGCACGTTTCCAGCCGAAACAGTTTGAAAAACATGGTGACGAATTCTCACTTAGTGAGATGACACTACGCGCAGTCCACAGTGACAAAACTTCAGTTTTTTTCAGAGTATCTGCAAACAAAAATGTATCTTACTGACCTGTGCTCACCCACCCCCAAAAACAAAAGGTAAAAGAAAATATAATTTTTGCTATGCATGTGTGTGAGTCGCAGAAGGCAGGTAGACCAGGCAACTCTGTGTGACAGGCTGTGGCAGTCGGCTACGAGCGTGAGATTCATTTAGTTAACAGCCGACTGGTCGCAGCAAAATGATTAAAAAAAAAGTCGCATCCATATGTTAAAAAAAATTATAGATAGGTAACTGGGCATTACTGGTAAGATGCCATCTTGAGGTTCTGGACACGGGAAACTCTCGAGCTTTGCTCTCGAGGTTTCTATGTGTCCAGAACCTCTCGATGGTATTACTCACCAGTAATACCCAGTTACCTATCCATTATTCCATTTGTATTGTATTTTACTGTACTGTACTGTACTGTATTGTATTGTCTCTCTCTGGCTTGGAATCATTGTAAAAGAGCCCTGGCTGAAAGGTATTAATCCAAATCTGAAATAAATAAAATAAATAAATAAAGGGGTCCCAGGTCAGCATGAATTTGTCTCTGATGCTGCAAGCTACTAGGTACAGATGCTCATATTGGTTAATCATCCCACTGAGGCTCCAAAAACTACATCTTTCACTGGCCTCCATCTTTGTAAAATTAACCTTTTCTCCTCCACAAATGCCACATGCAACCAACTAGATTGTAGTTGGGGAAGTTAGTATCCTGCAGGGGGAATGCCCAGGAGCCAGAATGTAGGGGTGTCAGTTTTTTTCTTGGTGGAGGACCTGGCATAAGAGGAGATCACTTTCTTCCAGAATGTCTTGATTGGTACACAGGCCCACAGTGTATGATTAAGATCCCCTCTTGAGAGTTTGCACCTTCAGCATTGGTCTGTTGGAATTACCATTATTGCTTATAGTGCTTACAGGGTTTAATAACATTTTGTTCACAACTGTGGTGTCTATGCTAATTAAGGAGATGGGCAGGTAGTGGAAAAGTTTTCTTGAGTCCTTGTCCTTCTTTGGGAGGCCTATAATGACTGCCGCCCACATAGTTTGAAGAGAGAAGAAGCCTCTCTGGGCTCTATATATATTCTGTGAAACATGGGGTAGACCTGGCTTGACAAGAGCTGAAGGAAGTCAGCAGGAAGCCCATCTCCTCTTGGTGCATTTTTTATGTTGAGTTGGGACATGGCCTTCTCTATCTCCAACTTGTCAGGGGAACATCCATACTGTCAAGCGCTGCTTTTTTCGGTTTCGGTGGAAGGAGATTTTGGCAGAAGACGTCTATTTCAGGGGCACTAAGAGGGGTAAGGGGTGCATGTAGGTTTTACTAGAAGCCCCACATGATGTAATTAATTTATTCAGGCCTGTTGGCTCTCTGACCTGTTCCCTTCTGCAATGAGGCAATATGAATGCTTGCTTGCCTGTGCCAGAGACAGTATGCTTACACCTCCATGCCATCTCTCTCCTTTCCCAGTATTTATGCTGAAAGCGTATGAAGACCAGTTTATCCTTTGATTGAGCAGCTTATTTGTTTTGATGTATTTCCCCATAATCTTGGCCTTTGCAGTCTTTAATTCTGATCCCGTGGGGGTTCTTGGCCAGAACTTTCAGTTGATGCAGTCATCCAATTAAGCCTTCCGGTTATCTCTCTCTCTCTCTCTCTCTCTCTCTCTCTCTCCATCTTACTGCAGAGATTGCCATTATTTGGTCATGTAGGTAGGGTTTAAAGGCTTCACACATACTGCTGCTGATGTAGGTTGGAAAAATGGGCAGACATGGTGGGCCAAGATGTCCTTATCTGCTGATAAACTCAATGTTTCTATGTCTCCTCCCTATCATACAATCTATAATAGTCTTCTGAGACTTCCTGCACCCAAGATTAAAGGGCTGGTGTGCCAGTCAGATATGACCAGCTTCCAAAATGAGTATTTGGACATGTCATGGCCCCATGGAAGAGAGGGGAATTGGGGCGTGATCTATGATGTGAATAACACCTATGTCTATAACTTCCATCTTGTGAGCAATTTTTGGTTACTCCTTGCAGAAGTCCACATGACTATATGAGTTGTATACTACTGAGCGGCATGTATAGTTGCAGACTGCTGGGCTTTGCAGGTGCCATAGATTCAAACAAGATTATTCTTGCATTAACACTTTGAGGGCATCTGCCTCTCTGCGTTGGGCTTCTGCTTTGCGTGAGCTGCAGTGCAAGGTCAGTTCAAGGTTTGATTGGTCCCCATGTAACAAAATTGGAGTAGCTCATAGGTTGAACATAGTTACTGCATTGTTGAAAGCATGGAGGAACCTTGGGCAGACCCAGAGGGGGGGACATATGCACCCCAGTATCACATCTCTTACCTACATCTTGAAGTGAGCAAGTACCCCAAAGCCTCCCCTGTCTTTTTTGGTGGATTTCACTGTTCATGGGAGGTAGTTATGCATTCAGATGGAGACATCCACTTCCTTTGCCAATGCTGTGCTATGCAGTTCCACCCAACCCATTCCGTCTGCAGTTTCTGTGCTTCTTCTACCACCAGTTTAGTCTTTTGTAAGAAAGCAATGGTCGTGTGCTGCTTGTGCATGAAAGACACTTTTTTTTTTCCTTTTTCCTTTTTGCTAGGGAGTTAAGGGCTTTTACATTCCCATAAGTACAGGTGACATCAGTCTTGATAACTTAGGGTTGGATATTAATGGAGGATAGTTGACAGTTACCAGTGTCACTATATGTGACTGACCCATGCAACAACAGATTTGTATTAAGAAGTAAGGCCTCCTTAATAGTCCAGTTATTGAAATAGAAACATAGAATTTGTTGACCAAAAAGGACTGCATGGCCCACTCAGTCTGCCCAGATGGTATCTGCCTAATCTGTCTCTGCAGTCCCTAACTGCTTTCTTGTGACCCATCCCCTGCCCATTTCCTAATGTTTCCAGTCTATCCCACACATGCTTGAAGGCTCTCCCCCCTGTTTTCACCTCCTCAAGCTGTGCTGGCAGTCCGTCCTAGGCGTTCAATCCAAAACCAAAAACAATCCAAAGCTTACTGACCTAAGCTGGGGGGTAGTGTTGGGCATTACCTGGTGGCTGCTGCTGCCCCTTAGGAAGCTGGTATACAGCCCAGCTGCATTGTTTGCCATCTTACAATCATTAATTTATATGTTAGTAACCAACAAATGTATTGCTTTAATGGGGCTCCTGGCGCAGGGAGTGTGCCCTGCTGACAAAGTGGCTACCCTGTTTAAATAATGATTTCTATTAAAAACTCAAGAAAATAAAAGGGACTCGGGGTTAAACAGTATGTGTAACAGACAACTTCAAGTAACCAGAAAATGGCAATATTTGCCTGTCACCATATGAGATAAAACTCTCAAATATATTTATTGTCCTGAAGTAGCAATAATTTATTGGCAAAATTCAGAGGGGTTTACCCTCAGAAATATGTTCAGTGCTCCCTACAGTGCAGTCATAAATGTTACTTCATTCTTATGTGCACCCAGCAAGATAAAGAATAAATATTTTTTGGGAAAGTATAGTTATTCCAGCATTTAGATAACAGGTTGCCAAAACAGATTCTTCCCCCAGAGGGGCAGCTACAGTAACATAACCCTAGCACTCTTCCCTACATCCAGGACTTCATTAGGGGCCTGGTCAGTATGGGGTTTAAATATCAGTACCAATTGTGCCATGAGGAAGTTATTATCCCTCTGTACAGACAGCTGGTCAGACCCCATCTGGAGTACTGTGTGCAGTTCTGGAGACACAATCTCCGCAAAGACATAGACAAGATGGAAGCTGTCCAGAGGAGGGCAACTAAAATGGTGCAGGGTCTGCACCAGAAGACATATGAAGAGGGACTTAAGGAGCTTAATATGTATAGCCTCCAGGAAAGGAGGGAGAGGGGGGACATGATAGAAACTTTCAAGTACCTCAAGGGAATCAACAAAGTCCAAGAGGGTAGCATCTTTCAAAAAAAGAGGTGTGCAAGAACAAGGGGCACAATTTGAAGATGGGGGCAGCTCAGAGGTAATTTAAGGAAGTATTTTTTCACAGAGAGGGTTGTGGATGCATGGAACAGCCTTCCGGAGGAGGTTGTGGAGTCAAAAACAGTGGTGGAATTCAAGCATGCATGGGACAGTCATAAGGCAATTCAAGAGGGTGGGGGGGTAGGAAGAAGTAGGCTGCTGGTTAACTAGGATCTGCAGCTTATCCATTAGGTAGGGAAATGGGTAGACTGGGTGAGCCAAGCAGTCCTTATCTGCCATTAAATTCTATGTTTCTATGTTTATATTTACCCCATTCGAATATTTAAAAAAACAAACATGGTTATTTTAACCCCATTAAAGTTATAGTTTAAGAAACATGCACATTACTAAACTGCAACATTTATATTACATGGCTCATATTACAAACAACTAGTGACATTTTCAGTATTCTACTTCTTACATTGTATAGAATTATGATAAAATAATTTTATAGTACTGAATATGGTTATGGATTCTTTTGTATGAAATCAGTGGCTAACCAGAAGTTGTGCACATTCTAAAAGTTGTGCTCATTCTGTCATCAGCGCCCCTTTGTACCTGCTTGCACTGATTCCCATCTAGCACCCATTTTCATTTTCACTTAGCAGGCTAGGCCACAGCCTGCCTTCAAGACCACACTAGTGGTTCACAATGCCTACCCTCAGGGTGTGTGACACTATTCCCCTCAGAGAGTGGTGGTGCTTTTTAGGCAGATCCACTGCTCCACTCATTAACTCTCTCTATACCGTTGCTCACTCACTCACTCTTTGTACCAGATTTACATTTTGTTTTGATACATGGGAACAGCTTACTCAATGGAGCCAATTCTCAGCTCACACTCTCTCCTCTCTCTCTCTCTCTCTCTCTCTCTTTCTGTTCTGGCACTTGGCGCTGCTTCCTGGTTTTCTAAGCAGAACCATATACTATAAAAAATAAAATATGGGTGACCATAAACAACTTGCCTTTAGTGGTAAATGAAGTGGCCAAAATTCGCTGCGCAAAGCAATTCGTTAATTAAGACAGAATCTACAAAGTAATCTGCAATGCGAAGCAGATTACTTCACATCATATTGAGGAACATGAAGACAATTGAAAACAATGACTTTGCATTACTCCACCTTTTCCCAGCCATTCATCAATTTTAATGCGAAGTGCATTGCAGTCAATGTACTTCCTATCACTTTGCCTTGTTGGTGAGCTTCAAGGTGAATTTTGCAGTGATTCATGGGATTGCAGAACACATGGTCTTCAAATTGTTCCGTACTGCATCAGTTCTGTGTGGTGTATGTGTGGTGGAAGCTGGATACATTTGCTCTCAGAGCTCTGAGATTCAAACCCTCTAAAAGCCATTCAAAAAGCCTTTTTGAGCCATTTACTTTGGCTTCAATTTAGTACATCGATTATAGGAAACCCTCCTGTGCTCATATAATCACGTGTTTATTGTGTGTGGACTTTGAATGTTAATTTAGAACATTCAGTCTGTGTGCTGACAGACACTTGAAGTGTGCTTGGGGAAGGGGTGTATCTGTGGTGGAGAGATGTAGATAAACTGGGAGAAAGGCAGTCTTTCTGTTTTGGTAATATTTTTCTTGTATAACTGTGTTAATGTACACACAGTAATAGTCTCAGTAATTTTTGACATTTTTGTGCTGATTGTTGTGGTGCAGCAGTGCAAAATTTCAGTTTGTTTAAAAGATTTGGTTATATTACTGAAGTTTTCATATTGCTGCACATTACCTGCAGTGAATGTGTGACTGTGTGCGATGTGTGCCATCAACTCAGACACATTTTATTGTGCCACACAGTAATTGCAGCATTGTGAAATTGCTATCCACCACATCTGTGTCATTATGTACTGCTGTGTGGTATCTTGGTAGGGGACTGTTACTGCATTGCACTGCCACCCCCCCAACCGGCAAAATATATTCTTTTCCAAATTTGGATTTGTGACTTGTGAGCACTGGTTAAGGTGTTGTTGTGCCTTCTTGTCTGCATCTCTTGAGTGTGGAGTGCAATCTTAATCTGTTTGTGTGTTTGCATCTTTTTAGGGCCCAGTCTCCATCTGTAACTTAAGTCACAGTTGTTTGGCTTCCCTTCAGAGTACCAAGTAGTACATTTCTCGGCATGAACATTGTACTCATTAATGTGCTCATTAATGTGCATTTTTAAGTCATGGAGCTCATCATGAGTCACTCATGATACAAATCGCATTCTTCATCTTCATGGTCACGATGATTCATGAATTACAAAACTTTAAGTTTTTGGGTTGTAAGATGCATGTAACCCTGTTTTGTAGTATATTGGCTTGATCACTGTACTCATTAATATGTGTTTTCAAGTTAGGGTGTTTGGGGTGGTACAGGTCGGGGAAGTAAAGCCGTAGGTATTTGCATACAGTTCATTAGTCATGTCACACCAGTCACTCAATATGAGACAAATCACTTTCTTCACAAATCAGAGCAGTTACATTTTTTTTCAGTTCTGATGATATGCTGATTGGGAACCGGAGAAAAAAAAAGTCAAGGTGACTGTGTCTGGGTCTGTTGGTGTTAAATCCTCCCCTCCTCAAAAAATTGTGATGTAGCGGTTCCTGTTGATGATGTTGATGATGACTTGGGGGGGCATGATAGAAAATATTAAGTACTGAAAGGGAATCAACAATGTATAAGAGGATATCATCATCCAGAAAAAGAGGTGTTCATGAGGAAGGGCCCAAAATTTGAAGATAGAGGGGGTATGGATTAGAGGCATCATCAGGAACTATTTTGTTCACACAGAGGGTGGTGGGTGCAAGGACAAAATAAAGCTAATGATCAATGTTCTGATGGGACAACAGCAGCAGTTGAAGCATCCCCATAATTTGTAGCTAGTGCCCCTCAATTTGCTCCAACTGCTGCTCAATGTTGTCTAGATGGTGGTTAACAACCTCCAATTCACTCCACATCAGGCCCAAATCAGCCTGTGTGGCAGGTAGTTGGACAGGGTTGCCACCATCACCTGCTGCAGGCTGTGGTTGTGGTGGAACAGCCACTTGATACATGGCCCTCCCCAGCTTCACACCACTACATGCAAGTGGACACTGTGCTGCCCCTTCTTCCCCAGCATGGCCAGCAGGGGCATTACTGCCCTGTTCTGCAAACTTTGCCTGCCACTGTACACAGTGGTGGTTGTACAGGTGGCTGTGCTGAACACCTCTGCCAAGGTGAGTTCCTTTGGGGCCACGGCACACCTCCACACCACAGAGATTGCATTTCTCTGCACTGCTGTCCCCAGGCAGTGTAGTATAGCACTCCCACACTGATGAAGTGTGGGGAGGACCAGGCACAGGTGGGGTGGCATGTGTTGTTGGAGCCAGAAGCTGCTGCTGCAGTGAAACTCTCCTTCAAGCATGATTCACTTCCTGCCTGCCTGAAGCATGTGACCTAGACTGTGTAAACCATGTGATGTGTGTGGGCTGCCAGTGAATTCTTACTCTGCCTTAAAGTGAAGTAAGGAGGAGTGAGCAATGCAAAGTCATAATTATAACACAAAGTGGTGAAGTGAGGGTTTTAAATTGCCACTTTGCCTAGCGGAATGGTAACACAAAGTGGGCCACTTCGCATCCACTTCATGGGCAGAATTTAACTTTGCAGCTTCTCTACTTGCCTTGCATTTCTATCTCAGAATCCAGATAACAATATGGAAAACTTGAGCTTTGCTCTCCAGGTCTATATGCTGTTATCACGACCCATCAATGGAAACACAGGCTTGTTGCATATGGTCACCAATACATAATGACTTGTATTGTAAACCCTCTTTAAGACTTCAATAGGCTATCAGTACAATATGGTTGCCATGTTGCAAGATGTAAAGCACTGCAGAACTTTCCATTTCATCTCCATCCAATACATTTAAAACACAGAGAGACATGAACATATTTGGATTAGGAAGGGAATGACAGATGTTTACTATACAAATGTATGCAATAGGTGTGGATGTAAATGCTGTTTGATAAATCTGTGTATCTAAGTTACTATGGTATAAATGTGAAATCTTACATTTATTTGCATAGTAGACATGTCATCACAGATTCATAAACTTAGTAAACATGTCTTTAGACAACCCCCCCTCATTGACTGCTCGACTGACACTACTTTTATTATTTTGACTTTCAGTTTGCAGAAATGTGAGCATTCGCCTCAATCAAGAGAACCTTTGTATCGCCCTACTTTCCTAGCTGCAGCATGTACAATATGTGTCTCTGCTGCCAAAGTCCCCACAAGTACTAAAGACACACCTGAAAAACATTATTTTTTTATTTTAACTCCAGTTGTGTGCTGCTTCCTCCCCATCTTCACATCTCCCACTTTCTCGAGTTGCCGCTTGGGTCCCACTTTGTGGCTCTGCCATTCAGTATGCTAGAAAACTCTGTGTCTGACTCCATTATAAAAAGCAAAGCATTGTTTTAAACAACATTATTCAAGACAGAAACAATACTGTACATTGATGTTCCACTCCACTCTTCCTTCTGTCCCCCACCCAGACCCTTTCCTCACTCTCCAGCTTGCTCTTCTCTTCCTTTACTCTGGTCTCTCTCTCTTCAAAGCTTGTCTCTGAGCACCACCACTCATGACAAAACCAGAATAAAAAAGAAACAGAATGGCACAAACCTGCCAACTGGAAAAACAAACAAACTAAAAATTGTTTCTTAAAATAAAACACCGAACCATGATCCAGAAGCGAGCGAGGACAACCACCATCTTGTTTCAACCTGCTCATACACACAGTCATAGCCAATGAAGTGGTGAGCTGAAATCCTACACCAGTTAGGTGCTATGTAGCGGCATCAATGTCGACATAATGATGGCGCTCCACTAGCAATGCCCATAGACAGAGGTGGGCAAAAGTTGTGAATTCTGATTTTGCGGAAATGTTAATACATTTTCTGAACTTCCACCATTAGTGAGATCAGAAACTTTGAGATGTGATTGGCAGAGTTTCGTCCAGTTCTGCAGAATTTTGGAGCTAAACTGTGGAGTAATACATATTATACAATGGGGTATGAAAATCATGTAACCTCATTGGTCAAAACACATCACATGACCATGATATATCCTGCAATAACCCACGGCTGAGAAATTACATTTATAAAAAATATACTTAAACACATTTTAAATGTATTTTACACATGGATCCATTGTATAATCACAATAAGGCACTCCAGAGTGTGGGTATTAGTGGATTTATCCACTTCTTGTGTGGTTAAGTCACTTGGCTGTGCCTCGTGACACACCACACAAGACATGGGTAAATCCCCCAATAACCAACACCCTGTCATTCTGTATTGGTTAATGAACTGTGGACTAATTGTTCTGAGTAATTGTATTCCGCAGTTTAATGGATTATTCTGCAATACATGTAATTATTCTGCAGTTCAGTGATCACTTCTGTGGGTTTTTCTTTTCACAGTTTAATGCATTAATCAACAATTCATACATTCGTTTCACAGTTCAGTTATTCACTGAATTGTGGAATAAATGTATGAATTACAGATTATTGTACTAAACTGCAGAAAAAAAATCCACAGAACTGACCACTAGCAGTGATCATTCTGCAGAATCTTTTCCTGCAGTTTAATACAATAATCTGCAATTCATACATTTTTTCTGTTTTTCTAAGTCAGAATTTCTGCAAAAGTTGCTAATTTGATTTCTAAACATTTGCAGAACCGAAAGTCAGACTTTCGTGGAAATTTTGTCGGCAGATGTTTTTTTTCCAACATACCTCTATCCATAGCAAGAGGGCACACAAAATACAGAGACACACTTCTTGAAGAAAAAGCTTGATATATTTACTTAATTAAAACATAATAAATAAAAGGAGAAAACAAAATACCTTTTAACATAAGGTACTTCTCTTTTACATAAATGGAATATGTGGGGGGGACCTAATGTGATACATGATTTATGCAATTTGTGCTGTTTGACCTTTGCAACCTTACTCATGACTTTCACCACTTGTAAGTTTACTCAAGGTCAAACAGCACTTGTGTTCATAAATCATGTATCACATAGGTTCCCCATGCATATCCCTTATATACTGTACATATATATATATATATATACACACACACTGGGTGTTCACAAAATGGGCATTACCAATCTTTAAATTTTTGCCAAAAATCTCAGGTTTCAAGTTTAGCACTAAAAAAGAACCACTGACTAAAATAATATAATTTTTTGTAATTCAGTTCCTCATGTGTGACTGGTACTCAAAAGTATACATACAAGATGGTCATGAAACCAGCATTAACAATCTATGAAGCAACATTTTTAAAATTTTTCCAAGAAGCCAGGTTCGACTCCTAGCACTGAGAAAGGTCTGCTAAACACAAATCAACTCTTATGAATAAATTCCAGAGTGTAAGATAAACATGAGTAGTATTTTATTTTCATTTTATACCTACTCATACAGTTATTTTTAATCATATTCAATAATTAATATAGCTATTAACAGCATTAGCAGAGAACCTTCCCTGCACCATGAGTGTCATTAGGGCGATAAATATTTGGTTACTAGAGTTTAACAGACAGCCCAAAGGCAGCCATGAGTGCAAAAGTCTGTTAAAGAAAAGTTAAAATCAATTGATATGTGTAGTGTTGTTGGAGAATAAGTAAAATAATTGAAACAGCTAATAACAGGTTAGACTACTTCCATCATTGTCATTCAACATACATCTGTTGACTGAAGTCTACTAACTGGTGATGCAGCAAATTTAAAATTCGCAGGTGAAGTGAGTGCGAAGTGCACACATTGCATTAGTTGCAGGCTACACGGAGTGGACATTGAGAAGTACTCACTTCGCCTTTTCATAATGAGTTGACTTTGCATTGTTATTCCTCCTTAACGCGAAGTACAGTGGAATGACAGCAATAGGCACTATAAGCAGGCCCCCCCACACACATCACGTGGCTTACAGTACTGTAAGTCACATGCTGCTTTAGCCAGCCAGGCAGGAAGTGAGTCATATTAGCAGATACTTTCACTTTCTCCTTTGCAGAGATAGGAGAAGGAAGGAAGGATAGTGTAAGAGAGGAGTGTGTATTTGTTGTTTAACTTGCTTCAACATCATAAAACCCAACAGCTTTTTTAAAAGCTAATTCTTTAGTTTTTGTTGTACTGTATTGAGTTCTTTTTTAGTGACTGATTTATTTGTTTTATAAGTTTTGTTTTGTGTAAGTGTGTGTGTCTGTGTGTGACTGTGTGTGTGTGCGTGTGTGAGTTGGTCTTCATCCTGTGACACATCAGAGTGGAGAGGAAAGGAGAGTTATGGACCAGGGACAGTCTGTGGCCCATGTTGGACAGACAGGAGTGCGGACACATGGCGTTCAGCGTGGGTGGGTGTCGCTGGACCGCTCCAGAACATTTCATCCACCACCCCATCTGGAAGCAGCAGCACCTCCAGTGCCACCACTACATCCAGCAAGTCCACCACCGCCACTACCACCACCATCTGTACCAACTGCAGGAGCTCCAGCAGCAGCAGCACCTCCCACTCCACAGCAGCAGGTGGAGCCCCCCCAGGGGCATGTGCTGGTAATACCTCTGCCCCCTTGTGCCTGCCCCCCCCCGCAGCTCGATAGTCTGGCAGTTTTTCAACTCTGTTAGGGGGGACAGGAGCATTGTGGTGTAGCTGCTTTGTGGTGTGCAGGTGCGCTGTGGCCCCCTGGTGACACATCTGGGGACTGGGGGCCAGAGGACACACATGCTGAACCACCACAGAATAGGCCAGGCTTCCACCTGCTGGCCCTTCTGTGGCAGTGGCAGTGGGTGCTGCTGCTGTGCATTGCCAGAGCAGGAGGAGGGCCACAGCAGCAGCTGCTGCTCCACCACTACCCACCACAGCCACCAGCACCATCCTCACCACCACCACTACTACCTGCCTTTCCTCCCACAGCAGGAGAGTCCGCCACGCCTGCAACGCAGTCCAAAGTAACACTGCTGTGGGTTGCGATGGAGGAAAATAATCAGAGGATGGGTGCAGTCCAGCAGCAGATGGAGTGGATCGAGCAAGAGCAGCTACAAATAGTGCTGATGCTTCATCTGCTGCTGGAACATCATGGGATCGAGCATTAGGTTTTGTTTTCGGCCCCTCCCAGTGCTGTACTGTTTTGTGTTTAGTTTGTTTCATACCAGGCAGAGGGAATGCCACAGTATTAGTTTAAAGGGAAGCTGTTAGCAACAGGAGTGCCTGTATCCTGCCCCCTGCAAGGCTTACCATCCGGTTAAGCCTTTTAAGCATGTTGCGGCATTTTTCTCACACCGCAACATACTTTATTATACTAAATAAACATCAATGACCCGGTAGTATGGCAGATGCCATGGGGGCTCCATTATGCATAAAGGTGCAATGTCGATGTACCATGCACTTCAATACAAAACTATTTGAAGTGCATGGTGCATCTCCACTGCACCTTTCCTTTACACATAATGTGGCCCCCATAGCATCTGGCATCCTTCTGGGTTGCTGACCTGTCTTTCTTAAAATAAAGTATGTTGCGGCAAGAGAAAAATGGTGCTACATACTTAAAAGACTTAACTAGAGGGTAAGCCTTGCACTGTGCAGGATGCAGGAGCTCCTGTTGCTGACTGCTTCTTTTGAAATATGTACATGCACATACAGTCATACATGTTCCTTATATGGGTGACTTACCTCCAGGGTAATCTCTCTTTCTCCACATGTCCTTACATTCCATAGTGCAATACTTTTCTGGCCAAAACGCTTGCAATTTTGGTAAACCAGGGCTCAGAAGACTTCCCAAGTTCCCGTTCTGAAGATCTGCCCAAGTTCCGCCAACTTGCTCAGCAATGTTATGACGTGATGCCAGGGAGAGCATGGGGGTGTGCTTTATTATAGTGAATGGCTGGCAGCTTTCCAAAAGTTTCTTTATGTTATAATGGTCAGTTTGTGGTGAAATGTGGGCACGTTTCCACTAACAAGGCTCTTGTTAGTTGAAACGTGGCCCACGTTTCACCACAACGTTGTTGAACGTGGGTGGCAGAAGTTGAGCTGCTCTTCAGACTGGGAAGTCCTCCGGTACCCATTTTACTGAAATTACGAAAGTTTTTTCTGGAAAAGTATTGCACTATTTAAGGACTTGTGGAGCAAGAAAGATTCTCCTGGAGGTTAGGCACCAATATATTGGGTGTAATACCATACATAACTCTGTAACTTGGTGAATCTCTTTAAAGCAGCAGTGCAGCAAACTGTTGAAAATTTTGGCCTATACTTTTTTATGCTATTTTACATTGTCACTTTACTTACATTCTGACTTGTATGATACTATTCTTTCCAGTATTTGAGTCTGCTTTAGTACGTTTTTTCATGTCTGAGAAAATAAAAGGAGCACACCTTTTAACATGGTGCAGACCAGGACTACATCAGTATTTTGCATTGTTTTTCTCCATCAGTTGTTATATATTATTTCTGTTGTCAAATTAACAATTATGCAGCAGGCAGTGTTTTATGACATCACAGAACAACAGTTGTTCAAAAACAGCAGCAAATAGTGCTAAGAACCTGGTCAGAACAATATTAAATGGCATGCTCCTTTTTTATTCTCAGACATGAGAAAAAGTAGTAAAGCAGACACAAATTGTGAAAAGAAGGGTATTATACAAGTCATCAGGTAACTAGTGGCCTGCACCGGTTGCGGCACCAGCGGCGATGTAAAATAGCATAAAAAACTATAGGTCAAAATCATCAGCACATTGTTCCAATGCTGCTTTAATTTATAATCTAAGTGTGACATTATGGGCTCACAATCACAGCACACAAAATGCATCTGTCTTCTTTCTAGAAAATTGACACGTGCTAGGGAAGTGAAATGGTATTGTCACACCACATGCAAAGTCCCCCAGAATTTATTGCGCAGTCACTCCTGCGTGCAGTGGTGGCACAGAGTCCCAATATTTTTTTGCATGCCCAAAATGCATCCAGCTTGCCTGCAGAAATTTGATAAGTGGTATCACAGTGAAATGAGATTGTTTCAGTACATACAAAGTCCCCCAGAATTAATGGCGCACTCAGTCATGCGCATAAAAGTGGCACAGAGTCCCATATTTTTTCCACAGGCCCACTATGCATCCTCCTTGTGTGCAGAAAATTTACAAGTGGTAACACAGTGAAATGAGACTGTTTCAGTACATACAAAGTCCCCCAGAATTAATGGTACACTCAGTCATGCACGCAGTGGTGGCACAGAGTCCCCAGATTTTTTTGCAGGCCCAGAATGCATCCTCCATGTGTCCAGAAAATTGACAAGTGGTAACACAGTGAAATGAGACTGCTTCAGCACATACAAAGTCCCCCAGAATTTATGGTGCACTCAGTCATGCGCACAAAAGTGGCACAGAGTCCCCAGATTTTTTCTGCAGGCCCAGAATGCATCCTGCTTGTGTCCAGAAAATTAACAAGTGGTAACACAGTGAAATGAGACTGTTTCAGCACATACAAAGTCCCTCAGAATTAATGGCGCACTCAGTCATGTGCGCAGTGGTGGCACAGAGTCCCCAGATTTTTTCTACAGGCCCACAATGCATCCTCTTTGTGTGCAGGAAAGTGATCATCTCAACTGGATTGAAAAGTGCCCTTTGGATGTACAGTAATAGTAGCCTTGGTGAGTATATAAATATATATATATAGTTGTGTATTTTGTAGTGATGATGAGGGGGGTTGAACTTGACATGGACATGTACTCATGCTATTGTTCTGCATCACACACAGGTGGCTCTGTCTCCGAACTGTTGCTGTGCACATTCCAGTGCTCAATGAGAATTTTTTGCACATAAATGGAAATGGATGATTCTCAAGCACATGAAGGTAAGTATTTCTTTTTTTTTTGGGGGGGGTCATATTTTCAGTTTTATCTGTAATGGTTTCTTATTTTTTTATTTCTTCACAGATTTCATCAGCATCCTTCTGGAGTCCAGTTCTTAGTGATGGTCATGGTCATTGAATGAAATAACTTCTGCATGTTGCATGTGTGCCCAAGCTCAGGTCAGGGAGGGGTGTGCCTGATCATGGTGACAAACTTTTTTGGATAAGGCCACTTTGACTGAACCACAAAGTATCAAAACTTTTCCTAAAAAAGAAATGAATAACTTCTTAAAAGTTACAATTTCATTGTTATGTGTCCCTCCCTGGTTCTAAAATCTCAATGACTATTGTAAACTAAGTTACATTTCAGAGACACATCTTGTCAACTACTAAGACAACCTGTTGTTTGCAATATCTGCAGCAGTCTTTACAAAGCAATGAAATGGATTAAATAAAATCTTCATACTTACCGGAATGGATTTCACATGGACATTACATCAGTTCCTCTCTGTACGGTTTAGCTACAGCATCTTTCCCAACGACTAATAGCGATGGAGCCTGTTTTTGTTCTCCTGTAAAAGAGACAAAATAAGTGTACTATATGTGTTTTGCCACTGTGGCTCTGAAAAGCCACAGAAAACAAAACAGACAACTTAAGGAAGTGAGGCAGCACAACAAACATGAGTGCACATACTCACTTTATGGTTTAAATATTAAGAAGCTGGTGGTGGTGGTGGTGCACTGGTAGACTGGTGGTCCTTGGGGGGCAGACAGACTCGTGGTGGCAGCAGACTTGGATAACATCAGTCCCAGTGGTGGTAGTGGTCCATGGGGGGCAGACAGACTCGTGGTGGCAGCAGACTTGGATAACATCAGTCCCAGTGGTGGTAGTGGTCCATGGGGGGCAGACAGCCTCATGGTGGCAGCAGACTTGGATAACATCGGTCCCGGTGGTGGTGGTCCATAGGGGCAGACAGACTCATGGTGGCAGCAGACTAGGATAACATCAGTCCCGGTGGTGGTGGTCTGGGGTGGGCAGACAGCCTCATGGTGGCAACAGAGTTGGATCACATCAGTCCCAGTGGTGATGGTTCGGGTTGGGGGGCACACCTCCTTTTAAATACTGCAGTTAAAACCTGCCAACATTAACCACATCATCATGCTCGTAAAGAAAATTGCCCTCACAGTCATTGATATCTGAAGTCTGACCACTGGGAAATTCTTTCTCCATTGTGTCATCATCTACGTCAGTGGTGGGCCATTTCAGGCAGCCACTGCCAGTGCGACCAGGATGCTCCATTTCCACATCAGCAAGACCACCATGACTAGGCCGGGGTACGAATACCGAGGTTGCAGTCTGTGCTGGTATGTGCCTCTCATTCGTTTTAATGAATGTTAGCAAACTAACATTTGCAGGAGGTTTGCCAGACGATCCCTGACTATTGCACCTGCTGAGCTGAATACCCTGTCAACACTTACACTGGAGGGTGGGCATGTGAGGTACTTCAGTGCCACTGCAGTCAGCTCTTGCCATTCACTGACCTTTCCATTCCAGTACAAAAGAGGATCTTCACTTATTGTCAGATGCCTGTTTTCAGACAGATATGACTCAACCATTCTGTGTGCCACACTAAGTCAGATTGTTGTTGCATCAGCCTGTTCACTGGAATCATTGATGTCACAAATACCCACTTGGGACAAAGCCTCCCAAAGCAGGTTTACGCCAACCACTTTGGATGACAGACCACCAGGAACTACAGTCCCCTTACCCTTGCATGATATGCTTGCCGGTTTTCCAGCTACACCTTCAGCTGGATTATGCTGCTGAGGTTTGCAAACCATGGCATGTGACTTCTGTGCCCCACGAACCAAGCCAACCAGTTGACCACTGATATTTTTTACCTATTCAGGCCCTCCCTCCAGTACTGATGCAATTCCATGTTTGTATCATGGGTCCAGCATTGTTGCCATGGCAAAGTTGTCACTACGCTGAATGCTCACAATGTGACGATCCTGGTTGAATACTGTCAGCATGTGTTGCAGCAACATACTGCTACCACCATCTCAGGCAACATCAAAGCTATGCTGTACATTCACCAATGTCTGCATCAGCACCCGCAGCAGTGGAATTGATTGGCTCATCTAGGCAGACTCGCCACTCACTGCATGTGTGGCATATTCAAAAGACTGCAACCTTTTTATTACAGAGTCCATGAGGCGCCACTGTTCAGTCATCGTAGACATGGAGGAGGCCCCAGAACTGTCACGGCTAGTGTGCATAACAAGATATTCTGTGATGGCTTTGTATTGTTCATACAACCTCTTTGCCATGTGTAACATGGAGTTCTGTTGGGTGACAATTTCCAGCTTCAAGTGGTGCTGAGGCAGGCTGTTTTGTATCTGCAACTGCCGCAGTTGGTCACGGGCCTTTCCAGATCTTGCAAAGTGAGAGCAGATATGTCGTGCAATGGTCAGCATTGCTGAAGAAACTCCTGAACCACAAGATTTAAACAGTGATCCATGCATGGAACATGAAAAAACACCATTCATGATGCATTTTACCACATTTTACCCATTGTCACTTGCTATGAACCCAGCTCTCAGGGACAGAGGGTTTAGCCATCTGTCAGTTTCAGTCAGTACCATGTCCAACATATTTTCACCAGTGTGTGAACATTTCACACTGCACATAGCAATTGTTGCATGCTGGCAAATTCCAGGAAGATTGCTACCGTGACAATCCACCTTCCTGCACTGATTATTCACACTACCAGCATCACAAACAACACCCCGGCACCTGTGCCCAGTGTGCAGTTATACACAGATATGAACTCCCCACTGTTTTGCCATTTGTCCACATATCCATACTTAAATGGATGAATGGAAATGAGGAATGTTGAAGGGCATGTCTTACTGAGTCTGAGACAGTGTGGAACAACTTGGGAACAGCACGGATAGAAAAGTATGTCCTGGATGGGACTTTCCATTTTGGACAGGCATGGGCAGCAAACCACCGGAACCCAGAATTCTCCACAAAGGAGAAGGGCAAAAGATCCATTGCCAGCATTTCTGCTACAGAAGCATTAAGTTCACGTGACACTGTATGATTGGGGGGTTACATCAGATTATGCGCAAAAACACTCTGTAACGTGGGCTGACTTAAATGTTTTACACAATGTGTGTTGGTCACAAATGGTTGTGCTCTGTGTTGAATGGCATTGGTAGGGGGTAGAGTGTGGACATTTGATGAAGATGGTTGCACAGGTGATGATGATGACAAACCCAGAAATAATGTTATTTTTCCAGATTTGCCAACCGGGGTTGATGTACCACTTGCACTAGACATACTGCATTCACCACCACCACCACCACCACAAAAACTGCTACTCTCACCAGCACTGGACAACATTTCAAAGTCATTATGGTCCTCCACCTCATCATGCCTGTAGTAATCCTTTGCTCTTATTACTGCACTGCTGCACATGTTTAATTTCTTACTGGGCTTAACAGTCATGGAAGGGGATAACATGCTGGCTATGGTTGCCGCTGTTGATACGGGTGAACGCCCAAGTCTAGTATTAGCTACCAGCTTGTGCTGGGTCCACAGAGCCAAGTGCCTATTCTTAAGATGTGTAGGCTGTCCTCCTGTCCCAGGATGGTTCCCCTTTTTACCTCGACACACACACACACATGGCAAACCTGACAGATTGCAATTGAATCATCATTTGCATCTTGAACAAAAAAATCGCAAACAAGGGACTGTGATGATCTGCTTTTAACATGTCCATGATGATGTGGCTTTGAAACACAGAAACATAGAAGTTGACGGCAGATAAGGACCACAAGGCCCATCCAGTCTGCCCATTTCTTTTTTCTACCTTATAAATGTGCCATCGGCCTTTGCTCTGTCAGTGACCTATCTATTCATAGTCATTGGTATTGCTCCCTTATGCCTATCCCATGCCTGTTTGAAGCCCTGCACTGTATTCATAGCCACCACTTCTTGTGGTAAGCCATTCCATGCATCCACCACTCTTTCTGTGAAAAAGAATTTCCTCACATTCCCCTTAATCGGCCCCCCTCTAATCTCATGATGTGTCCTCTTGTCCTGCTATTTTTCTTATATTTAAACATGTTAGACTCTTTCACCTTGTTAATGCCCTTAAGGTGTTTGAATGCCTCGATCATATCACCTCTCTCCTCTTTGCTCAAGGGTATACATATTGAGCTCTGTTAATCTGTCCTCATATCTCTTCTGATGCAGTCCTGCACCATTTTGGAGCCCTTCTCTGGACTGCCTCAATTTGGTTAATGTCCTTGTGAAGGTGTGGCCTCCAATACTGCACGCAGTACTCCAGATGGAGCCTAACCAGTGTCTTGTAAAGAGGGATTATTACCTCCCTCTTACGACTTGTGATACCCCTAGTAATACACCCTAACACCCCCCTAGCCTTACCTACTGCTTTAGAGGTCTGCTTGGATGATTTCAGGTCATCAGTGATGATGATGCCCAAGTCTATTTCTTCCTTTGTGACTGCTAGCAACTCCCCTCCCAGACTATAGGTGGCTTCAGGGTTTCTCTTCCCTATGTGCATGATTTTGCACTTCTTTGCATTAAATCCAAGATGCCACTCTTCTGACCATTTTGCTGGTTTATCCAGATCTCTTCTCATTCTGCCCACCCCATCTGGATCATCTACTCTGTTGCAGATCTTGGTGTCATCTGCAAACAGACAAGCCTTACCCTCTAGTCCATCTGCAAGGTCACTAATGAAGATGTTGAAGAGGACTGGCCCCAGAACTGATCCCTGAGGTACGCCACTTGTGACTTGCATCTCTTCTGACTGTATACCATTTACCTCCACTCTCTGTTTTCTGCCCGTTAACCAGTTTGCCACCTACTTGACCAACTTCTGACCCACCCTGAGCCTACCCAGCTTATATATCAATCTTCTATGTGGAATAGTGTCAAAAGCTTTGGTGAAGTCAAGGTAAGTGACATCAACTGCTCCCCCTTGGTCCACCACTCTGGTTACCCAGTCAAAGAAATCTATGAAATTAGTTTGACAGGACCTTCCTTTTGTAAACCCATGCTGTCTTGGATCCTGTGCCCCTATGGATTCCAGGTGTTGCACTATCCTTTCCTTAAGGAGTGCCTCCATAATCTTGCCCACTACTGAGGTAAGACTGACTGGTCTGTAGTTCCTCGCCTCCTCCCTGCTACCACTCTTGTGGAGCGGGATCACATGAGCCCTTCTCCAGTCTTCTGGGACCTCTCCTGTGCTCAAAGACTCACTAAACAGTTCTGCTAATGGCTCTGCTAGTTCCACCTTTAGCTCCTTAAATACCCTGGGATGTATGCCATCAGGTCTCATTACCTTATCCACCCTGAGCTTAGCAAGCTCTTGTAGGACCCTTTCTTTTGGGAAGGGAGTAGTGCTCACCTCCCTCCCCCTTGTGTCCATGATGCTGAGCCGTGGGTCCTGCCCTACCTTCTCTTCAGTAAATACTGAGCAAAAGTATCTATTTAGGATAGATGCCTTTATAGGTTCCTCCTCCTCACATGCTCTCTTTTCTCCATTAAGCTTAGCAATGCCCCCTCTGGACTTTCTCCTTTCACTAATGTATCTATAGAAAGTCTTGTCACCTTCTTTTACTGTTTGTGCTAGTTTTTCCTCAGTTTAGGACTTTGACTGCCTTACTGCCTTCCCTGCTTCCCTTAGGGCAGTTTGGTACGCCTCCCTATCTTCATCCCGTTGTGTTCCCTTATATTTCCTGAAGGCCAGCCTTTTGGCTCTGACCTTTTCTGCTACTGTATTTGAGAACCAAAGTGGTTTCCTTCTTCTTTTGCACTTCCTTTTCTGTCTAACACAATAGGATGTTGCTTCAAGTATTGCATCCTTAATGCTTGCCCACTTTGCCTGTACCCCCTCACCTGTGTTTCTTTTTTCCAGGGCTAGCTTAACTCTGTTGGCCATCTTACCAAAGTCAGCTCCTCTGAAGTCCCATATTTTTGCCTTGGAATGGGATGATTTAAATGTAGTATTTTAAGCACCGAATTGGGGGGGGGGGCACATGATGTTTCTGGCACTGCAGACCTGGACTGCAACTTACCACCATGACTAACTATCATATTGAGTACTGGGTCATCAACATCATCATCATCATCATCATCATCCAGTAAAACCAGTAAATCACAAGTTTTTACAGGGGCGGGGGGATTCCTGCAAACAGATTCAGACACAGCCACTTTTAATTTATTTTTCTCCAGTTCCCAACCTAGGTCAATTAAATCATCATCATATTCATCAGCGTCACTGTCACACACATCCACATCTTCTGCTTAGATGCTAATATGTGGACTGCATGTTGCAACAACAGCAACATCATCATCATCAGCATCATCACATTCATCACCAGCATCTACACCACCATCACCTGATATTTTTTCACCACACTGTGAATCACTGTTGCATGGAAAATGAGTGATGTTAAGTGCCACAGTGGATGGAATATCACATTGTATGCTATCGTTGACATGATCATCAGAATCAGGTTCAGTTAATGGGATGTTACTGGGAAGTATGACATCATCTATGCTGTCACTCACTTGCACTGCTTCACACTCAATATGTTTTTTTTTTGCAAATAACATTATTTTATTATAAAAAAGGAAAACTTATAGGGTGCGCACATATGGAGTTATATACACCAACAACAGATAGAGACTGGGCTAATAACAAAACAAAGAAACACTTACAAAACAATAAAAGAAAATAACAAAGCAGAATACTGACCACCCCAACCTCCCCCAGCTCCTCCCCCCAACCCGCAGCTATCCGTAAAGCACATATTACTAATATAGGGTGAATGAAGGAAAAGAACCGTTGTCATAAACCGTAACAAAGCTTAAATAAAACTTAAGTAAAGGGAGGAGAGGAAGAACAATACATGATCAGAGAAGAGGAGGAGGCTAAGTTTATACAGAGAAAAAAGGAAAAAAAACAAACACAGAAAGGTTAGCAGGATAGAGACCACCCAGGAAAGAAAGAAGAAAATAATAAAGGACAAAAGAAAACTAATTTAAGGGGGGTATATATAAGGAAAAAAAAGAAAAGAAATGAAATAAAGAAACCTGATAAAACCAGGTGAGCACACATACCCCCATATTAAAAACCAAATTTGTCACTTAAACATTGGTTAAGTTTCTTCCAATAAATATCAAATTTCTGCAAATTATTAGCTAATGCATAAACAGTTCTTTCAGCGTGTAGATGAGTCAAAAATTCCTCCACCACTCCTTAAGAGGAGTCCATTCATCTCAATGTCAGAGAATCACTAACTTAGTGACCGATGCCACTAATGCCATCTGGACTCTTGAAATACTATTTGAAATAGATTTGTACATCCCAAGATACATACCTCGAATAAAGAATGCTGTGAAATCATAAAAGGTTTCAGCCCTCTCTTGACCACCTCCCACAATTCAGTACTTTTGGGGCATGACCATAATTTATGGAAAGTAGTGGCTAAAGAACCATCACAATTCAGACAGGCAGGGAGCAATTATAATTCCAACGATGCAGTTTAGCAGGAGACCAATACATATTATGCAATAATTTGAACTGAATCTCTTAATCTATCTTGTTTAATGCATGTGTGGATGTCCACCCAGACTTTCTCCCAGATCCCTTCAGGCCAATCCAGAGACATGTTAACTTCTCCAATAAGGAATGGGAGATAGGTTCAAGTCAAACTTCTTAACTAAGAATTGGTAACACTTGGACACCAATCTCCCAGATGAACACTCATCCGACAATTGCCCATAAAGTTCCCACAAAGTCCGATCTTTTGGTATTCCTCAATGAAGAGGAAATAGAGCTCCTAATTTAGGCTAACTTTAACATATACTGAGGTTTAACCCCAAATTTTAAGGCCAACCCTGAAAGCGGCAGTAGGGAATTGTCCTCATAAAAATCTGAAACCCTAACCTTAGGGCGGGACGATAAGAATAAATTCCTGATGGGCAAGTTGCCTATCAAAAAATTATGGTTCCGCAGTAAGGGTTGAGAAGGGTCAAATCTTGGATTAACCTTCAAACCAGCGTATAGTTGATGAATAGCCCTTATGTCCCATCCCAAGGGGGTATTTCTGAACCTTTTAGGCACTTTGGACCAAGTGGTGTATGAAAAAGATTCTAAATCTAATTTTAAATCCTTCGCTATTGCCTGGTCGAGAGCTAGGCCGGTAGTAGAAGAGTCAATTTTCCCAGTCCATAAGACAGCCCTGGCCGCATGTATAGCCAAATAATATCTAAAAAAATCAGGTAACTGCAGGCCACCCAAACTACGTTGTAAACAAAGCTTGGAGTAAGACCTATGAGGCGGTTTATTTTTCCATATAAACTCAGAGCAGAGTCTATTTAAGCCGCCAAACAAGGATTTAGGGAGAAATAAATTCAGGTTAAGGAGGGGGTATAAGATTCTCGGCAAGACCACCATTTTCACTGTATTGACCCTCGCTGAGAAAGACAGGGGAAGTCTCGACCATCTCACCAAGTCCTCTCTGATAGATTTAAGGACTGGCTTCAAGTTCAGCTGAGTCAGCTCTTCCAAATTCTTAGAGATTTGGATCCCCAGATAAACTAAAGATTCAGATTGCCACTGAAGGCCTAAGGATAAACACCATCCCTTTACAAGGTTAGTAGAAAGAGGGAAAAATACTGTTTTGGAGAGATTAAGCTTATAGCCCGAGAAACCACTAAAATCTTCAATAAGGCTCAGAGTCCTAGGGAGGTATAGTGTTGTATTCCAAGGTGTAGCAATATGTCATTCATGCATGCCGACAATTTATGCTCTTGATCCCCAATCATGATGCCGTAAATTTGCTTATCAGACTTAATTGCTCTAATTAGAGGTTCTAACTACAGGTTAAACAAATATGGCGATAGAGGGCAACCCTGGCGAGTTCCTCTCTGTAACGGAAAAGCTACTGAAATTAAATTGTTGCACTGAATTCTGGCAGTAAGGCATGAGTAGAGAATCTTAATTAAGCATATAAATTGTTGGGGGATACCAAATTTAATGAGAGTGTCAAACATATATGTCCACTCCACCCGATCGAAGGCTTTCTCCGCATCCACCGAGATGAGAGAAGCTTCCACACCGGGAGCCGCTGATGCCGAAATTAAATAAAACAGCTTCCTAAAATGGTCAGCTGAGGTGCATCCCTCCACAAAGCCAGCTTGCTCCGAGCTAATCAGATCATGCCAAACTCTTTTTAGCCTAGAAGCTAATATCTTAGCCAAAATTTTTACATCCAAATTCAGTAAAGAAATAGACCTATAGTTACTAACTAAGTCGGTGGGTTTACCCGGTTTGGGTAGTAATATTATTCTGGCTTCAAAGAGTGACGCATCCCTGACTCCAACCTCAGACCAAAAAGAAAAAAGTTGTTGGAGAAATGGAGCAATATCAGTTTTAAATACCTTATAAAAAAAAGGGCGGAACTGCCGGGCCAGGCTTCTTATCGGGTCTTAAGTGATTCAATAGTCAGCCATTACCTCCTGCAAGTTATGGAGGAAGTTAGCTGCACTCTAGAACTCTGAGACAAATTAGGCAAGGTAAGTCCTTCATAAACCTATGCATTTGAGAGATTTGATGTACAGAAAGAGGATGACTCAATATAGGTCCCTATAAAATGACACGAAGGATTGTAAAATGCCTTTAGGGTCAGTAACTAGAGTATTAGAGTCAGGGATTTCAAGGTCGGTACCCACCTAGATTCAGCTTTTTGTTTTAACTGCCAGGCCAATAATTTACCAGCTTTACTACCCTGTCCAATGTACAGAGCTCTAGATTTAACTGAAGAGTTAATCACCCACCCTCTCCCTCAATGTAGCGCATACCATGTTCTCAAGGTGGACAGCTCCAAATCTTGGTCGCTGATCTCAAAATTCGGGGATATCTTCTAGATCTCTGATTTTATTCAAGCAGGAAGACATCTTCTGATTGCATTTAGCTTTCCTCACCGTAGCTATTCTAATTAATTCCCCTCTCCACACCGTTTTGAGAGCGGCCCAAGATTTGTCTAAATCAGAGATAGTGCCCCAATTAAATTTAATAGAATCTTGCAGAAAGGTACGAAACCTGCTTAGAGTGTTGCTATCTTTAAGAATACTGTTGTTTAGGGCCCATGTATAAGATCTCTTGGGAATGAAAGACAGGATCCAAACAAATTTAACTGGAGAGTGGTCAGAAATCACCCTAGGGAGCAGGTCAGTCTCCGTAACCTCGGAAATGACCATTCGACTTACCAGGAAATAGTCCAGCCTAGAAAGGGAATTGTGTACTGGTGAAAAAAAGGTATAGTCCCGAGCCGAAGGATTAAATAGTCTCCAAGGGTCGATCAGACCTAAAAAAGATATATACTCAGCCAGGGCTTGTTGGGCCGGAGAGGGATGTGACTTCCTACTAACTGACCTATCTAATTTGTCAGATTGAACTAAGTTCAAGTCACCACCTAATATAATTGGCACATCCTTAAAGGGAGATAAGACCATTGCCAAGTGGGCAAAGAAGGAGGGGGTCTCAGCACTGGGGCCATAAATAGAGCCCAACACCAGAGGCTTCCCTCCCAGTTCGCCAGAAACAATAATGTACTTGCCATTCGGGTCATCAAGTATTTCTGATTTTACAAACGGGACGCCCCGGGCTATCAGAATTACCACTCCCCGACTAGAGGAAGAGTACCCAGACCCAAACACTTGGCCTACCCATTTCTTCCTGAAGTGAGAGAGGTGGTCTGACAAAACATGTGTTTCCTGTAAAAATACAACTGCCGGCTGATAACGTTCCAGATGATTCAAAACTATTTATTTCTTACAATTATCCTTCCCCCCTTTAATATTCCATGAAAAAAAATTCAGATTAGAAACCATTCATCCTATTTTGCCCCAGAGTAGTATACGGATAGCTGCCCCACCCCCACATATAACCAAGGTAAACCAAACCCACCCATCTCCAAACACCCCCACCTCCCAAAATAATCCCCCCAACTGAACTGCCAAACTACAACCCCCCAGGCCCGAAGCCCACTCCTCTTGCACTGGTTCAAAGTGAGCCATAGAGGTGGGGGCTCCCAACCCTCCCTACACAATCACAAATCCACGAAGATCCACACACAAACCCACCGAAAGTAGAAACACCATTTATAAATCCAGATATAGCCCCCGCCCCACGGGTAATATTGGTGAATATCGTAAGCCAGATACAATGAAATTTTTTTGGTTGCTGAAGGCCCTAATACAGGCCATTCTACCGAAAAGAAAAACAATTAACTATTTAATGGAGGACTCCTGCTAGCAGACCCTCCCAAAAAAGGAAAGAGGAAAGCGCCCAGAGGAGAGCTGAGCCCACTCCCGATTAGAGAGAGACTCATGTCTATCTGGGGCTTCCCACCCGAACATCTCCAGTCAAGTAACGGTTAAGACCTGACCCAACATGGGGTGGTGTCACATGGAGGTATACATATACATACTCTTATAACAGCCCATAAGAGGGAGAAAAATGGAGGTGGCACCACCGGAGGATGGAGAGCCATAAATCCTAACAGTTCCTCCTGCCCCGGTACTTCCCGTACCACAATTGTATTAGGGGCTTGTCAGCATAATTTATAGCCCTCCACCACCTAACAAACCTTATAGCCATGACCAATTCTAATACAAATGGCACAAAAGGTACAAAATAAAGCTATCATTAACATAAAAGATCAGGCTAACACCCCTCTGCTGGACATAGAGGAGAATAGGAAACAATCTCCTAAAATAATAGATCTGTTTTAACTACTTATATATGAGTCAAATAATAGGTTGGTGTCCGAAGTAGACCAGAATTTGAATATGGTTGCTAAGATCTTGTAGTAGTGGTCTCAATAGTAAAATTATAGTCCACAAAAGCATAAACTGGTGAAACAGGCCAAAAATACAGCTGTGCTGAGCTATTAGGCACGGGAGATCCCCGCAGTCCACTCATAGTTCAACCTTTAGGGAAAAGATCTGGCATCAGACCACGGAGAGAAGTTAGTGTGTCGTCTGCAGAATCATAACATTTAACTCCTTCTTTTGTAGTGACCTCGAGTTTAGCTGGATACAAAATGCGATGGCGGATCCCCGAGGCCCATAATTTCGATGTAACAGGTCGAAATACTGCTCTACATTGTCTCATTTTCCACGTCAGGTCAGGGACAAGGCGTAATTTTTTACCCTCCCAGTGAAAGGAAGATAGTTTCTTTAATTCCTTCAAAATATGCTCCCTGTCCAGAAAGTTAAGGAGCTTAAAAATGATAGGGCGAGGAGACTCTGCTGGTAGTGGCTTAGCTCTTAGTGCACGATGTCCCCTTTCAATGACATACTCCGGCCCATTTGGTGAGGGGCCCACAGATCTATTAAGTAGCTTCTGCAAGAATAACAGCATATTAGGACCCTCCTCCCCTTCTGGTAAACCCAACAAGACTAAATTGTTTCGGTGGCTTCTGCCCTCCAAATCATCCAGCCGCTCCTCTAATTTCGTGATCGTCTTTTTGCAGTCCGAGAGAGTAGGCCTTGTCTTCTCAAACGCTCGCTCAATTGATGAAATGCGAGCCTCGGTGTCCGTGACACACCTAGCCAGTTGGGTCAGAGCACGTTTTATGTCTGCGACTTCATCAACCAGGTTAAAGAGTGCTTCTTTAATAACTGAGAGGTCGCTGTAAATCTTTTCAGGCTTCACCTCCTCGAGCCGTGCTCCGGTGATGAACTGCGGCGTGGCCGCTTCGCCTCCAATTCCTGTTCACCCGCTTGCATCGCGATCGCCGAATTGCACCATATTAGACCAGAGGGGAACGGCAACGATGGTAAATATGGTGGGACCAGGTAAACTGCCTTGGCACTGTAGAAAATCGGCGAACTTGCTGGTTTAGGTCGGGAGCCCTCACACAGCGACTGCTACTCCTCCATTGGTGTCACGTGACCCCCCCCACACTCAATATGTTTGGATACAGTACACTGATTAGAATTAGAACTTGATGCAACAATGCTAATACTACCTCCACCACCACTAACATCAGTAACTCTAACACCGCCAGCTGGGAAAACATCATCTCCTCCAACTATCAGTGAAGCTACTGACTGGGCTGTAAAAAACATTGCAGGAGAAATTCCTTTCCTCACATCAGCAATGCACTTCTCCATCCGCATACTACTACCATGCCCACCGACCTTCTTACTGCCAACATTGCCATGGCCAGAAACAGCTTTACTTGCACGTCTCTTTGCAGGCATTTTGGGGGATCAACCACAAATATTATTACTAAATTCAGATTTTGACATGTTCACTTTCTGACTGGAGGGTCGCTACTTGCTATCTGGATGTGAAGCAAAATAAACAACTGTGGCTTCAGCAACAAATAAGGGACTACTGTGTTGTGACACTGTCATGGAATTAAAACAACTTCAGTAACCAGTGGTGCTGATGAGGTCACAAAAACAATCCAATCTCATAAATAATACCTTTTCAACATTGGGGGGGCACTGAATACAGACAGTGCTGATTTTTATGGCACTAAAAGCAGCAACACTAAGAACAGAGAACATGATCTCAGTACAAAATCAGGCAGCTGTAGTGGATAGCAGGTTCACACTGCTGCGCTTAGATGCAATTACACTGATTTGTGTCACAGATTTTAAAAGGTGTACTATATTTGATGCACGCAACCCTGCACACACAACACAGAACACTTTGTGTACAATGCTAAACAAGGAATGTGATGCAAATGCAAAAGTTCAGTGTACTCAGTGCCATGTAATGTAAATTTTCAATTTAAACAACCTGACCTTATGAAATGCTGTACCACATTCACACAACAAGCAGCCAGAAAATTTGTACTATCACTGATAATTTTACTATGTGTACAGTAACACAGTCAGTTATATAACAAAAATATTACCAAAGCACAAATAAATCACTAGTTCTCCAACTTAAATCTACCTACACACAGAAACACCCCTCCCCCACACAGCACACTTCACTGTCTTTCACCACACACACTCAGTGTTATAAATTTACATTCAAAATCCACACATAAACAAAAAACGCTCGATGATGTGAGCACAGGAGGGTTTTCTACAATCGATGAACTACAGTTGGATCCCCAAAAAAGCAAAAATGCTTTTTTAACAGCTTTTTAAAAGATTCCTACAGACAGCTATCACAGCACACTGTCTCCTACTCCTTCCTACTCAAACTACCTCAAACTGAGGTTATGCAGATCAATATAGAGCCCATGTGACCTGAACTCCCATGAATCACTGCAAAATCCTCCTTGAGAGCTCAAAAACAAGGCAAAGTGAACTGCCACTAATGTACTTTGCCTTAAAAATTGAAAGAGAAGTGACCAGTGGTGGCAGAGTAATGCGAAGTAGATGTTTTCAATGCACTTCACATTCTTCATTATAGCATAAAGTACTCTGCTTCATACTGCGGAGCCCTCCGCAAATCCGCCTTTGCTCCGCGAATCATTCATGGAGCAGATTGAACCCACTTCGTCCAACACTACTGCTAATTGATCCAAATGAAAAGAACTGAGCACTTAAAAAAGATTATGTGTAATATAAGAGATTGTACTTAAGAAAGCATCAATAATGAAGCACGGGAAATGCAGGAATTTTTTGGCTCAAAAAAAAAAAAATGAGATGCCAGAAAGTAGAAGACATAGAGTTAAAAACCTCCTGGAAGGCACTGATGAAACAAGTAGAGTGAAAGAGACAATAGGCAGTTTAATACATCAATTGGAAAAACTACTAATAAATTAACTATGCCCACGGGGCTTGAAAGTACAGACTACACCATCTGGAGGTCTGCAAATGTTTGATCCTGAAACATGAATGATAAGAGGCAGACAGAAGATGTCTAAAAACATTTGTGCAATTTATTGTCAGAGATGACACTGACAAGTTTCACTTACTAACCAAAGAAATGTAATCATTGACTACAACTCGCACCTTGGAAATTCAGTCATAACAGATGGTCTTATTTTACTTATTGGCTCTTTATCCATTATGGGATTTAAAAATGATATTTTTGGTAATAATGCTCAATTCTGCTCTCCCCCCATGTCAGCACCTCGGTGACCCAAAGTCATTCCCAAACCCGAGTCACCAGCATAGCTTGAGGCGTGGTATCCAGCACCGCCACCTCAGCACCACAGGGCTGGTTTGGGCCATATATTTTTAAACATCCACAGGCTCCATCTTCTGTTAACAGGTCTCTTCCTTGCACTCCTAGCCATCAGTGGAACATGGCTATAATGGGACGGAGACAAATGTATAAATTAATATTCAAAAGGGATAAGGAAGAGTCATGTGAGTACTATATGATGTTCCACTTGTGGAGCAGAGAGGGGGTAGGAGGGGAGTACTGTATGGGGGGAACACATCTTCTGTGCATCCAATGGAGATGGTAGACCGAAGTATTTATTTTGTTAATGAGACTGAAAGAACGAGCAGCCTTATTTAATTTGCTGTCTCCTCTTTTTACCTTATCCGCAGCTGCACAATATGTAGAAGCTGGAAGTTTGTATCTAGAGCCATGTACAATGTATGTCAAGAGTGGAACATTGTGGCTCCAGGCCCAGTAGGTTTACGAATAATTACACCTGACCCAAGTATGAATGAGTAGAAGGAGGGGATTTAAGCCCCTTGCACCCTGTCCTGGTAGTGGCCATTAGCAATGTATTGAAGTATCCCGTTTGGCCAGGTGGCAACCACCATTCATGGAGAGGACAGGCGGCCTCCAGATGTCAATTAAGACAGGTCATGTCAAGAGGGTTCAGTACCTGATTCCTCCTCCAAACAGATAGGTATTATCTCTAAGCACTTTAGCCAATAAGAGGAAAGAAATGCAAAAAAAAAAAAAGTCCTCAAGTCCCTCCCTCCCTCTCAGAAGATTAAGCAATGTCTAAGAGCAATTTGTGAGCACCAAGCAATCTGTGGGTGTTCAGAGAGTGGACTGTTCTTGAACATTCATAATGTTCATGATGGCCATTTAGAAAGACGGCCCATAATGGCTGCTGACTTTGGATAGGAAAGGAGGGTAGATAATAATGGACTGGGTTGACATGCTCAAGTCTGAACATGCAACACAGTTAAAAATTTCAGTCTATACCTGGTTTGAACATCTCCCACCCACAACATGACTATAGCCTCTGGAGTTCTTGTACTAGACTGTCTGCAAATGTGTATTGGGAGCTCTCCTCCCCTAACATTAGTGATATGATGGGTGCTATCTAGATGGCAAGGTGGTAGAAAGTAAGTAGTTCTGCAAGAGTAAGGGTAAGGGGTAAAGAGCTGGGTCAGGTCACCATACTGTTCAATATATGCACAAAGATTAAATAAATAAGTCTGTTTGTAGCCTTACCTAGTTCCGTGCTCAATGAACCCTTCAAAGTACAACATCACAATTGCCTCCAGTTTCTTAGCCTGGTTACATACCAAGGGAAAAAAAGTAACAGAGTACTCATGGCTCTTTATTTAGCAGACACTGGGAGGTTGTTGCTGAGGTCAGTGCTGTTGGAGTCAAAGCTAGACCTTTCGGTTTCTCTATTCCTGAGGAACTGCTGGTAGGGAGGGCCATTACAGTGGCTACTGCTGCCATGATTTTGGCTCCTTGGTTGTTGATGCTGGGAGTTTCTGTGGAAGTTTCTTTGTGCCCTCTGCTATTGACTTGGTGGTAATTCTGGTCTACAGTGGTATAGCAGTGAAATGGTGCACTGCTAAACTGTTTGGTGAGCTAGAAAATAAAGGGCTGCCTCTGTTACCACTGCAGGATCTTTGTGCAGGTGGTTTTGCTTCTTTATGGCTTTTGTTCCTCTGTGATTGTTACTTGCTGCAGTACCTGTGCTGGTACCATGGTTTGTCCTCTGGTGGTGATTCTTCTTCAACTCTATCTGCCAAGAGGGAGGGGATTGTTTCTATTTCTAGTTTCCTTCTCTTTTGCTGGGGTCCTTTCTCAATTGCTGATCAAAGAAGTCCCAAAGTCTTCAGTCAGTCCATGTTTTCAATATGAAGGCCCGTGCAATCTCAGGCATATTAAAGATCCCGGTGATCCCACTGACTGAGACTCAAGGCTGAGCTTGATACCTGAGGGAGGATGGAATTCCCATTCTGTGCAGTACCTTCTTGGCCCCCATGTAGGCCCACAGTTTTCTTGATAGCTTACTTGAGTAGTCTGAGAATATCGCAATTTTGTACCCTTGCCTCATCAATGGTCCTCACTCCCAAGTCAGTTTCAGGATGGCATATTTGTCCCAGAACTGGAAGGGAGCAAAATAAAACTGGTCTCTGACACTCCCCTTGTGGATCTGGTATCAGAGCTAGGAAGTGATTTGTTCAGTCTATTTCCACCACTCATTCCCCTGAAATTTTGAGGAGGACAAGAATTACCTGCTATAGAATGGGGATAGTCTCCAATATTTGACCTTTTCAGGGAGCCCGGAAAACTTGAGATTGTTTCTGTGACTCTGATTCTTGAGGTCTTTAATGTGGGTTCAAAGCATCTGGATAATCCAGGCTTGTTCTCAGAAATGAGCTGATAGCGAGGCCTGGATGTCATTGTTCTTCATTTGACTGCTCTGATCTTTACACCAAGCTTCATCACATTTGCTTGGTTTGGACAGCTGCACTGGTTATGGCCATCATCTATACTATTATTTAATATATTTATTTGGTTCTTATTCTGTATATCTGCTCTGGGCTGCCCCTTTTAAGATGAGAGCTCCAGTCCTGTCATCCTGACCTCCACTGGGATTTACTGCCAGCTGTCTTCACCCAAGACTTAACCCCCCCTCCAAAGGGTATGTGGGGTTCCCCAATCCCCAGCATGGTCTGGATGCAGTTCTGGCCAGTTTGACAAGCTAGTGAGCTGCTTGTCCTGCAAGCACTTGTTGCCATCCTTCTGCAGGCCTTTTACCAGTTCCTTGTGCCACTAGAAGGCATGATATGTAACAATATCAGGGTGCATGCCAAGTGCATCTGCATAATGTGATCTGAAGTCTGCCATGTCTCTCTGACATTCAGCAAATTACTACCTTTCCCCCAGCTTCTGCCTGGGCCAGGCAAACACCAGGCTCAGGCTACCCTCCTCCTAGCAGTCCTATAGATGCACTATCCTCCTCTCCTCAGCTGCCCCAAGTTCAGTTCCAAATCAGAGTCATTAGCTTCACAAGCAGTTGTACTACCGCTGCACCAGCGGGCTAGCTGCACAATTGCTTTTAAGAACATCTGTTCAATCTTTGCCATGTTCGGTTGCTGGGGGTCTCCTAACACCATCACCATATTGTGGCCTAGCTGTAGCAGCGAGTAGGAGGACAGCTGCAACAAGCAAGCTGGCTTATAGTTGGATAAAATTCCCACAGAACTTTAAAAATCATGTAGTCAGTAAGAACGATGATAGCTAGTTGATATGGGTTTGTTTTATTGTTAGTAAACACTGCAGTTTACATGAATTGTCACAGATTATTGTCAGGCGTAGCAGGGGTTGAGTGAATAGATGTCCATTCCGCTCAGTGATCAGGCCATGCCTACCTCCCCCACAATACATTTTCAAAAAGAATCTCCCCATCCATCCTCCCACTAGGCCTCCACATCCTCCTCCCCTATACCCTGTGAAGTTTGTTATCAAACTGTGCTTCCCTTTTTCCCTGGACACAAAAGTAAGTCCCCCCTGCCTCCCCCCACCTGTCTGTCTTATACATCAAATTAACCCCACCTCACTTAAACGCTCTTTTGTCAAAACAAATCTCCTCCTCAAAGCCCAAAACCTAATTTTCCAATGTAAAATCTATAAAGAAGAAAACCTTCCCCAGTGGAGCATGCATGCCCTCACTTATCTAAATCTATAAGCGGAATGAATGGTGAGTGGCATGTATCCTAGTAGCAATAGCTGATTGGCTGATAACCAACAGAGATGCAAGAACCAGTGTTCTATAACTCACTTCACAGCTCATTGGAGAGTGTTGTTGATGCATGAGTTTCATCTAGTCGCCATTGTGAATGATATGGCTTTTAATGTGTTGCAAGAGGAACTGAAATACAAATATAATAATATATCATGCCTTAAACTGTCTAGATATGCCAGACTGCAAATGTGGTGGTATTTGCTGCAAAAGTTTATTCTACTTCTACAACCATATGATCAGGCCTCCAGAAAACACTATAAGCAACCCTTACCAAAGATCATTCCATGGTGATACACTTAAATGCCTCATGCACACGATTATTTATGATCTCCTACAGCAACCCAATGAACCACACAATTGTACTATCATAAAACACATTTTCAGAGTTACAAAAATAAAAAAAGTAATAGAAAATTACATTAAAATGAAAATCAAAGAAACTGACTAGTTGTAATAAAAACATGCATTTTCACAACTCTTGTTGTCTTGTTATACAAAAAAATGACATGCAGATTAGTAAAAACAGATTTTTCTATTAAACACGTATCATCATCATATTACTAGGTATTATCTAATATATAAAACATAAAAAAATAAAAGAGATAAAATAATAATCAGGAGATAAAAAAACTAGATCACATATACTCCCAAACAAAGCATCATGGGATGAATAGGCAAGTCACCATGAAAATGTAGACTGATTCTGCCTTAAGCTAGAGAACATGGTGCAAAGGGACTCATAAAATCTGCATAGGTTGAAAACAGAAGACACAGGCATGTGTTTTGGCCTTCTCAGGACTCATAAGTGTGCCTCATCTTTATTTCAAACTAGGGGAAATGAATCAGCCCTTATGTGGTCTTACCAAATTAGATCATTGTGGGCACACAATTAGAAAGTATTGCAGGGCAGAATGCAGAATTGCACCAGTGAAATTAGTGCAGCATGACCATTCTGCCAGTGGAATTGTTGTTGGAATTTTGTTGGTTCTTCTGCAGGATTCCACCTGCTGCGATCTGCGGAGAACAGCATTTTATTTGTGGAAAATCATTCCACAACCATTCCACTGAAAATCTGGAGATCTGCAGAATGATATTCCACAGAACAGCATTTTGTTCCATGGAAAATCATTCTGCAGCCATTTCTGGGGAAAATATTGAGATCCATTGAACAAAATTCTGTGGAAATGTTGTGGAAAAACTCATTCTGCCTTTTTCTTTCATGGAATTTTGCCATTCGGTTTCTGGTGAAATATGGCAGAATGCTGGCAGAATTTAAAAAATTCTGTCAAATTTCATTCCATCAGAATTTGAGAATTCTGCAAAGCACTATAGGAAAGCAGCTGAGAAGACAGAGAACCTCAGCACAAAAACACTGACAAAATGATTGCCCAAAAAGGGTACTGGCAACAAAGCCAGCTTTCAAAGAAATACAAAATCGATTAAATGACTGAGTGGCTGAAGCGTTGGTCATGGGACTAACCCTTGCCACCTGAGAAGGGCTACATTATTTTTGTTAATTAATTGCTAAAATGCTGATCTTATTCTGAGTGGCCCAAATGTTTGACTTGACCAATCAAAGATAAAGGTGGTGAATTTCAACTCATTAATAGAATGCTAATTCAGCATTGGCTTATCTTTAGTTTATCAATGTACTGCTATGAAATACAGACTTCTTTCTACCAGATGTTTCTGTATGAGAATACAGGCCCTTTTACTATTTAGTGATACCTTCAAAGTGTGCATCTGCATAATACTTGTAATAAGATTGCATTTAAAAGGTATAGTGCATATGTATTTGACATTAAAATGTAATCCAAAATCTGCTTGTGATTGCGTTCTGCTGCTGTAACCAGATAAGTTGCCAGGACAAATGGAAATCTAGGACTCCCATAGACTTTCATCATTCTAAATGTTCAACCTAGAGGTACACAAATTAGAATGATATTTAATTTGGAAGGGAGCAATCATGGTGTGCATAAATTCATGCCTCTTGCTATAGGCTATTTGCTAGTTTGCTTCCAGGTCTACATTCAGAAGTATGAGCTTCTTGTATCTAAAGTGGCAGTGGTAGTGGTGTCTTAAGTACTGGCGATATAAAAAAAATACATTAATGCATATATCATATGAGCGCACTTAAAACATCAATGTACCTATACAGTACATTGATATATACATTAACTCAGTCCACTCAGTGCATCGCTGTACCAATGCAATTCATCAATCTATAAATTTCCTCAGTGTACTTAGTACCTCAGTGTACCAATACAGGAAATTATTATATAAATTAAGAGGTGCTCAGTGTCAGGCTCCTTCTTGTCTAGTCATGTTTGACACCACTGCCATCATGCCCTGAGTGATGACTAGATATAATGTTTGCAAACACATAGTAATTAAGCAGTTAGCAGTGATGGCTCTGTCCATTCTTGCCCATTCATATTCAAAGGTGCTGCTTGATGTGACTAGACAAGAAGGAACTGAAACTGAGCACCACTGTACATCAGTGTACTTAGTACATCAATGTATCAATACAGCCCCATCAATGAATATATCACATAAGTGTACACAATACCTTAATATTCCTATGCAGTCTGTTGATGTATATGTAACCTGAGTGTTCTCAGTACATCAATATAACAGTGCAGTACATTGATGTAAATGTGTAACAGACTTGGAAAATTGATTACATTTATATTTTTTTATCATTTGCAAATTTGCAGTTCATGTACATGAAAAATTAATAGTATTGGCATATTGGGGAGTCACGTGATGCGGAACAAGGAGTAGCCGCGTTCACGCGAGAGTCTGTCTACTGCTCAGTTTAAACACTTTTCGCCTGACTTGATGCGATTCTACCATGTAAGTGTGCTGGCTTACTGTTGCTGATCTTACTCCTGAGGTGCCCATGGAGGTCGAAATGCGTAAACCTCCACCTCGCCATACTCCCCCCGTAACCCCTGAAAAGACCTAAAAAAAAAACAAAGCCTCGGCATCGGCGTTAGCACAAGAGGTGGGGGAGACTAATACCAAGGAGGAGCCTCTCTCTCTGTCCCGTTTCTTGGAAGAAATAAGACCGCTGAGATCGGCGGTCCAGGACATGGCTGGCAATATAAAAAATATTACTTCTGCAATAGAGGAGCTATATCGCAGAGCATCTGATGGGGAAGCTAGAATCAAATCCCTGGAAGGCCATACGGACAGACTTGACTCCACGATGACAAAGATGGCACAAACAATACAGAAGTTGGAGCTAAAAGTGGAGTACTTGGAGGGTTGAAATCGGCGTAATAACGTGGTGATTATTGGGCTGCCAGAGAAAGCCGAGGCAATGAGTCGATTAAATTTGCTCAAAAGTTAACAGAGAAATAGTAGGGCCTCGCCGCTGGTTCAGTGTATGTTATTGAAAGGGCCCACAGAGCTCTTTCGTCCACTACCGCCTCGGACCGCCTCCAAGAGTATTTATTTTAAATTCCTCAACTACCAAGAAAGACAGCTGCTCATCGACAAAGTAAGAGAGGATAAGGAGATTTTTGGGAGGGTTCCAAAATTAGAATTGTGCAGGATCTGCCACTTTCAATCCGAACAGAAGGGCTGCATTCCATTCAGTGGTTAAAAATTAATTGCGGCTGGAATTAAGCTCCGATGGGATACCCTGCAAGATTCCAAGTTTACATAGGTGATGAATGGAAGACTTTTGAATCCCAAGAAGCAGCTGCGGTTACCCTCTGTGAAGCTTTCCCGGCTTTGTTCAAGGGCCCTTGATGTGGAGAAGTGTGCTTGGATTAGAGCAGTTTCCTTTGTGCATACTAAGGAGTAGTTCGTTATTCTATATTTTTACATTAAGCTAGAAAGAACTGTAATGATACGGTTTCAGTCCCTAGGATGCTGAAGTCACCTGCGTGGCCCTATATATAAAAAGACTGTATACCTTGGTGGACTTCATTACAGATCTTCTGATCATGTCGGAAGGCCATATAGGGGTCCCTCTCATAGTTTTTATTTATTTAGATGCTAGTTTCGCTTTGTGATTGTTCTTTTTGCACCATTGAGGTGCTGTATAGCTGATACTGCTGTTTAATCATTAATATTTGTATAGTTATTGGGGTTTGGCCCTATATTGCCAGGTTGGCAGTGGACTATGGTGATGAGGGATGATGTGTGGGCTATTGGATGTCCAATTCTAGCTCTTAACTTGGACTGAGACTCAATGCCAATAAGGAAGAGTAGTACCCCTACTACACGTGGAATGTATGTATCCCTCGAAGGTCTGAGGGATTGCACCTCTTTGGTTTATGTTTATTATCTATGTTAATTTTATAAAGTGATGGGGGAAAAAGAAAAATGGAAAGTGTTAATGTCAGTCGTAATCAGAGCACATTTTGGGTAGTTAGCTATTGTTGTATTTAGTACTATATGGAGCTTTTATTGTATTTCTCAGGGGAACGGAAGAACTCGGTTGGTGGGCTTGTGGCTGGTGTCATGGACCACTGTGATGTTGGGAGGGGAGTAGGGAGGGAGGGAGGAGGGCTGTTGGGGTTAGTGATTACTTGTGGGGTTAGGGAATGGGTTCGGGGGTGAGCATGATGGGGGTATTTTGGAGGAGTAATGGGTTCTATGTGGTAAGGGGTGTGGCTAAGGCCTGTAATTTTAGCGTTATTCATTCAGCAACAATACGGTCACAGGAGGGCATAATGTCTAGGTAGGAAATGGGGTCTGATATCGCTGTTAAGTTTCTTACATGGAATGTAAAAGGGCGAGGAACAAACCCAAACAATTTAGAATATTGAAATATATAGAGGCAGGAAAGCAAAGATAGTTTTTACAGGAAACCCATTTATTGAAAGATGAAGCTAATGTTATGCTAAGGTTACAGATAGGAAGGTTTTTTCTGCAGGGCAACACACAAAGCAGAGGGGTTATGATATTGCTCCACAGATCAATATCTTTCACTCCCTTGAAAGTGATTCAGGATAAAGATGGTAGATATGTTTTGGTGAAAGGTAAGCTCCAGAACTTAGTTATTCTGATAGGAGCAGTGTATGGCCCCAATACGGATTCCCAAGATTTTTTGGTGGGTTTGTTAAAGGTTTTGCAACCTTTTAATCAGCTTCCTATGATACTAGGTGGGGACTTTAACACAGTACTGGACCCCTCATTCGATAGGTCCTCCAGGACTCAATCATACCCAACACCTGCTTCTCGTGCTTTTTGGGGAGTTGGTAGATCAGTGGTCTGGCTGATGTTTGGAGGGTCCTCCACCCAGAGGAGAGGGAGTATACTTTCTTTTCTCATACCCATGGTTCTGGTTCTAGATAGACTACATTCTCTTGTCCTGTACATTGCTTAGGGAATTTTGAACTCAGCAATTGTGGCTGCTCCCTCTCAGACCATTCTGCAGTGGAACTCATGATCTCTTTACTGCCTCTACCCGTAGGGGCAATAGGTGGAAGATAAATAACCAAATTTTGAGGAGTCCCAAAATAGTCCAAACATTGTCAGGCGCAATGGAAGAGTTTATTTCATTCAATCAGAAGGATGATGTGCGCCCTGATATTTTTGGGGTGCATTTAAAGCCTACTTGAGAGGTTTATTAATTAGTCATGCGGTTCAAAGGAAAAAAAGAGGAGGTTATTTTATCTGATTTGTCAAACCAAATCAGGACCTTAGAGACTAGGGTTAATTGGCTCCTTCTGAGGAGGATACCGTAACTTTAGTGAAGTTAAAGGATAAGTATCTTAAGATTTTGGGTGACCAGGCCGAATTTGCTATCATTAAAACCAGAGCAATGTATGTGGATCAAGGGAAAGTCGGGTAAATTGTTGGCGAAGCGCATTGCACAACTTGAATCTTCTGCCTAATTGAAGGATTAAATCGGAGGATGATGGTGTAATTAAAACGGCCCCAGATGATATGGTCCAAATCTTTTGGAAATATTTTGAAGGCCTATATAGTGGTATGCAGCACCCACCAAAGAACACAGAGATTTTGTCATTTTTAGAGAACCTTCCCCTCCCTGGATTAGAGGAGGCAGACTGTAGACTTCTTAATGCTGAGATAACACAGGGGGATATAGAAATGGCTATTAAAAATCTAGCTTCAGACAAAACGCCCGGACCCGATGGGTTCTCAGCTAATTTTTACAAAACATTCGCGGCCCAGCTCTCTCCAATATTATTGAGATTATTTCATTATATTTTATCTGGAAAAGAGATGGATGAAACCCTGACCGAAGCACTTATTGTTTTGATTCCCAAACCTAATAGACCACCTGAAAACCCTGCCAGTTATAGACCTATTTCGTTGTTGAATTACGATATTAAGATTTTGGCCAAGATATTGGCAGACCGAATTAATCAAATAATGGAAAAGTTGATCGGGGCTGAACAGGAAGGCTTTATGAAGGGTAGGTCCTCAGCGGATCATTTTAGAACATTGTCCCATGTCTTCTCGGCGTCCGAGGAGGCCGACCTTCCGATGGCTCTGGTTTCCTTGGACGCCGAGAAGGCTTTTGATAGGGTTCATTGGGCCTTTTTATTTGCGGTGATGGATAAATTTGGCTTTCCAGAGAAGTTTGTGGCCTGGATCAGGGCATTGTACACTAATCCATTGGCTAGAGTTGTTTGTTACGGGGCTGTTTCAGCTCCTTTTTTATTACGTCGGTACGAGACAAGGATGTCCCCTTTCACCCTTATTATTTAACTTGTATTTGGAGCCCCTTATAAGGTGTATAGTGAGGTGTCCAGAGATCTTGGGCTTTAATATAAGAGGCCAAACTATCAAAGTGACGCTTATGCCGATGATTTGTTGATTTATGTTTCGAACCCGTTAGATCCATCCCTGTTCTATTAAAGGTGTTACAGAACTTTAGCAGCTTGGCCAATTACAAATTGAACCAGGATAAAATGGTGGTTTTTCCTTTGAACGGTAAATTGTTTAGACGGGGCATTGAGGATCTGGGTTTAAAGTGGAATCCCAACTCCCTGAAATATTTAGGCCTTATTTTAATGCAAAATCAGGATCGACTTCGTCAATTAAACTTGGATTCTTTAGTTCACAATATAATACTAGATTTAAAAAGATGGGCACAATTCCCATTGTCACTATGAGGTAGAATAAATATTATAAAAATGAATATATTTCCCAGGCTTTTCTACCCCTTATGTATGCTGAACGTCTGGATCCCCCTTGCATGGTTCAAGAAACTTCATGGGGAATTGGCTGATTTTGTGTGGGGTTATAAAAAGGCCAGAATGTCTTATCCTAAGTTAGCTGCTCCCAAAACACTAGGAGGTTTGAGGATTCCTCATTTTGCACTCTATTTTTGGGCAGCACAATTGAACAAATATGGCAGATGGATGCACTGTGATGAGGCCGTCTCAACCTCTGGATATGTTCCATTATGGGTCAAACTAGAGATTAGCCTTATTAGGAGTTTTGATATTAATCCAAAAGCCTTACTCTATGTTTCTACCCGCCTTCTTCCTTCCCCATTAAAGAAATCCCCTATTGGGGTTTCTTTAAGAATACATAATCAGTTATGCAATTTTTTGAAATATGATCAAACTAAGGATGGAGCGCAACCCATTCTGGTAACCCCAGTTGCACATAGGAAATAGGACTATTAAACATAGTTGGATATCCCTCCCGGCTGAGTGTTCTCTGAAAGATTTTCTCAACTCAGAAGGTGGCTTGTTTTCAACTATGGATATCATAGAGAATTTTGAGTTGTCACCCAGGGACAGCTTTAAAATATTTCAATTACGTCATGCATTAGTTCAGGAAATTGGACGGCATCCGATTTACCCACCCAGTTTTTCGTTCTGGGCAGACCTTGGTTCATTAGTGGGGACTTCTCATGCTGTTTCTAAACTTTATTTGATGTTGTTCCACTGGGCTTTTACTGAGAACTTAGCTCCAAGTACATACTGGGCCAGAGTGTTCCCTGACAGAGTATTAGACTGGGTACGGATTTGGCAGAACTGCCACTGTTTCATCCGGCAGGATCATCTTAGACTTCTGCAATTTAAGATATTACATAACATTTATTATTCACCTAAGAAGTTGGCAGATTTAAAGATAATAAGGGATCCTAAGTGTTATAGATGTGACATGGTGGGAGGAGATTTACTCCATATCTTCTGGGACTGTCCAAAAATCACTCCATTGTGGAATGAGATAAAGAACAAAGTCCACCCCTTACTAGGGTTAGAAGATATGTTCCATCCTGAGGTATGCTTGCTAGGGGACATGACAGGGTTTCAGATCAAAAGGAGAAATTTTCATATGACCCTGATTTCTAGTATAGTGAAAAAACTAATTCTTAAGTACTGGAAGGATCCCCATAGGATTACTTACGCTGAGTGGTTGGCCGAACTCCTTCTGAGCCTCAGGACTGAAAGGATGATTGCCATTATTCGTAATCAGTTGCCCTTTTGAGAAAATCTGGACCCCACTGGTGGTAGCCTATATGTAATCCAGTTAAGTTTTTAATGGCTCTGACCGTATTTAGAAGTAAGGCCTCAACGGGAGGTTGGAGGGGGGTGGGGGGGATACTTTGGGGAGTGGGGGTTTTGGGGGGTCTTGTAGAGACGTATCATCTTTGTATTGGTTATGGAATTTTCGGATAATTTCACAATTTTGATGTCTTGTTTCTGTTATCATTTTCTTGTCTCTGCAAGAATATATGAAAAGTTCAATAAAAAAGTTAATGGCAAAAAAAAATAGTATTGGCATACATTTTGGCACCATAAAGTATATATCTGCAGGACTCGAACATGTACAGTTGAGGCCACAGGAATGAAGTGCAGTCTCACAGTTTTCTGTATGACATAGGGATTAACTCCCATTGAAACTGCTTTGTTTCCTGCAGTAACTCAATTCAGCAGAATTGGGTTTCATTGTAGTGGGCTTCACTCTACACCATTGAAAAATGGAGAGAAAGTGGTAATATGATCAAAACATATCAGAACTTGCATGGAATAAATATAGTGGTTGCCAAGGTGCTTTTATGTGTTAACGAGTCCCCTTGAGTCACTCATTGCTGAAAACAAGTGATTTAAGGCACTGTCAGCTGAGCGAGAACAGCAAAGCAAAGCTGAACTGTTCTGGCTCAAGCTGAAGGCAAATGAAACCACTCATTTTCAGCAACAAGTGGCTATGGGGGCTGTATTAATAAATTATTGATCGAGAGTGATCAATAATACATATATACATAGAAGTTGACGGCAGATAAGGACCGCAAGGCCCATCCAGTCTGCCCATTTCTTTTTCTACCTTATAAATGTGCCATCGGCCTTTGCTCTGTCAGTGACCTATCTATTCATAGTCATTTGTATTGCTCCCTTATGCCTATCCCATGCCTGTTTGAAGCCCTGCACTGTATTCCTAGCCACCACTTCTTGTGGTAAGCTATTCCATGCATCTACCACCCTTTCTGTGAAAAAGAATTTCCTCACATTCCCCTTAATCGGCCTCCCCTAATCTCATGCTGTGTCCTCTTGTCCTGCAATTTTTCTTATATTTAAACATGTTAGACTCTTTCACCTTGTTTATGCCCTTAAGGTGTTTAAATGTCTCTGATCATATCACCTCTCTCCCTCCTTTGCTCAAGGGTATACATATTGAGCTCCGTTAATCTGTCCTCATATGTCTTCTGATGCAGTCCCTGCACCATTTTGGTGCCCTTCTCTGGACTGCCTCAATTTGGTTAATGTCCTTGTGAAGGTGTGGCTCCAATACTGCATGCAGTACTCAGATGGGGCCTAACCAATGTCTTGTACAGAGGATTATTACCTCCCTCTTACGACTTGTGATACCCCTACTAATACACCCTAACACCCCCTAGCCTTACCTACTGCTTTAGAGGTCTGCTTGGATGATTTCAGGTCATCAGTGATGATGATGCCCAAGTCTCTTTCTTCCTTTGTGACTGCAAGCAACTCCCCTCCCAGCCTATAAGTGGCTTCAGGGTTTCTCTTCCCTATGTGCATGATTTTGCACTTCTTTGCATTAAATCCCAGTTGCCACTCTTCTGACCATTTTGCTAGTTTATCCAGATCTCTTCTCATTCTGCCCACCCCATCTGGATCATCTACTCTGTTGCAGATCTTGGTGTCATCTGCAAACAGACAAGCCTTACCCTCTAGTCCATCTGCGAGGTCACTAATGAAGATGTTGAATAGGACTGGCCTCAGGACTGATCCCTGAGGTACCCCACTTGTGACTTGCATCTCTTCTGACTGTATACCATTTACCACCACTCTCTGTTTTCTGCCAGTCAACCAGTTTGCCACCCAGTTGACCAACTTCTGACCCACCCCGAGCCTACCTAGCTTATTTATCAATCTTCTATGTGGAACAGTGTCAAAAGCTATAGAGATATGTATATATATTTTTTTAAACTAGCCCTAACCTGCCCGTTTCCAGGGCATCTGTGCATGAGACACTCTTTACAGAACAGGAGCATCTCATGCGTGGAGGAAAGGAGCACTCTGATTGGTCAGGAGTGCTCCCTTGATCTATAATCTTCTTTATTTCAAACATAGGGACAAGGGGATGCAGGGACAAGGGGGAACTCAGTGAAACTTTCAGAGTGATCATTCACAAGGGATATCCACAATCACTTTGTTTCACTTGTCCATCACTCTTTTAGTGAAAAAAAAAAAACCTGCCAGGAGATGTAGTATAGGCCAAATCAATAATCAGCTTTAAACAGGGATGGAACAAGCAAATGGGATTATATTGAAAAGGGATGACAGAAACAAAGGGTGGATAGCCACTAAGCTAGTGCTGAGTAATTAAGCAGGGTAAACAGACTGGATGGGCAATGGGCAATTTTTCTGCTGTCATTATCCATGATTCTATACATCTATGTATTTCCAAAGCTGTATAATCATATCAAATAACATATTAATTTCCCTCTTGTCCCATCCCAAAATCTTTCAATACTTTAGGAAGATAATAAACAGAATGTGGAATGTTTCTGAACAGGTCCCTCTGAGTTCAGAAGGTTCAGATACAACATTAACATCTGAACTTGGCATAAGCACATAGATGCAGAAATCAGAATGGAAGCCACCGCATTGCCTCCTACTTTATTTAAACATATGACCACTAGGATTTTGAATACTTAAATTCCCCAGATTATCAGTATGGGGCCACTTGAAAGGTCTGTTCTAAATTTAGTGAATTTTATGAATGGTATTGCTGAGAATGCCTTAATGAGAGGTTGTTATGATGCAGTTTAAGGAAACAGACACTCAGAAGCTAAAGAATAACATACATAATCATGGCCACTAAAGCAAAAAATGCAAGTTGAAACAAAGTTTGCCTTTCATGCACCAGTTAGTCGTTTAGTGCTTTGATGGCCATGGTATTTTGTAATACTGTCAAACTCACTGCCTCTGAGTACAGCAAGATCGGAACACTAAGCAACCATGTCTGCTGTGAGAAAATGTCAGTATTCTATGTTTCTACATGATTTTCTTCCTGCCCTGAAGAAGTAAAGGCAAAATTAGAGACTAATGATAAGGCCTCACAACTAAAATATCTGCTTGACAAAGTCATCTCTGGTCTTAATTAGTTTTGTGCTGAAAAGTGAAATTGGCATTATCCAAACCAGTTTACCTCTAGGGACAGTTGATAAAAAGAGCTGTGTTGGAATGTAAAAATGTAAAAGTGACCTGTGCTCAGGCTGAAACAGTGTCTAAGATCTCACAGCAGTTTATGCACATCATTAGAGAAAGATGTTAAGAGAAATCACTTGACATTAATCAGCACTTATTGTGTTAAGGAATGTATGTTTATGTGCCCTTGCCCAGAGGTGTGCTATTGGGAGGAGAAGAATGCATAGCAAGCCCGACATTAGATCCATAAATCCACAGGTATTTAATTATTCAACGTTCCATTATTGTAGCTATTGTAATTGTCCTCAGAGTGGTTCAGAATGCCAGGACACCTATGATTAGGTGTATGATGTTATGGAGCACAAAGTAAAGTGAGCCTGCTCACCATCACCAACAGATTAGAAACATAGAAACATAGAATTTGACGGCAGATAAGGACCGCTTGGCCCACCCAGTCTGCCCATTTCCCTACCTGATGGCTATGCTGCAGATTCTAGTTAATCAACATCTTACTTCCTCCCTCCTACCCCCCCCACTAGAATTGCCTTGTACCTGTTCCATGCATTCTTGAATTCTACCACTGTTCCTGACTTCACAACCTCCTCAGGAAGGCTGTTCCATGCATCCACAACCATCTCTGTGAAAAAATACTTTCTAACACCTCTGAGCCATCCCCCCTCTATCTTCAAATTGTGCCCCATTGTTCTTGCACATCTCTTCTTCTGAAAAATATTACCGTCTTGTACTTTGTTAATTTCCTTGAGATACTTGAAAGTTTCAATCATGTTCCCCCTCTCCCTCCTTTCCTCAAATGTATATATATTAAGCTGCTTTAGTCTCTCCTCTATGTCTTCTGGTGCAAACTTGCACCATTTTGCTTGCCCTCCTCTGAACAGCCTCCACTCTGTCTATGTCTTTGTTGAGACTGGGTCTCCAGAATTGCACACAGTACTCCACATGGGGTCTCACTAACTGTCTGTACAGAGGGATAACAACTTCCTGTTTTCTACTGTTGATGCCTCTCTCTATGCATCCCAGTATCCCCCCAGCCCTCCTTACTGCCTTCTCACATTGTTTGCCCATCTTTAGTCTTGGACTCTTTCTACCGTTATCCTTGAGGGGGTGACACATTGCTATGACAACTAGCTTCTCGGCCAGCAAGAATGCAGTATGTCACTCAAACTGCCACTGCCAGCAAGGCAGAATTTTTTTATATGTTAGTTATAATTTTTAACCAGGAAGGTACAATGGGCTGATATGAGTTCATTTTTAGGTACATCCTGAGGATGAGGAAACAGGGGAAAAGGATACAATGATTGCAAGGTACAATGCAAAGTGAACATCTGAACAAAATACAGAAAGCAGTTCAAAATAGAAAGCAAAAGGCAAACAGATGAGACATTAAACTGATGCAAAATGTACAAATTACAAAAATGTTAGTAATCAAGATAGCACTTATGTAAGAAAGAAACTGAGGTGGCATTAATCTGGAGAAAAACTAACATAGTGCAAAATCCAGAATTACAATGATGTGGAAGTAGGAAGCTGAACAAAGCAGAATGAAATACAGGTGAGGTAGCGTTAAAACAGAAAAGACTGGTAACATTTGCAGTGCAAATACAAGAAAACAGCTTCTGAAAATGTGTTAGTGCAAATGATTTACTGGCAGGACAAGGAGGGAGTAGGTGAAAGTAGAGCCAAATGTCATTAGGTATAGCACCATCAAGACCAAATCAACACCCAAAGCTGAATATTTAGTACCTGCCAAGAAGAAGAGGACAGTTGACTGGATGAGAGGTTGTTCCACGGGAGAGGGATGATACAGAAAAATGCCATCTAGTCTATGATTTTCTTACACTGGGGGTGAGAAGGAATGTGTATCAGAGTTCCTCAGGGAGTATGGGGAAGGGGTGTTTCTTTAAGGGGGTTAGCGAGACAGCATGGGAGGTTATATGCTCAGAACTTTTTGATGAGGGGTATTCCATGTGTAAGATGCCTGCCTAATAGGGATGTGCATGCTAACTGACTGACAATGTGCTGTACTGTACTGTGATGGATTGGGGCATTTTAGGGTGAAAATGTTCAAAGCACAGAAGAGGATACCCAGTTTGTTGAAGGGATTTGTGAATGAGGAGGATCATTCTTTAAATTATTTCTTATCCAGCTATAAGGCTGGGTAGGGGAATATACAAAGTTTGTTACAGTAGTTCATGCTGTGTAAGTGATGAATATTAATTCCTGAATGCTGTGATTAATGGGGTAATCAAAATCACATAATTTGTTTTTCTTACTTTTTACTAGACCTGTGCTACTGTAACCCGGAGTCCCCGTAAACTGAAGATGTGGCCACCAAAACAAGCTCGTGGCATTGACTTTTAGGTTTCCAACAAACATCTAGTATTTGTTCATTTATTTATGTTTTTATATATTTATTTATTTAAGTCTTTGTTTATTTCACATACTCTGAAGGTAATGAAGTTACTGCTGTTTTTTCTGTTGCAGTAAATGTCCCTTGCTGGTTTACTGCTCAAATGTGTCAATTTTATTTAGGGATCTAAAGACGTTTGTGGCTGCAGAAATTCGCACACTTCACTAGACTCCGCCATCTCTGGAACAATCCTCCCCTTCCTGGTCACTCCTCTTTCTTTCCCTTCTCCCTGAAGGCCCTACTTTGTGACTTCACATTTCAGTACTGCTCCTGTACATAGTTCTCTTTTCCACTGGGGTTCTCTGTTACTCAGATGTTTCATGAACTGTTGTTACCTCTTGTACCATTTGTTGCCCTTTTTTTTTGTTTATTTATTTATTTATTGAGAAATCACTATTTCAACCCTTTGAGTCACAGACTCATTTGCAAAGGCTCATCGTCAATTTACATGGAGTAACAAAATAGCACAGAATACAAACAATAAACAAGGGTGAACAATAAAGGTGTATTATCAATGTTATAAGCTGGTCTTATTGTCTGCTCTATTTGTCACAGGATCTTGTCCCCCAGGTTGAACCAAGAAATGAACTCTGGCTCAGTGTGCTTTCCTGGACAAAATTTCTGAGTAAAATCAAATAAAAGAAAACTGTAGTGGGAGTTACAAAAATCAAGAAAAAAAATACAAAACCTCTAGCCCTACCTGTTGTCCAGGTCTAATCTTGTAGCCACACAAGTCATCTTCTGCCCACCACCACCTATCCTTGCATAAACTGATTTAGTAAAATAGCAATAAAAGCTCCACATTCAGCGTTTATCTGCTATATTTTCATAGATTAGATATATTAGTTTATTAAAACAAAGAAGGTTGTTTGATTTCAGTTTTGGTTTGGACATTTCTCTTGTTTCTCAACTTGTGGTCCAGAATTTAAATTAAGCAATGGGTTAATATTAACATATTCCCACTGTAGCGCAAAGCTACATCAGAATTAAAACCAAGCTTTGGTTTGGAGCTGATACAGCTGCAGCCAAGGTCATGGAGGAACACAGCACTGTCTGCTGTCCAAGATGGCCGCTGGAGTTCTCTGTGCATGCACGACAACCCACGCATGCACACTGGGCTCAGGTGGCTATCATGGATATGGCAGACTGTGCCACTGTGCCACCAGAGTTCAGTATGCATGTGTGAGTCTTTGCACATGTGCAGAGAACTCCAGCAGCCATCTTGGACATGGCAGACTGTGCTGTGTTCCATCGATGAACCGAGGAACAAAATAGTGCAATGGATGTGCAGTGATTGCAGTTCACCTTCACTATTTAAAAGTCCATTCGGTATCTGGTAAGCCCCTTTTCTCCATTGTGCTTGCAAGATGTCAGCTGGGCTATGCCCACTGCAGCCATAACAACATCTGGTCAGAGCCAAAATGGCTGCTAATGCATTAATATGACAAGGGATACAGCACTGGAGTTTATGACTACTGGGGTGTGTATGCAAATAGGGGTTTCCCTTTTTAAATGGACTATTTTTTTTTCTTAACAGTAAAGAGTAATAAAATGAAACATTAAGCATGCCATTACTGTTAATTTTGCCCCAGATAATGTATACAAAGATACAGAGTGCAACTGTTACAGAGCAAGAGACAAAGAGCTGTGGATGAATAGACAGAGTCTGTGAATGTACTTTTTTTTACATTTTCTTGACTCAGAATTAATGTAATCTTCATTTCTAATAGCATTATTACAATCAGTTTTGTTGCATTCATGCACTGCAGCACTGTATAAAACCAGCTGTCATTGTGAAAGCTATTCTTCATGCTGAAGTTTGAGCATGGCCAAATAGAAACCTGCTGGTTATTCAGATGCCTTGACTATGAAAACCTCTGTAGAGGCACATTTTACATGTTAGAAAAAACAATTCACTTCTTGCTCTGTAGCTCCCTATCCCCACCAACCCCGTCTCTGATAAGGAACCAGCAGCTACATCCCTGCACTGTATATTGTGGGGCACATATGGAATAACTGCCTTTCACATTTTCACATCCCTTTCTTGTACAGCAAAAATATAACTGCAGTCAGATTGTAAAATAAAGTGTAAATAATCAGAGGCAATAGAGATTTAAAAAGCCAAGCTGTGAAGTGTCCTCAGACCTGGGTTTGAAACCCTTAACCATCACTTGTATATTGAATGACATTTCTCTGTGCTTCTGAGACAGACCTGAAAACTTAGTCTGTTTTTTATGTTTGCTTGCATGCATGTGCAAAAAACATAGTACCACTATACGAGTTTTCATAGGTGTGGCACCCCCACTTCCAATGCCCTGATGGTTTTTGCAGGTGCAGCACCACCACACCAATGAATGTCCCAGCTGTCTATGACAGAATTTTAGATGCAAAGGCATACAGTTGAAAGCGAACTACCGCTGCAATCAGTGGTGGTAAAGTGTAGGCAATTAGCATACTGCCGTGTCATCAGCAGTATGCAAACTGACCCACACATCACCACCGCTGATTGTGACAGTGGTTGTATGCATGCCTCAAGCCCATTTGTTGTGTGCTGAGGGGGTGCCCAATCCCCCTTGGCTCATGCACACCTCCCCCCCAAGCACACTGTATGTCTGATGAGGGTGCCCAATCCCCATTGCCTATAGTGGCCCCTCCCCAAAAATGACTCAAACTTCCAGGTGCCACACTGGGAACCACCCCAGTATGGCACAAGTCCAGAGTTCTCATTGTTCCCCCTAAACACTGTGTGGCCAATGGGGGTACCCAATCCCCCTTTGGCTCAACTGCCCACCAAAAACTTCCAGGTGCCACACTGGGAGCCCACCCCAGTGTGGCAAAAGTCCCATGTTGTCTATGTAAAATTAAAATCATCCTTTAACAAAAGAAAACAGTGCCTCGTTGACTCTCTTGCCCCCCAACCCATGCCCACCCTCTGCTTACCTCACCTCCTCACACCCCCACCCCATACTTGCCACCGGAGGCCAGCACGATGATCTACGATGGACTGGGAACACGTCTGCACTCTTCAAATCCAACCATCAACTGAAGAAATGCTGGTAAGCTGTTTAATGGTATAAATAGGTTTTTTTCAACTTTGGTGCATATCTCAGTCATTATTTTGAATTTATGCACTATTTTCAACATGGGGTTCTTGGTACCCTACCTCATGAATTCAGTGACTGCCATTTGGTTGTTCGGTCCCGAAAGGTGATTTTTGTGGACTCTGCTTCGAATCACCTTTCAGGACAGATTAATGAAATGGCAGTGTCACTGTTCATGAGGTGGGCTACCAAAAAGCCTATGTTGCAAATTTGGTGAAAAAATTCCCAAAAATGACTGTGTTATGAGTGTGCATTGTGCAGTTTCCACGCACACTAGCAAATTCATGAATTTGTAATATTTTCACTCCAGATTTTCAACACTGGCATTTTTTCACACCTCCTTATGAACAGTACAGCTGTTATTTTTCACAGCCTGGCTGAAATGTGTTTTTGCACTTTCAGCACAGAATAGCATGGTCACTGTGGGAAATCAGTGTTCAGGACTGAATAGGAAGCTTGCAGTGACACTGTACATGAGCAGAGTTCCTAAAATGCCTATGTTGAAAATATGGTCAAAAATGTCCATAAAATGATTGTGTTACGAGCGTGCATTGCACAGTTTCTACAATTCACTTCATAGATTTGTAATATTTTTCCTCCAGATTTTCAACATTGGCATCTAACCACATCCTTATGAACAGTACAGCTGTCATTTTCACATCCTGGCCAAAATGTGTTTTCGCACTTCCTGTACAGAATAACACAGTCGCTGTGGAAAATCAATGTTCGGGACAGATTAAGAAAATCACAGTAACACTGTTCACGAGCAGAGGTCCCAAATTGCCTATATTGAAAATCTGGTGCAAAAAGTCCCCCCAAATAATTGCATTACGGGTGTGTGTTGCACAGTTTCTATGCACATTCATGACTTCACCTTTTTTTTATATTTTCGCTGCAGATTTTTAACATTACCATTTCTTTACACCTCCTCATGAACAGTACAGCTGTAATTTTTCACATCATGCTGGAAATGTGTTTTCGCACCTGTGGCACTAAATGGTGCAGTTACTGTGCAAAATCACCTTTCGGCTAACAAACTGATAGTGTCACTGTTCATGCGGTGGGGTCACAAAAAGCCCATGTTGAAAACCTAGAGTAAAAATACCAAGACACGCTGAGGGTCTTAGGGTTTCCGACCATAATGCCTTACCCTGTAGGGTCTGACAGGCATCTGCCTTACCCTGTAGAGACAGACAGGCATCAGGGGTGTGACTTGGGATTGTTGATAGAAATGCTCATGACACTCCACCCCCCACCCTGCAGGCAGTGACAGGCATCGAGGCACACTTTGGACTCTTTGGCCCCAGAGTTCACATAATTCTGCTATACTGCACCCATTTCAGCATATTTCTTTATGGAATGAGGTGAGTGTAAAGCCTGAACATCCCAAGGCACACCTCAACACTTGTCAGTGTCTGCAGGGTAGGGTGAGGTGAAATGTCATGACCGCTATCCATCTCTGCAGAGTGGGGTAGGAGTTGGAGTCAGTTTAATATATCACTGCTATTCCTATACTGCATTTGTCTAACTCCTGCACTTCCACTGCTAATGCCATCAAGCTAACATTTGGCATTGACAAATGCTTGTTTATAAAGTGTCACAGACAAGCCTGAACTATTTTATGTGAATATGCATGGAAAATATCAGCATACTTAGTGAAATCATACCACCCTTGACCAAATGTCCCTCTCCTACTTTGAGCCTAAATGGTTCAATGATCTGCCTGCAGATCTTACCGACTCCCCCAGACTTGGCCACTTTAAAAATTGGCTTCTATCTCTTCTCGCCAGCAAATCTGATTGATAGTGTTTCTGTTAACCCATGGCTTCTGACAGTAGTTCTCGCACCCCATCAAACACTACCCTCTCTCACTCCCACCCTTCTGTTCCACAACTGCCCACTCCCCCCTCCACCTCCCACCACCTACTACCTCCCCTTGACAAAACTTCACCTTGGCTGCTAAAACTGCATTTCTGCAGACTGGGAGCACCCCATCTGAACTGTAACATGATTGTTAAATACTGTACTACACTTAAATAGTGCTGCATTAATATGTTTCTCTGCAAGTGTGGTCCTGTTTCTCCTTACTTCTTGTACCCTGCTTAATGCTGTAACTGCACACTAATAAAACTTACTAGTTGACGTCTTTCTGTTCTACAATATTTCATCACCTGTAAATGTCTTGTATTTCTTGTTGACTTGGAGCCTTTGTAAATGAGCCCCTGGCCCAAAGGTATTAATCGAATTTGAAATAAACAAATAAAAAAATAAAAATAAATATCTATCTTCTCAATGTAAGAGAATTGTTCATGCTGTCTGACCCTAGCATCACTATGAGTTAGGAAAATGTTGCAGAGCTCTATTCAAATCTGATATATTAAATAAATTATTTTCTAAGGAAATAGTTTAATGCATGATCTGCAATATAAGTTTTTAACATGTTCACCTCTAAATAAATAGTGCATGTTACTACGTGACATATTGTTTGGGACTTGGCCATATGTGGAGTTCTCCCAACAGCAACCTGGTCATTTTGGGAATGCCGATAAAACTGATAGTCGCTGAGTGGTTTTCCTCTGTAGAGTCAGACGTGGCCACTTACTAATTCTTCACCAACCAAAGAGGGGAGGAGAAGCTGGACTGGAGGAACAGCATGTCTGAAAAGTTTAAGATTAGCCTTTCATTACAGTGTCTATGTTGTAAGGTGTAGATAGACCGCTTTCAATTATCTGCACTGTGGATCACATTTCAAGTAATAAAATTCTAGAATTTTCTGGAGCCCCCAGACAACGCAAGATGCAGTGATTTAATTCACTGCTTAAACAACAAGCCCTTAATCCAAGTGATCTCAGGTTCTAATCCCACGGTGTGACACTGAACAAGACACTTTAATTTCCTGTACTATAACCCCTCTGCTATGGAAAATTTGACAAACAGAATGAAACTGAAAAAAGCTAATGTAGTACATGAAGATAAATAATCCAAAAACAAACAACAAACAAAGATAAATGAATAGGGAATACATTGTGACGCTGGTATCTGACAAACTGTCCTTATCATTAATAGCTCAACATTTTGCAGTGCTACATAAACACTTCAATAATTAAACTAGGAAACCATTAGTATATAAAAAGATGTCTACATGACAAAAGGCAATATGATTCTAAGCTGTGATGTTTGTGTGCATATATGTGTGTGTGTGTGTGTGTGTGAGGGGGGGACTAGCAACCCTTGTCTTCCATGAAAAAAATAACAAAATAACACCATTTATTAACAAAACAGAATTAGTGACCAGGAGATCAAACAACCTGATGAGAAGGGGAAGTAGATACTTGTATTTTGCCAGTTTCTGTGGGATTGTTTGGCCATTGGAGCAGATGTCAGCAAGTTTCAAACCTCTTAAGTGATATGTTACTAACAGTGGTCTGAAAAAAGCTAGATGGATAAACAGATAGATAGAGGAAAAGAGAGAGAGAGAGATGTAGAAATGAGTAGAAAATCTTTAATTTAGCAAATTGGGTCGGGTAAGGATATTTTAAGGCACTTAATTCAAGTGGCCAGATTCACAACACTTTGCAGGGTGCAAACCTAGTTTCCTTGCTGCAAACTGGGCTTTTTGAATAGTCGGTACTCACAAAGCCCAGTTTGCCCCCAGAAACTGGATTTGCACCTGGGCAAAGTTGGGATGGGAGCCGCAATGCAAATGAAGAGGAAAGGACCTGCCTATCCCGGCAATTCCATTCATGAATGTTTAGCTCCATGTCAGGGCCTTTATGATGGTCATTGCATGGAGTAAATTACGGATGAAACAAATGGCAGTATTCCATGCAAACCCAGTGGTTGGCCGAGGTACTGGGGTCCCCTCACCCCCTTCCCCGGTTTCCAGTCTCCCACTCAATACTGATTCATACCTTTTATATAGAGTAGTGCTCCCTTCGCACTCCTCAGTACCTGATCTCCCACCCAATAGTGATAAATCCCTTTTCCACAGGGTAGTGGTCCCCCTGCCACTGACTGCCATCTCCAAACAGACATAAACCCAGTCCCTGGTATTTTAGTGGTCCCCCTAACCTCCCACCCTCTCAGGTAACTACCCACCACCCCAGCCCCCCCCCAGCATGATGGGCAATACAATCTCCATCTGCCGTTGCATTCTTCTGTCCTTCTGTTCTTTTGCATTTTGTTTGACTCATGACAAATAATATAATGATTTCTAAAATTATTATTATAGTCAGATTTGTTTTTCATACACTGCTGCACTGTATACAACCACCTGTCCTTGTGAAAGCTATACTTCACGCTGAAGCTTGAGTGTGGCCAAATAGAAACCAGCTGGTTTTGCAGATATCTTGACCATGAAAACATCTGTCTAGACACATTCAGCATGTTAGAAAAAAAAAACAGTTCACCTCTAGCTCCATATCTCCCTCCCCCATCATCTCAGATAATGTAACAACAGCTACAGTGCATCCCTGCATTGTATATTGTGGGCACATAATAGAGTAACTGCTTTTCACTTTCCTTTCTTATACAGCAAACATATACCTGCAGTCAGATTGTAAAACATAGGGCCCAAATTTAGAAAGGATTTACAGCTACGGAAAGGACTTGTGTCTGAGAGTTTGATACAAGGGGTGTCTTGTGTCAGACTTTGCGGCAAGTGTCATTTTGCTACAAAGTTTGTTGCAACCCCCCTGAAACAAGTCCCTTGCACCAAATGCAGCAAGATAGACCACCTATCCCCTAGTTTAACTTTGCGGCATTGTGGGACCCAGTTTATGGGGTTGCGCCACAGCTTTGGTGCAAGCTGCAATAAAGTAAGATAAATGTTGCAACTGTGCCAACCCTTGTAAAATCTGACTGTGCTGTGGTAAAGAGGTTTAGCGCAACTGTGCCAAACACTACGATTGTCACAGGGCTTTATGCAAGCCTTGCATCAACCTTCTAAAATTGGGTCCACACAGTCTGACTCCCTCCCAAAGTGTAAATGATCGGCGGCAATAGAGATTTAAAAAGTTAAGCTGTTGGGAGAACGTCACTTTTAAATGCCCATGGCTCATACAAATTCATTTCATCAATTTCAAGCCCCTTTTTGTTTAAATTAAAAAGTAATACAAAATAATACATCTTGATGAGTTAAAAACAACTAATGAATCATCATAATGTATTAATATACACTGGAACAAATACTATTGTATTTATTTATTTAAAAATTGATAACTGGGAAAGACACACTGAGCCAAGGCTCATTTTCAGGTGTGACCCAAGACAGGGGGTGAGGGTACAAAGAACGCATAATATACAGTGTATATATTTGCATAAAAACATGAGATATGCAGGAATACATGAAAATAAACAGTAGTTATGGCTTATATAAGAAGTAGGACCTAACAGCGTGCCTAACAGTGGACAATTAAATATTAAGAAATAGCAATACAGAGCTAACATAACAAGGGTAGGTGCTTTGATGCAGACGAGAATGCACAAGTATTGTGCAGCCAAAATTATATACACAGAGCTGGAGTTGGCAAGATAATAGAAGGGTATGGCCAGAATAGCTGGTGGTATCTAGCAGTTATGGAGGGTGGAAACAGTGGTGAGGAGGGAGTGGGACTCTGCACAATGTGGTCAATTCACAAATGGCTGGGGAGGCTATGCACTACATAAGTCGGGTGCATAGCCAACGCATAGCCACCTATGCCCACTGCACCCCATCCGCTACATGAGGGAAAAGGATTCACCCCCCTCTATGCACTCAATCCCCTGACAGATCATGGAGATCCACGCAGGGGTGTGCCTGGGGTGGTGGAGGGGATGAGCCAGCACTCTGTGGCATGCACAACCTCATGGAGTGCTGTGCATGGGGATTCCAGTTCCACTTCTGGGAGGCAGCCATAAACCATTGGGGCTGGCTACAAACCCCCTTGTGGAGGCTGCCTCAGGATGCGGCAGGCACGGTGAGGGAAAAGCACCCCCTAACAGTTCAGCCCCTGCCATTGGGGCACTTCTGGTGACCAGGGTTGGGGAGATGGGGAGGACCACCTCCATAGCTTGGTCCACACACTACATACTGGCCAGCAACATGGTGCTGGAAGCATGCAAGAGATCCATGGAAGGTCCCTGACTGGGCAGCTGATTGGCTGCCTGCCAGGATCTGCACTCTGCACCTGTCTGCCCCCCACAGACCTGCATGCTGATGGGTGGGGCCACACATGGGAGCTGGGCGGGGGCCGGTGTTCATAAACGCGTCCCCCAAGTACAGCTCCATTGGGTGTGGAGCTCCACACCCTGATACATGCTTCTTGCATGCATTTTTGTGAATCGCCCCCAATGATTGTAAATTTTGTTTGTATTGTTTCTAGTTATACTGACAACTGGTAAACAATAAATTACTAAATAATACATAAGTTTTTTTGTGCCTATCAAACATGTATTCCAAGAACTAAATGCATAAAAAATGTAAAGGGGTATAGTACATTAGGGCATTTGCTATGTCCCAAAATAAAGAACAGGGACTCCCTATCAACAGAGATGTTGACTAGTGACAAGTTCAATGGCAGCAACTAGCAAGGGTTGCTGAGTCCCATGAAAGAGAGCAGGGATTCCCTATAACTGAGATATGATCAAATGCTATAGTGGCAACTGGCAATGGCTGCTATAGTAAGTCCCAGTAAAAGTAACGACAATTCCCTAACTACTGAAAAAAGATCAAGTGCTTAGCGTTAAGTGGCAGTGGAAACTGGAGAGTACTGTGTACAGAGGCTCAATGATAGTTCACAATGGGATGAATTAACTTCAAGGGGCATTCCCAAGAAAAGGGATGAAGTAGCTGCAAGGGGCATAGAGAAAATATAAAATCCAATGTAATAATTCTTGGTTCATAATGGCAGCTATACCCCTAAGACATGAAATTGGACTGCCAACTAGTGCGTATTGCCAGTGCATGTTTAAGGGAGGCTACCTATCAACTGAGTTGCTGTAGTGTACTGGACATGATTGGGAAATATACATTGTCTCAGTGATAGAGCTACTTTTTAAAAAATTGAGTTTCACATGAATGTCTAGCCAAATGTTTTGGAGAAAGATCAAATTGCCAAGCTGGGACACCAGATGAAATGAGGAACATACAAAGGGCATGGAATTTACCAAAAACCAAAAGTGTCTTAGGAATTTAATCATTAACTTTTACTATATTCTAAATTAGTAATGGAGCCAATGCTCAGTTAACATGTTGATGGGACTAACAGCAAATGCACAATGACTGCATTTCATTTAACAAAACAAAAATAATTTATATAAGGAGAAAGGTGGATAGCATACATTGTAAATTTTGTTTGTATTGTTATTAGTTATATTGACAACTGGTAAACAATAAATTACTAAATAATACATAAGTTTTTTGTGCCTATCAAATATATATTCCAAGAACTAAATGCATAAAAAATGTAAAGCGGTATAGTACACTAGGTTATGAATACAATAATGCCTACTAGGAAACCAGTGCATATTACTGTTCTAAATAGTCATTTTTCTATGTATTGCTTTTTGAACAGTTCTCAGTCTCTGTCATAACTTCTATTTACATTCTCTGTTTGACTCCTGGGATGATTGACTTCTGTTGCCTAGTGCTTAATGGAAAATTTAATGCAAAAGAAAAGTGCAACACGTATTCACTGGCCAGCTGATTAGAAACAGTCAAACTGCACAGCAAAGGGTGAGGCAGCAGAAGTAAAGCACCCCATGAGTCATGCAGAAATTGTAAGTGGAGCACTCGGAACTCAAAAGCGGACCAGAAAAAAAAGTCATTTTATTTTAAAAGTAAAAGCAGCGCTCCGGAAACTAGCACACATAACAATTCTAAAGCTAAGGCTTTCTCAGAAATGTCACTTTTCTATACATTACTTTGTGAGCTGTTCTCAGTCTCTGTCATAATTCATTCACATTCTATGTGTGACTTGAGGGGAGACTGACTTCTGCTGCCTAGTGAATAATGGAAAATTGTAACGCAAGAGAAAAGTACAACACATAGCCATAGATACTGGCTGCTGGCCAGCTGATTAGAAGCAGTCAAATTGTATGGCAAAAGGTGAGGCAGCAGACGTAAAGTGCCCCACGAGTCATGCAGAAATTCAAAGTGCAGCACTCGGAACCTGAACCTGAACCAGAAAAAAAAGTATATAAATATATTTTAAAAATAAAAGCAGTGCTCCAATCCTGAAAGTGACCCGGAAGTGAGTGCGATGCTAGAAAGTAATGCGGGGGAAGGGAACAGCACTGTGGTGAATGGCTAGGACCACATGTGCTTCAATTTCACTGTGGGAGGACACAGTCTAGGTGTCTAGTCATGTGCTTCGACAGCCCATTCTTCTGTTACAGTACGTAATACAATACTTCAGCATGGCTTTCGCCATGCAGTCATAATAAGGACTATGCTTGAAGATGGAACTACTCTGGTTTTGAGATATTTTAATAAAAAAGGTATATTTAGTAACAAATAGTGAGGTTAATGGTTCATCCTTAACTCATTTGACCCTCAAATAAATTTAGATTGTGCTTCAAGGAAGGCTCTTGCAGCAGGCCACACTGGTAGGACTAAGCCATCAGGTGTTAGGATCACACGGAAAACTTCTAGCAAGTAGTTTACCATAGGGTACCACCCATTGCTGACGTCAGTCAGCTGATGTCAACCTAGCCTTTAATGGTGGACAGTCCCCTATACCTACCTCAGTTTTTTTCCCACCATCAACATGTACACATCAGACTTTAGCAGACACAGCAGCAACAGACGATCGCCATTACTCATGCTCGGCACAATTTTTATTTTTTGTTCTAAATTTGAAACATCGAATTTTCTGTGTTTTCCTTGCTAAATTTATGTTTTCTCCACCAGCCTCATCTTCCAACCACTCCTCAAAGTGTGTCTGCACAAAGAGGTCATTGAAAAGGACATTGGCTCTTCAGGTCTCATCTGCTTATGTCTCAGCCATGACACCAAGGCTGCCAGTTTTGCCAAAAATTCAACCAGGCCACTCAGAGTTGATGTCTAAAAAGTCTGAAGAGCCACCTTTTGAAGCAGAAGTTGGTTGCAATGGAGAAGGAGCTGCAGGCCAGCTCTTTGGCCTTGCTGGCACCGTCCTCAGGGACCTCCTCATCTTCTCAAAAAGAGAAATCACGGAAGTGCAAGCACCAGGACAGACACTGGGATAGGGTCCGGTCAGCTTTCCGCTCACGGTCACCCCACAAACTGTAAACTACAATAGGGACATCCTCCCACAGGAGGTCAGCCACCCCAGCACTGCCAGCCCACGCTTCCTCCAGGCTCTCAGTGACTCTACCACCAGTCCATATTTCTATCTTGGGCAATGGCTCTTTGGGGCAGGGGACTTCATGTCTTGCTCCACAGCCCCTGACTCTCAGGCCAATATCTTCCATGGACACTCAGTCAGATGGCCTCGCCAGTGTTGGTTCCTTAGGCATCAATTCCATTATCATCACCACCCCCTGTCTGGCCACAGTGCTGCCTTCTTTGGTTCTACCTTGTGGAACTGACATCAGTCCTTTCAGGCAACACCTGCAGCAGGCTGCCACCATCTCCTCCCCTCAAGCATACCCTTTGCATTTGTCTCAGGGGTCTCCTTCCCCTCAGGCACCTGCTTTTCTGTCTATGTCAGTGCTGGCAAACCCTTCCTCAGATGCTCCAAGCCACCACCAGCTGGGCTGCTGCCAGTGCTGCTGCAGCCACAGCCTATGGGCCCAACCCAGTCTTCACCCCTGCTGCAACCTGTGGTGCAGCCAACACCAGTGGGGCCAATGCTGGATGCTCAGTCAGGCAGCCCTACACCTGGATACCCTATACCTGATTCTCTGCCGTCATATCCTTATCCTGTGCCATCTTATACTTTCCCACTGGTGTACAATGTACTGCCCCCAGTGGATTATAATACCTTTTTCTCAGTGTGGTTGTCCATCATCCAGAGGCAGACCCTCCCCCAAGGGCCACCTCTGGTATCTCCCTTCTGTCCTCCCAGAGACCTCTAGTTCCAGATCCCAGACCAGGCAAGGCCAAGGGAACCACCCATGTCAGGGTCCACTGGGGCTCAGCCTGATGTCAGACTTTCGCAGAGATGAGCGCAGGCCTCTGGCATTAGTCCCAGATGGTGAGTCTTCTGAGGATAAATCAGATTCTTCAGGATCTTCCTCCTCAACTGGGGAATTCTCAGATGGGGAAGATTCTCCCAAGGAGATACCATAGTCCCCCCTTGTGATCCATCCTTTATGGATGTCATGCATAGAGTTAGGCTGAAGAAAAATTTCATGGGCAAAATTCTCGCGAGACGGCAATTTCACCACACAAAATATTTCATGAAATTCGAGCATTCTACAGAATATTTGGCGGGAGCAAAACGCACAATTCCATGGGGCATTCTGCCCATAAACAATTACATTTCCACGGTTGCTAATGGTTCCTCACCCCACCCAATGACTGGCCTGCCCTGGGTGTATAATTAAAAACACAAGTTCCCAACCGTATCCCTCACTGGGGGCTAGTGCCCCCCCTGCCATTACCCACCCCATAGTAAATAAAAAAAAGAACTCCTTGCTTACAAGCCCTCCCCCTACCCAAACAACCCTCCCCACCCATGTCCAGTATTGCCTGACCACCCCAATCAATTTCCCCCATATATCATATTATCCCTTGTGGTCTAGCAACCCCCCTTTCCTATCCCCAATTGATCTCCTTTTCCCAGTATGTACTTTTTTTTAAATATTCCCTGGCGGTAAAATGAACCTCCCTCCCTCTCTGCCCCTGATAGACCCCCTTTCCCAGTATGTTTTTTTACATGTTACCTACATAGAAACATAGAAACATAGACTTTGACATCAGATAAGGACCACTTGGCCCACTCAGTCTGCCCATTTCCCTACCTACTGATAAGCTGCAGATTCTAGTTAACCAACGGCCTACTTCCTGCCACCCCCCACTACAATTGCCTTGTGTCTGTCCCATGCATGTTTGAATTCCCCCACTGTTTTGGCCCCAACAACCTCCCCAGGAAGGCAGTTCCACACATCCACCACTCTGTCCATGAAAAAAGATTTCCTCACATTACCCCTGAGCCGTTGCCCCCTCTATCTTTAAATTGTGTCCCCTTGTTCTTACACATCTCTTTTTCTGAAAGATGCTACCTTCCTGGACTTTGTTGATTCCCTTGAGGTACTTGAACATTTCTATCATGTCCCCCCTGTCCCTCCTTTCATCAAGGGTATACATTTTAAGCTCTCTCAGTCTCTCTTCATATGATTTCTGATGCAGACCCTGAGCTATTTTAGTTGCCGCCCTCTGGACCGCTTCCATCCTGTCTATGTCCTTGCGTAGATGAGGTCTCCAAAACTGCACACAGTACTCCATATGGGGTCTCACCAACTGTCTGTACAGAGGGATAACCATCCTTTTTCTACTTGATGCCCTTCCTATGCATCCCAGTATCCCCTGGCTCTCCTCACTGACTTCTCACATTGCTTACCCACCTTTAGATCATCCGTATGACTCTCCAAGTCCCATTCCATTTTGTTGTTGTTAGTACCTCCCTGCTATTGTGTACTCCTCTCCTGGGTTTTTGTTTCCCAGGTGCATTACTTTGCACTTCTTTGCATTGAATCTAATTTGCCATATGTCTGACCATTCCTCCACCTTGCCAAGTCCCTTTTCATCCTTTCTACCCCCCCTTGTGTATCAACTCTGTTACAGATCTTTGTATTATCTGCAAAGAGGCATACCTTTCCCTCCAGACCATCTGCAATGTCACCTATAAAGATGTTAAAGATGATGGTCTAGTGGTACCCCGCCCTGCACCAGAGCAGCTAGTGTCCACCCTGCTCCCTCCCCACCCTGAAACAGAGTGGGCCACCAGCACAGACCTCTTCTCTCCTCCATGGCCAGTAGCCAATTGAGATATTAATGAAAGAGCTTGTGCTGTGCACATGCTCATTCATTCATATAAAAAACAACTAAATTAACCCTGGTGGCTGGCAGACCCTCCCCCCGACCCCATGACCCATTCTTCCAGTGTTTTTTTTTTATTCCCTGGTGGTCTAGTGACACACCCTGTACCCCAACCCAGGAAGTAGTGTCCCACCCAGCTCCCCATTCCAAAACAGAAGGCCACTAGCACAACCCTCTGCTCTCCTCCATGGCTGGCAGCCCACTGATATATGAATGACTGAGAGTGTGCACAGCAAGCACTCATTCATTCATGTCTCTGTGAGCTGCTGGCCAGGGAAGAGAGCAGAGGGCAGTGCTGGTGGCCCTCGGTTTCGGGATGGGGAATAGAGTGGGACACTACTTGTTGGGTTGGCGGGTGAGGGGGGACACAAGACCAACAGGAAATAATATAAAAAAAAAACACCAGGCAGATGAGTCAAGGGGTCAGGGGGATGGACCGCTAGATGCCAGGGTTAATTTAGTTCTTTCTTTTTTTTATATGAATGAATGAGCACATGAACAGCACAGCATGCGCTCATTCATTCATATCTCAGTAGACTGCCGGCCATGGAGGAGAGTGGAGGGTTGTACCGGTGGCCTGCTCTGTTTTTGGATGGGGGAAGAGAGAGAGGTGGGACACTAGCTACTGGGGGGGAAAGGGGCCACTAGACCACCAGGTAACATGTAAAAAAAACACACTGAGGAAGGGGGTCTATCAGAGATAGGGAACAAAGGGGGGGTTCACAAGACCACCAAGGAATATTTAAAAAAAACATGCTGGGAAAAGGGAATCAATCAGGGGTAGGGAGTGAAGGTGGCTTACTAGACCACCAGGGATAATATGATTTATGGGGGAAATTGATGGGGGGGTCAGGCAGCACTGGAAATGGAGGGTTGTTTGTGTGGGTGAGGGACTGCAAGAAAGGCGTTATTTTTTTAATTTACTGTGGGGTTGGTAATCTGGGTAGAATTTCACATTTTGCTGGTGAAATTCTGTTGCTTTCAGGTGGAATTTCATATTTCACTTCCACAAAAAATTTAGCAAAATGCACTAATTTCATGAATTTTTTTGCAAAACAAAATTTTTCAGCTTCGCCCATCTCTAGTCAAGCACCACATCTAGTCCATTATGGGCTGGGAAATGGAGGAGCAGGGCCAGGAGAGGTGCAAACTGGCCATCTACCTTCGGCAGCAGGATTTCCTCCTAGCGGGGTTCCTCCTTTGATTGACTGCTATGAGGACGTCACTAGGATGGCTTGGAATTTCGACACGCCAGCTGGCAAACCCTTTTTAGGCGGCCACTCTAAGGCAGATTCCATGGTGATTAATGTGGTGCATGACCGTACAAAGTAGCCCAAGCACATTAGTACCCTTCCCCTGGAGCAGAAGTCCAGCCAGCTGAATCACCGGGGCAAACATTTGTTCACCTCTACTACCCTAGCCCACTTGGTCCAATGTCAAAATGTTCTTTGGGACCAAGCCTGAGATCTTGTGCAGGCCTTGCCAGAGGACCCCACCAAGATGCATCTTGCCCAACTCATGAAACTGGGCTTGGACATTGCCGTTCATGTCCTCCAGGCCGCTTATGATGCTGTGTATGCCTCTGGGTGTGGGCCAGCTGCTTGGGTCTGTTTCTGGTGCAGTTCTTTGCTCTGACTATTCAGCTTTGCCATGGATGAACAAGCCAGCATTTGGGATACCCCTTCCAGGGTGCATTTCGTCTTGGTGGAGACATCCAGGATTCTATTTCCACCCAGCGGGAGTCAGGGCAGGCCCTCAAGTTGGTCCATTTGCTCTATCACACTCAGCCTATGGCGCATGAGTGTCAGTCCTTTTGCAGGTCCTTCCATAAGTTATCTTTGAAACAGCCTAACAAGGTTCAGTACAAGCGTAAGGCCACAGCGGCCCCTGCTGCTGCCCCAGCCAGAGTCTCAGGGCCCCTCCAGCCCTCCCTACCTGCACCCACTCCACCTCCTGACTCCTTAGCCAACCCCCCTCTCTATCCAAGGATCTAATGGAGGTGGTCAGGGGTCAGTTCTTCCTCCACCTAGAAGGATAGAGGGGGGGTGACCATGGACAACTCTGTTCTTCAGATCATAAAGCACGTTCACACTCTGGAGTTTCTGAAGTGACAGCTACAAAATCTCCCTGGGAACTTCAATTACCCTCCCACACACCTGTCTATGATTTGGGATCATATTCAGGCTCTTCTTCAATATAGAGCCACAGAGCCTGTCCCCCCGGCTCAGTGGGGAAGATGGTTTTACTCCCTCTTCTTTCTCATCCCCAGAAAGACCAGAGAACTTTGGCCATCCTCGACCTGAGCTATCTGAATCTATACATTGAGTACAAGTACTCTGGATGGTCACTCTCCAGGGGCTGTTACCCCTTTAACACCAGGGGAACTGGCTCTGCTCTCCAGGCATGCAGGAAGCTTACCTGCACATTCAGATCTTTCTTGCACATCATTGCTTCCTCTGCTTTCACCTTGAGGGAGCACCTTTTTCAATTCTGGTCCCTTCCTTTTTGCCTTTCTTTGGCCCTCTGGGTGTTTACCAAATTCCGGGTGGTAGTGGCAGCTGCATTGAGGAGGCAGGGCTTCTGTGTGTTTCCCTAGATGGATGATTGGCTCCTACCAGCTCCCTCCTGGGACTGCTTGGTTCAGACTCTGAAATACATGTTCCACATTTTTCAGGACTTGAGGGTCACTGTCAGCCTTCCAAAGTCCTGCCTCTCCCCTTGCTAGTGCCTTTAATACATTGGGGCAATTCTGGACACCAGACAGGGCAAGGCCTTTATGCCTGCATACAGGGCAGAGTGACTGATGGAGCAGGCCTGTCTGGTTTCCTCCATCCGACAGGTTCCCACCAGTGTTCTGCACCTTCTGGGCCACATAACAGTGGCTATTGCCATGGTTCCCCAGCCGATCTGCATATGAGGGGTTCTCAGCGGACCTTGAGGTTCCAGTAGGACCAGCACACAGATAACCTGGATCAGTTGGTCCTTGTCTCTGACCCATTCCAAAGAGTTCTGTTGTGGTGGCCAGATTTGACCAACCACCTTTCGGAGGATCTCCTTTCAGTTCTCCACCCCCATTAGATTCTTGCACTAGATGCATCCAGCCTGGGATGGGTTACCCATCTTGCTGAACACCAGACCCAGGGTACCTGAATGGTCATAGAACAAGGTCTCCATATCATCATCCTGGAGATGAGGGTGGTTCTTTATACTCTGCAGGCCTTTCAGACTCATCTCCTCCCTGGCCCACTGCTAGTGCAGACAAACAACATGTGTGTGGTGTATTACATCAACATGCGGGGGGGACCCATTCTTACCCCCTGTGTTGGGAGGTGATAAGAGTCTGGTATTGGGCCATTAAGCATGGTCTGGAACTCTCAGCCATACATGTGCCAGGCATTCAGAACATCTTGGCCGACCATCTTAGTCACTCCAGGTTGCGGGCTCATAGTGGAAGCTTCTAACCCTGGTGGGCAAAGATCTCTTTGACATGTGGGGCCATCCAGAGTTGGACCTCTTTGGGTCCTCACTTAATGCAAAACTGTCACTTTTCTGCTCACTTGATCCCAGACCTGTGAGTCACATTGTCCCTCTATTGGAAGGGGAGGTTTTTGTACACCTTCCCTCCCTTCACACTCCTACAGAGGGTTCTTCTCAAGTGGGAAGGAGTGGAGATAATTCTCTTAGCTCACTTCTGGCCATGTCAGGTTTGGTTCCCCCTGTTGCAACAGCTGGTGATGGAACCTCCAGTTACCTTACTTCTGTACACCAGTTTGCTCTCCCAGGACCAGGGCATCCTGATCCATGTGAACCTAAAGTCCTTGCATTTCCATGCGTGGCACCTGCGGACCTAGCTGTTGCCCACTTCAGGGTTTCCTATAGGGCTGCAGATGTTCTGGTGGCTGTGAGGAAACTCTCCACCAGAGCCACTTATGCTATGAAGTCAAAGTGTTTCACCCTTTGGGCTGCAGCTTGCCATTTGGATTCTTTCACCTGCCCAGTGAATCAAGTGTTGGAGTGCCATCATCATCATATTTTATTTGTTCATCCAATATAAGACAGTTTGGACATTACAAAAATAAGAAAAATACATTTTTTCAATTGCATCACGTTAAAACCACCATATACTTAAATTAAGCAAAAAAACAGCACAAATGACACCAACTCACATCAATATATTATTTCTGTGCAATTGACTTGCACCTCTACAGTGTATTACGTTCCTTATAATTCTTTTATTTTTAAGATGAATAACCGAAGCAACAAACTTAGCAACCATCATTGCATCTTCCAGAGTCATGGGATGCATTAGAATAACAAGCATTTGTCAATGCCGAATGTTGATTGTGTTGGTCTGTTGAGCTCGTGCAGTGGGCCTCTGTCAGTGGCTCAGTCAGTTAGTCCCAGTGCTGCAGGCTGCTCTTTTGTACTGGGCTGGTGCGTGCATTGGCACCTTGTCCTGCCGAGGAAGGAATACGCAGCTGTCCCGAGAAAGCTCCATTGAGGTGGCTCACTCCCCTGTGTCACTCACTCATTCTGTGTCTCCTGGCACTGCAGGCTGCCTTTTTGTACTGGGCTCCTGCCTGTGTTGGTGTCTTTTTCTACCCATGAAGAAATCCACAACTGTCCTGGCAGAAGTCCGTTGAAGTCGCTCAGTCCACCTGTCTCACTCGCTCATTCCGGTTCTCCTGGCGCTGCAGGCTGCCCTTTTGTACTGGGCTCCTGTATCTGTTGGTGCCTTTTTCTGCCCACAAAGAAATCTGCAGCAGTCCCAACAAAGCTCTGTTGAGCTCGCTCACTCCCCTTCTCTCAGTCGCTCATTCTGTTCTGCCGGCGCTGCAGGCTGCCCTTTTCTACTGGGCTCCTGCCTGCATTGCTGCCTTCTTATGCCCATAAAGAAATTTGTAGCAGTTACAATACAGCTCTGTTGAGCTCACTCACTCGCTCATTCTGGTTTTCGTGCCACTGCAGACTGCCCTTTTGTACTGGGCCTCTGCATGCATTGCTGCCTTTTTCTGCCCACAAACAAATCTGCAGCAGTCCTAACAAAGTCCCATTGAGCTCATTGACTCCCCCTTCCTCACTTGCTCATTCTGTGTCTCCTGGCACTGCGGGCTGCCCTTTTGTACTGGGCTTCTGCCTGCAGTGGTGGCTTTTTCTGGCCAGAAAGAAATCTGAAGCAGTCCTGACACAGCTCCACTGAGCTCGCTCACTGCCCGTCTGTCACTCTTGCATTCCGTTTCTGCCGGTGCTGCAAGCTGGCCTTTTGTACTGGGCTCCTGTCTGCATTGCCGCATTTTCTGCCCACAAAGAAATCTGCAGCAGTCACACTACAGCTCCATTGAGCTCGCTCAGTACCGCTCTGTCACTCGCTTATTCTGTTTGTCTTGGCGCCGCAAACTGCACTTTTGTATGGGGCTCCTGGCTGCATTGGCACCTTTGTCTGTCCACTAAGAAATCCGCAGCTGTCCTGACAGAGCTGCGTTGAGGTTGCTCAGTTTCCATCTCTCATCACTCATTCTGTTTGTCCTGGCACTGCAAGCTGCCCTTTTGTACGTGGTTTCTGTCTGCATTGACCCCTTTTTCTGTCCACAAAGCAATCCCAGCAGTCCTGACAGAGCTCCATCGAGCTCACTAAGTCCCCTTGTCTCACTCGCTCGCACTGTTTGTCCCACCGCTGCAGGCTGCCCTTTTGTACTGGGCCCCTGCCTGTATTGATGACTTTTTCTGCCCACACAGAAATCTACAGCAGTCCTGACAGCGCTTTGGTGAGTTCTCTCACTCCCCCCCCTCACTTGCTCTCTCGTTCTGTTTCTTCCAGTGCTGCAGGCTGCACTTTTGTACTGGGCTCTTGTGTTGGGGCCTTTGTCTGCCCACAAACAAATCCACAGCAGTCCCAACAGTGCTCAGTTGAGCTCGGCCACTCCCCCCACTTACTCGATCGATCTTAACCTGTCCCAAACACTGATTTCCCAGAGTGACCATGCTATTGTGCGATAGGAGTGCAGAAACATATTTTAGCCAGGATGTGCAAAATGACAGCTGTAGTGTTCATAAGGAGTTGTGAAAAAATGCCACTGTTGAAAATGTGGTGTGACAGTATTACAAATTTGCAAAATTAGAAGGGTGCGTGGAAACAGTTCAACGCACGCTTGTAACACAGTCATGTTATGGAGTTTCGTCACCAAATTTTCAACATAGGGATTTTTGGACCTCTGCTCATGAACAGTGCCACTGTCATTTTCTTAATCTGTCCCAAACACTGATTTCCCACAGTGACTATGTTATTCTGTGTTGGAGCTGTGAAAACACATTTCGGTCAGGATGTGAAAAATGACAGCTGTACTGCTTATAAGGAGGTGTGAAAAAAATTGCACTGTTGGAAATGTGGTGTGACAATATTACAAATCTGCGAAGTTACAAGGGTGCATGGAAAGTGCACAATGCACACTTGTAACACAGTCAATTGATGGGCTATCATCACCAAATTTTCAACATAGCCATTTTAGGACCTCTGCTCATGAACGGTACCATTGTAATTTTCTTAATCTGTCCCTAACAGTGATTTCCCACAGCAACCACTCTATTCTGCGCTGAAAGTGCGAAAACACATTTTGTCCAGGATGGGAAAAATGGCAGCTGTATTGTTCATAAGAAGGTCTGGGAAAATGGCAATGTTGCAAATCTGGAGTGAAAATATTAGAAATTCGCGAAGTTACGAGCATGCGTCCCAACTGCACAATGCACGCTCGTAACACAGTCATTTTATGGAGTATCATTACCAAATTTTAAACATATGCATTTTAGGACCTCTACTCATGAACAGTGTCACTGTCATTTTCCTTATCTGTCCTAAACACTGATTTCCCACAATGACCGCGCTATTCTGCGCCAGAAGTGCAAAAACACATTTTGGATGTGAACAATGACAGCTATACTGCTTACAAGGAGGTGTGACAAAATGCCAATGTTGAAAATCTGGCATGAAAATATTGTACATTCGCAAAGTTACGAGCGTACATAGCAACTGCACAACGCACATTCGTAAAACAGTCATATTTTGGATTTTTTCCACCAAATTTGCAATATAGGCTTTTTGAGGGCCCACCTCATGAACACTGGCACTGTCATTTTGTTAATCAGTCCCGAAGGATGATTCCACACAGTGACCGCAAAACCACCTTTCGGGGCTGATTTAACACCATGACAGTTCAAGAATTCATAAGGAGGTGTCCCAAAAACCCCATGTTGAACATTTGGTGAAAATATTCCCAAAAATGCCCAAGATATGCACTAAAGTTTAAAAAAAACCCTATTCATTACATTATACAGCTTACCGGCATTTCCTCAGTTCGCAGTCGGCTTTGAAGAGCGCAGATGTGTTCCTGGTCCAGCGAAGGTCGTTGCGCCATGCTCCGGAGGTAAGTAGGGGGTGAGGGGGGTGGGGAGGCTGGGTGCGCAGTGGGTGGGTGCGGGCTGTGAGGGGGGTGCAAGGAGATTACGAGGGACCGTTTCCTTTCTTTCAGGTACAAGAAAATGTCACGGGATGCTTTCCACATTTCAGGGGCATGGGGTATGCTGGGGTGGGCTCCCAGCATACCACCGGAGTCTGGGGGGGACAGCTGTAGCCGACAGGGGATTGAGCACCCCCGTCAGCAAACAACAAAAGGGGAGATTCTTTCTGCTGATGGAGATTGGGCACCCCTATAGGCAAACAACAAAAGGGGGAGATTCTTTCTGCCGATGGGGATTGGGCACCCCTTTCGGCAAACAACAAAAGGGGGGGATTCCTTTCAGCCGACAGGGAGTGGGCTCCACCGTCGGTAAATAAACATTGGGGGGTAGATATTGTTTGTGAATACGGCAGCAAGTCGCCACCATGTTCACAAACAATACCACAGATGCTACATCCCGCCCTGCAACAACGAGTCGCTCCCTCATTGCAGCGGATGGCTGACGCTGCAATGACGAAGAGGCTCCTGATTGCAGCGGCTAATTTGTTTAAAAGTTGTGGCACGCTGGCTGAACTAATGTCAGCAGCAGCGTGCCATGGCATTGGGGGATGGGGGACAAGCTTTTGCAGGCTGTGGGGGCATTGAGCACAACAGTGCCACGCCTCCACAACCTGCTTCTGCAGAAACCTGCCGCAACATGTTTCTTGCGCATGCGCGCAATCAACATAAAAATAGGATCAGAGTACTGATTCATATATTTTAATAAAATTTGTTTCAAATAGAAATCTCTAAAATGATTATACAAAGGACAGTGCATTATAATATGTTTTGGTGTTTCATGAAAACCTCTGTAATACATACAGAGGTTTTCTTTTGGGACTTCATCTGTTTTAGGTTGATTAAAATACACGTAGTTAGATGTCACAATTCCAATCATGGCCGATGTAATTGCTTTACTAAAGCTTCAAAATATGGGTAACAATAAATAATTTTCAATCCCTGAATCAATCTTGTATTGGCTAAACCAAATGGCCTTTTTTTGGCCCTTAACTAACTCCATCTGTTTTTTTTTTGTTTTTGTTTTTTGTGTGCAAATCTGAATATTTGTTCTTTGATTTTATTTCTATATTGCATTGATATAATTATTTCCTAATTATAATCTTCGCACAAGTGATATGTATTAATACTTCTAAAGGTGGTGATCAACCTTTTTAGCCAGGGAGATTAAAAATTCTCTGTAAGCTAGAGGATTTCTCAGATAAACAGAGAAGAGTGAAATCACCTTTACTTTTCTTTTTATTATTTTTTTTTATTCATAACTCTCAGCCAATATGTAGCCAATCTTAGGTTCATTATAGCTGTTACCAGAATCCTTCCCAGCTCAGATCGTACCACTGAATTAGAGGTAGAAGAAGGGACTTGTAACATTGCCTTTCAATAATAGGATAAATGAAGTTCTAGATTAGGTTCCTCTTTGGTGCCCCAGACCTCAGCCTCACATAAGAGAAGTGGAATGCTTTTTGCTTCTCCAGCTCTAATAGCGTGTAATACTGTAAAACCTTCAAACATAGAATTGAAGCATAATAGCACCTTCACAATAAGTTTTGCCATGTCAACCTGTTTTTTAGCATGCACTTTCCACAGTCCATTCAATGTAAATGTTTCACCCAAATAAATATATGATTGAACTACCTCTATAACTTGTTTCTTCATACAGATTCTTGGTTGATTACCAAAAATCAGAACTTTAGTTTTATTTAAATTAATTCTCTGATGACATTGATTACAGTTTACTTTAAGTTGATCCAATTTCCTTTGTAGTCTTAAATTTGAAAGAGAAAGTAACATCAGATAGTCCGCATAAGCTAATATAGGAATGGGAACATTATTAACTTTGGGAGAATCTAAAGGTAGTGATTCATCAAAAATAAGCAGGGAATCTATATAAATATTAAATAATAAAGGGGCCAACAGACACCCTTGTTTAACCCCCTACTGATTGAAAAATAATCTGTAATGTTAACCATATTATCAAATCTTACTGCAGTATACATACTGTAATATAAATGTACAATTGGATTAAGTATTGGGCGGGGGGGGTAAATCTCTTTTGTTAAGTACTTCCCACAAAATTTCTCTCATCACAGAATCAAATGATGCAGTAAAGTCTATTAATAGAGCATATAGCCTCATTTTCCTATATAACTTATATTTCTCTATCGAATGAGCTAAAATAAATATATTATTTGATGCTGAGCAGCCATGAGAAAAGCCCATTTGAAAATGTGAAAGTGGGCTATAGTTTTCAACCCAAGTCTGAAGTTTATCCAGATGTATTCTGCAAAATAATTTACCACTAACATCTAGCAAACTAGAAGGATCATAATTAACTGATAGAAACCTTTTTTATGTAGAGGGACTATTATATTCTTATTCCATGAATGTGGGATATACCTTTCTCTAAAACATAGATTGAAAAAAATTGTAAAGAATGGAACCCAATAGTTCTTATGATTGTTGTATATTTCACCAGGAATAGAGTCTGGGCCAGGAGATTTGTTATTAGCTAATTTAAACAGAGGAGCATCAACGTCATTGAAAGTAACAACTAATGGTTGATATTCTACTGAATGAATCCAGGTTGAAATTGGGTATGAACTAAATATTTGGGGATTTAAGGTAAACATACTAACATACTAAAATGCCAGCAGCATAGGCCTAACGGTCTTTTGTGTCTGCTCATTTGGTCAGCCTCCACCCAGGGTACTGATCTTGCTGCCCCCCTCGCCTCCTCTGGCTTCTCCCTTCCCAGTTCCGGGTATTCTTGCAGCATTGGATTTTGCTTCCAGAACCCTTCCCCTGTACCTGTCCCACCCCCTCTTGAACCCATCCACTGTCTCTGCCTCCACCAGCCCCCTAGGCAGCGCATTCCATGGCTCCACCACCCTCTCAGTGAAGTAGCACCTCCTTCTTTCTCCCCTGAATCTTCCCCCTCCAGCTTCCACCCATGCCCTCTAGTGACCCCCTCCTCCTTCCTTTGAAGCAGCCCGACCTTTCCTCCCCTATTTACCCTCTTCATGTACCTGAAGACCTCTATCATGTCTCCCCGGTCCCTTCTCTCTTCCAACGTGTACATATTTAGTTCTTTGAGCTTCTCCTCATAGTTCCTGTCCCCCAAGCCCCAAATCATTTTGGTTGCCCTCCTCTGGACCCTCTCCAGGAGAGTAATGTCCCTCTTTAAGTGTGGCCTCCAAAACTGCATGCAGTACTCAAAGTGCGGCCTCACCAAGCAGTTATACAAAGGGAGTATCACTTCCCTCCTTCTGGAGCTGATCCCCCTAGTGATGCATACCAGCATCCTGTTGGCCTTGGCTGCTGCCCTTCTACAAGTCTCCGAATTGTTCATCTTGACATCCACCACCACCCCCAGGTCCCTGTCAGCCATCGAGACTTGTAGCATTCCCCCCCACAGGGTGTACACTTGGCCTGGGTTTCTGGCCCCCAGGTGGAGTACCTTGCATTTCCCTGCATTGAACCTCAGCTTCCACTTTCTAGACCATCTTTCCAGAGCCTCCAGGTCCCCCTGAAGGCCACCCTCCCCTCCTCCCCATCCAACACCGCCCCAAGTTTTGAGTCATCCGCAAAGAGACTCATCTCACTCCTGATTCCTGTCCTTATGTCAGAGACATAGGCATTAAAGAGGAGGGGCCCAAGGACTGATCCCTGTGGGACCCCACTAATGACCCTCCTTGGGGATGAGACTATCGCGCCAACTATGACCCTCTGGATCCGGTCCTGGAGCCAATTGCCTATCCATCTGATCATCTGGTTCCCCAACCCCATTTCTCCCAGCTTATCCAACAGGCCCACGTGAGGAACAGAGTCAAATGCCTTGCTGAAGTCCAGAAAGAGGACGTCCACTTGTCTACCAAGGTGCAAGGCACTTGTCACCCAGTCATAGAACTCCACAAGGTTTGTCTGACAAGATTTCCCCGGGATGAATCCATGCTGTCTATCGTCCAGGCACCCTGACTTTTCCAGATCCCCACTAGCCTCTCCTTGACAATGCCCTCCATCACCTTGCCCACCACGGATGTCAGGCTGACAGGCCTGTAGTTCTCTGCCACCTCCCTTGATCACCCCTTGTGGATAGGCACTATATCTGCCACCTTCCAGTCGTGGGACACCCACCCTGTACTCAGAGAGATGGTGAAATGCTCCTCCAGGGATTTCGCCAGGACATCCGCAAGTTCCTTCAGCACTCTGGGATGTAATTTATCTGGCCCCGGTGCTTTCTCTGTCTTAAGGGAGCTGAGGGCTTCCCTCACTCTCTCTGCTGTGATTTCCACTTCCAGTACCTCTTCTCCCTGATTAGCCCTTCCCCCTCCTGCCAGTGATGCCTCCTTCTCTCCCAGACCCGCGATCGTGTAAGGGTCCCCTCCTCAGTATCTCTGTCTTCTCCCATGTAGCATGCAGCACCCCATTTTCCTTGGTGAAAACTGAGGTGAAGTACTCATTTAGTACCTCAGCCTGCTCCCCGTGTTCTTGTGCCCATCTCTCCCTGATTTAATCCTGCTAATCTGCCCTTCACCCTTCATTTTCCCCAATGTATCTAAAGAACCCTTGTTCCTCTCCTAATTTCCTGGCCAGGTTCTGCTCCTTCCTTGCCTTAGCCACCCTCACCACCCTAGTGGCCCTTCTAGCCATCAGCTCATACTCCCTCATCTTTCACTTCTTGAGCACTTGAATTGCCTACAGGCTGCCTTCTTTCTCGCACCACCTCCTGACCTCCTGGTCCACCAGCAGGGTTTTCAGGCCCTACGGATTTGCCTACTCTTGCACAGGTGCTGGTAGCATCCTGTACCCCTCTCCTGATGATTTCCCACCTACTATCAGCATCCATGTCTTACCCAATCACATCCAAATGCTCCTTAAGGATCCTTCCCATTTCCTTAAAATCTGTCCCCCTGAAGTCAGTTACCTCAGTCTTTGTGTAGTCTTCTAGCCCTCCTAGGTCCAGGCAAAACCAGACTGTGGCATGGTCACTCCCCACCAATGGGTCCCTTACCTCCAGGCCCCCAATCTGGTCACTGTCTGCCAGAACCACATCCAGTACCCACGCCTCCCTGGTTGATTCCCCCACCTGCTGAGTTAGGAACGCATCCTGAAAGACATCCAACAACCTCTGTTCCCTGGTCACAGAGGATGTCATAGTCTCCCAGTCTGTTCCTGGCATGTTTAAGTCCCCCAACACCACCACCATTCCTCTGCCCAGTCTGCAGTGTCTCCCAACATCTGCCACCAAACTCTCCTCCAGCTCCTCTGGCAGGGCAGGGGGTCTATACACCACTCCTATTTTTACTCTCTTGCCACCCCTTGTTATCAAGGTGACCCAAATCACCTCCACGGTTCCCTCCACCTCCTCTACTCCCCCTATGCCAATGCAGTTTTTGACTATCATTGCTACCCCTCCTCCCCTTCCCTCCCCCCTGTCCTTCCTGAACATAGTCTAACCCTCCAGGTTCAGGTCCCAGTCGTGTCCTGCAGTGGCCCAGGTCTCAGTGACCACTGCCACATCCACTGCTCCCTCAGTTAGCATTGCCTGGAGCTCAGGCATTTTATTGCCCAAGCTCCTGGCATTTAGCAGGACTACCTTCCATCCTTTCCTATACTTCCATTTCCCCTGCTCGTGTTCCCATGGGGATTCTGTTTTCCCCTGGTCTGCACTTTACCAGTCGGCCTTTTCTCACAATCCTCCAGCTCCCCAGGGGGGTGGAGACAGAGTCCCTCCTTTATCGGCACCCCCTTGACAGCCTTTTCTCCCATCTCTCCCCTCTTCACAAGTTTAAACCCCACCTTTCACCAATGAACCCCTCTATTTTCAACTTAAAGATTCCCCTCCCCTCCAATTGTTTACAATAAGTAACCCAAACATCTTTTGGGATATATACTGATAAAGAAGAAGAATTATTTCTTCCGTCCTTGGAAACCATTTGCCAAAAAGCCTTTGTGTCATTAGATCCTATAATATCATGCATTTGACCCATTGTTGTTGCTTATATTCTATTTTTTTTTTATTTTAAAGGAATTTATGGTATACTTTCCTAGCTCCTTTTAAAGAAATAAAATTATCTTTTACTGGCTATTTCTTGGTATACCTAATAATTTTTCCTAATTTCTGTTTTTCCTTTTTACATTGATTATCAAACCAAGTAATAGGATTAAATGATTCAGATTTAAAATCCTGTATTTTAGATCTAATTGTTTGGTATGAATTCTCTAGTGCATTATAAATATTCTGGGGAGAGCAAGAATTTTGTGCTAATGAAAATAACTTGTACATCTGAGGGGAATACATAAAGTCTTACACACTTGCTTTATTAATTGAGTTTAATGATAATTTTAATCTACCTCTTATGCTAACTGAATCTGGTTGTCCTATTTTATTCCAAGCTTTTCCTTGTTTCCCAATGAATCAATGTCAGCTACCAAAGCTGCATGATTGCTTTCAGATCTCATTAGAACCACTAGGGAACAAAAATGTGCATAGCTATCAGGAGATACGATAAGATAATCAGTAACACTTTTCCCTAATGATGAAAAATATGTACAATTTCCCTTTAGATCTCCCTTCATCCTGCCATTGATAATTAACAGGTGATTATTATTAATAAAGTCAACCAATTTCCTCCCAGCAATGTTAAGAACAGTGTCTGTGGAATTTCTTATACCTAAATCACCTAAATAAATTGTAGATTGAAGCAATGATAGATCATCTGCATTAGCAATCCAGGCATTGAAATCTCCACCAAATAGAATTATTTCAATATGGTGTTTTAACATAATTTGATCTGGCTCAGGAGCTAATTTAAGCCATAAATAATTCTGAGTTGAGGAATGATTGTTGGGAGGAATATAAATATTTACTGCAAGGAATACAAAATTATCCCATTTTATAACATGTAACTTCATTTCATTAGTCTGGACAATAGGATCTAAAATCAAAAGGCCTTATGTATTTTTATAAATGTAGAAAAAAACCCTCTTGGCCTGCCATTATATTTAACTTTTTTTACAGGAGTAAAACAGGAGTCATATCCATTTCATAAAGTTAGTTACATGGTTCAGGTTTCCTGGAAAAGCATAACTTAAAATTTTTGACAAAACTTCCACCAATCAGAGTCTATATGTTTTGCAGTGAGACCTACTATATTCTAATATAAAAAAATAGAATTTTCAATTAATGAACAAGTCAGCTGTGACTCCTCCAGGGGAGATTTTGAATATGTATAGCTTAGATTAGTTAGTCAGGGACTAGTTTCAGACATGCCCTTCTGGATTGGTGGAATTATTCCATCTCTGAAGTCCATTATGTAAAGTTGGGCACAACTCAGTTTAGTAAAATTTTACATTATAATAGAATAGAGGTTTGGATTTATTACTATATCAATCTGAGTCTCAGTAATTATTGAATGAACTCTTGATGCTGATTTAAAATCTGAAGGAGAGATATCAATATTTAAGCAGAAACTCAGTACTTTACTAATATATGAATACAGCATTTTAGAATTTTCTCCCTGAATATGTTCAATACCGAATATAGAAAGGGTTTTCATAACTATACCATCAAAATTCCAATTCAGGATAGACAGAGTGTCCCCTATCATGTCTATGGGGAGATTAGGTGTTGTTGTTTTTTTCTCCATGAACATACATTATTTCCAGATTGTAGTCCAATTTACTGGAGATGATATCACAATTCCCAAACTATCTAGGTCTCTTTGTTTTGCCCATATTTTTTTTTTTTTTGCACTAGCCATATCAGATACTAGAATATAAACATGGTTTGTGTCTGCTACTCTATCTCCATAAACATATCTAATAGCATTTACAGGTTCAGGTGCAACAAGTTCACATCTAAACAAAAGCTTAATTGGTTTAGTCAGTGTTTCAGTTGTTTCATATGATTTCACAAAAATATTTTCAAATTTAAAAACAGCCTCTCCTCCATTCATATCTAGACACTTAGATTGATTTTTAGAACAATTTTCATTATTAACTGAACATATGGAATCCTGGCTAACCAGAGAATATGGAGCTCCAGCAACAGTACTCGTATTATTTACAGTAGGTAGCATGGAAGCAGTATTTAAAAATGAACCAGATTGATGGGACTTTTATTCCACTTTTAAAGTTGTTTTGAAGACAAACTAGTTATATTAGGCTCTGTTGTAAAGCTCTTCACCAAACCATTGTGTAAATTAACAGTAAGAAGTGCCATATTTTCCTTTAATTTATTATTATAACTCCTCAATTTCTTTTTATTTATATTTTCACCATTTTCAGGGGGTATGCTAAGTTTTTTGTTAGTTTTCTTAACTTTCTTACCCTCAACATTCCCCCCTCCTTTTTTTTCCCTATTTTAGGCATATTGGGACTATAAACTGATAAAAATGATAAATGACATTTTTCTTCCATAAATGCTTTCTGCAAATCATTTATTCTCTGCATACATTTAGTCTGAGCTTCAGCAAGTAAACTAGTAAGGTCCCTCATATGCTGTTTAAGTTCATTAAAAGCTTCAAGCAAAACTACATAGGCCATTATTGGGTGTGCTAAGGCTTTCATGGTATAATTAGAAATAGTATCTGGGCATTGTGCTAAAATCTCGGTGGGATATTAATTTTTTCAACTTCTTGATCCAGTCTTGCAAATACTTCATCCAGGGAGCTTGCTAAAATGGAATGATTTTTTCAGAGGGGGTTAAAACAAAGGAGCAGAGTTGTGACATCCCTTTATGTGATAGCATTAGACATAATGAGGTTGAAAAGATTTAGCCTTGAAGGATGTAAGGAGATTATGTCCCCCACTGGCATCAGTCCCTTATCTTTGTCTGAGGCTATCCCTTGTGTGTTCTCCCTAGACTCCCTACTTTCATTTGTTGTATTCATAGCATTATTAAAACTATCATTATGTAAAGATCTTGCTCTTATTGAATAAAAAATAGTCGGTAATTTTCCCTTGTTGATGGTATTTAGAGAAAGGGGGATAGGAGTAAAAAAGATTGGTATTGTTTAATTTACTATTATTCTCCAGCGGTGTGTACATTTCTTGTTCGGGTGCCCCTAGCTTACCATGCTCTAAAGAGTCAGCTTCTAAAACTGGATTAAATTGGATATGAACCGGAAGGTTTCCTTTTTCCACAGTTTGCTCTAAGATGTGCTGTGAATGTGAAAAGGACCAGGAGTGCTAGAAATGATCTAAAGGAATCACAGCATAAGACATGGCATTAGACATAGCATTAGTAGAAATATTGGAATTAGAGGGGTCAGTGTGAAGCATTTGCCTATAATCATGGTTTATTTCCTCTCTAATTAGTGATATAGTATTTTGCACATTCACTTTAGGTGTTGACGAGGAAGGCAATACTGAGAGTGACAAGTCTTGAGTGTAAACACAACCATTTTTGACACTCTCTTTAAATGCCTTCAAGGAAGATTTGTTCTTTTTAAGTAAGACTCTCCCACTCCTAGTATGCATAATTATATTACTAGTTTCTAGTTCTATAGTTCTAATATCAATATCAAATATCAATATTACAACAATCAGATGGTTATTAAATGAACCAAAACATGATAAGAAAGGTCTACAGTTTCCAGTCCAATCTTTTTTTCCAGTGACAAAAGCATAAGGACTATAATTCTTCAGAAAGCAGTGAGCAAGAGTCCAGCAAGTGACCATAAGCATTGATAGTCTAAAGACAAAATTTTAGAAAGAGAAAACAAAAACTGCAGTAAACTTCTACAATTTCTGCAGTTTCGTTTGTTTATTTTTTTCTCTCTCCCTTCTTTTTTTAGATCTTTAGTTCCTTTATTTCCTTTATCAATCCTCCAACATCCAGTATGGATAATAAATGGAAGCAGGTATTGCCTGTATTGCAGACCAGGATAACATACCAATCGAGAATGATCCACGTCACTCGGCATTAAAACACTAAGAGACTATTCATTGATCCCCTGAGCAATATAATCATGGCTCAAATAATCCAAAGTGCAGCGTGCAGACACTAGAATAAAAGGGAAAGATATACTTGTGTAAAGCTAGTAAAAATCTTTTTTGAAATAATTATAACCTATAAATGCAGACCGTGATCAGGCGGTTATTTAACAGTAAGTACAGAGCTTGTTGTGCCTATGAAAACCAGGAAGCACAATAAACCATATAGACTCTATAATACTGGAAAACCCAATAAGACAGTAAACAATACTTGAACACAACAAATAATGACAGCCATAGAATGATGCAAAGAATAACTTAAAAAAACAACTAAATAATCAATCTATTAAAATTTGCTATGAGCCCCACTTCATGTATCATACAACATATATTAAGAGAGGCACTCATATATTAAGAGAGAGGTACTTACTTTTTGCAGTAAAAAAGTTTAAATATACAATACGCTGCTGAAATTTGGTAAATCTGAAAACCCCCAGGTTTTCCTATCCTTCTGTTACTCCATCACTTTGGTGGGGCCTAGATTTCATAAGTAGCTCGCCGGAGATATTTAACCCGTTTGCACTTGTCAATCCTCAAAACCAATGACACTAAATAATGCAAAATACTCTGGTGTGTACGGGTATAATATCAATAAAAGAAAACTAAATCCTAAAAAGCTCAGTGTAGAGTAAATTGCTCAGCAAGCTCTTTCACAGCACTTAGGAAATCTACGTGTTTTCCTGGAATCCCAGAACATAGGCACCACACGTGCACCATAAATACCCCGAACAGGGTAAAAACTTTCTAATTAGTTGTCAGGGATCACGTGGGTTTATGACCCCTGTGAAAATTAAAAAAAAAAGGATTTATATTAGCATTTAAAAGTATTAAAATGTATTAAAATATCAAAACACAAACAAAAACATAAAAATCCTCCTTGAGGTTCACAGAAAACAACAGACATAACAATAAGCAAAACAGATGACGTAAACAGAACTTGTGAAGAAAAAAAATATATAAAGTATGTCCCTTGTATGCCAAGGCCCAGATATTTAAACTGCACCAGGCTGTGGCGCAAACTTGGGCACAGCTCAACTTGGCTGAGCAGGGGCGTGGAATAAGCAATATTCAAAGGTGCTGCATCATGGCTCAGCAGCTTTGAATATCGCACCCTGACCACCCCCACTATACATGGTGCAGTGGCACTGCACCAGTACAAGTGGCTAGAGCGGAGAATGGAGATGCGCTAGCGCATGTGCCATTGCGCCATTCACAGCACCCGCAATATTCAAAAGGTGACATGCAAATTGGACCATAATTTATGCAAGATGCACATGGGGCCATTTGCATGTCATTATGGCTCCATTTGCATCCCATTTGCATGCAGGTGCACCAATTCACGACGACTTGCACCTGGCACCCTGCCAGGCAGCTGTCAGGGACTGACACCCCCTGCAGCCCGATCATGGGCATATGTTTAAAATAAATTCCCTGTGCTATATCCCTGGTGGCCCAATATCCCACTTTCTGTCCGATTGCGGGCATCTATTGTAATAAAAGAAACCCTCCCCATACAATATGCTGCTTTCTGCCCGATCGTGGGTATCTGTTGTAATAAAAGACACCCCCATCCAATATCCTGCTTTCTGTCTGATTGAGGCCATCTGTTGTAATAAAAGACACCCCCCCCGTCCAATATCCCACTTTCTGCCCGATCGCGGGTATCTGTTGTAATAAAAGACACGCCCCATCCAATATCCCATTTTCTGCCTGATCACGGGCATCTGTTGTAATAAAAGACACCCCCCCATCCAGTATCCCTGGTGGTCCAGTGGACCTCACTCTGCCCGATCACGGGCATCTGTTGTAAGAAAGGAAACCCTCCCCATCCAATATCCCTGGTGGTCTAGTGGTATCCCACTCCCACTGAGCCCCACCACTCCGATCCCTCTGATCAGCTGGCAGGTGGCAGAAACCCACCCACCTGCTGCTCCACTGCCCGTATATCTGGAATGTGTAGTACGGTATGGACTGCATGCCCATTGGCTTACGCTCTGAACCAATGGGCGTGCAGCCTACTGAGCTATCAGTCAGCGGGTGGCAGGGCAGCAGGCAGGGGGTGATGCCGCCTGCCGCTGACCGGGGTGAGCGGGTGGTGGCTCAGTGGGCGGTGGGAGGATACCACTAGACCACCAGGATATTGAACGGGGGTTCTTTTCCCATAACAGATGCCTGCGATCAGGCAGAGTGGCCCATTGACCACCAGAGATATTGGATGGAGGTGTCTTTATTACAAACAGATGCCCGTGGACAGGGCAGAGAGCAGTCCACTGGATCACCAGGATATTGATGGGGTGTCTTTATTTACAACAGATGCCTACTGTCGGCAGAAAGTGGGATATTGGACAGGGGTTTTTATCATAACAGATGCCCGCGACAAGGTGAAAGTGGATTAGATTGGGGGTTCTTTATTACAACAGATGCCCACGTTCAGGCAGAAAGCAGGATATTGGATGGGGGGGTTCTTTTATTACAACAGATGCCTGCGATCAGGCAGAGTGCGGTCCACTGGGCCACCAGGGATATTGGACGACATCTTCTTTTACAAATGCCTGTGACTGGGCATGGAGGGGTGCCACCAGGTGCAGCTGGAACTCTGGTGTCCACGCACAGGTGGCAGCTGCCGTGTTGCACCCTGCAATGTGGCAGCTCACCTGTGGGTGGCCATCAGTTGTTCCTTTTTTTGGGACTTAACTTTGTGCTGGCGCAGGTAGGGGTTGCACATGCATGGCTCTGCACATCCCAGGCTGAATATCGGGCAGTGCAGGTTATGCATGGGAACGCCACCCCCCACCTGTGCCTGCATACATTACTGATGCACTCCGTCGCATCGGGATTTGTGCTGCACACTTTTCCCTTTTGAATATCGCACCGGGGTGCATCAGTGGGTTTTGAATATCTTTTGAATATCTGGGCCCTAGTCTACAGGCAGATCTAGTTTTCCTTTTTCTGAAGGGAAAGGATTCAAACTCTTTTCTTTCCAATTGCAAGAAACACTGCAACAATGCAACAGTGGGTCAGACTCCCTCCACAGCACCGGTCCAAACGACGTCTCTTTGATATCCTCAATCCTGCTCAAACTGCATCACTAGAGCAGTCGATAGAAAAACTGGGAGAACAAAAAAGAGAAGCAGAGGGAGAAACAAACCCAGCCATGGCTCACAAAAAGATGGACTTACAAGACCGCATAGCACTTTGCATGGATGACATACCTTTTCAAAAATTAAAACAAGCATAGCCATTCTGCTATCAGTGGCTTCTCCTCAGGCACTGACATGCATATCTCCATCCCAGCAGCAGTATCCTGGAGCATAGGAAAAAACACTCTTCTACAACCTCTATCTTAGTAGACTGTCAATGGAAATTCAGGTCAAAGTCAAGTGTTGGAGTACATTCTTTCAGACTTGGGGTGCTCCTCCCTCAAGGTGCACCTTTCCACCCTCTCTTCATACCATTCACCTATTGAGGGCAAAGCTGTGGCACAGCTTGAAGTGTCCCACGTCATTCTTGTGGGGCATTTTGCATCTGAAACCTCCCATGCAGGACCCAGTCCCTCTATGGAACCTCAACTTTATGTTGAGAAACTCAATTTACTTACCCTTGAACTGGCCGAGAGTTGTGAACTGTGCTCTCTGTCATGGAAAGTGTTCTTTTTAGTTGCTGTTACTTCTGCTTTAAGGATTTGCAAGCTACAGTCCATTATGTGTAAGGTGCCTCATTTGTTTTTTCAAAAGACAAGGTGTCTTTGCATATTAATCCTAAGTTTTTACCTAAAGTGGTGTCAGAGTTTTCTTACTGTCAGTCCATCCACTTTCCAGTTTATTTTTCTGAGAATTCTAATCAGGTGGAGGCCTTGCTCCATAATTTGCATGTATATAGGAGTTTGTGGTACTACACAAACTGCACAAAGTCTTTCAGAAAATCTGACCAGTTGTTTGTTTTGGTCACTCCCAAGAGAGGGTGCTCTTGTTTCCAAACAGTGTTTACCTAAGTGGTTAGCAAATTACACTGTTTATTGCTACCACAGGTACAACAAGCCCCTTCCATGAGTGGTCAATGGCAATTCCACCAGAGGTGTAGCCGTCTCTATGGATTGCTTCAGAAATGTGTCTGCTGTGAACATCTGTGCAGCTGCCACCTGGAGTTCTGTCCACACTTATACCAAGCATTGCAGTTTGGACATTGCTTCTAGGCACAGGGACAATTTCTACCTAGCAGTTCTTCAGGACTTGTCTCTTGGGCTACTGGCTGCTGATCTGTCCTCTTCCTGGTGTTGTTTTCCTAGTGATACCTGGTACTGCTTGGGACTCAGTCCTACCATCGTGGCCTGCTGCAAGAGTCTTTCTCAAAGTAAGATAGTACAGTTACATAAGAACTTACCATAACAGTAGATCTTTGAGAGATGATCTTGTGGTAGTCACTGCTTTCCGTCCCTCCTTCCCCCTGCTGTTCTTTTTCTCTTGCACCTCTTTTAACTTTCTTTTGGCTCTTGGGGAAACCTCCTTAGTTCTCCATTAGCTGCCCATATGGGATCTCTGGTGAGAGAACTAAGGTAGATGTAGGTTACTGTTCACCTTTATAGACTTGGCTGACGTCAGCTGACTGACATTGGCAGTGGGCAGTCTCCTATGGTAGACTGCTAGCTAGAAGTTTTCCATGTGGTCCTGGCACCTAATGACTTAGTTCTACCAGTGTGGCCTGCTGCAAGAGCTTCTCATGAAGATCTACTGTTACGGCAATTTCATAGTTAGTATACTTGGGTAGTTGACCCTTGTCAGCAGATATAATGGTGCCCTGCACAATGAAAGTGAGCCAGTCAGGGTTCTTATAAGACACCATTAAATGGGTAGGGAAAATGTTGCATCTCAACTGACTGGCACATATGTCTTTGATCTCCATAATTTACAGGGAAAAAGTGCTGCCAATCAGGACACAGCACTCTAACAAAATTAATATATATATTTTTTTAATTCCAGACTGCAGTGCAACCACGGCTGCCATCTTTATTCACTAAAAAATGTCCATGCCCTAAATATAAAACTGCCTTAAAATAAAAAAGAACAAATAAATTAATAATTATTTTCTTTTATATTACTCTCTCTCTCTCTCTCTCCCCTTCTACCCATACACAAATTGTAAAGCAGTACTAACAGTTTTTTAGAAGCTTCTTTTCTGACCAGCACCCTCCTCCAATCCTTACCTGCCTACCAGGAAAATCTTTGCAGTTTGCCCTCCCACATATAAAGTTAAATCCAGAGCTTTACTGAGGCACTCTGTGATGTGTGTTTTTGTGAGGAGAGGTAAACATTTAGCCAGTAGATTGCTAGAGAAGTTTGAATTCCTGCACTGCATGGTAAAACTCAATCTATTGAATGTGTGGATAAATTTATGCTGGACAGGTAGCAAGGGATTAATTGTTATTCCATTTTATAAACATTTAAGCACTTATTGTTGTAATATGTGTTCTTTTCTGGTAAAGTTTAATGTTACATTCAATCTGATTGATACAGCCCCTATAGAGGAGGTTTTCATTCCTCGAAGTGCTGTTACTTAATTTTCCATTAATGTGTGTTAGTTAAATGTGCACTGGTGTTGAAATAAACATGGCAGCAACTGGGACTGCTGGAGTGTTTATTTTTGTTTTGTTCATTTCAATGTACAAGCACTGGTCCTCATCCCAGAAGGCATCCAACTCTGTGGTTTGAATAATTCAGCAGCATGATATATTAGCAGATGTCATTGAGAAGACTATTAGATCTTGCTACAGTGTTTCACACCTACATAAGCCTCGGTTTGATCCCCAATATGCTCATTTTTTTTCTTAATCACCTCAATTTGCTGTATGTATTATGAAAAAAATTGTTAGATGTCATTACTTCTGTTGGTGATAGAGTTTCAGCAGTATTTGAAGCAAACTGCCTTTTTCTCTATAAAGTTTTTATTCTCTGGTGGCAGGTGGGACAGCTGTGTCAGCCCTCTCTTCATTGCAAACAGCCATCCTGAGCCCTCCTATGAGGGGTTGAGTGGGAGTGGTTGGTTGCTCTGCACAGTGAACTACAGGCATTGCCTTTCAATTCAAAGGGCATACGCAACTTTGAGTGGAGTTAAGCCTGTACAACTGTTGATAAACTTTGGCCATTCACTCTCCCTGTTCCATGGGGAACTACCACCCTGTTGGGGTGCCATGAAGTCAAGGAACCCTTGAGGGGGTTCCACCCCTAGAGGTGCCACTGGAAGGATTCCCTTAGGCTAAAGGTACCTTAGGAAGGAGCCCCAAAAAGACTGAGCAGCAAGAGGAGATCATTAAGCCTGAGGACAGATTGATGGAACCAGTATAACTGGAAACAGATGCAGGCTAACATGAATGAATGCTAACTGATATTGGAACTGATAGTGAAGAGGCATGACTTCCGAAGGAGAGAGGGAACAGCAAGGAAGAAGGGCCACCATAAAACTCCATCCAGCAGTGGAAACCTAGCTGGGTAAACTAATGGAATGTACTGTTATGAACTACCAAATTGTTATGACCTTTGACATGAAGGAGAGAAAAAAAAACCTTATGAGGAGGAAGCCTCTTAGGATCCAAGGCTTTGATTGCCTTCCCTCCAGGTTTGGGATAAATTAGTGATGATTTGGCTTCTGGCATGTTGAAACACAAATAATGACTCACTGTCAATGATTTAAGCAGTGCAAGAGGACAGCTGGGTATGTAACCCCCTCTCCAGCACTGTCTAGAAGAGGACCACTGCCCCTGCCTTGTGGACCCAAGCAAGGGCTAGGGGCCTGGGTTCCCATGATTGACCTACAGGGGTAATTTCCCAAAAGTTAAAAATAAACACAGCAGTGCCTCCACCCAGAGTACTTTTTCAGTGGGCATGCTCAACTGCGATACAACCCCCTGGGATGGTGTACCAGCCCACCTCCCCAACAGTTACTTCAGGCATGGAATTACCCAGATTCAAATCTCCCCACATTCAGTTACCACATTTACCTTTTCATCTCATCAATACACAGGCTCACTAAAACCAGGCTCTGGATTCCTTTTCTGCTGTAAAACAATAACTCCAGGATTTATTTACAGGGAGAGAGTTTAGGAGTGATCTAGTGGAAGAGAGGTTAAAACATTTTCAATTTGCATTTCCCAAATCACATTTCCTTTGATTCTTTCCCATGTTTCAATCCATGCAGCCATCAGTATTTTTCTATCTACCTGTCTGCTGCAGTTACTACAAACCCAGATGCCGCAAGTCCCAGCCCATTTCCCCAAAGTCCTATCCTGGGTACCAACATTTATAGTTGAGATGCAGCTGGTAGTCGGCTTTGGCATGCTTAAGAATTAAACCTTAAACCTTTTTACATTTCCTTTGGATTTTCCTCCAGACCTAGTGTGCTGACATATTTACAGTCCCCAGGTGCAGGCCAATTCCTGCTGTTTACTCATGGTTCTGCAGAACTCAGTCCTATGGATGGAACAGTTCACAGGTATCCTGGGGATTTGATGGATCATGGGCAGAACCGGGTTCAATTTCTTAAATGGGCACAGAGGCTGCAGCTTGCTTTCTTTCTCTTTCTCTTGCTTGTTGATCTTGCCACTTGTCCTCTTTGGCTCATTACATGCCCTAATGCAGAACATGAGTGCAAGGCCTATCACTACAGGGCACCTAGAAAAAAAAGAAGAGACCCCATGGCCTAGCTTCCTCAGAGTGTCCTAGCACTCGGGTATGAGTTCTGTGACCTCTTGCAGTGGCAGATCCCACTTGATGCAGGTTAGCATGTTCCCCACCTGGCCCTGGGTGCCAGCAGCAACATTCAGCACATTCTCTTCTGCTGCTTCTCTTTTTCCTCTCTCATTACCCACTCTGGTGTGTAGCCACAGCCGTAGATTTCTCTCTTGGCTGTACCTCAGGAGCAGACCACAGGCACTTGAGACAAAAAACACCTGTCCATCCTTCTGCTTTCATAGTCTATCAACTTTAACAAGGCCACACTATTCTCTCTGGCTTACACATCATCCCCTGCACACAGAGTCGCTTTTCTCACCATGTGGGTACTTGCTTTTCTCTGAATCAAGGAGGTTCACTCTCCCTCCTCTTCTCTCAGCGCATTTATATATCCTTGTTCCTCATTCTCTGCACTCCATATTTTCCATAGGTTTAAACCCAACTCTCATTCTTTTGCCAAGTTCAGAACACAACCTTGGTCTTTTTCCCAAGTTCAGACCCAACCTTTGTCCTTTTATTTCGGGCTCAGGACACAACCTTTCCTGTTCTGTTTCATTAGCCTCACCGATGTGGTGCAACATCAGAATAATGCAGATGGTTCACAACCTGCAGCTTTCCTTTTTACTTTTCCTTGCTGCTTCTTACTTTCAACCAGCAACTTTCCCTTTTCTCTTCCAAGCTACTTCTTGCCTTTCCCACTGGAGCAAGCTCTTCATGCCATGTGGACAAATTGCTGGCAGTCCCCAGGCAGGCCCATCTCTCAGCCTCAGTCTCTTCAGGGGCAAGAGTTCCCCTTCCTCAGGAGGAGCTCCCCTTGAACTGACTCCAGTCTAACTGTCCCGGCTTTATTTGGGAGCCCTTTCCTCACTCCCCATTGGCTGAAGTCAATGTCTTTTGGCCAAAATGAATATGTATGAGGCTCCCTCAATGCCTCATTTGCTGTACAAAAAGGTGCCTACATTATCCCCATCTAAGAGTTTGTTCACAAGCCCCAGAATCCTCCTGCCTAGTCCTGGCTCAGTGGTTGTCTTGCTGGTGTCACATGGCTGCAAACATGGTGGCTGGATATAAACAGTGTCCATACATTAACACAGAATCCCAGGTTTTAAAAATCCCTACAGTCAAATCTTTTATTTCCAGTACAACATTTTCCCACACAGCTGTTGCCACCCCATGCCCTGCACAGAGACTGTGTCATTTTTATCTATCCCCTTTCCAGTCAATGCTGCCATTAACTCAAGCCCCTAGGCAGCACACACATTGCTGCAGTTTCTGGCTGCAGTCTGTGAAACACTTTATTAACCAGCTCCACAGACTGACAGCCTTCCCTTTTTCCTTTGGGCACATTTTGTTATTTATTCAGTTTATTTCATGTTCATTTTCCTGCCTGTCCTAGCACTACCCTTTTGCCCCCGTGTTAGACAGGCTTCCGAGACTTCAGAGGGATGCTACCTCATGAATATTATTAAGGTGGATCCCAAATGCTCCAGCATGATTAGTGTTCTTAACAACTTTATTTTGTCTCTCCCGGTTGACTCTGTCTACTGACCAGGATCCCCAGTCCCTCTCTTTCTTTGCCCTGGGACCGGGACCACATGAGAGGCAACCCAAAACAGGCCGCCGAAATGACCACTCGAAAATGTGCATGGGCACATGTGTGGAGCTCTCCAGCACAGGAGTGCCTTTTCAGAAGCTGATGGCTTTGTGAAACAGCTCCTCTGGCCCTGCTGTCTCTCTAAATCTATCATGAGGGCTGGCATGAGAGGGTAGAAACACAGGGGCATAGCAAGGAAATTCAGGACTAAGGAAAAAAACAAAAGGGGTGGAATCAAAACCCCTGGAGAAACTAGCCTTTTTGAGGTGCTCACATGTAAGCCCCTGACAGGGGGATTACACTCCTCCTCCTCCTCTTAAATGCTTGTCATCCATGCCAATCTAAGGGACTTGCTCTCAAGTCACTCTGTAACCCATCCCCACTAACAGCAATGCCAAAAACTATGACATTATAATTCTATACATAGAGTTACCTACTCTATACATTAACATCAATACATTTTTCATTTTCCTTTAATCATCATCTATCTCTATCAATTTCCACCTTACCACCATTGACTTCCGAACTTTTGATGGTATAAATCCTCCCCGGGGATCATTGGCATCATTAATTTCCAACTGGCACACTTTTTGGTGCAACTTCCACCTTTGACCACCAGGGGGAGTACCCCCTACAAGGCTCATTGACCAGCAGTGAAAGTCAACCCAAGCCCATTTTGGAGCCAAAATCACTTCTCCATTTCTTATCATATCCATTTTCAATTCCCACCAATTGCAAGGGTCCCCATTTTAGTGAAGGGGGGCATGCTGGGCATGACTGGTACAGGAGATCCCAGTGGTGCCTCCAAGATATAACCCACTTTCCAGTGCCATTTGGGAGAGTTTCACTGCCCCTGCCTTGTGGGCCCAAACAAGGGCTAGGGGGCCTGGGTTCCCATAATTGACCTACAGGGGTCCTTTCCCAAAAGTTAAAAATAAAAATAGTGGTGCTTCCACTCAGAGTACATTTTCAGTGGGTATGCTTACCTGTTATACAACCTCCTGGGATGTTGTACCAACCCACCTCCCTAAAGTTACCCCAGGCATGGACTTACCAAGATTCGAACCTCCCCACATTCAATTACATCATTTACCTTTTCATCTCATCAATACACAGGCTCCCTAAAATCAGGCTCTGGATTCCTTTTCTTCTGTAAAACAATAACTACAGGGTTTATTTACAGGGAGAGGATTTAGGAGTGGGGTAGAGGCATAGAGGTTAAAACATTTTCAATTTAATAATAGTAGAGGAAACGGGAGAGAGCAAACAGGCAAGATGAGAGGAGGTAGCAGTACAAAATGAAGAGCTGTGCGTGCAAATGCTTGAAGTCTGGGCAACAAGATGCCAGACCTAGAGGCCACCATGGCAGCAGGATACTTGGGCATAGTAGCAATTATAGAGACCTGGTGCGATGAAAACCAGGACTGGGATGTAGCCATACCTGGGTATGCTCTATTCATGAGGGACAGGGCAGGAAAAAGGGGGAGGAGGGGTGGCTGTTTATGTGACGGAGAACATAAAGGCTACAGAAATACACTAACCATTTTTTTTATTTTAAATGTTTTTGGTGGGAAAGGCCCACTGAACCAATGCTCATTTCCAGGTGCATCCAGGGAGCACAAAGGGGTTAAGCATCTTGCCTGTGGTCACATAGAATATAAGTGGATATTGTGGGACTCAAATCCAGGTCTGCTGAATTTATCAAGCTCATGCACTGCTTACTGCTGTAACCTCTCCGGCTGTTCTGCCAGCACAGTGCATTGACGTCACATACCGATGTCAACCTGGCTCCAATATAATGAAATGGGTACTTTTTGGAATCATTAGACCTAAGAAATCAACTTTAAAAAAAATGATTGTGTCCTATCAATAGTTCCCATGCATCAATACACATTTGTATACATCTACACCCTTTTAACCTGTTTACTAGTTCAAAATGAGTCTGCACACTTAAAATATACTGGAAAAGCTGCCGCCCAACTGTTCCATGGAGGTAGCTAATAATTGTTATCGAACTAACTATTACTTTGGAAGATTCTAATGGTATTCTGTTAAGGAGAACCTTACCCATTTCTAGTTTATTTGTTGCTACAGTTTGTACTTTATTGCCTAAAAGAGTTTAGTGCCCTGCAAATCATTTCAGTCCAAGATAAACAGCCTGCAGAGAAGTGTTACATTTGGTTAAAAGGACAGAGCTGTGAATCAGATACAGTCAATTACTACTGCAAAGAGACCTGGCTAAGTATTTTGAGCATGTGATCTTCATCCAGAATAGTTTTGCTGACCTATTTGAAAGCTCTAAAGCTACTCTGGGTATTTTTGAAACAGTTTAATGAGATGATGTCAGTAACCACTCAGCTAGTTTTATTCAGAATAGTTAAAGCTTTAATGCACTGATTTGACATCATGACAGTTTTAGATGCATTTTACTTTGTTAAGCAGATCAAAGACTTTGTACCTTCATGTTTATTGATTATTAATTGCTAATACACACTGCTCAAATGGTCTCCCAGGGGAAATATATTGTGTGCTTCTTATTTAATGTCATTTGTGAAAAACATCACATTCAGATAATATAAATCACAGTATTTCAATAATTCAAAAGACAGCAGACAGAAGAAATCTAAAAAACATAAATGCACAAAAACTCTGGATTCACTCATAACAGATATTAGTTACAAAAAACTTTCTTAATACTCCAGTTATGGCTCAAGTTAATGCCCCAAAAGAAAGGAGATGTGGCGTTAGGATTTCCAACACTAACTCCCCACTCCCACTCCAAAAGCAACAAAAGAAATAAATGAGGGTTTTGGGTCTCTGGAGTCTTGAAGAATTAGTAATGGTGTGATCCTTGGGGCTGTTAACCATAATGCTTACCCCTCCTCCAGCCCTTAGCCTCCTGTCCTAATCACAAGGTACACCTTCAAGCCAGTGCCTCATAGTTATACACTCTTCAAAGGTAGAGACACATGTTTTGCTACATGTTGCAACACAATCTGTTATAGCTTTCTTCATGCAGGGCTTTGTGGGTCCTTTGTGAAGAAAGGAGATTATGTCTGATGTTGTTTGCTCAGGGACTAGGGTGAGCATTAGGAATCACAACCAGGAGGAAGACCCTACCACTCATTTGATAAGACTCTGGATACTGAAAAATTAATGCTTTTTCCTTCTGCTGCTTGGGGTATGGGGGTGGTGAGTTATGGTTGGAGACCTTAATGCTACATTTCCCTACTTCTGTGATGTTAACTTGAACCCTATCTGGTGCATTAACAAAGTTTTTTTAGAAAGAATTTCCTTTCTTTTTAAGATAGTGGAAACTTATCCTCCATAGGAAGATTCTGTCCATGTACAGAAGTGCAGAGCCATTGAAGGCCCTGCACTTCTGTGCAGGAAATCATGTTAAGAAAGCACAATAATACTCTCCAGGGTGGTCTGTATGGGCTGTACTGGACCTTCCAGGGGCTATAAGGCCCTCCGACTGCAGCACATGGTATCATTATGTCCCTGGGTGGTTCAATATAGCCCAATACCAGCCACCCTGTTGAGTATTGTTGCTAGCTTAGATGCTGCACAATGTGTGTTGTGCTGCATTACAGAGTGGTTCACCCAGATGGGCCTGGAGCTACCCGGCACCTGACATTGCTGCCTATATACTTGGGGCCAGATTTTAAAATGGTAATTTTTGCTACAAGCCCAGAATGTGTCAAACATATTGCCGATGGGATTTGCACAAACAAATGGAACTCTTCATTCTGTCCATCATGTTGATGTCTGCTCAACCCCATTTCTTTCATCTACTGTGCATCAATGCTGGGGCCTTCCCTCAAGCAGTTTGCAATCAAACATTGCCACAAGCTGACCATAAGGAGGTCCAAATGTATGAGATTATAAAATCAGGTGCAGTTGCAGTATTTGGTCTTTGCACAGCTGTAGCAATGCAAGGGTTTCACTCACGCCCTGCGTCAACCTTTAAAAATCCATCCCTCTGCCTCTTGCATGCATCAAAATCCATCTAGAATGGATCATCACCCTCTTGTATAATACAAAGGGCTTCCAAGTCCATGCATAAAGAAAAACGTTGCAGATGCCCCAAGGCACACTTCCCACACCTGTTCCTGCGTGCAGGGTGGGGTGGAGTGTTACGTTTGGAAACCCTAAGACCGCATTTCCCAACTTTTGTTGCTGGAATCATAATGGATGCATTAACAAAGTTTTGTTTTTTTTGCAGAGAATAATAAATATTAACACAATTTGTGTGTAGTGCCAGGCTTCACCCTTGTGGGTATATGCTAAATATATACTTATCTTAACCACAAATTCATAAGATTGTCATTTAATGACTCTCTTTATGAACATGACATGTGATACTTGTAGTATATTGTCTGAATACTTGCAATTTTATGGATTTTAAATATTTTGATTTGTTATGAGTGTTTATTACTGTTATGCTTGTTTTAGTTTATGTACAAGTGCTTTGGTTTTTAGAAAGGCACTTTTTATAAATAAAATATGATTTGATTTGATTTGAAAGTGTCATTTCACAACAGAAGTGTGAAAACACATCTTATCCAGGATTAAAAAAAAATTACACCTGCCACATTTATGAGGTGGTATGAAAAAGTGGCTATGTTGAAAGTTTGTAGTTAAAATATTGAAAAATTAGCAAAGTTATGAGTGAATGTTGAAATATTGCATTTTTCACTCATAACCCAAGCATTTTACCCTTTTTGTACACCAAATGTTCAGGTCAGCCTTCTTGTTACACTCACCTCATGAACCCGGTAGGTGATCATTTTCAAATTCCCTCTGAAATGTCATTCCATGCCACAGAGATGAAAACAAATTTTGACCAGGATTTGAAAAATGACAGCTGTCAAGTTCAAGAGATGGTGTAAAAAAAATGACTATGTTGAAAATTTAGGGTCAAAATATTAAAAATGACCAATGTTATGAGTAGAGATGCAGTGAATTAAATTTCCATCAGTGAAGTGGCGGTGAAGTGTTCAATTTTGCTGCGTGGAGTAATTTGCAAAATTTTCCACATGAGACAGAATTTTCCCTAGGTGAAATTTTGCCTAATGAGGGTGAAATTTCGCTTTCCATGGGCGAAATTCTGCCTTCCGCGAGTGAAACTTCACTGCAAAAGGCAAAATTTTTCCATGGAAGCTGAAATTCCCTTGCAGAAGGCAGAATTTCACCACAGAAGGTGAAATTTTGCCATTCCGCTGGGCGAAATTTCACATTTCACTCCGTGAAATGGGCAGAATTTCACTCACTTTGCCTACCACTAGTTATGAGCAATCAGAAAAACATTTCAATGCACACTCTTAACTTTGTTATTTTTACATCTTTTGACGACAGATTTTCAAAATAGCCTTCTTCTGACCCCACCTCATAGAAATATGGAAACATAGACAATGATGGCAGAAAAAGACCAGATGTCTATCCAGATTGCCTGAGTTCCCTATAAGCCCATGAAACTATTTTTCCTCAAGGGTACTAACCCTTCCTGCCCTCACCCTCTATTCCAACTTGATTCTGTAACTCTGAACAATCATTATACCCTTCATTGTATCCCAGCCCTGGTTGAAACCCCTAGCTGTATTTGCATCCACCACCTTGGCTGACTGACTTTTTCATGGTTCCACCACCCTTTTTATAAAATAAAGCTTCTCATGTCCCTCCTGAACCTCTCACCTGTTAATGTCCATTCATGTCCACGAGACCGAGAGTTAGTGTTCAGGCTCAATGGTTCCCCACAGTTCACTTTGATAATTCTTTTAAAGCACTTGAAGGTCTCAGTCATATCTCCCCTCTCCCTTCTGGTCTCCAGTGTGTGCTTGTTCAGTGCCTTGAGACACTCTTCATAGGATCCTCCCTGCTGGCCCTCATTCTTTTTTGTTACTCTGTGCTGCCTGTAGCCTATCCTTATCCTTTCTGAGGTGAGAACTCCAGAACTGGGTGCAGTACTCATGGTGAAGTCTCACCTGGGATCTATAGAGTGGAAGTTTTACCTCTTTTCTTCTACTATCAATACCCCTCCTGATACATTCCAGTATTCCTATCAGCTTTGCTATTGGCCTTGTTACACTAGCTTGATTGCTTAAGTGAGTTGCTAATGATAACTCCCAGATTCCATTCCTCAGCCATAGTACTAAGTCTCTCCCCTCATATCCACTACTCCATCTTGAGGTTCTTGCTCCCTTGGTGCATTACCTTGCACTTTTTGGGGCTGAACGTCAACTGCAAAACCCTTGACCACCCCTGTAGCTTTCAGAACTCTCTGCATTTCCCTTATTCCTTCATCACTATCCATGCTACAAAATAGCTTTGTGTCATTTGTGAAGAGACATGACCTGCCCTGGATTCCCTGTCTAATGTCACTGATGAACATGTTGATGAGTACCAGACTCAGGACCGATCCCTGTAGAACCCCACTCATATCCTCTCTCATCTGATTTCACCCAATTGGTTTCAGTCCTCTGCTGCCTCCCCTTTAGCCAGTTACCCATCCAGTTTACTATGAGTGTAGCTGCACCCAGGTCCGCCATCTTCTTCATCAGTCTTTAGTGAGGTACTGAGTCAAAAATTGTCTTGATGTCAAAGTACAACAAATCCACAGCATGGCCCATATCTAATTCCTTCATCACCCAGTGAAAGAAAACTATCATACGGTGCAAGGTGGAATGCTGTTATGCATGGAATTCCATGCCTGGAATATGCTTGTTCTGCTGCAGTAGTGACATCATTATGTTGATCTGCTGCAGTAGTGATGTCACTACCACAGCAGAATAACTTGGAATGCTGCCACATTGTTGCTTTCCTCCATCAAATTAAACTGGAATTTTGTTTTTATTTTAACTTGAACTTGCAGAATCATTGACAGCACACTGTCAGTTACAAAAAAAAGGAAAAGAAAGAAAATGTTAACATTTCTATTCTCTGTTGTCCTCACCAGCTGGTTTTGTGTGATTTTATTTTCTGTGACTGCCCATACACTATACAAGATTGTGTATGAGCAGCCATGCACAAGCAAGGATATTCTTGTATCTCGAGGTTCCCTTGGTAACAGAGCACCTCTCAAGCTAAGATCTCGACGTCATCTGTTACCAAGGAAACCTCTCGATACAAGAATATCCTTGTTGTGTATGACTTCTCATACACAATCCTCTATGTTAGTCTGACAAGACCTTCCTGCCACAAATCCCTGCTGTTTACTAACCTGGAGCCTATCACTCTCAAGGTAGTCTACAAGGTCCTCTTTGACCAGTGGCTCCATTGGCTTCCTACCATAGAGGTTAGACGGAGAGGTCTGCGGTTCCCTGGTTGCTCCTTGCCACCCTCCCCAACATGTAGTAGAAATATATCCACTGCCCTCCAGTCCTTTGGAACTTGCCCTGTTGTAAGAAACCTGTTGAATAGACCCATTAGGGGTTCAGCCAGTTCCGCTGCTAATTCCCTGAGTAATCTGAGATGTAACCCATCTGGTCCCAAGCCCTTATCTATCTTTAGGGCAGCCAGCCCTTTTAAGACCCTTTCACTAGTACATACAGTATTAACTGTCTCATCTCAGGGACTCCCATAGAGGTAGTTTTGATGCCACAGTCTGGTAAGACCTTCTATCTTCCATGCTGAAAACTGAGCAAAAGTAATGATTGAGGATGGTGACATTTTGTCCGCATTCCTCAATCACCCTACCCCCTCGACTAACCTTATTATTCCTCCTATATTTTGCCTTTTTTCTCTAATATGTCTGAAAATCTCATGAACAAGGGCACTGAACATTTTCAAATCCGTCTTGAAAGGTGATTTCACAAAGTGACAGCAAAATTTCTTTTTTGGGCCAGATTTTCATAATTCCACTTCACTAGTCATCAAGTGGGTGCCCAGAAAAAGCCTTGTAGAAAATTTGGTTTAAAAATATGTAAGCATAACAAATTATGTATCAAAGATGAAATGCCACTGAAATATGTTAAATGGGACTTACCTTATGTTTGCATATCGCAGTTGTCGGTTTCAGCAGCAAGATGCGTCTTTGGTTGGAGAATGTGCTTACGTTATGGGATATATTTCAGTGAATGTGAGTTTGTGGAAGGCTGTGGGTTGTGGGTGCTTAGTGGGAGCTCTGGGTGGGGTGGACATGGGTGTGTGGGTGTGTGTGGGGGGTCAGATCAGCATGGGACTGTTTTCTTTTTGACAGGTTAAAAACATATAAAAATCAAGAAAGATGGTTTTCATTTTTTCAGGTTCTGTGTCATAATGGTGCAAATTTTACAGTGATTCCCAAAAGAACAAGTACATTTTGCTGAACACCAAATTGACACAGAACACACCTCAGCAACCACCAATACGGTGCACATTAAAATTAATGTTTAATGAGGGGTGGCTACGTCTCCCACACACACACCCCATATTAAAATAATCATCTCCAGGAGGATCATACACTAGGAGAACAGAAGACTACTCCTGAGGATGGGAAAAACATAAAAAAAAAAATCAAACACCAACAACAGTACAGAAAAATCTACCTGAAGGCAGCCCTGAACCCGTGACCGTCGACACCGTAGGCAGCGTCTGTACCCACCACACCAGGCAGCCAGCTCAGCAGCAGCAGGCTGCATTCTTTCATTTACACATAGCACCATGAGCAACCCCCATCATCATCATTCACCACTGCTGTTGTGTCCCTCATCCATTGCTATTCCCTCCTCTTGCTATTACCTCATCATCGCTGCTCCTATTGGTGCACAAATTGAGTCATTGAAACTTAAGTCACTCAGTTTGGTTCACCAATATGACATGATACCATTAGTTCAGGAAACTTGATACTGAGGACTAGGCACCCCAGTGTTAGGCTACTGTTTTGCTGCACTGGAGGCACCATGGATTGGGCACCCTGGTGCCGCCATGTAGATATGACCTGGAGGAGAAGGAGGTTGAAGAAAGAGGTACTGGGGGTGGGTACCCTAGTCTGATTATATTAAATAGTAAATACATAAACACTGGGAAAGGGGCAGGCTACCTGTAGGGGACGGGGGAGAAAGAAGCGGTACCTGGGTGGGCACCATAGTCCATTTAACAAAAATTTTAATTGAACAGATGGACTAGATAGATAGGTAGATAGGTGAAAGTCCCTCTGTTACCATACAGAAAACAAGGGTAGATGGCTCTTCTCAATAAGCTGTACACCCTGGATTTCAGGGTGCCCATAAAAGGTGTTTCTGGTCATTTAGAAAAAAACACCAGAATCTAGTTTAATGTGCCCTGTTTAACTAGGTTCTAGTGTTTTTTTTTTTTTAATATACATTTTTTTATGTATTTTCCATGTTTTTTTAGTTTGGGGAAAAACAAGATGGTGGCCATCATGACTTGAATTTTTTTTCATGCTGTAAGAAAGAAGCAAGTGGTAAGAAAACAAAAATGGTCTGCAATATAACATTTTTTGTGTTGTATCAGAACATTATCCCAAAAACTCTACTGAGCATGGTCTTAACGGCAAAACAGAAACAACAAACTTCAAATCCTTATAACTCTGGAACCGTTTTATATATTTTTTTCACAACCCCTTCCAAAGGCACTACCTTTACACAGCCCACTTCTACCCTGACAGTTTCAGAATAAAAGTGCCGTCCCATGCAGGCTATACATGAGAGCAAACCTAAAACCCTTGTTAAGTATAGGAAAAATATAGATATTTACAGGGAAATTACATATGCTGATCTCAGAAACTGTACAGGCTATCATCACAAAATTGTCCTCATATTTAAACCTTATCTACTAGACAATGCATGCAAAATTTCAGCTAATTTTGTCAAACACTGCCAAAGCTATGAAGGGAAAGGGGAAATTGCTTAACCAGTAAAGGCACCATGAGCCATAACTTGTTTCCAGGTGCAGCCTGGGTGCACAAGGAAGTAAAGTGACTTGCTCAGGAATACACAGTATGCAAGTGGGGGCTGATAGGATTCAATCTCGGGTCTCCAGGTTTGCATCTCAGTGGCCTTAACTGCTATGCTATAGTGCCTCCTAAAGTGCCTATTAAGGTGCAAAGTTGGGGTGGCCCATAGTGGTATTGCAGGCAGGCAAGACATTTCCAGATATATCACAGACATTTCAGGATATATCTGACCATGACTATGGCTGCCACTGTAGTTAAGGTTGACTGACAGGTTCCTTGTTAAACCCCAACTTTGACATAGGTGGCAGACACTATTGAATCAGATGGTTGGCAGTGCTATTGTTTCTGATACATGGCTGACACTATTGCATATACTGTATGGACAGAAATGGATGGATGTCGTACCTGCTGAAATAGATTATTTGTTTCTGTTTATTTAATACTACAGTTATTTCCTCATAAACACAGAAATATAGACCCAGAAATGCAAACATATGATGACAAAACTGATATTTCCATAGGGCAACTGGACCCATATTGAGTCTCTTACTGATCCAACTGGAATGTTTAACAGTTTAGGTGCAATCTGTTGCCTAGCTGTATGAGTAGCTGAAGGCATTATTGTGCCCCATGACTGGCAGATGCACGTACATGATGTCCTGCAATCACTATTGTATCCAATGGCTGGCAGACTCTATCCTGACCAATGACTTTCAGACAATATCCCTACATACTGAAGACAGAAAAATATAATTATCTCAGCTGGGCTTTGAACTCAGTCTGCCTGGAATACTGTTCGGATTGCACTACCAGCTGTGCCATCAAGGGAACTAGAAGCCTGAGATTTCCGGAAGCATCTTGTTCTTTCTTTAATGCACAACCTGGTGTTGCACAGATAATTACATTTTTCGTTCATGAGGGTGTGGTATGCACATATATGGAAGTCAAGAAATACATAATGCCTTAGCTGGGATTTGAACCCAGACCACCCGGAATACCATTCTGATTGTGCTACCAGTTTACCAAGGCAACTGGAAATCTGGGGTTCCATGTCATAACAGCGATCACTAAACAGCGATTGCTGTTACAGTGAGTGTACATGTATGAAAATCAAAACGGCAATATACATTCCCTAGCAAACTGGACATAAGTGACGAGAAACCAACAACAATGTATCTTTGCCTCTCGTACCCCCCCTAAATTAAGATTCTCAACTCCAGGAGGGGGGTGCATGTCGGCTAAGGGGAGAAACTCAGACATAACAAAAAAAATTAAGTGCCGCACATGATAAAACAAAATAGAATCCCTACCCACCCCTGCACCCTGGGCCTCCCTCACCACCACACCAGAACAGTAGCTTGGCAGCACACTGCAAACTATAGCCCACGTGCCTTCTACTTCCTGAATCCTCCCCTTCCGTTCCTTCACCCTCCTATTACCCTGCTGTTTTTTACTCTAACTTGGCACTATAACCACACCTTGCTACCCTTTCAGGGTAGCTCACATCACAGGCACTCAATCTGAGTCACTCAAAACTGAGTCATTCAATTTGAGTCACCATTATAATGTGCTACCAAATCTGGGATTCCCAGAAGTACCTTACTCTTTCTGTAATGTATAACCTGGTGCTGCACAGATAATTATATTTTGCATTCACTAAAGTGTGATTTGTACATAAATGGAATGCAAACAAACTGGGTTTAAATCCCAGCTAAGGCACTTATAAATTTATCTCTTTGGTTTGCTTTTGTTTCATGAATGTTCACACCACACCCCGTGAACGAAAAATGTAATTATCTGCACAGCGCCCGGATGTGCTTTACAGGAAGAGTAAGGTGCTTTGGGGAGTCCCACATTTCTGGTTGCCTTGGTGATGCAGGAGGTAGCACAATCAGAATGGTATTCTGGGTGGTCTGTGTTCAAATCCCAGCTAGGGCACTTATATCCTTCTCTCTTCCATTTGTTTGGGTTTCATATATGTGCACACTGCACCTTTGTGAATATCCATACATCTCTGATGCTAAGCAGGATTGTGATTTAAAACATCAAGTACAGTATGCTGCAGGTTTCCCATGTTAGCACTGTTCACTTTTGGACATCAAAGTTTGGATTCTATTTTATGATTTCTTTATACATTTTTTTGATATCAGGATTTTCTTTTTATTCTTTAATTAAAAAAGTATGGTGGGAATTGTCCCTTAAGATGCATTTACTAATCAAACAGCTTCCTATTGCTGCTGATCCTGGATGGGTAAAAACTTGAGTTTGTGTATCTTTTTACCTGATTTAGGGTCTGTTTTGAGTTTGAAGAAGATTTACTATGTAATTCATTTCCATCAGGCTGGGTACTGTCATAAAGGATGTTTACCAGCAAAGTAATGTATCTCAGACCACACCAGAAAGAACTTCCTTTTTCTACGATACAGCCTCTAAATATTTTTAAACTGCAGCCCTGAGTTTCTATTGAGCACGGAATGGCAACTGTGCTAAACAGGATAGTGTTGATAGTGTTTGTGTCTCAGGGTTAACTACTGTCTCCAAGGCAAAGAGATAATTTCAAACCAATTCAGTCATCATTTGTGACAGATGTGCCATGCAGTTTTATTGATAGCAGCAATGTACCCAGGGGAGGAGGAAAGGTGAAATGTAATTAATGCCACCATCTAGGAAAACATAGCAATTTCTGTGCCTAGAACATCAGTGATGCCGGCCTGATCCTCCTCTTTCCTAGGGAAAGCTGATGCCAGCTGACACTAATACTCCGACATGCAGTGGAAACAGCATGCTGTGGGTCAGGGAAAGGGGACGTGCTGAGTTAATTTGGGATTGGACAACTCTAACCCCCTCTTCCCAAATCAAGACTCAGTGGTCAGGATGGGAGCCTGCTTTTGTTTAAGTTTATTAAGTTTTTCTTAACAGAACACGAATGAAATCAAACAGCCCTGTAGCATCCTGACCAGGGCAAGCCTCATGGTGGTACAACTCTAATCATGAAGTGGGAAAGTACAAGATACAGTAAGCCAGTAAAACATTTAAAATAGATCAGCACAACATCCAGCAACAACAGTGAGGAAAGAACAGAATAATGAATGGCTACTACAATGGTACAGTCACCATACAGAAACTGTAAATTACATCAGTATGCAGTAAGTGAGTAACATTACAGCTTTTGTAAACAGGAAGCAGCATAGGCCAAAAGTGCTTTTTCATGTAACAGTGTAGTAGTTATTGCACTGGGCTGCACAGGTTTGTCTGGGGGTATGGCAGTTCTAACTGGAAGTGGGCCTACTTAAGATAAATCAACCTTTGGGGTTTGGGGGTTGAGTTAGATTGTGGGAATAATTAGAAGAGGTTATCAAGTCCTAATAAAGTGCCTGTGTAACCCCTTATTCTGCTTGCTTACTTCATTACTCCCCAAGTGGGAACATGACCACACTGCCACCCGTATCACTTAATGACTCCTCAGGCCACATGGAGGATTTGACTTCCTTCTAGTTTCCACTGATTGCAAGGAGGATCAGAATGAGCAGGTTGGAAGCCACACTTCTTCTTTACTCCTCACCAGTGCAAATGGTAACTACATTCGTTGTGCTTCTGACTCACAATTAAGTTGAAATATTTTTTAAGACATGGGATAACATCTTTTAGCCTGATGACAGCAGGCAGGGAATGCAGCCCCACTGCTGCAAGGAAGTGCAGAGCATTCTTGACACTCCACACGTACTCATCCATCTCAGAAACATCAAATGGGGGGTAGTGTACCTCAGAGTACCAAGGAAATGCCCAAAGATCAAGAAAAAGGGCTGTTTAACATACTGTTAGTACATTGCCTACGGCAGGGCCATTTCATATTTGATTGCCACTGGCCTCATAGGAGAGCTGCAGGTGTTCGGTGCACCTGTCAGAGTCCAGGAATGATAAACTTGAGGCTTCCAAAGCCTGACAGTGACAGCTAATAAAAGACTAGTCAGGTGCTAAGTGAAAGTTAGCAGCCTCTGAAATGCAATGGGAAAACAGCATGCAAATGGATCAACAGGAGTGTTCTTTTTCCTATTCTGAGTGTTTCAGCCAATAGAGAATGCAACTTGGTTATGGGGATGACTACAGCTTCCAGTACCATCTTCCAATCCAGCTGAAGTACAGACAGAAACAATGTGATTTCTTCCACTCAGGCCCTGGGGTAAGCAAATCTGCAAAAGCTATCAAAGTTCCTCTCTGGTACTAAGAAACAGCTGAGCAGACTGATACTGGAAGTGCAGCATATGGAACAAGGGCTACCTTGCCAAAACATAATGATTAAATGTTTATTTTCTTTGTTATTACATTTGTTGACTAGGTAAGAACCCAAAAGCATCAAATGTCTATTTTCAAGGAGGACCCGTGTACAGAGGTACAATAAATAATCAAATATAAAAACAAAACAGTGTACACAAACACACATTATGTACACAATCAAGAAAAATGCATACATTTGGACTTTTTCATATAACATACTTTCAGAGTGGACTTAAACCTAGACTAGGATACTATTTGATAAAACTCTGTAGTTAATGAGTTCCAGTCAATAACTGACATGTACAAAAAAACATCTTTAGCCAGCATCAGTTTGATAATGAGGGAGTTTGAAGTTAGCTACTCTGAAGAATAAGAAGTTAAATATTCTTAAAGTAAAACAAAACTGGATCTCTATAGAATATCCAAAAGTAAGAAATATGAAATATGAACTTTGCACACCAAAGTGACTAATTCAATTTTGAATAAAGATCGCAACAATGTGTATGTCACAGGCTTAAAGTAATACATCGACAGACCTGATTATAAAATACTTCAGTCTTTCTAAGTATAGTTTCACTAGCTTCAGAATAAATAGGCAGACCAAAATCTATAAGAGATAGTAGCATGGATTATTTATTTATTTATTTATTTATTTATTAAATTTTGGTGACCGGGTAGGCCCACTGAGCCCCGAAGGTCCCTTTTTCAGGGGCGACCCGGGATAACAATACAAGTTATAAGAATGAACAAGGACATAAGGAGCATTTGAGGCATTGTGAGTTACATCATGAGGTGGTTGCAGTAAAGAAAAACAGTGGATACTGGCATGGTTACAGGCATGGTAAAAGAAAAGCAGTGGATACAGGCATGGCTTACAGGCAGGGTAAAAGAAAAGCAGTGGATACAGGCATGGGTACAGGCATGGTTATCATCATGACATGTAAGCAATTGGTAGTACTTTGCATATAGTTTATTCAGGGGTTACATGTGGCCTCTGGCAAGCAGTCTGTATAAGGCAGGTAGTAGGAAGGTTAAGCTAGGAGATGGGAGTTGGAGAGGAGGGGAGTACCTTAGGAACTTTAAGTGCCATGACAGTGGCATGCGCTTGAGGTCAGCAGATGGGACTTAAGCCTGGTGTGGAAGGATATGAGTGAGGAGGAGGCCTGGACCTGGGGATGGAGCTTGTTCCATTGGCAGGCTGCTTGGGAGGAAAAGAATCTTCCGCCAGAGTTTGTCCTTACCCTAGGAACTTCTAAAAGCATTCTATCTGAGGTCCTTAGGTTCCTTGGGTTGTGTTTGAGGGTTATGGTCCCTGCAATGCTTGGTGGAGCATGGGATTTGAGAAGCTTGTAGGCCTGGACAAGCAAGGGGTGTTGGAGGTAGGCGACCAATGTGGGCCAACAAAGATTGGCCAAAGTGTCACAGTGGTGACATCTCAGGTGGTCTAAGGTTGCAAAATGAGCTATTTTATCATATAGGGTTTGCATCCTGGTAATCTCTTGTTTAGTCATGCCCTGTATAATAGGGGCCCGCAAAGATCAGGTTGGGTAGAAGGATGCTGGTAGCTATGGACAGCCTGGCTTCAGGGATGAGTTGGTCCCTGAGTCGGTACAGGGTGCCATTTTTACAATGTAGGGTCCTGGTGACCTGGTCCACATGTTCCTTGTATGTGATATTCTGATCCAACGTGAGGCCTAAGTATTTAAGGGAGGGGACTACGTTAATGGCTTTACCAGAGAGTGAGGTTAAGGAGAGGGGATGAGGACCTGTCAAATCCCAGGGATCTTGGCCCGAATAGCATTGCCTTGGTCTTGTCGGCATTTAGTACCATTCTGTTCTTACATAGCCAAGTCTCTAGTGAAGTGAGATCCTTTTGGAGTCGAGGACCTAGGGCAACCACGTCACGCAGGGGTCAGAAGATGACAGTATCATTAGTGTACTGCACAACCGAGCTCTCCCCGCAGTGGGTACGCAGGTCATTGGCAAACAAAGAAAACAGGAGGGGGCCTAGAATTGAGCCCTGAGGTACACCCTGGTTTAGGGGTAGTTGGTCAAGCATGGTCCCTTACCATGAGACCCTCTGTGCCCTGCCAGATAATTAGCTCCCAAACCTCTTCAGGGCATGATTGACTAGGCCTATATTTTGAAGCTTCTGTAGCAGCAAGTTGTGGTCGATGAGGTCGAACACCTTGGATAAGTCTATAAAGACTGCACCAGTGGGTATCCCTTAGTCCATTGCCCTGAGAACTTCATCCGTGAAGTTAATGAGGGCAGTGTCAGTACCATGGTTTGTTCTAAATCCATGTTGGGAGGGGGCAAGGAGCTGATGAGCTTCCAGGTAGTCCCTGAGTTGATTGTAGATGACTCTTTCTTGCACCTTAGCAAGTGAGCAGAGGAGGGAGATGGGCCTGTAGTTATTGAGTTTTTCCCTGAGCCCCCCTTTGTGAATAGAGACAACATGTTTCCATGGGTCAGGGTCTGCTCTTTCCCTCAGTGATCGATTGAGGAGCATGGTTATAGGCCAGGCTAAGGAGGTAGCTCCTGCCTTTAGCAGCCGAGGCTTGATATCGTCGGGTCCCCCTGACCCTTTCGGTTTCGGGTTCCTTAAGAGGTTTAGTACTTCAGTGCCTTTAGCCAGTCTCAGGTGAAATGGGGGTCTTTCCATATGAGGTGGTTCATCTGAGGTAGGGGGGAGAGTCTGGGGAGACAAGCAGGTCTTGTAGGCCTCGAGGTCTGAGAAGTGCCTGTTATGGGCAGACGATATTTGAGAAGGGTCAGTTGTGAGCTGACCATTAATCTCCATGGGACAGGACTCAGGCTTTTTGCTGCCCTTGATCAGGTCATTGATATGATTCCAGAATTGCTTGGGGTTGCCCAGGCTGGTTTTCTGGAGCTGTGTTAAGTAATCTCTCTTAGCGAGTTTTATGGCTCTCTTGGCTATGTTCCTCAGGGCTTTGTATTCAGTGAGATCTGCCGGGAGGAAGGAGAGCCTAAACTTTTCCCAGGCTTTTTCCTGAGTAGCTATTAGGGCTTTAAGGGAGGGAGAGATTCACTTGTAGCAGCTGCCTTTAACCCTCATTAGGCTAAACTTTCCAGGAATGAGAGGCTAAGCAATTTCTGGCTTTGAAAAAGTAAGCCCAGTCTAATGTCAACATTCTTAATCGGCAGGTGGGTATAATTAATGTGTGCTAAAGAACTATCTGTCATAAATTCTAAGAATTTAAAGTTATCAACCCTCTCAATTATCTTATCATATATGTATTTAAACTGCCAAAGCTGACAAACAAAAAGGTGGCTTGTGAACTGGCCCAAAAAACATAATTTTCTTATCCCATGTAAAAAAAAAAAAATGTCAACATGAGCTATTAAAGAAGAGACACATGAATTATTAGCAAACAAAACTACATCATCGGCATGTATGAGTCCTAGTAGCAACCGAAGGTAAGTAGTTATAAACAAACTAAATAAAACAGGACCCAATATCGATCCCTGAGGTACACCAATCCTTACATTCATAAGTGAAGATATTACAGAACCTAAGCCCATTTTTCATTTTCAAATGGCTAAATAATTTGAAAACCAGGAAATCACAATATCTGACAAAGCCAATGACCTAAATTTTGAAAGCAGCAGACTATAGTTGACTAAATCAAAGACCTTTGATAAATCTAAAAAAAATTCTACTGCCATGTCCCCACCATTCAAGGTCCTATGCAGGAAGTCCATCAGCTCAGTCAATGCTGACAAAGTACTATGATCTGATCTGAAACCATGTTGATAAGGTGTTAAGATACTCTGCTGGTCTAGGTAATCCTTTAACTGTTCCAACACTATCCTCTCAAAGACCCTAGACAAAGGAAACAGTAGAGAGACTGGCCTAAAGTTCTTAAACAGCATCCTATCACCAGATTTAAATATAGGTATTACAGTCATCTGCTTCCACAACCTAGGAGAAGTTCCAGTGCTTAATGAAAAATTAAACAAAAAGTTTAAAGAAAAAAACATGAGGGTCACTTCCAGGTACCAGTAGCTTTACATTAATTAAATCATCCCCATCACGGACCATTATATTGATCTGATTAAGATAACCAGCAGTATTATCTAATGAAGTGGTCTGAAAATTAAACACAGAATACAGTTCTGAATCATGCATGTCATCAGGAGAAACATAATCAGAGTCCAATCCTGGTATTATCTTAGCCACATTACAAAAGTTAAATTTCAGCTCATCAGCCATTTCATTTGCATCAACTAATATATCAATAGAAGTAGTCAGGGAAGTCATTGACGTGGTCTGTGATCTACCTAAAAGCACATTTAACATTCTCCAATTTTCTGTAGACCAATTTGTACTGATGCATTGTTGATTCAAGAAGTAATCCTCTTTACACTTCCTAACAGCACTCTTACAACAACTCCTCAGGTGCTTATAGGCACTGAGTGACTGAATTGTCTTCTCATTCCTATAAACTTATAATGCCCTGTCCTGCACACTCATCCAGGATAACAAATCAGGTGTAATTAATTCAGGATTATGATTTTTCACATGTAATTTACAAACAAGAGCAAATTGATCACAAATTCAACTAAATTCAGAAGCAATAAAGTCTAGTAGTGTATCAATGTCAGGAACACCATACAAATATGACTAATCCAATGAAGCAATTTGGGATTTAGAAGCATTAGCATCCAGGTGTTGAAGCAAATGCAAATATGTATATTCAGGTTGTAAACTATGCTTCTTAGTCTCCAATAACAATGAACTGGGCAATGATCAGTAAATGAGTTAGAGGGGGGTAAAGCTGAGGATAGCTGGTAATTAACTAATGTTAGCTTCTAGAATTTCTGGAATGCTGATATTCTTCAGTTTGTGGAATGCTATGGAATGCTGATGTTCTGTCACTTGTCTGCTGTATGATTCTGACTGCCTAATATACCCATGTACAACAGCATGCCACTCCCATAAACAACAAATGCCTGAGAGCTGTAACCATGCATAATAGCACTGTGCTGTAAGTGTATTATGTTGTTTGAAATGCTCCATCAAATGTTCAGTGTGCTTATGAAACTTGCATGATGTATGCTTAAGTGACTTAGATACTTTGTGGCTGTTTGCCTCTCTTTCCATGGGATCTATCATCCTGTAGAGGCATGATAGTGAGGAACCCTAGTGAAGGGTTCCACCCTTATAGGTGCTGTGGGAATGATTTCCATGGCTAAAGATAGCTTAGGAAGATGACCACAGGAAAGAGAGACATGCCACTGGAGGAGAAGAGGAGGATGATGGGGCAACGAAAGAAATGAATCCTGGACTAGCCAGGAGAAGCAACCTTTAAAGGCTTGATGGGGGAGTGGTTTGTTGCTCCATCCACTGAACTACAGGCATAACCTTGCAATTCAATTTGCTTATGAAAATTGTACGATGTATGCTTGTGTGACTTAAATACACTGTGGTTGTTTGCCTCTTTAGCCATGGGATCTACCTCCCTGCAGCGGTATGATGGTGAGGAACACTAGTGAATGGTTCCACCCCTATAGGTGCAGTGGGAATGATTCCCGTGGATAAAGGTAGCTTATGAGGAAGCCCACAAAGAATACCCAAAAGGGTGTCAAGCATCGAAAAAGGAGAGAAGTCTGAAGATATTGAGGGTGAGAATAGAGGTTGATAAAAAATGGAAGCTGACACAAGGCAGAAGGGTGAGACTTCCTAAGGAGAGAGGGAACAGCCGGAGACACCATCTGACTCCATCCAACAGCAGAACCTAACTACAGAACCTATGAAAGAACTAACCTTATTTAAGTAGTATGACCATTGGCATGCAGGAGAGGGAAAAAAAACCTTTGAGGAGGAAACCTCTGGGGATCCAAGGCCTAGGTCATGTTCCCTCCAAGCTAAAGGATGTTTTGGTTGGTGACAGCTCAGCTACTGCAATTTAGAGTTGATATCATGGGAAGAGGAAAATATTCCAATTTACAGGAAGCTCCCACTCTGTCCTTCTAACAGGAGTGCTGTTGAGGGTTGCAAGCAATGTCTCTGCAACTAGATGCCCAAAAGCAAAGGAGGAGGGAAATGACTGCTGAGGCACTCAGCCAGCCTATATGAGCCTACAAAATAGACCAGGGGAACCAGAGGAGGTCAGATGGAGAATAGCATAGAGGGTACATCTGAATCCACTCAGGCAGCTAAAGGTGCCCTGCTGATGAGAGCCCCCCACAGCTGGAAGTCATAAACTCTGCATCCAGAGGCTTCACCAAAATGAGGGACAACTGAAAGTCCACCCGGAGCTAAGACTTCCTCACTATGGGCCAGGGAGAAGGGCCCTGCCCCATGCTTCACATGCTCTAGATGTGGACTTCATGGGTGTAGAGTGAGGCAGTTGGCTATAGGCTAGCCCTGAGTGATGGAGCAATGGACACGGAAGGCACATCCCCAAACAGAGACCAGGTTGAGTTGAAGTAGCATAGGACCCGTATGAGGAGTATGAGCGATCAGGCGATATGAATGAGTACACCTACGGAGAAGTCAGACTGAGCGAAGGAGACCCTGACGAGGGTCCATAGGAGGAGATTGCAAGTAGCAACCACAGGAGTGCTTGCCAACTGAGTCCATTGATAAGCCAAAATAAGAGTGAAATGAACTGTATAAAAGCAGAAATGAGAACAATTGAGCGAAGCCGCAGGCCAACTGGGAGGTATGAAGTACCAGGAATAATGAGGTACAATGGCTAGAAGGGTATATGAGGGATGAGGTTCGAGAATGAATGGAGGGTGATATGGAGTGGAGTGAGATAGGGGTTGAGTGGTTTGGAATGGAGGACCAGGATAAGAGAAAGAGACAACTAGATTGGGGGGGGGTGGCAGGATATGAAAATGCAGCTGGCGGTGGAGGTAAGAGGAGTTGATGAAGGTAGGTAACAGATGAAGGCAGGGGTTCAGCTGCCCAGGGCCAAGGTGCCCAGTGTGATTATGCAGTTCTCCACTTTGGGAAAAATGGAGAAGCCACAAACTAGGCACCAGGGCACCAGATGCAAAGAAACAGGAGAGAAAAATAAAGTGAATTAGTGAGTCAAACAGTGAGGAAAAAACAGAGTAATGCCAGCAACTGTAGCTGAGTTAGCAGGCCAAGAATTGAAAAAAACAAATCAGGAACTGTAGCTTTAATAGCAGAGAGAACAGACACATAGCTTACTGTAGTGAAGGGGGGCTTTGGGTTGAGCATGGAGAGCCCAAAAGAAAGAACAAAACAAAGGTCTGACAGCATGAAGAGGTCCACCAAAGGAGGCAAGAGAGGCAGGTGAAGACACACCTGAGAAGACCAAACAAGGAGCAGAGTAGAGGAAAGGAGAAAAAAGGGAATGACCATAGGCAGGAATGGAGTGATAAGAAGACTTTTCAACTGCTATGAATTTCGCAGAGTGCCATGAGTTTTACACTGAAAATGTACCTTGCTCGGCATAGGTTTATTGATATGCATAATAATGCTAGAGCAATTTCTGGACAAACAAACTGTGAAAGCATTGAACTAAGTTGATAGAAACAATCTATATCATTAGCTATATGGGGCCCACCATGTAGACATATTATTGTTGAAAATAAGAAAGTGCTACACATTCTGGCCCAGAGCTATGATGTTGGAAAACCAGTACTATGGGGTTTAATGCCAGAGGATGAGAGGTATGGTGAGAAGCAGTAGGGAATAGGTGAATGGAAGAGGATATCAAGTGCAAAGAAGTCCTGCAAGAAGGACTACAGTAGAATGACGAGAATGACCGGAATGAGGCATAATGGCACAGAACTCTACGGTCTATAAGCACCAGGAGGGAAGGCTGCCAACTGAAAGATGTGTACCAGAGTGGAGACCGATATCTCTTGAAACAGGAAGCCGAGTCCCCAGAGCAGGAGGTGTAAGGACGAGAGGGTCAGAGAGCAAAAGGGAGATGCATGGAGCTTGGTGCAGGTGCTCGTGGGTGACATCACATCCCAAAGCATCAGAGGAGATGGTGCCAAGGACAGTAAGGAGAAGAAAGCCAAGACAGCAGAAAATGGAGAAAATGGAAACCAAGGAGGTATGGGAAACAAGAGCAGGTAGAGGAAGGAGTGGGGAGAATAGAAGCTAGAGAGTGATGGGACCGGAGAGCAGCGGAGAACGGCAGGGCACAACAGAGCAGAGGAGCAGCAGGGAAAAGAAATGAGTGCAGATAGAAAAACAGGGTTGAGTCCTGGGGGGCAAAAGAGATAGGGAGACAAGGAAGCAAAAAAGAGAGGGTGGATGAGGAATGAGGGGAAGGCTCCCCCAGACACAATGAAAGAAACAAATCCTGGACTAGCCAGGAGGAGAGTCCTTTAAAGGCTTGATGGGGGAGTGGTTTGTTGCTCCATCCTTTGAACTACAGGCATAGCCTTGCAATTATATAAATTATGAAAAAACTGTGTTAATCCTCTAGTTAGGGTAACAGCCACAAAACTAGGGAAATGTAGCATTAGGGTCTGCAAACCTAACACTACACCTCCACACTGCATACTTAAATAGGTGTTGGGATGTGCCTTGGGGCCTTCATCCCTAATGCTCACTCCATTCCATAAGTAAATAAGCTGAGATGGGTACAGTACAGGAGAAATGGGTGACTGTTAGGGCTGATGACCCCAAAGCACACTTCCGATGCCTGTTGGGATGTGCAGCGTAGAGGTGGGGTGTTAGGTTTGGAAACCCTAACACCACATTTCCCTACTTTTGTGACTGTTACCCTAACTAGAGTATTAACATAGTTGTTTGCAATTTTATTTTCTTACTTTCTGAGATAGTATAATTATATCCTTATTTGCTTGTGCGAGTGCAGGGCACTCCCATCACTCCATAGATAAGTATATGTATTGCCCTGTGCTTCCATTTATAGGGCAACAGTGACCAAATTATCAGTATAGCCATTTTATTACGCCACCACATGTACCCAGTACATTAAATTTTCCAATCTCCCGCCAAAAGATAATTCTGTGCAACTGCAATGCCATTCCTCACCACAGGTGTGAAAACACATTTTGGGCAGGACTTGAAAAATGACAGCTGTGACATACATGAAGTGGGGGTAACAAGAAAGCTATGTTGAAACTCTGGAGTGAAAATATTGAAAATTTCTCATGTTACTAGCTTGTATAGCAAAACTGTAACAAATGGTCATAAGACTGGAATTTTTACATATTTTACCCCAGATTGTCAGCATAGCCCTCTTATTACCCCACCTCATGTACTCAGTACAGTAAATCTCCGAATCCCTGCAAAAACTTTATTCTGTGTAACTGCAATTCAATTCTGTGCCACAGGTGCAAAAACACATTTTTGCCAGGATTTAAAAAATGGCATCTGTGACATACCTGAATTGGAGTAATAAGAAGGTTGTGCTGAAATTCTGGGTCAAAATATTGGAAATTTCCACAGTTACGAGCGTGCATACTGAAATTGCAATGAATTATCATAACTTTGGCATTTTTACATATTTTGACCCCAAATTTTCAACACAGCCTTCTTATGACCCAATCTCATGAACAATCTGTTATTACGGAAATCCCAACATAAAGGTGAATTCACCAAGCAACCGCGGAAATCACCTTTGGGTGGAGCTGCATACCGACAGTTACATTGTTTATTGGGGTCCAAAAATTGCTATGTTGAAAATGTGGTGGAAAAATGTCACAAAAATGGCTGAGTTATGAACACAAGTTGAAAACCCCATTGAAATACATTGAACCATGTTTACCTACATTTCTCATATTGCAGTCGCTGGTACCAGCAGAAAGATGTGTCTTCGATCAGAGAGTGGATCTCGAACCTTGGACCTGTTCAGGTAAGTGAGGTTGTGTGGGGGCTGTACTGGGTGGTTTCAGGAGGTGGTTACTGAATGCGAGGTGGGAGTAAGGGGGCTGAATAGCGAGGGACCAGTTTTTGTTATAGGTTTTAAAAAAATAAAATAAAACATCGAATGGCCATTTTCTTCCTTTCAGGTTGTAAGAGAAGTCATTGTGCCTGCAATGGGAGGGTGGGTGGTGCCTCTAGACACCAGGAAATATAATGATGAAAACAGGGCGGCAATCTGTAGGTGGGGTGTGCCACTGGACACCAGGAAAGCTGGAACGGTGATGGGGGGGTGAGACGTGCCACTGGACACCAGGGAAAGCCAGAATGGTGATTGGTGGGTGGCTGGTGTCACTAGGCACCAGTGAATACATATAAATGGGGAGTGGGAACAGCAGTTGGGATGAGGGATGCCACTAGACAAAAGGAACAGCCTGAACGGTGATCAGTGGGTGGTGGGTGCCACTAGATACCAGGGAATACATATAAATGGGGAGTGGGGACAGCGATCAGGGTTGAGGGTGCCACTAGACACCAGGGAATAAAATTACAAATTTATTTATGCAGACAACCATTGATGGGTGGTAGGTGCCACAAGACACCAGGTAAAAGGGTGACTAACAGCTCACTCTGCAGAAAGCAGCACAAGTTAAGATGCAGCTTCAAAAATCAAGAGATTCCTGGTGTTCTGAAACAGAGAATGACGAGGAAGTGTTTCTCTCGCTAAGGTGGGCACCCGGGATTTTGGGTGCCCAGAAAATATATTAGTGGGCACAATGTTAAAAAATCAAACATCAGAATCTAGCTAAATAGGTCCCATTTAGACAGGTTCTGATGTTTGTTTTTAAAAATCTCAGCAGTTTTATGTATTTTCCACATTTGTCAGTTAGTGGAAAAACTGAACAAGATGGAGATAGGCATGGCTTATAAAATGTTTGTTGCCCTGCCAGTTCAGTGGCATGAAAGCAAAAACCAACATTTGCAACATCAAATTTTAACTTCCGCTAGAGAACGTTATCTGAGAAACCCTACAGTGCATGCGCAGCCAGAAAATACTAAAACTTAAAGACTAATTACTCTGGAACCATATGATACTTTTTCACCAGACCTGTCAAAGGCACTCCCTTGGAACATGACACATATCCCCTGGAAATCAGAAATTCCTTTCCTTGTAGGCTGCAGGCAAAAGCAAAAAAAAATGTTAAGTATAGGAAAAAAGCTTTTTTTCTTTCCAAAAATTACACAAACGGATCTCCGAAATTGCGCAAGCTGCCATCACAAAAATTTCCAAACATCAAGACCTTGTGTCCTAGACAACACATGCACAATTACAGCTAATTTTGTCAAAGAGAGCCAAATAAATTAATGTGCAAAATTCGAGGTTTAACATTAAACAGGCTATTCAACTCAAACTATAGGGGCACTACCATACCCCTATAATAGTTATTGTGGATAGCCCCGCTGAGTTGAAAAATGCACTTTTCAGTGGGCTCGTGCTTTAACCCAGTTTGACATCTGTAAAGTGCTTTGAGAGGTGAAATAACTTGCTGAAGGCCACACAGAGTATTTGGCTCTGTGTTACTTGACTCTGTGCCTAATAGCACCCTAAGGGTTTAGTAGTCCCCTCCCTAACCCAGTCCCCAACTGTGTTGTGGTAATCCTCCCTGGTATTCTAGTGGCCCTCCTCCTTAAACTGGTGCCAGTGTGTTTGTGGAAATCCTTCATGGTGGTCTAGTGGCTCTCATTCCCTAAATCAGTCCCATTTGTATTGTGGAACTCCTCCCTGTTAGTTTAGTACCTTACCCCTTGTCCCAGTAACCTTACAATTCCCCCTATCCTGTTCCTGAGATGGTAGTGGGCACTCACCCTCCATTCACCTCTGCAGCCAGCTACTGTCTATGTACCACAAGTGTAGTCTATGCATCAATTCACACTATCAATGTTGTTCTCAGCAGAATGTATCCTTTGGCTTTACCCTGTTTGAAAGTATCAGCTAATTTCAGCATTACAAGCTTGCAAATTTCTCCATCTTGGGAGTGGCAACATAAAAAATAATCTGCTCAAAGCTCAGTCTGCCAGATAGTGCCATTATCTTATAATCAGCCACAAAGGCTTTATCTGCAATCCATCCAGATGAAGTCATATAGCCTGGTTAACATTCTGCTCCACATACATTCAGTGTAGGTCTGATAGTCACTATCTTTTTTTTTTCAGCTTTCCTTATCCTCCTTAGCTTTGGCCCCTTAGACCTCTTTCCGGTAAGGACTCTTGGAGCTGCCTTGTCCTACCCAGCATGAGGTCTTCCTGGATCTGGTTACCTGCTTCCTGGGAACTCTCCCCCAACTCTTCTGACTACCCCACCCCCTGACTCTGAGCCCCCTAAGGTGGGACCACCTTTACTTTTCTGGTGCTCTATCTATAATCTAGAGATCTAGAGGGGCAGGCGGGGAGTGGAGGAGAGTGACAGGGACCAGCCAGGAAGGACCTGGCAGTGGGTGTAGGGGCAGTCCACTGGGCCCAAATTTTCCTGTACAGGTGACAGGGTTTTTGCCTTGTTCTGGTTGCTCCTGGGGGTGCGGACATGCAATGACACCCTGCACGTGACAGGTGTGCTCCTGCACCCATGCATAAGGCATCCGCCAGAACCCCCATCCCTGTAAAAGTGTGCTACAAGTTGCTCTGACCCTAGTCTCCTCCAGGAGCCACTGACACTGTGGTGAGCGCTACCCACCCTCCACCAGGAGAGGAGAGGAGAGGAGAGCAGTCCTCTAGATGCTCAATCCTCTCCTGCCCCTGCTAATCCCTGATGACCCGAGCTCATTCCCAAATCCGAGTCGCCTTCAGGGCACGGGGTGTGGCATCCAGCACCTCAACCCTCAGTGCCACCTGGCTGGTTGATAGTCACTATCTTGGTTAAAACATTTGCTACATTCAGAAGTAACATCATCTTATTCAGCAAACCATGGCAAAACGAAACTGTCATATAATGTAGTCTAAAATATTGTATTTAGGTTGTCCTTGTCAGGGGTTAAATTGGATTGGAACTGAAAGAAACTCAATTCCACCTCCTTTACTCCCCTTTCTCCCCCTGAATACTATTAGAGAGTTCCACCTACTAGTAATGACAGTTCAACCTCCTACAAATGAATAGATTATCATTCCACCTTCAAAACATTTCTATTTTAATCACTGGTCCTTATCCAACTAAATAAATGCTCTATGGGGGTGTGCAGAGGACAACGAACACTATCTCTACTCTTTGAGACCTTCTACGACTCCCAGGCTACATGACAGGAAATAGTTGGAAAGCACTGTCAGCTAGTATACTGTATGTGGAACAGTTTGCTGCAGCCTCAATGTAACTTAATTCATGGAACATCAGGCAGCCAGATGAGCCCACATACAGCCTGACAAAGCAGTTCCATTAGCTTGCATGTGTCTCTGTATCAGCAGTAAATTAAAATAAATGCATTTTGTATACTACTGAAAAGCAGAAAAATCAAGCTGTATTACAGAGCAAGAGAGAGAAAGAGCTCCAGTGGTCTCTTGAGGATGTTAGAAGCTCAGCCCTGTGTAATACTACTCTGATGTGATCGATATCATAAATGCAGTTGCTTAGGAGAATGCAGCAAGTCATTACAGAATAGTGATGGTGACAGTACTGCAGGTGCTGCTTAGCTATAATTAATGTTTTTCACACATTCGCTTTGTGAAAATAAAGTAGGATTTATTTTAATATGGATGCAGGGGCGGGTATGTGTGTGTGAGTGCATGGGGGGGGTGCTGTTTATCACTGCCATGGACTGCTATTAACAAATAGTACTGTATATTGCTTTCAGGCATGGTGTCGTGTCATTTCTTTCCCACATGTTCATCACGCCAGCATGCATTTTGGAAACTGAGAACATCATTTTTACTGTGAAATCATAGAGGCAACCATCAAACAAAGTTCATGGGTCCTAAGAAATACCTCGAACACCACTGTAAGGCCTTTGTAAAGATGAATGAAATAACTAAGGCTCTCTTTTACCCTGAAGCTTGTTATTATCAATCTTGCTGAAGCAACATTAAAGCAATGTTCCACAATGTGGCAGCCTCTACCATCATTTCATTGTCCTCAGATACCAAGGGCACTTATGTTGCAGGATATACTACCACAGAGGGATTTCTGAAATAGTTTTTTCTTTTATTTACTAATTTTATGGTGGGCCTGTCACTGCATCTGTCAAACTTTGGCTCATGACCCTGGTGACCTGAGTTAGGGAATGAGCCAGGGTCCAGCCGGGGAAAGAAAGACTGAGTATCCAAAAAGACAACCTCTTCCTCTAGGACAGGTGGGTGGCTTCCTTGGCTCCAGTTCTGCCACCTGGGTGACAATGGATGGCTTTAGTGGGGCTGGGGGATTTTAGCAACCCATGTCTGAATGATCACAGGAGGTACTGCAGCAGAGGCATGTTGTGAAAGTGAAGGATGCTGGTAGGGATCAGCACTTCCACACAACTGTTTGAGCATACACTTAGGTCTCAGTGAATGCTGGCAGCTTCAGGGGATATGGTGAAGTGGATCAGAAACCCGAGCTTGATAGCAGGATGAAGAAGTGCCTTCAGACCCTGGCCCAGCTGAGTAGCCACCCAGGGTGGTGATCCTCAGGAAAGAGGATGAATACAGTGTTTGTACCTGACATCCAGGTAGACCTTTCCTGGGGGGGAGGGTAAATCAAGGGGTTGAAAGAGATAGTTAAGGCTCAGTCCAGGACACAGGAGGTCACACTGGTAACAATGTGGCATAAAAAATAAATTGTAAAACATAGTGTATTTTTATGGTTTTCTCAATTCATCAAGACATTTTTCTGTAGCAGTCTTTTTACCGCTCAGTACATACATTACAAATTTAAGACACCTTTGTTTACAAGCCTCTACCATTTAGAAGCCATAGCCCAAGATAAAACAATTTAACAGAAACTGTAGCCTCAAAATGTTGAAATATGATATCTGGTTTTCATACTTTGGGACATTACCTTTACATGTCATTCCTAACATAAAAGACAAGGAACATAGGCAGTTATGCATATTATGTTACTTTGAAGTACAGTCGAGCATAAAAACATAACTAATAAAACTGAACTAATAACTACAATCAAAACATGCCTAAAGGCCCTGTCCTTAAAGCCCTTGTGCACCCATGGAGGGGACCTATCAAGAGCTGGTGGTGTGAAAAACGTCCATTCTTCACATGTGGTGAACTCTGCACATCTACAGCCCAGGATGTGGACTCTCACCACACCTGCTCTCATGTAGTTCGTGCACCTACTCATGAGACCTGGATCAGTGGCAGGTATGTGAGAGTACTACTGCCTAATTCCTGAGCAATCTCTACAGTATGGCAAGTGAGCCAAGGGCACACAGGCTATGTAGCCCATGTACTTGCCATACTGCTTATATGCACCCCTACCAAGCCACAGAATATTATTCAGGGCTCAAATGGCCTCTGCTCCACCTGCCCCAGCCTTATGGGTTGGTAAGAAGGGATGGCATCATTGTGGTACTGTTTGTGTGTCTTACAATTCATTTATGTTTATTTGAAAATTTATAACTGGGAATGGCACACGGAGGCAGGGTTCATTTCCCAGTTTGCCCCGGAGAAAGGCGAATATGAGGTACACAAAGTAGCAATAAATGAGTAACAAGGTACAATGAAATTAAACAATAAAGTGTCCTTGTGTGTATAAGACTATGGTAGTTCTATGAGAACTGCCATGTAACACATTACCCTTCCATGTCCAGAATGAGGGATCCATTGCAGTGCTGATGTGGGAATCAGATTGAAGGCCTGGTTTCCTAAACTGATGCCCTCCATGCTGTCCCAACCCCACTCAAAGCTCTGCACTTACAGAGAGTGGTGGGTAGGGTCTGTGGATGCCATTTGGTCTAAACATGCAGTGGGGGGGGGGGCTTCATGGCTGGGTGAAGCGCAATTTGTGCATTTCTCAGTAGCTTTTTGGATCAGACCCAAAGGGTGAGTTGATGCATAATTTGAATTGCATGAAACTGAACATTTGTCAATTTTATGTTTAAGTCAAGATTACCAAAGGTTTGTGGAACTTTGATTCACTTTGACCCTTCATTAAAAAAACATAATAAAAAAAACTCTAGCCCTAATTACTGTAGGTGACCAGGGCTAGTTCAAAGGTCACCCCTTCCCACCTCAATCACTTGCCACTCTCCAGCCCTTCCAGTCCTCCTGAATGTTTTATTTTTTAAGAAATAAGTCTGGCAAAATGGGTGAAGGGTGTGGAGGTTGAGAAATGAAATGAATGGGGAGGGGAGTGGAGGGATCTCACCTACTGTATTCCTACTTGCAGGCTCCTAGACCCAATAACAAGGACTCAGAGTATTTCAGTTGAAGTACTGAAGCTGTACCAAAGTCAGGAAGAGAGGTAAATTGAGACTGAAACAAATTTGCCAATGGCCAACATTTCTCACCCTTATACAGCGGTGCTAGCCACGATGCAACACAGTACCTTGTTGTAACTTCCTGAAAATAACATATCACAAAAAGTAGCATGACAAAAGTGCTCAATTATCATTGAATTGCTCTGTTCCCTGCAGAATACTGCAGTACCCTGCAGAATACTGCAGTACTCTGCAGTTATACTGTAGTGATACTGCAAGGTACTGCATTTCCTCCTGGCAGGCCTTGCTTTATGTGACCAGACTCATCAACAGTGGACTAGTATCATGCATTTCAGGGTAATAGTTTACTCACTGTCTATGTTTTAATAGATGAGACTTCCTGGTTGAGTCCATGTCATAAACTGTCTCTTCAGACTGTTAAAACACAAACTATCAATGCTTACTGTGACAGTAGTGCTTGCTCTAATGTCTTTTGCAAAAAAGAAGTTCCAGTGCCACCCTTGTGGGACTTGCAAAAAAGAACCAGTTTAACAGACATTCCTCTCTGGTCTGTTACCCATATGCCATCTTATTTGTGCACCTCAGGGGTATGTCTCATCTGTATTAAAGTTGCCAGACACTGTCTAGCAAACATTTTTTACATGTTGTTGACCTGACTGCTTTTTGGTAGATGTGTCTTCTCAGCTAGGTTATCACTACCTTGAGTATGGATTCCCATTCACACAGACAGGGTTTTACAATCAAATAGTACCTCTTTATTGCCTGTTTACAGTGGAGGATTCCAGTACATGTATGATGCTTGCAAGGGAATGATCTGCACTGATAGGATGGTTAAAAGTACAGGCCCCTCATCTCCTGGGTTGTTTTTTCAGCTAAGTTCTGCTCTATATGTCCCTTACTGTATATTTTTCTGACCATTATTTGGCTCCAAAAGTCTATTTTATGCTTTTTCTGTAAACAACAACAAATGCCATGATCCTCATGGGACATAGATGGTTATCATTTTTGTATTGATAGCCCAGAATTGCATGCAGTACTCCAGGTGAGGCTTGATGAGGACCTTGTAATCAGAAGCATAGAAACAGGTGTTACCATCAGAAAAAGATCAATAGTTCATTCAGACTACCAATAACAATTTCTTACCTATCCCCTTGACCTGCTGTCCTAGAGATGTATATAGCCCTAATGCCTACCCCAAATAACCCCCTCCACCAATCTTCCCTACATCTTCAACTTCTCCTCTTGGTATTAAAATCTCCCATGTCTGTCCCTCTTGCTTTTGAACCCATTCATAATCTTTGCCCCCACTACCTCCCTCCGTAATTTGTTCCAGAGTACCTCCAGCTTCTTAGTGAAGAACAATTAATTTATGTTTCTCTTGAAGTTCCCACTAACATGCCTCCATTTGTGCCCTCTTATTACTTCACTTCAGATTCCTGGTGAACAGATCCTGATTGCTCATCTTGTTTATTTCTCTCAGGATCATGTGTGTTTCTATCATGTCTCCCATCCCTCACAGCTTCCGGCATTTGAAGTACATGTTAATAGCCTACAGCTGTTCCTCATAGGAGTTGCTTGTTGGTTGTGTTGAACCTGCACTGCAAGGTCCCCACCCTATTCTTGTACTTTCTAAGCTGTGGGCCCCAGAACTGAACATGGTACTCCAAGTTAGGCCTTTCCAGGGATCTATACAGGGAAACATCACCTCCTTCCTCCTACTATTAAACTGTCTTACAGGCCGGCCCGGTGGTGCTGAGGGTTGAGGTGCTGGACGCCATGCCTCGCACCACACCAGCGACCCGGGTTCAGGAACGAGCCAGGGCCATCAGGGGTCAGCCGGGAGAGAGAAGGATTGAGCGCCCAACAGCTGATCTCCTTCTCTGGGGTGGGAGGGGACATACTCTCTGCCGCTATATCGCCGCCTGTTGGGGGAACTCAGGGACATCGATGTGGCTGGGGGGATGCCAAAAAACGTAAGGGTCGACACTGGCAGAGGACTGGATTCAATGTGCATCTCTGCACACGTCGGCATCCTTGCTCTTCATTGCATGCCAGCATCAGGGGGTCAATAACAGAACACCGGGAAAAACCCTGCTCTGATCTAGGTGACGAGCCTCAGCGTCAGTTCCAGGGCAGCAACCAGGAAGCAGACTCCCCTGTGTGCGCTCCCAACATTGCTCAGGGGAAAATGAGGGGGATCTCCATCACCCTGCCCGGAGGGTAATCCGAGGCCCTGAAGGTACAAGGTAGCATTAGCACTCTAGGGGCAGATTCCTTGGGGCTGCTAATTGGGATCTAGGGGAGCTCTGAGAGGTGGATCAGTGGCAGCAGTAGGAGGGTGAAAAACAAAACAAAAACAAAAAAAACCTGTCTCACAACGTATCCTAGATGCCTTCTTGCACTGACTAGATTGTTTGAGGGTGTTGCTAATGATTAACCCCCAAGTCCCTTTCCTCAATCAGTGTGGCCAACCTACCATGCCCCAATCAGTACCCTGTTTGCGGGTTCTTTATCCCAATGTGCACTGAATCACAACTTCCATACTTTTGGCCATCTCTACAGCTTTATTAAGTATCTTTTTGACTCTCTCACACCCTCCTTTCTGTCCAGCCTGGTGCATACTGTAGTTTTGTCTCCTCCACAAAAAGACGCATTCTGTCCTAGATAACCTCTCCAATGTCACTAATGAACATTTTTAACAGGACCAATTCCAGGACAGACATTTGCAGCACCCTGCTTGTGACCCCATCTTCAGACTTAATCCCATTTACTACTGTCCTTTCTTTTCTCTTCCTAACCAGTCTCCTATTCACCTTACAAATTATTTTCCCACCAAAAGCTTTTCAAGCTTCTTAGTTAGCCTCTGGTATGATACTGAATCAAAGGCCTTGCTGAAATCAAAGTAGAGCAAATCTACTCCTTGCCCCTCTCTACTGCCCTTGTGACCCTGTCAAAAAAGACAAAGAGGCTGGCCTGTTATGATCTACTTACCAAAAATTCATACTGCTTCCAGTCTTGCAACCCATTAACCTCTATGTAATCCACAATATTGTCCTTAACCAGGATTTCTCTCAAATTATCTGTAGTGGAGGTATTGCTTTCTGGCCTGTAGTTTCCAAGGTCTTCCTTGCCTCTATCAGTAATAAAGCAGAACAACATCTGCAGACCATTACCCCGACTCCACACCTGTCTCCAGAAAGCATCTGAACAGCTCAGTCAGGGACTCTGCCTGTTATGATCTTTATTCTCTGAGCATCGAGTATATGTCATCTGCTTCTGTAGCTTATCCACCCGAAGGGCTGCAAGTCCATTGCTCACTCATTCTACCTTGACCTCCATCAATCCTATTTCTTCATCCACCCTTTGTGCAAGCCTTTATAACACTTTCCAGTAGTGGCCCCTCTTCCTTCTTTATAAATACTGAACAGAAGTAATTGTTTAATACATTTGCTTTCTGTCTGTCGTCAGCTTAATTTTGCCAATTACACTAAGCTGACCAAGGGAAAGGATAACTTCCACTGCCCAGCAAGTCACCCTTCTTTTGAAGCACCCAAGCATTCTGCCAGCACTGTTGACAGCAGTTGTACAATGTTTGTCATGTTTCTTCCCCTTTAATACAACCCCCTGGTCCTTTTCATCCTCCACTGTAGCAAGAGGTGCCCCATACAATGTCTGGGTTTTACCATCAGTTTTCTTACCAAGTGTAGCACCTTGTACTGTATGTGGCTACCATGAATCTGAGATTCTAGGAGTCTGACCAGTCATCCATCTTGTTCAGGTCTTCCTGACATTTGTCCGCATCCTCATGGGAGTCTATCACCCTAGCCAGCTTAGTGTCAATGTCAAGCTTGAGCAGTCTGCTAGAGACTCCAGGATTTCAGAACAGTAGTGACATTACGCTAATCCCAGAGGGACATCTCTGAGTATCTGTCTCCACTTTGAGTAGTGCTTTTTCAGACAGTCATCTGTTTTCTGCCCCCAAGTCCATTAACAATCCACTGTATAGGCTAGTGCCTGGTCACTGATTGTATTGAATAACCTCCATGGTTGCCATATGGTACCAACTTCCTGCCATGATCTCTATTATACTATCTGTACACCCCATCCATGGCCACCAACATAGGTTCCCACCGAGCTACAGAAATGGGCAGAAGCAGAATTGCTTCAAAATAATGTGTTGTAGCTCAGCAGAGCTATCCTAGGTAAACAAATTGGAAATAAAAAATTATAAAAACAAAACAATTAAATTCACATTGAAGACTGGGGTGGGAGGGAGTTCAACTGAACTACAAGAGGTATAGTTGTATTGTCAACAGGGATCACTGTGGGAGGGGGCACTATTGGACTATCAGGGATATGTTTTTATTTTCAACAGGACTAGGGTGACAGAGGGTACCACTGGACTACCAGGGATATATTTATATTCACAATAGAGATTGAGGAGCTGAGGGAGGGACCACTAGACTACCACTGATGTATTTTAATTGACAAAGGGGATTGGGGCAAGGGGGGGGTACCACTCTACTATCTTGATATATTTTAAGAGGTAGCATGGTTTAACGTTTATAGCACCAGCTTGGGAACCATGAGTTGACAGGTGCAGATGCCACTAGAGCCAAATAGAAACACAGAAATGACCGGCCCCGTGGCTCTGAGGATTGAAGCACTGGACGCCACACCTTATTCCACACTGGTGATCTGGGTTCGGAAATGAGCCCAGGTCATCGGGAGTTGGCAGGAGAGGACTAGGATTGAGTGTCTGATGACAGCTGTCCTAGTCCTAGGGAAAGGATGGGCACCACAGAGTGTTCTGGCAGTCCCTGGGGATGCCCAGAGGCATTGCAGGTGCCTGGTGTCCAGTAGAAGGTGGGGCATGGTGGATGTCTGCGCACTTGTGCATGAATGTCATTGCACATCCGTGCTCCCATTGGGGTGAAAACTGAAAAAGGGCTGGGTGTGATTGTGCAGCTTGATGGCCACACCCAGCCCTGCAGAGAGGACTGTCATGGAATCACACTGGGGGGGTTAGGCACTGATCTGGCTGGCAGGGATGGGGGAGCCCTCCAGCGGGTCAGCCATGGACATGCCTCTGTTCTCCCTGCAGGCAGAGCCGGTGGTTGGATGCCCCCGCCGGTAGGTGCCACAGCAGTGCACAAGAAATAAAGAGGATATATAAAAAAAATAGAAACATAGAAACAGAGACTTTGATGGCAGGTAAGGACAGCTTGGCCTACCTTGTCTGCTCATTTCCCTACCTATTGGATCAGTTGCAGATCCTAGTTAACCAATAGCCTACTTCTTTCTACCCCCACCAGGATTGCCTTATGTCTGTCCCATGCATTCTTGAATTCCTCCATTGTTTTTGTCCCCACAGCCTCCTCAGGAAGGCTGTTCCATGCATTCACCACCATCTCTGTGAAAAAATACTTCTTCTCATTGCCCCTGAGATGCACCCCTCTAACTTCAAATTGTGTCCCCTTGCTCTTGCACATCTCTTTTTCTGAAAGATTCTACCTTCTTGGACTTTGTTGATTCCCTTGAGGTACTTGAAAGTTTCTGTCATGTGGAATAATGGCCGCCAAGCTGGATGTGCTGTGAATTGGGAGCTGAAAGTTATTTGCAAGTTAGAAGCCTTCTACTTTTTGGCTTCATTTTAACATTTTTAAGTGTTTTATTTCTGTTTCATTTCCTTTTGACTCACTGTTTGTATAGAGAAAGCTGGGGGTCAGACGTGTGTTTTTATTTCTTGTTTAGTCTGCCAGGTTAAGCGGTCTGTTATAGCGCCTTTTGGAAATTGCCACTGTATTGTTTTACGTGGACATAACACTGATATGTTAAAGAGGATTGCTGGGCCTAACAATCTGCTGTTTTCACAGGGTGTTCACAGGGTTGTTGAAGAGTTTAACCGAGGGGTGAGATTTGCTGCAGGATTTATTGTCTTGGTTGGTGCCTGATTCTGTCCTGAAGCTGGTTCATTTTTACACCTTTTTTGAAGTATGTGGTGGAGGAGGAAGAACCACTTGAGGATTTATCATCTCATAAGATGTTTGACTTGGTCTTGAAGCTGGTTTTGATTCTTGAATTGGGTGCTGGCCTTGGCTTGTGATTTGTTCCTTTGGGACTTATCGCAGCTCTGCAGTGGTCTCTCATCTGGAGTCTGCTGGCTCATGGGGGCTCAGGGAAATCAGTAATCAGGTAGCTGGTCCCTTTGACAAAGTGTTGGTATATTTGGTGGGCTCATCTATATGTTGTATTACATCAAGAGATGCCAACATTTCTTTCAACTTTCTTCCTCTCGACTTATGCCAATCTGAATTTAAATCACCCATCAGAACCAACAATCTGTAAAACACACATTACATATAATTATATGAGAATATAAGTGTACAATAATTACTGATGATCCCTCAGAGTCATCATATCAGTAATTAGGTAGATTATATATGGAATATATATAAAAGACAAACATACTCTAGATACATGTATTATAGTGAGGTATAATGAATCATGCATAACAATATTAGCATATCTTAGCGGCAAAGCACATTCCTAGCACTCATGCTTATATAATATGTGCCCATATTTAAATGTTTGTGCAAAATAGCAGTATTACAGTACATTAGACCAGGAATACAATGTGAGGTGTATGTGAGGTGTATGTGGGATGATAGGGGGCATAACCCAGGAGTAACAATTCCTGCTTTGTTGCCCTAACTGCAAAAGTGACAACACAACAAAAAGATGGTGGTTAGGCACCATTCATCTACAGGCCCAAGGCATGAGCCTGATAGAGGAAGTTGAACTGGTCACGGTAGTGTTTCCTGGATTTCCTTAAACAACAAAATGGGAACAATAACAACAATAAGGGAAAACGTTAGTAAACCTTGTATTACTATAAACATTTGGAATAAAACTCCACAGTGGGGTTTTCCAATATCAAAACAATCAGTAAATATGGATATGTATCAGGTGTGTATCTGTCCTGTTGAGAAGAAATTGAAGAGACAAACTTAAGTTGCCTGTATGGATATTAAGTAAAAATCAAGATAGAGCATCAAGATAGTTAGGACTAGACATAATGGTATCTGGTTCCAGGATGGAAACAGGTGTGATTACTGTATAATCTATTACCTGTTTAAGGAATAAAAACAGAATTTAGAAAAGTTCACTTTGCATAACTTTTAGTCTATATCATAAGAATGTATATTTGTTCACAACACAATGTTCCACATCAACAGAATACACCACCTTGAAGGATGGCATTTTTCAGTTGGAAGTCAGACAGGACAAGAAACGTCAATGTCCACAAGCCATAAACTATGAACAGTTCCAGGGTTAATTCCAGAGTTTCTTCAAATGTTAGATGAAGATTCATAGTTCAGATTTTATGCATTCAGATTTTCCAAAGGTAGATCAAAATGTTCAGGAGGCAGCATTATTTTCATAGGCCTCATCTGGGGGTGCATTAGATTGCACATTGAGTTTTACAATGGAATAGCAACAGTGTTCAATTGAAGATCATCACACGGCTGCATAAAATGTAACAGTTTATAACAGTACTCAGTTGTCAGTCTGTATGAGGTGCCAGCCAGGCTTGGTAAACAAGCAGTGAAGAAAATGGATTTCTTGATTGTAGATCAAATGAAGAAGAGTCTTCTTGCTGAAGTTAGGGGCTTGCCCCCACCCAGACTAGCTTCATAGTACGCATAACAATGAATTTGACTGTAGAATCTTAATTGGTTGGACCGAATACAGTTTATTTGAAAGTTCACAAATGGAAGCCTAATTTCAGTTACTAGGCCAGTATCCACAAGTTGGTATTACAAGTTGAAAGACGTCACATCTGCATAAAAGGTGATGTTCTTTCAGGTACAACAATCAATGTTCAGAGTCAGTCATGATCATAAGACCTCATGGTAAACAAGGCAAGGAGGTAGTTTCAACCTTGCAAGATTAAAGTTCCCATAAAGATGCCCAATAGAATTGAGAGTTGCCAGATGATCAGAGATGGATGTTGCCAGATGAAAATGCGGCAAGGACGCTGTGAGAGTCACAAACATGGCTTCCTGGATTGTGCAGGAATAAGTTTCGAAACATGGAGCAATACTAGTGTGTGTGGTGACATATCTATCATATATTGACAAGGGAATAGTGCTAGATTCAAATAAACATTTAACACATGCAATAGAAGTGCAAAATGTGGCAATGTCACTAACCCATACATCTGTCATGTATGAGATCAAGGATATATCCTAATTTCAGATCCTGGAAGAGATAACCAAAGGGTTGTAAGAACATTAAGTCTGTATGCAGTGCAAAGGACTTTCCTAGCTATGTGACGTTCATCTGCTTCCTTAATGTGAGCAGAAATTCATTCATTAACATGAACAATTGTCAGGTCAAACCCCTTCACAATATCCTTAATATTGTAAATGTAAATTACTCTTAATGAGCAAAATGATGTATACCACGCAATTGGGGGGTATGATATTTTTCATACTATCATGAACCATTAACGTATGTGCTTGAATAATGGCTATATCAGCCCTATTTCAAATAGATATGTCAGAGCCAAGTAGGCCTGAGTCTAAACCTGTGTTTCATTAAAAAAATAAAAAATTAAAACAAAACCAAAATTTCTAGTGTGTTTGGGTAGGTTTACAATCATAAGATGTACCACTAGCAGTCAGGATTTGAAAATCCTAAGTGTGTGTATGTGTGTTGTTATCAGTCCCTGTATAGGGAGTCTTTAATGAGTACCTGGTATGCTGCCAGGGTATCCAATCACATCACTATGAAATAAAAGTGGGAAATGTTTGTTGTGAAACATAAAACAAATCACTTTAAGTTTAAAAAGTGAGATTTAAAAGTCACTGAGATGTGCATGAACTGCACATTATTAACTATGGTACCTGCTGTGGAAATGGTTGTTAGACCACTGGTTGGGCCAGGGTGCTATTTTGGGCACTCAGTATTAAGTGTCACAAATTATGAAGCTCGTAGGGTTAAAAACCTTAAGGTCTAATGGCTTGTATTGCCATATAATTTTTGGTTGCAAAATTCCTGATTATCAATAAAATGTAAACAGGAGTCCAGATCAAGTCTAACTTCTAGAATTGATCCAATGCAATGATCATAAATTCAGTAGGGCCTCACTACTCTTCTGGACAATGAACATGTCTTTTAGGACTTTAGAGTGAATTCTACAGGATGCTGTGGGCTGGTGAGGTATTCTGCCTCAACAATCTTTTTACGTTTAGGTCGCTGGTTCTTATCTGTAATACAATGTGCAGTTTGGGCTTGTAAGAAGACCCATACTTTAAAAAAAAGAATAATAAGCATAAAAGCAAGCATCTCTCTCTCTCTCGCTCTCTCTCTCTGGAACCTAAAAGAAAAGAGAAAAAGGAAAACATAGTCTAGTACTATTCCTCCCACTGGGATCTGGAAAAGTAATTTAATCTCTTTTAAACAGGTTCATTTGATTGGCTTGTAGCCATTTATCAATGATCGTTGTTGTGAGGCAGTCTAACTTGGTAGACTGCTGGACTGCATTTGTTTACAATGGGATAGGGCCTGTTCTTGGGCCTTGCCCATACATTGTGAAGAAAATAAATGTACTTTTTGGATGTCTTGCTTGAAATATTTAGCATATTTATCTACTGATGCTTCATCAGGAGCAGCAGTACACAGGACCAGAAGTAAATGTTCTGGAAGTCTCATGGACTGTCCAGTCATGATTTCATAAATGGGGTACACTGTGTACCTGCAGAGGGTGTCCCTCTTATTGTCATAAAGAGTAAAGGCAATAATAAATTCCAGTCCTTTGTTTGTTTTTGTTTTTTTCTGAACAAATTGATCATAACATAACTTTGATCTGCCTGTAGCCCATTCCACCTGTCCTGATGACTGTGGGTGATAAGAGATATAAAATGTTTGTTTTACCCATAACAAATCCAGAATTGCCAATTGTTGTGCCCACCAACATCCCCCCTTGTGGGAAACTGTGCCCCCACACCTCCCCTAACTTAGGATTCCAACTCTAGGGGTGGCAGTCTTTGGGAAGGGGGTGGCAAATTTCAGATTTTGTCACCGTAATGACGGGCACATGAATGCCTGTGCCCTGAAAGGTTGCAGTGATGGGAGCTCTCACCCATCTATAGTTTTTGAGACAAAATAAAAATAAAAATAATAATAATAATACTTTATTTATAAGGTGCCTTTCAACAAACCAAGGTACCTAACAATAAGATAAAACAACACAATAAAACGGTAAGTGCAATCTCTTAGAAAATTCATATAGTAGACAGAATTCATCAGTACCACAATGCCTCCTTACTGGTACCCCAGATTTTTACCATTCATACCTTTGAGCTTGTTTCACAGTTAGTGTGGCACCACCAAGATTAATTGTTGCAGGCCCATGCAATGCCAAGCAGTTAAGGACTGTATTATACACACAGCCACTAGAACATGATTATCTACAAACCATTGTATAATCCATGGCTGAATGGTCAAACCTGCCTTCTACTCAGATTTTCCCCTGAATAACTATTTTAACCTAAGACATTCCATGCCCTGTCAGTTAGAAACAACCAGCAAACCAAAATGCATGTTGCAGAATATAGGCCTTGATCAATACTCACAGTTTATTTTGTCCCATGAGCACTCAGATACTGGTTGCCTAAGAACCACTCTGAGGATAACTTTCTCCTCCCTTATCTCCTTCTCCTGGCCTTCATAGTTCTCCTAGGCTCTATGATGCTAGCGTGACAAAAATTTTGTCAACCAACATTACAGCAAAACCTTTATGTTGACCGCATTTGTGGTTGGCATAAAGGTGGTCACTGCCTCCCAAGATTTTTTTGGAGAGCTTTGCCCCCTGAACCCACCAAATGGTGGGCTATGCGCACCACACCCCTGCAATTCAACTAAACAACTCCCAGTCAGAGCTGATTAGGGGAGGGGTGCAAGACCCACAGCACAAAAGTGAGTTTTAAGGGCCTGTTTATGCTTATTTGCCTGTGGGAGTGCAAGGCCATTTGGGACCTGTGCTCTAATCCCTCCATAAATGTACAGTATATATGTATATCGCTGTGGAAGCAGCCTTCATGTCAATTTATAGGACAACAGTGAACAAATTTTCAGCATAGCCATCTTATTTCCCCACCTCATGTACCTGGTGCAGAAAATATTTGAATCCCTGCTAAAACATAATTTCACTCAACTGCAATGACATTCTACATCACAGGTGTGAAAATACATTTTGACTGGGATTTGAAAAATGACAACTATGATATACATGAGGTGAGGTAATAAGAAGTCTATGTTGAAAATCTGAGGTCAGAGTCTTTAGAATTTCCAAAGTTATGGGCGTGCATAACAAAATTGCTAAAAAGGTCATAACTTTGCAATTTTTACATATTTTGGCCCCACATTTTCAACATAGCCTCCTTAAAACCCTACCTCATGAACAATGACAGGAACATTTTTCAAATTCAGCCCAAAAGGTGAATTCACCAAGGGATCGTGAAGTCATGATTCGAATGGGAGTTGTGTAATGATAGTCACATGTTCACAAGATGACATCCCCAAAAGGCCATGTTGAAAATGTGGGGTCAAAATCTCAAAAAATGGCGAAGTAATGCATAAAAATTGAACCTCCCCATTGAAATACATCAAACCGCCTTTATCTTAGTCTCTCATATTGCAGTCGCTGGTTCCAGAAGCAAGACGTGTCTTCAATCTGAGAGTGGATCTTGAACCTGGAACTTCTTCAGGAGAGTGAGGGTCTGTGGGTTGTACTGGGTGGTGCTGGGTGGTGATTGCTGAGTGTGAGGTGGAGGTGGGTGGATCAGATCATGAAAGGACTGTTTAATCTTTAAAAAAAATCATTGAGGACCTGTTTTTTTTTTTTTCATTTCAGTTACTTGGACTGTGATTGGCAAGTGGGTGTTAGTACTAGACACCAGGGAATATAATTATTCAAGGGGGCAGTGATCGTTAGGAGGGTTGTGCCCCTAGACACTAGAGAATATGAATATACAAGGGAGACAGCGATCGGTGGTGGGGAATACCACTAGACACCAGGAAAAGATGTGATTTTAAGGGGGATGATGCCCTGTGGGTGGGGGTGTCACTAAACACCAAGGAACCAAAAACAGATGGGAAATAGAGTGTTGTAGTGTGGGTTCTACAGATGGACACAGAGACCTGTTTTTAGTGCAACCCACTGTATTTCTTAGCTGGATGTTTATTAAATGTCATAAACATTCAGCAAGCACCATCAATAAAATTCAAAACAAAACAGTCAAAACAGCAAAAGAAAATAGACTCTGCAGTATAGGACCTCTCCTTGTCCTGAACCTGCTGCTGGTCAGAAGGAACTGATCCTACACACCTCTTTCCCTGCTCAGACAGTACCTTTTGTACTGCCCCTCTGAGTCAGGTGGTCTAGCTTCATCAGCAAAAAACATTTATACATTTTAGACAACCTCTTAGGTATATTTCTAACCTAAAAACACATCATACAGCTAATATAATTAAAGCAGAGGGCTGATGATGCAAGTATTTGCTTTACAAAGGAAGATTCACAATAATTCATTTTCCTAAGGAGTTATTGACAGGTAGTTTGCTAGAAAAGGAGACCACAAGAGACCGCTGTCTCCCTATAGAGAATGCTCAGAGAAGCACTAGAGTTGGAGGAGTCAATGCCCAGTTCTTCTGCAGAGCAAGCTGCTGCTTACCAGGCCACCAAACATTAACATTACACTCCATTTTGACCCACAGTATTACTGTTCACATGACAGCAAATCCACCTAATGTAAGCTATGAATCAGCATATAAGTATTTTGAGGGGGAACTATTAATTCCTGGTTTTATGTTGTTTAAAAGGCACTATTTTGGGTTTTGTTTTGTGTAAGCTTTACTGTTCAGGTTTTGGAAGAGTCTGGGCTATTATTAAGAATGACTTACTTTCCCTCTACATCTTATAAACTGGTTTAATGCATTTTGTAGCTTCATTAGCTTAATTCCTGCTATATTGCAACTTTAGGCTGCTGCACATTTCAATTACAGACTTCCCGATGAGACTGTGACTGAAAGATACTTTCAGCTTTTAAGCTGTGAACCATAGTTTTTTCCTTGTTTTCTTGTCTTAAACTCTTTGGGGGGGGTATCTTACTATAGATATGGTAGGGGACACTCTACCCAAAGTGCTACTTTTTCCAAAACTGAGATAAAGCCATGCCTAATAACAATTATCCCTGTATTGCAACATATTAACAGGCTTGATACAGCAGTGCAGGACACAGAAAAATAAAAAGGGAAAGGGACTGCTGCTGTTTACTTCTATCAACACAGTTAATTAACAGTTCTTGTAACCTTGTTGAACTTCAAGGTTCCTTACTTGGAACCTAATTACCTTTAGACCCAGAAGCAAAAGAAGTCAAGAGAGGGATATAACTAAATAGAAGGGGGGGGGGTGGCTGATTAGAGGCTGCCTGCCACTAACCAAGAAGACAAGGGATAGCCGTATAAGTATGAAAAAGAGTGGCTGCAACCATAAAAAAAAAAGAAAAGATAGGTCCATACATTAGTGGCAGGGACTAACTCTGTCACACTGAGACTGGAGGGTGGGTGGTGCCACTAGACACCAGGAAAATTATTGTGTATAGGCCTGGAGGGTTGGGGGTGACACTAGACACCACGGACATGCATAACAGCACAGGGAGGCAAGGCAAGTCAAGGCAATTTTATTTATAAGGCACCCAATCTCAGAGACTCTATGCACTGAACATAAATAAGAACATACAGCAATAAAATAAAACCACATAAAAACCATAACAAGTTTAAAATTAAGCATGGTAAAAGTTTCCAAAAGTCAATCATTAAAGGACTGCCAAAAACAAAAGATGGCATCAACAGTCAAAGGTTAGGATGAAGAGGTAGGCCTTTAGCCTCCCCTTAAACATTTCAATTGAGGGAGCCTCCTGGACTGCAGCTGGGGGTGAGTTCCACAGGGTCAGCCCAGAGACACTAAAAGTATGACCTCCCGAGGTCTTAAGCCAAACCATGGGAAAGTCCAGGAGACCCCTCAAGGAGGAGCAGAGGGAGTGAGTAGAGAACACCAGTGTCAGAAGCTCAGACAGGTAACAGGATCTAACCTGTATTGGGCCTTAATGGAGAGAAGACCCACTACGAAATGGACCCTCCACCTGACTGGCAGTCAGTGCAGAGCATGTAGGACTGGAGTCACTTGACTTGACCGTGAGAAGCCAGTCAGCAACCGGGCCGAAGCATTCTGCACTAGCTGCAGCCTTTAGAAGGTCCCTCCCATGACCCTGAAGAACAGTGCATTGCGATAGTCAAGCTTAGAAGTCACAAAGGCATGCACTAGAGTTGGCAGGTCCTATGGAGGAATGAGGGGCTTAATCCTGGCAATGTTCCACAAGTGGTAAAGGCCACTGCTGACAACAGCTGACATCTGATCTTCAAAGGTCAATCTGCAATCAAGGATCACGCCCAGATTTTGCACCCTCAGAGAGGTGACCAACAGAGCAGACCCAGAACAAGTCTAGAGTTTGCCCCCGGTGGCAACCCATCACACCAGTGACCAGGCTCAATCACCAGCACCAGAATGATAGGGAAAGATTCTCTTTTCATGAAAAAGGATCCTTTTCTTGACTCATGATACAAAAAAGGATTAATTTTTATATCACATGGTCATGAACAAAGATTAATCATGTTAAAAAAACACTTCTAGGGCATGTCAGCAGATGTGAAGTGCAGATTACACAAACTTAAATTACTTGGGAACAGATTATTTCTTTTTCACAAGACTAGCAAAAGGCACATCTGTGGGCTAGTCCCTTTCTTGCCTGAAAACTTCAGGTCACAATTCCAAACTGTCTGGGCTGTAGGCAAGCTCAAAGAAAAAAACAGCCGACAATGAGCAAAAAGTGTGTTTTTCACCTTTGTGGAACTCTTAAACCACACATCCAACAGAAACATAGCTTGCCACATGCAGAGATTTACCCTGGGCAATGGCACAGGGAAATATTCATGCAAATCCATTGAATGGTTGCAAAGTTATTAAAATCTGGGATTTAACATTGAAGTGCCTACTCAGCCCTAACTATAGGTGCATGACAGTGCCCAATATATATCATGAGTGGAAAAATATGTATCATGAGTGGGAAACAAATGTACCAGGACATGCTCTGTTCAGGAGGGATGGGAGAGGCAAAAAAGAGAGGGGTCGCCCTATATGTCAGAGAGGGTATTAAGGTAAAACAGGTACAGGGTAGGAAGAGGAAGGCTGAGGCACTGTGGGTCACCCCCAAACCAGGAAATGGCATACCAGTGCACACAGGGGTGATATACTGGCCTCTGGGACAGGGGGAGGAAGTGGAAAGTGGGCAAGTAGATGAAATAAATGAGATGGCAATGAAAGGAGAAATTCTGTTGTTGTGGGATTTCAATATGCTGGGCGTGGATTGGATTAGACAGGCAGCTGCTTCAGCCAAAAGCAGAAGCATCCTAGATTCCCTACATGGGGCATGACTCAGGCAGCTTGTGCTAGATTCCACCAGGAACAGTGTGATTCTGGATTCATAATGACAAAGTGGAACTGAATTGTGGATATGCGAGCAGAAGGGCAACTGGGTTCCAGTGACCACCACATAGTGTGGTTCAGCATGGAGACTTGGAATCAGTCTAGTCACACAATGGTGAAGGTGTTTGATATCAAAAAGGCAGACTTCACTGAAATGGGGAAAAGTATTAAAATAGCCCTGGAAAAGAGAAGGAAAGGGTGAAAGAGGTGTGGGTGCACATAAAAGGAGCTACAGTAGAAATGATAAACCAATGGATCAGATTCGTATCCAAAGGCAAGATGCTGATGGTACTAAATTAACAGCCCAGGTTGATACTAGAGAAGATTACCAAAATCTTGTAAATGACCTAAAGAAAATTGAAATATGGGCCGACATAAATCAAATGACCTTCAGCAATGAGAAGTGCGTAGTTATGCATTTTGGGAAAAATAATCAGCATTATGAATTCACATTAAAAGGCCAAATAATAAAAACTGTCAATCAGCAAAAAGACTTAGGCGTAATAATAGACACCGCCATGTCTTTTCAAGCACATTATAATAATATTATTAACAAAACAAACAGGTTAATAGGTTGCATAAAAAGAAGCTTTACCTCTAGAAACAGGAAATGCATTATTCCACTTTATAGTGCCTATGTGAGGCCTCATTTGGATTACTGGTCCCCTTTGTGGAATCCATGCTTGAGGAGGGATGTAGATAGAATGGAGGGGGTGCAGCGGAGGGTTACCAAAATGGTGGAAGGCATATCAAATATGAGTTATGAACAAAGACTGGAGGAACTAGAAATGTATTCTCTGGAGCAGAGAAGAAAAAGAGGAGATGTACTTTTCTTGCACAAAATATATAGGGAGGAAGAGTTACTAATACAACTAAATCTATCTTACAACCAACATGAATGTAATTTAAGAAGTCATAGATATCAGTTATCTCTGATATACCCAAAAATAATAAAAGGAGATCCTATTTTACCCAGAGAATAACTACCTTATGGAATTCATTACCAAATTCTTTGTTAGAAAATACAGATCATATACTGTAATCTTTAAACATAAACTTGACTCAATCCTGTTAAGATAAACATGGAACATACCAGCTTGGCTGGAGACATACTCAAATGGGCCTCGGCTCTCTGTGTGTCTATACCTCCTAGTATAACTCCTAGTAAGAGGAGAGAGCCACTATGGTTCTCAAAAGAGGTAGCAAACAACGTGATAGATAAAAGGGAAGGTTTCAGGAAATATATGGAGAACTATAGGGAGGAGGACAGGGAGGTGTAGCTAGAGCATCTAAGAGAAGCAGGGAGGGTGGTAAGGAGAGCAAAGGCATGGACTGAGGAAGAATTAGTGCAGGTAGTAAAAAAGTGGACAAGGCATTCTTCAGGAGCATCAGTGAAAGAAGGAAAAACAAGGGAGGGGTTGTAAGGCTAAAGGGGAGGAAGGGGAGTATAAGAAGGGAGACATGGATAAGGTGGAAATACTGAATAAATACATCTGTTCAGTATTCATGGAAGGGGGAGGGACAGGGACCACAGCTGAGAAACAGATGCTGGGGGGAAGGGGAGAGGTGGACACCAGCTCATTCACGAAAATGAAGGAGGACAAAGTGATGGGACCAGATAGTATACACCCGAGATTATTAAGGTAGCTGCATAGAGAGCTTGCAGAACCTCTGGCAGCCATGTTAATTGAGCCACTAAACACAGGAGTGGTTCCAGAGTATTGGAAGAGGGCACCTGTGGTCCCGCTACGCAAATTTGGCAGTAGGGAGGAAGCAGGGAACTATAGGCCAATCAGCCTCACCTCAGTAGTGGGGAAGATCATGGTGGCACTGCTTAAAGAAAGAATAGTGGAACATGTGGAAGCCATCAGTGCCCAGGACCCTAGGCAGCATGGATTCTCAGCAGGTAGGTCATGTCAGACAAATCTAATTGATTTTTTTGACTGGGTGACAAAGGAAGTAAATCAGGAGGGGGGCAGTGGACGTCACCTACCTTGATTTCAGCAAGGCCTTTGACACTGTACCACATAGGAGGCTGGTTAACAGGTTGGCAGTGTGGTCATGGGAGACAAGGTGATAAACTGGGTTAGGAACTGCTAGCAGACAGGAGCCAGATCATGGTGGTAAATGGGGTTCAATCTGGGGAGAGGGTGTGACCAGTGGCGTACCTCAGGGATCAGTCCTTGGGCCAGTCCTGTTCATTCTCTTCATTAATGACATTGCAGAGAAGCTGGAAGGAAAGGTCTGCCTGTTTGCAGATGACACCAAGATCTGTAACATGGTGGATCCTCCAGAAGGGATGCAGAAATTAAAAAGGGACCTGGAGAAGCTTGAATGATGGTCTGAGATGTGGCAACTGAAGTTCAGTGCAAAGAAGTGCAAAATAATGCACCTGGGTAGAGGGAACCCTGGTGAGTGCTACAGGTTTGGACAGGGGGGAGCTGACTGTCACCAAAGAGGAAAGGGACCTAGGGGTTACCATCTCTGATAACCTTTAGGTATCAAGGCAGTGCACAAAAGTGGCAGGAAGAGCCAATGGCATGCTGAGTTGCATTGGCAGAGGTATCACTAGCAGGAGGCAGGAGGTGGTGATGCCATTGTATGAAACATTGGTAAGGCCTCACCTGGAGTACTGCATGCAGTTCTGGAGGCCACACCTTCACAAGGACATAGATAAGGTGGAGACTATCCAGAAAAGGGCAACAAAGATGATGCAGGGCTTACACCACAAAACATATGAGGAGAGACCAAGGGACCTCAATATGTACTCACTGGAGGAGAGGAGACAGTGGGGGCACATGATTGAAACTTTCAAGTACCTCAAGGGCATAAACAAGTGCAGGTGGGGGACCTTTTCCAATGTAGAAAAAGTACTAGAACAAGGGAGCACAATATGAAATTGGAAGGGGGTAGATTAAGAGGTAATGTAAGGAAGTTTTTCTACATAGAAAGAGTAGTCAACACTTGGAATAGTCTGGCACAGGAGGAAGTGGGAGCAAGTACAGTGGAGGGGTTTAAGCATGCCTGGGACAAGCTCAAGGGAAGCTTGAGAGGGGAGGGTGTGATAAAAAGCCATTAATCACATACGGTCAGTGGTCACATACAATGTATAGGGCCTACGGGCAGACTGGATGGGCCTAGTGGTCCTTTTCTCTGACAATTTCTATGTTTCTATGTTTCTAGATTCTCACCTGTTTAGCCACATATTTAAAATGCACTGTTTAAAAATCTATTTCAAGATTTTTTATGCCAATCACAAAACACATAAACAGCCCACCTTGTGTTTGTTGAGTGTCTTTTTTCTTTTTTTAGTTTTATCGAGATCTTCAGCAGACACCTTAACATGTCATCTTTGACTTCCAACAGTATTGATCTCCATGGTGATCTCTGACTGAACTTTGCTAGCTACTTCTTTTTTGGGGGGCTTGTCCAGTGGTCATTTTCACCCAGTCAGTGGTATTACATGTGCCAAACATGTCAAAATTGATTGGCATCACATTGCATATTTTTCCTTGCTTAGAGTAATTTTAAATATGGCTATTTTAAGGTGCTTGTACTACATAGAACCCTGGAGTAGGGTGACTGAGTGTTGGTGGCTGCCATGGGAACCACAAGAATGCTGACCCAGTCCAACCTATGGCACAACACTGTGTGGAAAATGATTTTGCTAATGGTGTGACTGATCAGTGTTTCACCACTGCATCCCTCAGTAGCCCCCTGCCAGCTCAATACTGGCACCAAGTCCTGCCAGTGATAGGCACACCAATTAAGCTTCTGCTATGGAAGCCACCTGGCACATCTCACACCACTGCCACCCCTCCCACTGGCACCCCCAGCCTCCCCACCAACCTTCCCTGTGTCATACAGGTGCTGTGGACCTCCAGGACACACAGTTGGCAGGTCCCTGTCACTGGTTGAGGTGCCACAGACTGCTCCACAGCTTGCAGCATTACAAGTCCATGTGCCTTGCCTTTAGTGCATAGCAGCAGTTTCCATAAACTGCAAGACTTTGGTGTGGGGACCCCTCCTGATAGTGAATCAGGTGCAGGGTCTCTGGTGCACTGGAGATTGATGCAAACTACTATTTTCTGCAGCTTGTGTTGGTCTATTGGCTGCTTCCAGAATTTGGTCCATTATCTTTAGAACAAGCTCACTTTGAAACTATTAGAGAAGAAAAGTAATGGGGAAAAAATAACAATGCAACATTCCCAGTCCATATTTACATAAACCCAGTTTTCTTTCTGTACAGTTCTCTCTCTGCTCTTTTTTTGTTGTTTTCTTTCACCCATCTTTAAAGCCAACTCTGTATCTAGACCTATTTCAACATAATAAATTCTTCAACCAGTGACATCACCAGCTAGAATCAGTCATAGCTTTAGACACAGATAGCATGACTGCCATGGGCTGAGTTAATGAAAATAGAGCAGCTCCTCAATGTGCTTAGTTTGTATTGAAGTAACTGCCCATGCAAGTAGCAGAATCAGCATAGTCGCTATTGAAGGATTCTAACCAATGATGTCACTGGTTGGATAATTTATCATGTTGTATTAGGAGGGCACATACAAAGCTCATTTTCAAGCAGCAGTGCAATGAAAAATGTTTTTCTAAAAAGTTAGTATTAGCTACATTTAATAAACATAACAGCATATCTGCCAAGTCTGCTTTGCTACTTGCCCCATGCTGTGTACCTTTATTTATTCATTTTTTTTGGTTTTATTTTATCACCCTATCACTTGCCAAGACTTCCAAACCAAGTGTGGTGGCTGTTTTATTTCATAAGAATAAAAAACATTAAAACATAATAAAATAGTCATATTTTGGTGGAACAATAAACAAATCACCACCACCATAGAAAACTGGAGGATGATGACAGTCTTTCATAGTGGAAAAAAAGGTTTTTTTTTTGGTTTTGTTTTGTTCTCAGGTTTGTTGCATTGCTGCTTTAAAGGTGAGGGAGACAGAAAACAAGAGGTATACTGTGTGTACAGAAAGACAAGAACATCTAAGTAAATATGGATTGACAAGGCTGCCGTTCTTATGTTCCCATTTTGTTTTGTTGTTTATGAAGGCTTGGAGCCAATTCAGTCTCATTATGTGACAGTAATACAGTGCCCCTGTATTAATATAGTTTCATCAATAATTGTACACTATATTATGAAAATGTGTCTATAAAAGTTAATAATCAAATTTCATGATATTGATATATGAAAACTATGGTTTGTCATATATCAATAATGCCTTAAAAACAACGTTTCATTAAAATAAGAACATAACAACATAAGAAAAGTGTTGGCAGATGGGAACTGAACAATCCATCCAGTCTGCCCTAGAAACTACACCCCTCCCTATGCAGACTTCATCCTAAATTATATTTATGTTTGTCCCACGTGAGTTTGAACTCCCTGATTGTCTTTGGTGCTACCACCTCCTAGGGAAGACTGTTCCATGAGTCTATCACTCTTCCTTTGAAGAAGTACTTCCTGAGGTTGCTTTTGAACCTTCCTCCTACCAGTATCATATCATGTCCTTTCGTGCATACTGTCATGTTCTGTTAAAATAGATTTCCTGTCTGAGCTGCGTTAAATCCCCTCACATACTTAAATGTTTTAATCGTGTCCCCTCTGTTTCTTCTCTGCTCAAGGGAGAATAGGTTCAGCTCCCCAAGTCTTGCTTCATATGACCTGTGATGCAATCCATTCACCAACTTAGTAGCCCTTCTCTGCACCGTTTCCAAATGGTCAATGTCCTTCTTGAGGTGAGTTCTCCAGAACTGAACACAGTACTCCAAGTATGGCCTCACCAAGGACCTGTAGAGGAACATGATAACTTCCCTCCTTCTACTAGAAATACCTCTACTTATACATCTGAGGATGCCACCCGCTTTCTGTGCTGCTTTCTCGCATTGTTTTCCTACCTGTAATTTGTCAGTGATGATTATGCCGCGATCTTGCTCCGTTTGTATCTCCTCAAGTTGATGTCCTCCCAGTGTGTACTTTTTATCAGGGTTCCTCTTTCACAAGTGCATTACACTACACTTGTTGGTGTTAAATTGTAACTGCCAGTCCCTGGACCAATCCTCTAGCCTTTTAAGGTCAGCTTCCATGTTGGCTGCCCCTTCCCTTATGTCCACTCTGTTGCAGAGGTTTGTATCATCTGTGAACAGTCAAACCTTCCCTGTTAGTCCATTTTCTATGTCTGCTATAAATATGTTAAACAGGATCGGTCCCAGTACTGAACCCTGCGGGACACCACTGGCCACCCTGCCCTACCTTGGCAATGATGCATTGACTAGCACTTTCTGGGTTCTTTCGTTTAACCAGTTACTGATTCAGCTGACCATCTTTTGGCCAGCTCCCATATGTTCCAGCTTTTTGGTTAGGTTAGCATTCTATGAGGGACGGTGTCAAAGGCCTTGCTGAAATCTAGGTATCCAATGTCCACTGCCACTCCCTGATTTAATGCTCTGGTGACCCAGTCGAAGAAGTCGATCAAGTTGGTTTAACAAGAGTGTCCTGCTGTGAAGCCATGTTGCTTTGGGTCCATTTTTCCAGAATCTGTTATGTATGCCACTGTCCTCTCTTTTAGTAGTGACTCCATCATTTTCCCCACAAATGAAGTCAAACTGACAGGGTGGTAATTTCTGGCCTCTTCCTTGTTCTCGCTCTTGTGTAAGGGCACAACAGTTGCCTGTTTTCAGTCCTGAAGTATTTTCCCACAGTCTAGTAACTTGTTGAAGAGTTCAGCCACCAGTACAGCCAGTTCTTCTTGGAGCTTCTTCAATTTTTTAGGGTGTATGCCATCCAGTACCATGGCTTTTTCCACTTTCAGTTTATTGGGCTCTTTTAGGACCTCTTACTTGTGAAGGGGCTAATATCTGCTCCCTGGGTATCTTCCTTTGTCCTTCACAGTGTGGGACATTTGCCACTGTCTTCAGTGGTGAATACAGAGCAAAAGAACTAATTTAGCACTTCTGCCTTGTCCTCGTCACTCTCTGGCTTCTTACTGCCCTTGGTTGCTAGTCGGACTATTCCTCCCTTAGTTTTTCTTTTTTCTTTTATGTATCTATAGAAGGTTTTGTCTCCCTCCTTAACACCCTGTGCTATTTTCTCTCCTGTCTGTGCCTTTGCCCTTCTAACAGCTTTCCCTGCAACCTTTAATTTGTTCTTATATTCTTCCATGTCTGCTTCATATTTTATTTGCTTGAATTGTGTAAAAGCCTTTTCTTTTTCTCTTAGATTTTGGATGCTACTTCGTAAGAGAACCAGAGAGGCATTTTCCTTCTTTTGGACTTGCGGATCTGCTTAGTGCATACAGTTCTTACTGTATGCAGAGCAGCCTTCAGAGTATTCCAGCAGTCCTCTACTGTACATCTCCTGTGATTCCTCCTTCTAGCATGGATGTGATCATATTTCTCATTCTGGGGAAGCTGGCTTTTCTGAAATCGAGTACCTTGATTTTAGTGTGACTATTTTCCTCCATATTGTTCACTGTAAACCAGATTGAACTGTGATCACTGGTCCCTAGATTGGCTCCCACTTCTGCTTCTTGGATCCTTGTGCTGTTTGTCAGCACTTGATCAAATATTGCTTGTCTCTGGTGGGTGAGTTCACCAGTTGATGCAAACCTGCTTCCCTTAGTACAAAAAGGAACGTTACTCTGGTCTGAGGTTGCTGTGTAAGAGGATCAATCCACATCTGGTAGACTGAAGTCCCCCACAAGCAACAACTCCCATCTGTCTGCCATCATTGAGATGGTTTCCATAAGCTTCTTGGGGCTTTGTCCCCGACATTTAGTGTAACCCAAAGGGCCTCTGCTTAATTGTGTTTTCCCTTGATTTCTGTTGCGTATATGTCATCTCTGACAGACAATGCCACTCGCCCTCCTTTCTTTCCCTCACAGTCCTCCCAGAATAATGCATACCCTGGGAAAGTGACATCCCAGGAGTGGTTGCCAGTAAACCACGTTTCCATAAAAGCAACCCAGTCTAATTGTGCATCTTCCATTACAGCTGTGAGATCACGGATTTTAATTGGCGGAATACAAGCACTGATGCACATTGCCTTCCATCTTCTTCTGTTTTGGTTATTTGCATTTTTAATAGTTTTTATATTGTGTGTAATTTTGTTGAAATGCTTGGTCTGAGTACGTTTGGTGCAATGTTTTGTCTGATTATGATTGGCGCAGCCTTCTGCTGAACAAGTTGGTGATGGGGAGGTGCATTTCACAACCTTTTTTGTGCTAGGTGTGCCTGTGCCACCCCCCCATCCACTAGTTTTACTGACCAATGTGAACATCAAATTTTTGCCCTAGTGCTCGGGTTCCCTCCTTCGAGAGGTGTAGGCCATCGAATTTAAAGAACTCCCATTCCCAGAAGTCCTGCCATGTTCTAATAAAGTGGTGACCTTTTTTCTGGCACCAGTCCTTTAGCCAGGTGTTTAGTTCAGAGCTGTCCCCTTCCCTGATCTTCTACCTGCTGTCTCATTTTTTTCCAGACTGGCAGAACTTCAGAGAAGATGATAGTGGACAAAAGGGGAGCAAGCTTGTCACCCAGCCTGGTGAGGTTTTGTTTTGTTTCCTCTACTGACTTACTTACTGTCTAGGTCATTCCACCTATGTGGAGAATGACATGTGTGTCTCAATCAATGCCTCAAATGATTCCTTGTATGTAATTGGTGTCCTTCCATGCTGATATTCCAGGGAGGCACCTTACCATAGTTTAAGCATGGCCCTGCTGGAGGTGAGTCTTTATACTCCTAATCATTGAGTCGCCAGTTATTAGTACTGGTTTCTTTTTGACCTTTTTAGTGGGTTTAGTTGTGTGCTGTACCTCTGTACACCGCTTTGGGTTCAAAGAATTTTTGATGCTTATTATGTTATTTGTCATGGTAAATGGTGCAGTGTACCTATTCAATGTTTGAATAGGTCTGGTACCTTCCTGTATTGAGGATTTTGTGCCAGTTGTACATATAAGTTCCTAACACCTGTTTCCAAAGTTATTTCCCTTTGAAGAAATGACTAAGTTTGGAACCATTGTGGATAGAAACTCTTTTTGTTTGGTTGACAACTTTGGGTTAAGGGATTATTGAATGATTCTGATGGTATTTTTACACAATCCCTATGCAAAGTGAACAAGCTATTTGCTAATTTTGTTTAGACACCTTCTGTTTAACAAATGCAAATTAATTCATTTGATCTAATACTTATGCACATGTAACTGTCCACTGCTATCACTAGAAATATCATTATTATTATATTATTTAAGATTGTAGGTGCCACTTTGAGTCTGAAAGCATAACAAGAGCTAGACATTTCTCTACTATTCTCTAAGATATGCAGTGCAATATTTGTCAAGAAAGTACTTCAGCTTTACATCTCAGATGAAGGGAAGTCTTCCAACATCACTACACCCACTTGCACCATGCTGGAGATTATAGTAAAAATAGCATGTTAAGGTAAAAAAAAACAAACAGATTTATTAAACTTATTTTGCTCAGTAAAGTATTACAGTGTAATGAGGATCTGTACTGGACTCTAACTCAAGTACATTTGCATTATTCTTTTGGAATAAAGAAAGAATCACTATTCAGAGATAACATTTAAGTTAACGATAACTGTATTCCACTGAAACTTCTTAAGCAGAACAGGAACATGTGACCTTTAAACTCAGAAAGAAGAAAGCTATCTACTATAATAATTTATGACATCTGCTGTCTTTTATGATTATGTTACCTTCTATAAAAGAGTAGCAGAACTTTGTGAATATAAAATATACTTTTTATAAAACCTACAGTCACCTGAAGAAAGTCCCTGTGTCGGCTTAAGAGCCTGTGTACTGAAACTTACTTGTTAATCCAATAAAATATATAAAACACACTGCTTTATCTACCTACTGATTAGAGATGGGAGATATTGGCCATTCATCTCCAGTCCCACAAGCCATGTGGCTCCATTCTCAGATGACTGGATAAGTCTTGGGGTAAATTAGTCTTTAAGCTGAGGGGCCTGAATGTTTTTTTTTTGTTAATCCTTTTTCTCCCCCTGACCCCAGTCTGCCTACCTTGACATCCTGGCATCCCTTCAGTCTTCAAGCCACCATCCTGAAGATTCCTCCAGCTCCTATGTAGGTCTTGTGGATGCTACCCCCATGGCATGCCCCCTGCGGCAAGGTGGTGGAGAGCCCTACCCCATGCCCTTCCAATGGTACCAGGATCCAGTATTGCCATGCACCTTGGAACTAAATGATCTCCTCTGAGATGGCCATCATGCCACTATGACTGGAACTATTTTTCCCTTTTTCTCTTCCCCTCATGGATGTCTGTGGCATGCAATGCGCCAAGGGACAGGAGCATGCTTGCTACTGCACGCACCCCTTCCCAGTGTCAGTCACAGCATGTCTCCCTAAGTCTGTCAATGGCCTGCCATCTCCCCCAGCCACTGCTAGAGGCCACTAGGCCACTGAGTCATCCCGCCCCCCAGAGAAGGAAAGCAGTCCTACGGATGCTCGATCCTTCTCCTCCCCTGCCAACCTCCGATGACCCAGGCTCACTCCCGAACTAGGGTCTCCAGCATGGAGTGAGGTGTGGTGTCCAGTGCCTCAACCCTCAGTGCCACTGGGCCGGTGACTGAATTTGTTTTTTTACATGCTGGTTAAATAATTAGTGATATCCTGCCTCCACTAGAGAAAGCCCATTAAGTCACCTGTTGGCGCTTAGGAACACAATCCCCTGGAAACAGAATATTTGAACTGCCCCACAAAATCCACCCACAAAGCAGTAACACAGTAACCATGCACTAAATAAGGTGAGGTACACAAATGATAACATGTAAAACTGGCTACAGGTTTATTTCCAGGAGGTGGCAAAAAGCTCTGGGGTGTGGAAGGGGACAAATGTAAAGCAGAAGTCACCAACATATTTTGCAATGACAATCCCTTGAATGCCTTTACTGTATTCATCAGTACCACAATGCTTCCTTACTGGTAACCCAGATGTTTACCATTCATACCTTTGAGCTTGTTTCACAGTTAGTGTGGTATCACCAAGATTAATTGTTGCAGGCCCATGCAATGCTAAGAAGTTAAGGACTGTATTACACACACACAGCCACTAGAACATGATTATCTACAAACCATTGTGTATTCCATGGCCGAATGGTCATACCTGTCTTCCACTCAGATTATCCCCCCCAAAGAACTATCTTAACCTAAGACATTCCATGCCCTGTCAGCTAGAAATAACCAGCAAAGCAAAATGCATGTTGTAGAATATAGGCCCTGATCAATACTCACAGTTTATTTTGTCCCATGAGCACTCAGATACTGGTTGCCTAAAAACCACTCTGAGGATAACTTTCTCCTCCCTTATCTCCTTCTCCTGGCTTTCACAGTTCTCCTAGGCTCTACGATGCTAGCGTGACAAAAATTTTGTCAACCAACGTTATAGCAAAACCTTTATGTTGACCGCATATGTGGTTGGCATAAAGGTGGTCACTGCCTCCCATGGTTTTTTTGGAGAGCTTTGCCTCCCGAACCCACCAAATAGTGGGCTATGCCCACCACACCCCTGCAATTTAACTAAACAACTCCAAGTCTGAACTGATTAGGGGAGGGGGTGCAAGACCCCCATAAAACAGTGCTGGGGTCCAGCACCAACACTACCCATGACCTGGCACTGTTGCCACTGTAGTGTCAGTCACTGCTGACTTGTGTTCCTGGTGGGTGTATACCTTTCTCCTATATCAGGGTGTCCTCAAAGGTTGGTGGATCTCTGGTGACAGGAGCCTTGCATGGCTGAACACTTCCATTCTCAGCTTTCCTGAGGCCCGAGGAACCTCATCATATCACACAGCTCCCCTGAGCCTGAACTTCACCCTCCTTGCTCTGTGCACTCAAGACAGGAACAATTCATATTACTGATCACTCATCAGCACAGGAATTGACCCTCTGTGGGGATTTCATGAACTCTGTCTCTTGATTATTAAGCTATATAATAATATATCCACAAGAAACGTCCAGCTATGCATTAAAATAAAAACCTAATTAAAAATGCATTAAATGCAGGGTATGACCCAGCCCCTAATGTGTCATCTTTAACAGATCCCAACTCTGTGTGCTCTGTGTTCTGAATGGCATGAAAGATCATATTGAGTATATTGGTGATAACGAAGTAAAAGCTTTTGTAGGTTTTATCAGGAGGAGTTACTTTACTACTACTGGGAATGATGAGCCAGACTATGGTGCCAGTATGAACATCAATGTAGATAAATCCAAGCACCCGCTCAGCCAACTTAGAAAACTTTCAATTGATGAAAATCATGTTTATTATAGACCACAACTAGGCACACATAACAGACTGATGTTTCACTTGGCTCCTTGCCAAGCTTCTTCAGAGTAAAAGACATTTACCATATGGTATACTTAAATATTCTTCTTGCCAAGCCATGTGATTTCTATTGCACCAATGATAACCAAGAACAAATTAATATCTATTATGGAAGCAAAAATGTTTAAAGTTACATATCCTAAAAAAAATATTTTTCATGTAAACTATTAAAAACTACTACAAAAAACATCACCCACTACTCATACATTTATCTAAAGGGGACCAAACATGTAAATGAATTCTGCTATCTAATAAATTATATTTATTTATTAAATATATCTGAAAATATATTCGTGGAGATATACCCATATTATTTATATTTTAAAACTATTTTGCTTATAAAAATTCTGTGCATTATTTATATTTCTTCAAAAATGCTACCAGCTCAAAATTATCATTCAAGCCTTTATTTTCACAAGCTCCTAATGTATATATCCAGAAGCTTTCTCTCTGGCCTATTTTTGTTTAAATCTCCACCCCTTGGTCCCAGTGTGACTTGTTCCAAATCCAAAAATTTAAAATTATGGTTTGTTCGTCCATATTTCAATACATGTTTGACTATAGCATATGAATAATCTTTTTTCTCTATAGCCCTAATGTGTTCACCTATTCTCACTTTCAATTTATGTACTGTATGTCCAACATAAAAAGCTCCACATTCACAAGTCAATAAATATACAACATTTATACTGTTGCATGTAACAAAATCACATAATTCCATAGTTTTTCCAGAAATCGGGTGTATAAAAGTTTTACAACAATTAATGTACTTACAATATATACAATTTCCACATCTATGTGTTCCTTTAGGTCTCATTGTGAGCAGTGTTTGTCCACTATTTGGATTTGAACCTGTCATGTTAGATACTACATAGTCCTTAATGCTTTTATTCCTCCTATAGACTATGTTAGGACCTTTTTTAATCATTTCTCTAAATTTTGGCTCCAGGTTTAAAATTGGCCAATTACCTTTATAATTAGTTCAATGTCATCGGCTTGATTTGAGAAACTAGTAACGAAAGGACAGCCCACCTCAGATTTAGAGACCCCCTTGTAATGTACTACCTCGTTTCTATCTAATTTATCCACCTTTCTAATAGCTGTCGCTATGCTTCTATTACTGTATCCCCTATCTTTAAAACGCTGTATTTGCTGTCCTCGTTTAATTTTATATTCCATAGGTTCAGAACAATTTCTCAATGTTCTGATCAACTGACTTTTGGGTATATTAAACTTAGTATGAAAAGGGTGGCAGCTATCATATCTTAATAAGGTGTTTCTATCCGTTGATTTTTGAAATAAAGTGGTATGTGCTCCCTCATTACCATCTTTATATATCTTCAAGTCCAAAAAATTAATACTTGTCTGATGTACTTCGTATTTGTACGTTGAACAACTACTTGTTGTTTCCATCCATTGGATAAAATCTCCAAATTCATTCTCTGAACCCTTCCATATTATCAAAATGTCGTCAATAAAACGACGCCATAAGTCAGTCTTACCTATGAATGGATTAGTGTCTGCTTCACATAGGTAGTCAACCTCCCATTTACCAACAAATAGATTAGCATAACTCGGGGCCATTGTAGTGTCCATAGCTGTGCCTCTAATTTGATGGTATAGTACTCCTTCGAACAGAAAAACATTCATAGTGAGTACTATTTCAGCTAGTCGTAATAAAAATTCTGTGGGGACTTTAACCAGATCTTCTTCATTTCTGAAATCCAAAAAATATTTTATAGCCTCCAAACCTTCATTATGTGGTATAACTGTATATAGAGAATTAACATCTACTACTGAAAAATAACATGTTTTGTCCACGTATAAATCTTCAACAATTTGTACTACTTGAGTTGAATCTCTCAAGTAGGATCTCAAATTTTGTACCAGTGGTTGTAAAAAACCATCCAGATACATGGAAATGGGTTCTGTCAGCCATCCATTACCAGAGACAATTGGTCTCCCCGGTGGATTCCTTGGATCTTTATGTATTTTAGGAAGTGCATAAATAACTGGGATAACTGGATATGCTACTGTTAAGGTTTTATATTCCAAATCTGAAATGTAACCTTTAATAAAACCTTCATTCAAACATTTATCTTTTGTTTAAATGCATCTATAATACGATGGGTTGTTTTAATATAGAATGTTTCATCTTTAATGAGTCTCTTAACTTCCCCAACGTAATCCAAAGTATTAAGAACTACAATTGCCCCTCCTTTGTCAGCTGGTTTAATGGTAATTGACTTATTGGCCTTTAAATCATTTAAGGCCTCTATTTCATCCTTAGTGCAATTGTATTTAGGTCTCCCCATTTTCTCTCTCAGAGACCTTAAATCCAATTCACATTTTTTAATGAAAACTGATACAATAGGGTTCATAGGTGGACAATACTCTGATCTTGGTTGCAACCTTAATACACCTACAGTCCTCTCCGAATCATCTCGTACATGTATACATTTCAGAGTCAAATTTCTCCCAAATTTATGTAAATCTACGAAAGTATTAAAGAAGTCAACTCCTTTTCCTGGACAAAAAGATAAACCTTTACCCAAAATCTTTAATTCCAATTGAGATAATGTGTAATTGGATAAATTAATTACCGGTACTAATTCACTATTATTTGTACCCCAATCTACTTGATTAGATGCTATTTGCACACATGTGTTAGCTGTTAACAACTCATCACCAGTTTTGCTATGACTTAAAGCATTTCGGTCTTCATCAAAAACAGTAGTATTTTCAAACAACACACAATCTTTCTGGCCCTCAGATATTTGATTTGTATATAAATCTCCATGTCTATTATTTTTACCACAATATCCTTTAAACAATTATCAATTAATATCTTGTCCTGTTTTTTCTTCCACGCGATACCCCCCTCCTCGTCCTCTTGGTTGAAAATGCACAACCTGACTTCGTGTAGTAAGCTGTCTTTGACTCCGTCTTGTCCCTTGATATTGGGGGGAGAATGTCCAGGTGGGGATTCCCCCATAAGTCCTTCAGAATGTGTGTCTGACTCATCAGTATCTGAGGGAACAGTAGTGTAATCTAAAATAGTTTTATTCGTCATATCCAAACCAGTACTTTTTTTCAAAATAGATTTTGGTTCAAGTCCTTTATGATCACTCCAATCGAAAACCTTATTATTTATATAGTCATTTTCATCACGTATAAATTTTCTTTGTTTTTGCTTTTTAATGGTCATATCATAACGTGTGACTTTATTTAACAGTATTTGATTTAATCTTTCCCATTCTAAAGTGTCCACCGACTCTTTAAGTTGACTCTCTACAACAGAAATTTCTTTGGATAGACATTCTCTTACTGGTATGGCAAACTGCAGAATGAGTTCAATGTTCTTAATGGATGCATCATGCATGTTTTTACGCCATTGAACCATAAACTCCAAATTATCTGTTTCATAAGCCGGTTTTTGTATTATACGCAGTCCTCTTGGGACCCGATTCACTTGCAAATAAGCCTCTAATGTGGTTTTATGCCAAAACATTCTCCTGCCTTTCAGAACAAGTTTCTCAAGTTTACGAAATAACATTTTCGGGTTTGACTCACCAGTCGCATTAACAGGACCATCACCAGATATTAAAAGCAGACTGTCCAATTCTTGTGCATGAAATACAAACTCGGCAAAATTCATACCATGTGTGCCACCACTTTCGTCGTCTTCAGAGGCTCATTGCACTCGTCGGTTCTCTTCCTGGTTGTGTGACATCACAACATATGGTGTAACACCCAAATTTATCCCTCAGGAAACGTGATACCGCCTCGACAGTGCCGCCTTCTGAATATCAGGTTATAACATCAAGACCATGTGTTTCCAAATCTTCACACATATCTTTCGCATAACCAAGCATTGACTAGTGGTTGTTTAGTCAAAAAGCAATTTAATACTGTTGTTTTAAAGAAGAACGTTGTGCCAGTATGAGTAGTCTGAGAAGTTCTGCCACCAGGAGGCATAGGAGTGAGAATAGTAGTGGATGTCACTTGCTGAACATGAGAATAATTGAATGAACAGTTAAAGTGGATGCTTGGTATGTTGATTTTAAGAGAAGATAAGAATTCATGAGTCTTAGAATCTTGCATTGACATAAAATCAGCAGAAGAGGAGAAGCAGATGTATAACTAGGAGGTTGTGTGTACACATTCTTGCTGGCTTCTTCAAGCTGCTTTTGCTGCTTAGTCATAAGTATATGAAACAGATTCTGCTTGATACAGTCTATGCATAGTGGGAAATCCCCATATATTTATATCTGGGATCCACTAGTGATGCCATACTAACAGAATCCATAGAATGACCGCACTTCTCAAAGACTGGTCTGTGCTTACCACAAGTGAGATGGTTAACCTCCGTACCTTCAGAATCAAACCAGAGATGTGGTAGCACTCAAAGGAAGAATCAGAACACAAGATAATTTTGTATTTCAAAGTCATTTACTGCTCCATCAGTTAATCCACAATGGAAATAAATCAATCTCACAGTTACAGTGCAAAGCAGTGTGGAGCAGCAGCACAGTGCTTTGCACTGCGATTGTGTGGTTGACTTATTCCCGCTGTGGATTAACTGAAGGAGCAGTAAATGACTTGGAGCTACAAAATTACCTTGTGTTCTGATTCTTCCTTTGAGTGCTACCTCATCTCTGGTTTGATTCAGTGTTGACATACTAAACTGCATGTCTGATTTAATGCCATCAAACCTGTCTACAATTTGCATCAGAAACATCTCTGCCATTTCTTTAATAAACATTGCATTCCGATGCTGCTGCTACTGTAGTTGTGCTGCAGTCACGCAGATGAATAAGTGAGATTACCACCTCCTGTAGTGAATGGCTACCAGTTTTACTGCACTGTCTGCTGTGCAGTGTGCAGAGAATAAGGTGGTATCACCCACATGCTTCAGTGATGAATGAGTAGAATAATGAGATTCATGATGGAGGGAGGAAGAGGAAGAGGTGTGCTGCTATCAGAAACAAGGTATGCATCAGTTGACTCAGGCTGCTGCCACCCATGATAGAGTGATTACATGAATGGATCACCTTATACCACCACTTCCTATACCTAACCTAATCTGACACTCTCTGCTGCTGTTGCTTCTGGTCTGTCTGACCTAAGTGTGGACTGGGAGTGAACATGGCTGTTAGATATCAACTGTAACACTGGTTCCATAAATTTGAATAGACTTCACTGATCACAAACAATCTTTTTAGAAGTCTGATTGCAGAATGCTTTCAGTGGATTCATGGTTTAATCAATAAAATACTTTCACACTACAAAGGATTCATTTAATTTTTTAATAGGAAAAGTCAACAGGCAAGGGTGAGGTGCTGGGGGTACTTCCAGAGGATTTGTTTGGTGATTGCAAGATTATTTTTTTCAACCATTGTGGAATGACATGCCTTTAGGTAGCATTAGGTATGGCATTCAATGCAGCAGATATGATATATGAACAGTTAATACAATTATGATATGATATATGAGAAGATAATATAATCTGATATGCAGCTGCAGTAAAAGGCATGGCCTGATATTTCCTGAGATTTCTGTAATATCCCTGGAGAAATTCCTTATCTGCCTACAGTACCACAGTAGGGCGACCAGAGGGAATCCTTTTTAAAATTTTTCATACATATCTGGACACATCTGACCATTCATCTTGCTGCAACTGTTATACAATATAATAATTGAATACGTTATATTATTTATTATTTATATTGTATGTTCTGTAAGCATGATTTTGGGGTGTCTTTGAGGAGCCAATCAGAAATGAAGATACAGACCACAATTAGTTGGTATAAACTCCTGTATATTGCAGTTTGCACACACATAGCATTTCAAAGTATATGGAGTAGGTTCCTAGACAGATTCTGAGCTGGCAGTCAGTTTGCAGAAAGATAATATGGCAAATATTACCTTCTCTGTGGAGATGGGCAGTAGGTACAGAGGTCTTCTTAAGATAGAATCCACAATTTAGAGTCCTTATTGCCTTGGAGCTTTACTTTTACCCAGCTTTGTGTATTGTTATGTGATACATCCAAGGACCCCTATGAAACTCAGATGTCTTAGCAACATTTCCTAGGCTGCTTGTCCACATCATGTCTCACATGTCGTCCTTGGAATTCCAGCACTTCCCTCTTATCAGTACATAACTAAACAATGCTGCACACCCCTCCCAGAGACAGTAAGGGACCAATTCTGGAAGGTGGATGCAGAGCTTGACACAAGCCCTGCATCCATTGCAAAGGAGGGTAACACAGATGTGGCAAAGCTTCTTGGATTCAGCATGGTCCGATTCTGAAAGGGATTGTACATTTGTAACATTTTCCCCACTTTACAGCAGCTTGCTCCAATAGTTTGGCTCAAGTTCTATAAAAAAGGGGTCCCTCACAGATGCAAACCTAGACCAGGGAGAAGCTGGTCTAATTCCTTGCATCTCACATTCTGGACTTGTGGCAGGGCTTTTGTGGCAAGTGCCTTTCAGAATCATGCTTGCTGCAATGTTTGATGCACAGCGCCACTTGTATCAAACAATCTGCTGCGAGTCCCCTGCAGCACAGAAAATCCTTGTAAAATCAGGCCCTAACAGTCTGGAATGTGGTAAACAGTTAAGTTCTCATAACAATATGCTTTTGCAATTCTGGTGAGTGAACATGTGTGTGTGTTTCTGTGCATGCAAGCATATTTGTGTGTGTGTCTAAGAAGCTGACAATCCAATACAATACTAGTGTGCAGCTTGTTCTAGTCCCTCTAATATATTGGCTAGTAATTAGCAATGTATAATAATAAGATGCAGTAAGTGGTTTGTCTACAATCCTAATAATCTATATAAGCAATAATAATCTATCTCTGTACAATCCTCACTAAAATAATTTTGCAAAATGGACTCACAAGAGAAAATCACTTCAGTTCAACTTACTCAATTTCTTATAATGGTTTCTTAAAAGTCATCTAAAGTATCAAAGCATTATGAATACAAAGAGCACTAAAATAACTTGTAGCATAATTAACAATTAAAAACTAAATTCTCAACATCACCATCATACAATAAAGAATCCAAAGACTGTTGACCATGTTGCACACTATTACTAATTCTAACTAAATGTTCATCTTTGTGATTAAGCAAAAGTTTTGAGTCTAGCAAAAGTGAAGAAAAATGCACATTGAATTTTGGAATGTAATTTATGACATCATTTTGATAACCAGGTTCAATATGAATGTATTTTTCTTAGTTAAGTGACACTGGAAGAATAAGTGTTTGTCCAATGACAGTGTAGGCAGCAACTGTAAAACAGATGTTTGGAGTGGCCACTGGGCATTTGAGTGTCCCATATGTAAAGAATTTATAATTTGTAACTGGACAATACTGACCAACCATGTTGTAAGTAACTTCAACCATAGGAAAGCACCTTTTTCCAGTCTCAATTTTTCCAGGCACAATTTTGAACTGCTAGGATGCTTATGTTATGCTGGAAGCCACCATCAAGGCCGAACACAGGTGTAACCACATCAAAGACATCACAGTGAAATACATAGTGATGTCCTCTTAGTGAACAGCATGCAGTGTCTTGAACTTGCCAAAGGGCCATGATAGGACTGTATACTACAAGGTAAAGTGTGTCTATCCATCCCTTGTAGATGTCATCTTCCCAGTGACCCACAGAATGGGCTGTAGACAGTTTGTCAAAAAGAGCCACATCAGGGTCAAATATTGGTAGCATTTGCCTTATATAGAATTTGATGGCAGATAAAGACCACTTGGCCCACCTAGTCTGCCTTGGTTGTGGTGTAAGGTCAAATAGCCCTGGTTTCTAGCTGTTATAAAAGAAAACTTATCACATGCCTAAAGGCATGCTGTATGGATGTCCTGTGAGATGGTTACACATCCTGGACAATACCACTCAGAGATGAGATCTGGGAAACACCTTTGTTTCTGCATCTCATTAACAAATTATAAATCATTGTGAGAACATAGCTCCCACAGGTTGTGCAAATTACTCCTTTACCTACTGTATGTGTTTATGTCTGTTGTGACTAATGCATTGATCTTAAATTGTATTTCGGTAAACAAACAGGTAATGCATACATATTGATACAAAATACATATTATACATACTTTTCTGTTTGTGCTTGGCCTTGGAAACCACATCAAAGATTTGCTGCTCAAAAAAGATGGAACATGTCTCTTGTAGTCTACATGTCATCCCTATTCCATATAGATAAGCCAGATGAAAATAGGCCTGAGATGGTACCAGAAAGTTTTCCCAGGTCTCAAACCTGTCTGGTATGGATGACTCCATGCTGAGGTCTATTGTCTTGCATAGCTACAGTATTTGGGGCTCTAACTTGATATGAAACTTTGAAAGATAAATAAACCTTTCTTCTATGGATAAACCATCAAGACTGTTTAGTACAGGATTTGTACCTTTTGTCCGGGTGTCGAATTACTCAATATGTTGCCTGATGGCCTCTAAATTAGCCCTGTTCCAAACTGACATCCCTAGATCAAACAGACCTGACACAGACCTAACAATTCCATCCAGCCTTTGTAGACACCTACAGCAGAATATGCCATGCTGTGGGTAGGTTTCTTGCCCATCTACAGTATCTTATGCTCTTGACTATGGCAATAACATTTAAAAATAAAGAAATATACATTTGTTCCCATACAAGGCCCATGTTACATCATAACCAAAGGTAACAGCAAATTCACAGATTCAAACAACATGTTTATGCATAAACAGTACATAATTTAATAAATTCCTCAGGCTACCATGGGACAGTGTTCATTGTCCTCAGGCATTTTCAGCACAGGTTGTGATGCACTAATGGAAAATGTCACAATTTGTTGCAAACTGATGCTTTGCACCACCGCAGTATTGTATAATGCAGTAATTTGGTTGCCCTTGTATATGTCTTTAGTTGTCAGTTTGTAAGTGCCTGTATCTGAGTGTTGCACTTGGTCACCAACCAAGGAGGCATTGTCCAGAAAAATATGTATACAAAGGTTCCATGTAAGTAGAAATAATGTTGTGCAAACATGTGCCTTCTTTCCTTGGATGGCATTTTAAGGAAAGCCTGAAATGTCTCTTAGTGAGACTCTGTAAAGTACTTGAGGGAAGGCTGTGAACAACATTATTACTCATAATTATTAGGCAGTCTTTGCCACCACAGCACACGTAAGAAAAAGGGTGAATCATAAGTGACAGAGACTGTATGCATCATCACTTGATTTTAACTGTACTGAATATTTATGTCCTTCAGTCTTTTAATGGTTTTATGGATTGTACAGTGCTTTGATTTTAGATACAGCACTTCATAAATAAGAATTATTATTATTTTTTAAAGCAGAATGTGGCAAAAATATTCAAATCAAACTGTCACACAACACTAGTAAAGCAAAAAGATATAGTCTGTAACTGCAATACACTCACCGTGCATGTGTCTCTCTCTTGCTCAAGAAAAACAGAAATAGTACAAAAGCCTCTCAGTACTGACTGAGATAATGGAACCTGTGCACGAAAAAAATGTTGCCCATGCGTCATGTGTCTGGGGCACATAAGCAACCCTAAGTCAGAATGCCGCACAGTGTGAGTCCTGTGGACCTCTGGTGGCAATCATTAACTGTGAGCAAGGTGGTTCCATGTCCGAATCCCCAGCCACATGGGCAGCAACATGCCAGGGGCAGGGGCATGTTGGGACATGCCTGCACTACAAACCATTCACTGAGGTGCATAGTGCCAGTTGAGGTGGGCAAATTCAACAAAATTCACACCATCAAATATTTTGCGAATTGCTCTAAATATGCAGAGTGCAATTTGTGATGTTTGCCAATTCACGGAAGGTGGATCAATGGCAAAAGTGCAGAATTTTGCTCAAAAACTAATGTTTGTACCCTCCCCCCACTGACTGTCGGCTACAATAATAAATAAATAAATAAAACTCAAGTACAGATCCTTGGTGTCTCATGAACCCCCTACCTTGCCGATCATGGACACCAATAATAAATCGTCTCCAGTGATTCCTGGTGTCTAGTGGACCCCCCCCACCCTGCTGATCGCTGGCCTCATTAATAAATAAATAAAAAACAAACTCCAGTGATCCCTGGTGTCTAGTGCAACCCCCCACCATGTCAGGTAGTGCACCCCAACACAATTCCACTCTCCTAATCCAGTCCCCAAGTGGGCCACCAACACAGCCCTCGACTCACCTCTGCAGCTGGCAGACTGGCTGGCATACTCTGAATGAATTAGCATGTGCTTGTAGCACACAATCATTCATTTAGACGGTCAGCCAGCTCATCATTGTAATCGGATGTTTTTCATGGGACTAGAGATGGGAGAGTGGACTGTTCCAGTCTTGGGTGGAGGGGGCTGGATGGGGAGAATGGTGTTGTGGATCCCTCCCAGGCCCACAGCACTGTTCCCCCATCCAACCCTCCCCCATGGAACACTGGAGCAGTCTCCTTCCATTCTCTAGCCCCCTGAAAAATGTCCACCACAATGATGCGCTAGCCGACTGACTGAATGAATGACTGCATGCTTGTACAAGCACATGCTCATTCATTCGGAGCAGGTCAGTCAAGCTGCCAGCCATGGAGGTGAGTGGAGGGCTGTGCCAGACGCCCACTCAGAAGTGGGGTCTGGGAAGTGGAGTGGTGGTGGGGGGAGGCACTACCTGATGGAGTGAGGGGTAGGGGTACCAGTAGACACTAGGCATCACTGGAGTTTTTTTTTGTTAATGGTCCAATGATCGGTGTGGTGGAGGGTTCACTAGACACCAGATCACTGGAGTTTTTTTTATTTATTTATTTTTGGGGCTGGTGATCAGTGGGGTTGGGGTTCACTAGACATCAGGGATCTGGACTGAAGTTTTTATTTATTTAGTTATTATTTGGGACTGCAATCAGCAGGGTGGGGAGGGTCTACTAGATACCAGGAATCATTGGAGTTTTTTTTATTTATTATTGGAGCAGGTGATCATTGGGGTGGGGGACCCACTAGACTCCAGGGATCTGGACTGGAGTTTTTTTAATTTATTTATTTTTGGGGCCGGCTGTTGGCATGGTGGGTGGACCACTATGCAGCAGAGATAGATCAGGGTGGTGCTGGGGGATTCCCCATTTATAACCTGTACTTGCTATGGGTTTTTAAGTCTGGCAATGTCACAAATGGAGAATTTTGGTTAATTTGGCAAAATTCTGCAAAGTGTGTCACAGAGGTGAATTTGGTGACTCTGCCACTTATTCGCCTGTGGAGTAAAATGTCACTGCATCTCTAAGTGCCAGGTGTGTGAGGTGCAGGTTATGGCAGTCGGGATCCTGCTGCAAGTCATTGCTGACCCCATGGACCTGATCCGCTGGTCATGGCGGGACAGGGAAACCAACCTCTTTGCTACCTCAGACCATTAGGCTAAGGGGCAGGGCAGGGGCAGCCAAACAGGTTAGTGCCTATACAGAGTAGTCACTATGTCTTACTCAAGTAGTGCTAGACAATTCCCCCACAAAACATAACAGCCCCAACCCTGTTTGTACAGTGCAGTCCCCCCACAACATAAAAAGAAATGACAGCCCTGACTCCATTTGCACAGTGCAGTCCGCCACCATATGACAGCTCTGACTCTGTATGTATAGTTCAGCCCCCTCAACATGACAGCCCTGACCCCAAATGTACATATCATGCCCCCATTACACATGTCAGGCCTGTCCCCGGTACTGTTAAGCACATCACATCCCACACATGCCTTCCCTATCCCTGAAGTACCAGGCATAGCCCCTTCCACACACATGCCCAACCTGTCCCCATGAAGTTTATGCCTCCCCCCACATGTATGCCCAGTCCCCGTTGTGGTAGTCAAGTCATCTCCACCACCTAGTTGTGCCCCATCCCACAACCCCAAACCAGGTTCTCCAGCAACATTATTGGTGGCCAGTACCCCCTCCTACGGCACTGACAATGCCCCCAACCTACAGCAACATACTCATTAGTTGGTGGCGTGGCTCTGGACAGCCAGTGGCAAAGCCCTCCATACACCTCCTCAGCTGCTGGCCATCTAATGATGCTGGGATGCATATATATATATATATATATATATATATATATATATATATATATACATATACACAGCATACTCCAAGCATCAGTTGGATGGCCATTGGCTGAGGAGGTGTGCAGAGGGCTTTGCAGCTGGCCATCTGGAGCCATGGCACTGACTAACAGGTACGGGGCTGGGGGGCAGGAGGGATGTCAGTGCCATGGGAGGGGGAGGACACTGTCCACAGATGATGTTTCTGCGGAACTAGACTGAGAGTCAGGGTTGTGAGCTGGGGCACTACTGGGTGTGGGGGGGGATTAATTGATTACCACAAGAAGGACTGGGCATACATGTGGGGGGAGATATTTACACCACAAGGATGAAGTGGGCATGTTTGTGGAGGGTGGTATACCTGGCACTCCAGGGATGGGGAAGGCATGTGTGGGGTGGAGAATGCTTAATAGTATTGGGGATGGGCCAGCCATGTGCAATTGGGGGGGCATGATATGTACTGTACATATGGTGTTGGGGCTGTCATGTTATGGGGGACTGCATTGTATAAACGGGGTCGGGGTGTCACATTGTGGGGGACTGCATTTTACAAGAAGGGGCAGGGCTGACATGTTGGGGGGTTGCATTTCTCCGTGGGGCAGTGGTCATGCATTGGAGTCATCGGTGTGCCATGCTGACAATACAATACTAGTGTGCAGCTTGTTCTAGTCTATCTAATATATTGGTTAACAATTAGCAATGAATACTAGTAAGATGCAGTAAACTATCTTTCTACAATCCTATGCAACAATAATCTGTCTCCTTACAGTTCCAAGAAAATGTGAATCCTTAACTTGAACTTGTCATTTTTGATTGCTACTTGGTTCCTTTTATTTATTCTGTTTTCAGAAGCCGCTAGTATCTACTATGGGAAGGGAGGAATTTGGCTGTGGATGCAAGATGATTTTTTTTCTATGGGAACTAGACATTACATTTTCTTCCACAGTATCTCAAGTAGAGGAAGTAGAAACACTTGATAAAGGAGGAACTGATTATGATTCTTGATTGCTCAGAATGGTTTTATCACCATATGTTGTATTCAAGGAAAGACAGAACAGGCTGCTAACATTGCAGTGTAAGTTGAACTGGTTGATTTCTGCAGACTAAGGAACCATGATTTTGTTAGTGGTACTGTCATGTGTCCAGCCTTTGTTCTTATAGCCCCATGACCAGAACTTCTCTAGCAGTCCTTGTTGTACCACCAACAGCACTTTCTCTGCCACTACTGACTATAGAACCTGTCCTTGGTGGAGCTGTCACAATTGATATTTTATGTGCTCCTTTGCTCGACTCAATCATGGCGCATGGCACAGCAGCTACAGTGACTGGATTGGGTGATTTGGTGACTGTAGTGACAGGAAGTTGCTACAGGTACATGCGTGGGGGATGGGAGCGAGCACGCTACAGGTACGTGCGTGGGGGGGGAGCAAGCACCCTCTGTGAGAGGTGGGAGGGGATTTGAGGGGTGGTGCTGTGGTAGGGTGCCAAGCTGGCTCAGGGTTGAAAGCGGGTCAGCTCACGGCTTTGGTGACTAGGGTGCTGGGTTCGGGGCTGGGTGCAGGCTCATTTTTGTTGCGCCTGGCCCAAATTTTATTTTTTTTATGTTTTTCCACCCCTGACATACACCCCCCTGGAGTTTATAATCCTTAAGTGTGGGGCGGGGTGGTGCAGCCCCCCTCATAAATGTAAAAAATGCATGTCCCTGGTGCTGTTTCATTGTGTGCTGGGAAGTCAGAGTGCCAAAATTGATTTTCATGCTCTGACTTCGCCGTAACAGCGATCACTCTTTGACGGTCGCCATTATCACATAGACCCTTTGCTCTTCTTACATCAATTTCTCCTCTTCCTCACTTCAGTTTTTCTACACACACTGATAACACATCCACAACAAATGATGACACAATGCAACTGCTTCTGGAAGTTAATAGTGATGGCTTAGTGGTCATTAATGATTCTAAGATGCCATTATGATGAATGCACAAGCCACAGTGCCCTACGGCTGTTGAGGTGACAATCTCCAGCAGGTCACACTCCACTGACTGGAATTAATCACCCCACTAAGGACAAACAAGGGAATTTTATTGTCATGGTGCCAAATCCCAAGAGCTCTTGGTGCTGAATATAATTATAACACAATAGAAAAACAATAAAGGGAAATGCATATAAAGTATTTTATCAGTGGGTTTAAAACTTACTGGACTCATAAAATAAATGAAACAAAACTTTTAATAGTGCTTTAAATGTGTCAACTGAAGACTATCTGGAAATATCACATGACATAGCATTCCATTGCACTGGAGCAGCAACTCCAAATGCTTGGTCCCATGAAGACTTAAGGAATAAATGGAGAACATGAGGAGACACACCTCAGATGACAGATGGTGGCAGATGGGAGTGTATTCAGTCAGGAGGACCTTTAGGTAGCAGAGCCCAGATCATGTAGGGCTTTGAATGTTAACCATATCAAATTATACCATACCAAACCACATCAGTTATCAAATTGATAGGCCAATGAACAGGCACCCAATTCAGAACGTGGAGTACCAAACTGGGAAGTCCCAACAATCAGTTGGGCTTCATTGTTCTGCACTTGCTGCAGGCAGTACATCAACCCCACAGATATTGCTGGGAAAAGGGCATTGCCACAGTCCAGTATTCCAATAGTGCTGTAACAAAGGCATGAAACAATGCTGCCAGGTCGGTTGGTGCCAGATAATGCTTGATCTTGTTGATGTTTCACAGATGGAAAAACACACTATGATCTACTACTTGCACTAGATGTTCCTGTGTCAGCTTGCAGTCCACCATGCCACCCAGATTCCTGGCCCTATCCACAGCTTAATTTATAGATGACAAAATGGCACCACTGCCATTCTTTGTTGACTCAGGCTTGCAGGGCTTTATTAATGGCACCTTTGTTTTTAATTAATTTAGACTGAGCCTGCTGGAGACCATTCAGTTTTCCATTTCAGTGAGGCACTCAGGTACCAACACCACTCCATCACTGTCAGGTGCACAAGGCAGGTAGACACAACTGAGTATCAGCTGCGTAACATTGAAATCCTAGTCCATGCTGTCTAAGATTTACCTCAATGGCAGCATGTACTTGGTGAAAAACATGGGGGTTAGGATCAAGCCCTGAGGCACACCACAGCAGAAAGCTGCACCGTCCAAGATGTTATATTCGTATGCCATCTGCTCCACACCACTGAACAAATAGGACTCAAATACTATAACCTGCAAGTCCTAAATTGTGCCCGAGCCAAACCAATAGCACCCCATGATCCACCGTGTGAACTACTGAGGAGAGATATAGCAGGAACAAGATAGAAAAAAGCCCACCTTCTCTCACAAGAAGGAGATCATTGAACACCATGATGAGGACTGTGTCAGTGATATAATGAGGCCTGGAGCCAGACTGGAGAGGCTCATAGATACTGTACCTTTCCAGGCTACTCTCTAGTTGTGTGGCTACCACCTTTTTAATTATGTTCCCTAAAAAGGGATGTTTTGAGAACTGTCTGTTTTTAATTCACTAGAACATTGGATCCAAAGATCATTTTTCAGAAAACATCTTCCTACTGTCCTCTTCAGTGCAGTTAGAAATACTCCCTCCTTCAAGGATCATGCAATGATCTCTGGTAAAATCAGAACCAGAACCTCCCAGCAACCAAGCAGAAGTCAATTGTGTCCTGGGTTGAATGTACGGTAGGCTGGGTTCAGTCCAGAAATGCACTGAAGACCTCTTTCACTGAAAATAGCTCAAAATCCTCCCCCATATCAGAGTACCTGTGCACCATTAAATAGGTACTATTGGCATAGAACATACTACTTGAGGTGTTCCAAGCATGAATAGACAATATTTTATTGAGAAGGAACTGATTAAACTCATTGCATTTCACAGCTAAAAAAAACTCTTCCAGACTGATGACCAGAGTGGTTAAGTAATTAACTATTGACAGTATGAAAAGGTTGAGTTAGTCAGTTTTTTGCCACAGCAATCACTCGTGACAAAAATTCTGTCTTTTTCAGGATAATTGCCTACTGATATTCATAATATTGCATTATCATCATCAATCCATTATCCACTGACTTGGAGTTCAGGCAAGCACACTTTAACCACAATCCCATTGTCTTCAACTTCCTTATGTCATCATTGAATCATGGAGAAACATAGAAACATAGAAGTTGACAGCAGATAAGGACCGCAAGGCCCATCCAGTCTGCCCATTTCTTTTTTCTACCTTATAAATGTGCCATCGGCCTTTGCTCTGTCAGTGACCGATCTATTCATACTCATCTGTATTGCTGCCTTATGCCTATCCCATGCCTGTTTGAAGCCCTGCACTGTATGCATGGCCACCACTTCCTGAGATAGGCCATTCCATGCATCCACCGCCCTTTCTATGAAAAATAATTTCCTCACATTCCCTCTTAATCGGCCTCCCTCTTGTCTCATGCTATGTCCTCTTGTCCAGCTACTTTTCTTATATTTAAACATGTTAGACTCTTTCACCTTGTTAATGCCCTTAAGGTGTTTGAATGTTTCGATCATATCACCTCTCTCCCTCCTTTGCTCAAGGGTATACATATTGAGCTCCGTTAATCTGTCCTCATATGTCTTCTGATGCAGTCCCTGCACCATTTTGTTTGCCCTTCTCTGGACTGCCTCAGTTTGGTTAATGTCCTTGTGAAGGTGTGGCCTACAGTACTGCATGCAGTACTCCAGATGGAGCCTAACCAGTGTCTTGTAAAGAGGGATTATTACCTCCCTCTTACAACTTGTGATACCCCTACTAATACACCCTAACATCCCCTTAGCCTTACCTACTGCTTTAGAGGTCTGCTTGGATGATTTCAGGTTATCGGTGATGATGATGATGCCCAAGTCTCTTTCTTCCTTTGTGACTGCCAGCAACTCCCATCACAGCCTATAGGTGGCTTCTGGGTTTCTCTTCCCTATGTGTATGATCTTGCACTTCTTTGCATTAAATCCCAGTTGCCACTCTTCTGACCATTCTGATAGTTTATCCAGATCTCTTCTCATTCTGCCCACCCCATCTGATTCATCTACTCTGTTGCAGATCTTGGTGTCATCTGCAAACAGACGAGCCTTACCCTCTTGTCCATCTGCAATGTCACTAATGAAGATATTGAAGAGGATTGGCCCCAGGACTGATCCCTGAGGTACCACACTTGTGACTTGCATCTCTTCTGACTGTATACCATTTACCACCACTCTCTGTTTTCTGCCCGTCAACCAGTTTGCCACCCAGTTGACTGACTTCTGACCCACCCGATCCTACCCAGCTTATTTATCAATCTTCTATGTGGAACAGTGTTGAAAGCTTTGCTGAAGTCAATGTAGGTGACATCAACTGCTCCCCCTTGGTCCACCACTTTGGTTACCCAGTCAAAGAAATCTATGAGCTAAGTTTGACAGGACCTTCCTTTTGTAAACCCATGCTGTCTTGGATCCTGCGCCCCTATGGATTCCAGGTGTTGCACTATCCTTTCCTTAAGGAGAGCCTCCATAATCTTGCCCACCACTGAGGTAAGACTGACTGGTCTGTAGTCCCCTGCCTCCAGTCTTCTGGGACCTCTCCTGTGCTCAGAGACTTACTAAACAGTTCTGCTAATGGCTCTGATAGTTCCACCCTTAGCTCCTTAAGTACCCTGGGATGTATGCCATCAGGTCCCATTGCCTTGTCCACCCTGAGCTTAGTGAGCTCTTGTAGGACCCTTTCTTTTGTGAAGGGAGTATGCTCACCTTCCCCCCTCCCGTGTCCATGGTGCTGAACTGTGGGCCCTAACCTACCTTCTCTTCAGTAAATACTGAGCAAAAGTATCTATTTAGGATAGATGCTTTTACGGGGTCCTCCTCCTCACACGCCTCCTTTCTCTTTTGAGCTTAGCAATACCCCCTCTTCACTTTCTCCTTTCAATAATGTATCTACAGACAGTCTTGTCACCTTCTTTTACTGTTCATGCTAGTGTTTCCTCAGTTTGGGACTTTGCCTACCTTACTGCCTTCCCTGCTTCCCTTAGGGCAGTTTGATATGCCTCCCTATCTTCATCCTGCTGTGTTCCCTTATATTTCCTGAAGGCCAACCTTTTGGCTCTGACCTTTTCTGCTACTGTATTTGAGAACCAAAGTGGTTTACTTCTTCTTTTGCACTTCCTTTTCTGTCTAACACAATGGGATATTGCTTCAAGTATTGCATCCTTAATGCTTGCCCACTTTGCCTGTACCCCCTTCCCTGTGTTTCTTTTTGCCAGGGCTAGCTTAACTCTGTTGACCATCTTATCAAAGTGACTTGTTGGGTACAATCAAGGGCTGGACATTAAATAGTGTAAAGGGGACAGAGGCTGCCATAAAGGCCATACTGTAGACCTATTCTGAATTATCTGCTTACTGAACACATACCATCGCTATGTTCAAGATACTGAGAGTCACAATGAGATGTATTTGCCTCCAAATGTCTAATTGAGTGGTATTTGTCCATCTCCATAAGAGGGGTATTTAAGCAATGTGTCTTGAAAAGGAATTCTACAGAATGAGAATCCAACAAAATGACCTGCGCAACCCTGAAGTTAGTAACGTCAAGACCCAATGATGAGACCAAATCAAATGTGTCACCTTTTTGGTATGTTCCAGTGGCAGTTGCCTGTACGATGCTTGTATGAGAGACACTGGGTTGAATTTTCAATGAACTGTGGCATGATTTTGCCATAGTTGCAGTAATGGTAACAGGACTGTTAGACCATGGTAAACCTGATCTGATTTCATGTTACAAATGCCGCAAGTTGCACACTGAAATTGATGCATGCAATGAAAAACGATGCATGCAGACAAGTCAGATAGTGCAGCAGTAGTGCTACCATTCAGTACACCAGTTCTCAGGTTTGGGAGTGAACCTGGTTCATTAGGGAATCAGATTCAGGAGCGAGACTAGAGCACCCCATGGACAGCTCTTCTCTCTAGGGAAGGGAGGCACAGGTATCCTAATATAACCCTGCTAAGTGGCAGAAGCTAGGAAGTAGCTCAGCAGGGATAACTTCAGCAAATTGGATGGCTGCCCTCAGTTGCTGCTATGTACATGAGTGTAGAAGAACATAGGCACAGCATATTATTCCACACTGGGTGACCTGGGGACATACCAGAGGAAAAATCCTAACAGTTAGATAACTGCACCCCCCCCACCCACACACACACACACACACACACTGAGTAGGCAGCACTTAAGGATTTCTGGATTATGCTTTTGGGGGAGTACAACCCTCCCCTCCTGGCCCAAGCATGAGGGGAAATCCATGGACAAATCTCTTGGAGCCAGGTAAGTTCTGGGAATGATGTGTGATGGGGCTGGGATGGATGAGGATGAAGGAGCAGCCATCCAGCCAGCTGGATAACTAGGAGGTAGAAACAACTAATGAAACAAAATGCTGCATGCACCAAAATATTACACATCCATCATGTTTGTGCCATAAAGTGCTTCAAACATGTCTCAGTGTTTCAAACTAGCCCACAAACATGTTGATGCATTTGTAGTAATGTACAGTAGCTGGGGCAAAATCACTGCTACATGTCTTGCATTCATATTTTTGAAAAGTCCGGACTATTATTTCTCAAACATTAGTCCACTTTTCTTTTCTTTAACTGACTGGATAGCAGGCTCACACCTACAGGTTAAAAATAAAAAAGGTATAGTTCTGTACTTTCCACCATCAGTCGGTAAATAAAACAATGTCAAATAGAGCCTTTAAAATACCCATGCACAACCAGCCCAGTGCCATGGAGTTCTGAGGTGCTGGATGCCTTATCTCCTCCCACATCAGCAACTCAGGTTCGGGAACGAGCCTGAGTCATCGAGGGTCAGCCGAGAGGTGAGGTGAGGAGCTGGAGTGAGCTGCCACAAGGCAGCTCTTCTATTCCATGGAGGGATGTGGATTTCCCCCCTCTTTTGGCTGCCAACAGGTGGAGGCTGTGTGGCAGCACCAAGCCACAAGGGAGACCAGGCAGTAGGCTAGGTCAGAGGAAGGGGCTGTTACCAGAGCCACGGAGCACATGCGTGTATCCACATGTATGCACTTCCGTGTTCAGGAGTCCTTGTAGTAACAGGGAGAAAACATAAAATGGGGCACCTAGGCAGGCTAAATGAAGTCCTTAAGCTAACAGCGTGGATTGAAATCCTCTAAGAAAGGACTGCAGCAGTGCCTGCTTGGAGCCCTGATGGGAGAAAAAGCTGTATAGAAAGAAAAATAAATCCCGAGGCACCTTTCCCAGGCTGCTAAATTCCTTGTACCCTGCCCCTGCAACATGGGGATAAAAACAGCTTTCTGTACCCACTACTCCACTGGCATTCAATAAACAAAAATTGTCAAATATATGTGCCAAAAAAAATCCTCCTACACTTTTCCCAGTCTGCTAAACTCTTCCTTACTTCTGCCATGAAGCCTGCAGCTGCCAGTGCATGCTTATGCTGTGAACTTTCTCCTGTCCTCTGCAAGATTATTTCTCCACCTAGCATGCCAAAAACCACAGTAAAAAGTAATAGACATTAGCTATCTGGAAAGATAATGCATAATTCTGTAATGATTTTTTTGAGTTTTCCAATCAAAAATCATTGTTTTTCACATAACAGCAGCTTCTTCAATATCCACTGTCAGCTTCTTCTCCTGAGAGAAATCTGGAAATGGCACTGAGATCTGTGCAGCACAAGGAGTTATCAGTCTCCAGTATTGCTGATTGGCTGCAACAGGTTATGTGGCTTGCCAAAAACTTGGACAGGTTCAGTGTGTTTGCCCTACAAAAAGTGCAGCATAATGACATCTAAGTGCTGAAGTGCCAAATGGGAACCAAGTTCTTTTGGATCTGTTTCTATGCTGTCTAAAACATTAGGGGCCTGCAACCAGTTCCACAGTTTACTGCAACTTGTAGCCCTTTTTTTTGGTGCAGCTGCATGAAAATGTTTTCTTTGATTGTACCAGGCATAACAGTCTCAGCAGCTGCACCTGTCACCCATGTGGCAATTAGGATTTAGCACCAGTGCAAAGATAGTTTTTTTCCACACAAGCAGCTAAGGAGTTGAACTTAGTCCCACAATTACTGAAAATCCAGCCCCACATTGTGACACATTACAAATGCAAATGTAGCCTACTCATATAGTTACCATAAGGAAGTGGCATGCATGACAAAACGTTTGCCTTGGTCTGTCATAAGTGGCTGTAGATGAACAAGTATAACATGAATTGAATAGAATTACTAGGTGTTGTGCCTCCATGCATTCATTTCTTTTTTCCATGTAGTGGAATGGTCATAGCTGCTGCCTCCAATAAATTGATCCACAGTTCAACACCAAGCATGGGATCTTAGTAAGTGTTCCCAAAAGAAAAGATATCAATAACATTGATCCTCGAGGTCTGGGTACTTCTTCAGACCAAATGTCTGCTCAATTACTTTTTATATCACAAATGTTTAAGAAACATTTCTTAAGTGGAAAACCACTGTAGATGGACTAATGTCCATCTTTCTGAACAGAGGTCCCATTTGCCGGTTCTGGTGGAAGTTCAGGTGGATGTAAAAGACCCCATGGCACTTCTCGAAAAGAGTTGGGGAAGTTTTTATTAAAGGTATACTGTCAACTCCCTTAGGTCTCAAAGTGTCCCTAGTTTAAAAAACATATTTTATGGTTGCCAAAATTCTGTAAAAACAGTTGATATAGCTAGTAGTTTGATTCTGACTCTTACTTTCTTTAAAGAAAAAGTAAAAAAAAGACTGCTCAACATACTGGTGTTATCACACCCAAACAGGTTTGTTTACATTCCTTGATCAACTCCAAATGCATCTTTCCTGGACTTGGGAACACTCACAAAACAGTCTAGCTCCTCATGATGCATTGGGAGATTAGGAGGCTACTGTCTTATTAGTGACTGCACTTTCCACGTGTGTTTCTAATGCTCAGGACATATGCAGTAAGAACATAACCATGACTGTAAACAAAAACAAGGTCGTCTATAAATATACATTGCCATGCATTTCAGTTCTACTAAACAAGGCTACAGACAAAACAAACTGCAACATCAATGAATTTTAAACAGGGTATGCAATCATAAAATGTGGGGTTTCAACCAGAAATAATATGATGAAAAATAGGTTGACAGTGTCCCTTTAAGGAAAAACAAACACATAAACAACCATTATATCATTATGGAAAGACAAAGCAAGGATCAGATTTACAAAACACAAAAGCAAAAACAATAAATGAAGAAATAAAACAAAAAGGAAAAATAGGATTAAGAGAAAAAGGTAAAAAACAGAGCAGCAATCAGAAAAAGGCAGGCACCAAAGCATATATCAGCAATCCTGTGGAAAAAAATAAAACAGATGACTGTATAAACAGATTATTGCATACAGAAATGAAGAAAAACTAAATATATGATCAGCAGGTTACAGTCTAATCGAAAGAAACAGGAAATCAAAATCTCGTCATTTAGATGCTTACTCGAGAGGGACAGTGTCTTGCTGTCGCCCCAGTAAATTGTGACAAATTCTGAAGTAATAAACTGGAGAAGGATAGCCAGGGGCACAACCTGCTGTTGGAACAGCAAGGCACAATGGGAATGCCACAAGTAATACTTAATCACATTAAACAATAAACGAAGGGTGCTAGCAGGATAATGGCATCTGGACCGGTTGGTACCCAAAATAATATCACTTTAAGAGAGGGAGGACCACATAGCATACCCCAACTGAACAGCCAGGGTGGTCAAAAAAGTATGCACATAGGGGCATGTTAGTAAAAAATGTGCCATGTTTCCAAGTGTTGGGCACAACCACAACGTGGATAAAAATGTTCTTCCACTTTCTTGTGTTTTGCATTAGACTTAACGCTAAGGTGGCCATGGCATCTCAGCCAAAATACATCACCCATCTTAGCGGGAGTATTTACGTCCTTCTGGGAAGAGTAGATAACTAGAATCGCTGAGGAAGGAATATCAGAATACTGGGGTTCAACTGAAAAATGGGAAGCCATGATATTGGCAATGAGACCACGAGGAGTGGAGTTCCCAAAAAGCATCCAGCACCTGAGCTTGTCAACCAGTGAATGAAGAAAAGCAGGGACCTAATGAGCAATATAAGGAGAAAGAGTCCCTGACCTCCATGCATGGAGGACAGCATCCATCCAGGAAATGACACATGGGAACCAGGGCCTCTAGGTAATAGAGAGGTAAGGTGTCACTGTCTAGGTAAGAAAGTGGCAAAAGGTGGAAACTAAGGGGTTAATCATGTTAAGGCCACACTGGGCTACAGTAAGGTACAACACCAACCTCTTCAGGGGATTCAGCCTACTATCCCAAATAATCTGGAAAAATAAACTGTGACAGCAGACCTCCAATAATTTGGGGAGCAGTAAAAGCAGGCTCAATTAAGAAAATAAAGGAAGGAGAAACTTCTTCAAATGGTGATCATTTTCTTCTTGGTCTATTTCCAAGATTTACAGATCTGTACTAGAGATGCAGTGAAGTTCTACTACGCAGGCAAAATTGCGGCAAAGTTGGCAATTTCACTCCATGTAGCATTTTGCATAATTTTTACATTTGTGACTTTGCCTTCCTTCGGGGAGTTTTAAGTGAAAATTGCACTTAAAAACCCAAAAGCAAGTAGAGGTCACAAATGGAGAATCTTCCCCAACACCACTCCTGATCTATCCTTGGTGTCTAGTGGCTCTCAACCCTGTCAGGTAGTACCCGCCCCCTCCCCACCCGAGTCAGGTCCATTTAAAAATATATTCTTTTTCCCTGGTGTCTAGTGGCCTCCACCATGTCATGTAGTAGCCCCCACCCTTCTTCCACCAACCCTGACCAGAGTGGGTCACCGGCACATCCCTCCACTCACCTGCACAGATGGCAGCCCACCCGACTCAGCTCAATGAATGAGCACATGCTTGTACAAGCACGTGCTCATTCATTGACAAGTCATTGTAATTTACTCAGTCCTGCTGGGGCATACAGAAGGGGAAGGGGCTGCTCTGGTGTCTCCTGGGGGGGCAAGATGAGGGGAATGGTGTTGTGGACCCCTCATCCCACCACTCCCGCCAGCAACTGGAGCAGCCCCCTACCCTTCTGTACAGCCCTGTAGGACTAGGTCAATTATGCGACTTGTCAATGAATGAGCGCATGCTTGTACAATCACATGCTTATTCACTGAGCTGAGTCAGGCAGGCTGCCAGCCATGGAGGTGAGTTGAGCGATGTCCCTGTGGCCCACTCCAGTCATGGTTGTGGCAGAGCTGAGTGGTGGGGGTACTACATGACAGGATGGGGAGGGGGCACTAGACATGAGGAAAACAAAACAGATGTTTTTTATGCATCCTGAAGTAATGCAAAGTACCCACAAAAATGGGAACTTTGTGTTATGTCTGGATTGATAGTTATTCACTTCACTTCCCGTAGTATGACCCGAAGTTCAGGTTATACATGAAATACTATGGGTAGCACATTTAATGCACTTTGACCACCACTCATCTGAACTTGAGGGGCACAGGAGGTGATTTCAGCATCTCAGTTATGGAAGACCATATCACCAGCCCCAATGTGAAGCCCAGAATCTCGAGTGGTTCCGTTGTCACAGGAATACCACCTATGATGGCAATGGAACCATCTGTCACCCCTAACTGAAGACGATGACATTTATGGACATTAAGAAAGTCACCTGAAATAGGTGTGAATGAATGAATTTAATCCAGAGCCATAGATCTAGATGGCTCATCCCAGACAAAAAGCATAACATCATCTATGTAACCGGTGATTTTAACAGCATTCAAACTATTGGGGGCCAAAATACCCTAGATTTGCTGATGAGATTGTATTTTACTGGTGATAGGGTCAATACAATACATATAAAGGAGGGGGCTAAGCGGACAGCCCTGATGGACACCAGTCTTAACAGAGAATGCGTGGCCCAGGTGCTCATTTATAAGTGATAGCACAGAGGCTGACTCATAGAGCTTACAAAGCCAATTACAGAAAATAGTCAGGATTTCATAATGTCTGAGAACTTCAAAAAGGTAGGAATGGGACACACGATCAAATGCTTTTTCCTGGTCAAGTGTTAGGACATAACCCAGACCTCCATTTCACTCTCACAAGGCAGACATCTCACGTAAAACAAGTAGATTGTCAACAATGTAGCAACCAGGGATTGAACAACTTGGGTAGGGAAAATAAACTGGGAAATGGAGACCAAACATTTGCTCAGTATATTTATCAATAACTTCAAATCCATGTTCAATATACTCAGTGGCACAAGTTACTTAAATCAAAAACATCCCCCTTCTTAAAAAGTAAGACCTGGATGGCCTCACTGAAGGGTCAGGATACAATGTCTTCCAACAGAAGCCAGTTAAAGACTTCCATCAGAATGACAATCATGAGTGCAGGGAACCGCTTATAGAAACTTGATGTAAGGCCATCAGGCCCGGGTGCAGCTGAAGGTTTGACACTCGCAGTCACATGCTCGACTTCAGTAGCTGAAATGGGAGAAGTTATGTGAGTAAGGACCCCAGCAAGATAGGGGGGGCCTCAACTGAACTCAGAAAAGTAGCAGCCAGCCCTGGTGGGGACTGGGTGCCAAACAAAGATAACAGGTAAGAGTATATGTGGGACATAGTCCCAGGTCCATCCAGAATAACCGTGGGTTGGGAAGTGGTGAGCTTAGTGAGATGTCTACGATTCACCTTTTCCTTACAGGCAGTAAATGGGTCTTCCAGGCCATTAAAACCTTATGTGCCCACCATATGTTCAATAAGAAGGGAGTGGCCCCTATCATACTGGAGCACAGCCATTTGGGCTTTAAGAGTTGCAGTCAATGGGCCATAATTCCAGTCACCTGAAAGGGACAGGGACAAAGCCCATGCCAGCTGCATTCGGAGGGATAGATAATCAATGTAAATACTCTTACTTTTCACACAAGAAATACTTTTCATCATCTTTACAACAGCTAGTTTGGTATCAAGCCACCAGTCTAGTTAACTATCCTCCATACATGTCAAGGCTTGATGAGCAAGGAGGTGGTAAGTCACCCTGACTTGTACAACAGCATCTTCCAAAACAGCATAATTAAGGTGCCAATATCCTGAACCAGGAGAAAAAATAAGGGAGTCAGAAAAAGTACTATTAAGCAGGAGGTGATCTGAGGACCCAGTCAGGATCAAATCCACATTATGAGTATGGAGGTGGCCTGAAATAAATAAGTAGTCAATACCTGTCGCAAAACCAGAGTGATAGCACGGGAAGCCTCTGGACAGGTGCTGTGTCCAAAAGGCATCCACTAAATTGGGTATACGAATGATAAACTGTTATAAAAGGGAATCACTAAACATCTTATCTGTCTGGGCACCCCTATCACAGTGAGCAAGGTAAAAATTAAAGTCAGCCCCCAAAAAAGTTGATGAAAAGTGTGTAAAAAAGGTCTGCGCTTAATAAAAAGGTAATCTCTGGCTTTTTTCATCTGTGGGGCATATACGTTAATAAATCTATAGAAGGCTCCATGGAACTGGGCATCTAACAATAGAGCCCTACCAGGTTCTCTGTCTACTAAACATGTATATGTAAGCCAGGGGACAGGAACTGGATGGCCATCCCATCACAGGAGTCAGTGCCGATAGACCAAAAGGACGGACCCAAACACAACAATGTTGTGCTAGGGGCCATAACACTCGGGATGGTCAGTCATGTTTCCTGGACAAATACAACATCAAATGTTAAATATTTAAGCAGGGCAAAAAGCATAGCGCATCAAGCTAGAAACATAGAAACATAGACTTTGATGGCAGATAAGGACCACTTGGCCCACCTAGTCTGCAAATTTTCCTACCTTTTGGATAAGCTGCAGATCCTAGATAACCAACAGCCTACTTCTTCCTACACCCCATCAGAACTGCCTTATGTCTGTCCCATGCATTCTTGAATTCCACCATTGTTTTTGACCCCATGACCTCCTCAAGAAGGTCATTCCAAGAGTCCACCACTCTCTCTGTGAAAAAAAATACTTCTTCACATTGCCCCTGAGCCGTCCCCCCTATATCTTCAAATTGTGTCCCCTTGTTCTTACACATCTCTTTCTCTGAAAGCTGCTACCCTCTTGGACTTTGTTGATTCCCTTGAGGTACTTGAAAGTTTCTATCATGTCCTCCCTCTCCCTACTTTCCTCAAGGGTATACATATTAACCTCCTTTAGTCTTTTTTGTATGGCTTCTGTTGCAGACCCTGCACCACTTTAGTTGCCCTCTTCTGGACTGCCTCCATCCTGTCTATGTCACTGTGGGGATGGGGTCTCCAGAACTGCACGCAGTACTCCAGATGTGGTCTCACCAACTCTCTGTACAGAGGATAACAACTTCCTGTTTTCTATTGGTGATACCTTTCTCTATACATCCTAGTATCCCCCAGCCATCCTTACTGCCTTCTCACATTGCTTGCTTACATTTAGATCATCTGATATGACTAACCCCAGGTCCCTTTCCATTTTTGTAGTTGTTAATACTCCCCCTATTGTGTACTCTTCCTCTGGGTTTTTGTTTCCCAGGTGCATTACTTTGCACTTCTTTACACTGAATCTAAGTTGTCATACTTGTGACCATTCCTCCAACCTTGCCAAGTGGCTTCTCATCCTTTCCACCCCTACCTTGTGTATCAACCATTTTGCAGATCTTTGTGTTGTCTGCAAAGAGGCATACATTTTCTTCCAGTTCCTCTTTAATGCCACTTAAAAGACATTAAAAAGGATCAGACACAGTACTGAACCCTGCGGTACCCGACTAGTAACCCCCCATTCTTCAGAGTGGACTCCATTTACTATTACTCTCTGTGTCCTGTTATCCAGCCAATTGTTTACCCAGGATACCACCCTGGGACCCACTCCAGGCTGGCTAATTTGTTTATTAATCTTTTGTGTGGGACTGTGTCAAATGCCTTGCTAAAGTCTAGGTAGGCCATGTCCACAGCCCCTCCCTGGTCTACTACTTTGGTCACCCAGTCAAAGAAATCTATTAGATTTTTCAGACATGACCTTCCCACTGTGAATCCATGCTGGCTTGGGTCCTGTGCCCCTCTGGCCTCTAGGTAATCACCAATTGTTTCTTTCAGAAGTGATTCCATCATTTTCCCTACCACTGAGGTCAAATTAATAGGTCTGTAGTTTCCTGCCTCTGCTTTGTTCCCACTTTTGTGAGGGGGAATCAGATCCACCCTCTTCCAGTCCTTAGGTACCATACCATCCTCCCATGGTTTTTTAGAAAGGTAGTCAGTGGTGTCACTAGTTTTCCCCTTAGTTCTTTTAGAATTCTGGGTGAATCCTGTCAGGCCCTATTGCTTTGTCCACCTTCAGTTTTAGGAGTTCTTTCAGAAACCTTTCTTCTGTGAAAGGACTGGTATCGACCTCCTATCCAGAGTTCTTCTATTGATTGGATTAGGTACCTCCCCTCCTACTCTTTTGTGAATACTGAGCATAAGTATTCGTTCAGTATCCCTGCTTTTTAACTGTTCCTCTCTGCCCACCCACCCTCCCTTTATTAAGCCTCACTATCCCTCCCTTGGTCTTTTTCACTCCCGAATGTACCTATAAAGGTTTTATCCCCCTTCTTGACCAAGTTGGCTATTTTCCTTGGTTTGGGCCTTTGTTATTCTGGCTGCCTTTCCCACTTCCTCCTGCTGGTACAGTTCTGTGTCCTGCTCCTACTGTGTTTCCTTATACTTCCTGAATGCTATATTTTTCTCCCTAACCTTCTTTACCACCTCTTTTGAGAACCATATTGTTTTTTTCTTTAATTTTGATTTGTTTATTTGCTTCATACGGTGGCTTGTTGTCTTTGTGATGGCAGTTTTGATGTTTCCTTATTGTTCCTCCACCTTTCCTTCTTGCCTGTTTGCTAGTGCTTTTCTGAGGCACTCTCCTATTTTGACAAAGTCAGCCCTCCTAAAGTCCAGTACCCTCACTTTTAGTATGGCTTGACTCTGCAGTTGTGTTTATAGTGAACCACACTGTTTGGAGGTCACTTGTTGTCAGATATCTACCTACTTTTAGATCTGAGATCCTCTCTCCATCCCTGTTTGAGTGTAGCAGGTCTAAAACTGCTCCCTCCTGAGTGGGTTCCAACAAGAGCTGTCTGAGGCTTGCTTCCTGTATGGAATTGAGAATTACCATGCTCTAGGATGTGGCTGCAGCAAAGATGCTCCAGTTAACATCTGGCATATTCAGGTCCCCCATCAACAATATCTGCACTTTCTCTGCCATCATAAGGATGCCTTTCATCATTTCCTCATCCGATTCCTCCTCCTGAGATGGGGGTCTGTATACAGCCTCTGTGAAGATTGTGGTGCCATTTCCTGTCTCCAGTGTGACCCACAGTGCCTCCTCTCCTCCCTGTTTACCCTTTAGTTCAGTTGCTTTGTTCCCTTCCCTTACGTAGAGAGCTACTCCCCCTCCTCTTCTACCCTTCCTGTCCCTCCTGTAGATTGAGTACCCTGGTATGTTGATATCCTAGTCATGGTTCTCTGTATACCATGTTTCTGTGACTGCCACAATATCCAGGAGTCCCTCTTCCATCAAGGCCACCAGTTCAGGGAGCTTGTTACCTAGACTATGGGCATTGGTACTCATTACCCTCCATTTTTTGATGGCCTTACCCCTTTTTGCCCCATCTCTGTCCTTACTGCCTTTGCATTTTTCTCCATTTACCCTGCCCTTCTCCCTATTGACCTTTCTATCTTGGTGTTTACTTCACTAATACCCTGATTTTTTTGGGGGGGGGGCTAGGATTTCCCTGCTCCTTTTCAGTGCCTCCCCCCTTGGCTAGTTAAAACACTTGCCAAAGAAGCATTTAAACCTATCACCTAGGATGCTGTTTCCCCTCCTGGACAGATGCAGACCATCACACTAGTATAGGCCTGCATCCCTCCTTGTGGACCCCCAGTCCCCATGAAGCCAAAAGACTGAGCTCTGCACCAGTTTATTTAACCGTTGATTGAGTCCCATGGTGTGGAGCACCCTAGCCTCATCCATGCCATAGACAGGCAGCACCTCCAAGAAGGTTATCTTGCATGCTACTTGTCTAAGGCCCCTCCTCAACTCTACAAGCTCCTCCTGCACTGCTCTGATCCCTTTCCCAGCCAAGTCATTTGTCCTTAGGTGGGCAGTGACATCCAGCTCCCTCCCCTGTGCTGCTGCTCCCGCAATCCTGAGGATTTGCTCCCTGTCCCTCCAAGCCATGGCGCCAGGCAAGCACCTTACATACCTGTTCCCCCTCCCCCAATTCTACCCTCCTAACAATGGAGTCCCCCACCAAGAGTTGTTTCCTTCCCCTGTGGGGTCCCATGTAACCCTCCTGTGGGTCTCCTTTGTGGAAGTTCCCAGCATCATCCTTGGTCTCCACTGTGGTTGCCTCCATAGAAGAACCATACTCTGCAAGAACAGTGTACAAATTTTGGAGAGGTACAGCTGGAGGGATGCACCTCTGTTCCATCACCCTCACCCTCCCTGAGCCCATGGTGGTCCAACCATTCCTCTTTCTTAGCAACCTCTGAGGCAGTGGTGGTGGCCCTAGTGGTCCTTGGGTGGATTGGATTTCCCCTAAATCATGGCCAACTCAGCCTGGAGACGAGCATCCTCTTCCCTCAGACCACAGAGGTGCATGCAGATGGGACAGCACCACATCCTCAAGAATGTCTCCCAAAAGATTGCCCCTCCACAGCCACTGCACTGCACCGCTCCCAACATGTCTTATTTGTTTCCCTTCAGCTGTTGTTTTGTATGCTTACTCTTTCCTCTCTCTGTTAATTTTTTTTCTACCTACTTTCCTACTGCCTCCGTGTCCTTAAAGCTCCTGCTCTTCCTGTCCTGGGACAGGAAGTTTCTGTATTCCTCAGTAGTCTCCTTCTTACTATCTCAAAGTCACATCTCCATCAGCTGGGGGGTGGAGCGCTACATTTTTACTTCTAGGATGGTGTCTTTTGTGCCTCTGTGATCACTCCCTTCCTGTTCCCAAACAGAAAGTTCCTGTTGTCAACCAAATCCTGTGCCTATAAAAGTGGAACTGGCTAAGGGTGCTAGGGGTGGAGGAGAGGGAGGGCTATATAGTCCCAGCAGGGTAGAAAAGATCTAATAGCACCTTGCTAATTGCTCAGATAACAGTTCCTTTCACCCAACTCAAATAAACACAGTAACTCTTGTTTTTTTTGTTTGTTTTTACCCTAAATTGAAGGACCCAGTAGTAGATTTCAAGTTGTTTAGTCCCAGTAGAGTAGAAAGGTTCTAATGGCACCACCTTCCTCTTGCTGTTCTCTGCCCAAAGCTACCTAGGGCAGTTTTAAATCCAAACACCTGGCTTCCTGACGCTTAAGCCTCTCCCCCAATTCACAGTCCCTTTCTTCACCTAGCAAACTGCACAGATAACTGTTTCCTTCACCCAACTTAGACAAACACACTAACTCTTGTTTTATTTTATTTGTTTGTTTTTACCCTAAATTGAAGGTTCCAGTAGTGGAGTTCTAGTTCTTAAGTCCTAGTAGAGTAGAAAAGTTCTAACAGCACTTCCTTCCTCTTGCTGTTCTCTCTATTCACATTACTAGTGGCTATACAGAAAGGGGTGGCCATAGCAGAAAAACCAAAACATTAAGATTCACAATCCATTGCTTGAGCTGATGTCTTCTTAGGTAACATTTTAAGTTTCTTCTGGTGCCTTCACTTTTGGCCGAGCAGTAGGCAGATCTTTCTCAGTGTCTGAGGAGTTCAGCACAGCTAAGGAAGGATTAGAAGAAGTCTCTGAATGGGATCTGTGATCTGAGTTTGAGCAGTCCCTGGCCGGCCAAGACTGCAAAGTTGTTGTCCTGTGGGATGAATGATACAGGAGATACCACAGTCAAGGGCTGGAGGCCAGCCTTATGGGAGTAAGGGAACTACTTACAGCTTATAGCAATCATATCAGGATGTGGCATAAAAATGGCATTCAGGCTCTGTGAGGGAAATAGATCCATAGGGAAGGGCTACATCAGAACAAGAGACCCAGAGTCAGAAATATGAGGTGTATTGGGAAGAGTCATCTCAGCAGCTGAAGGAGGGTGCTGCTGAAGAGGAACAGGAACCGGAAGAGGTTGGTAACTGACTGAAGAAATGGTCTTGTGGGAATCCATCTGACAAGCCAAGGTGGTCACCATCTCCTTCTGGAATTTCTGTTGCCTGGCCAAGCAAGCATGCAGCAGCAGGGCATCATGAGTATCTATCTCACCCTTATTATTCTGGGCCCAATGACAATTCCTGTAGGAATGACCTGACTCCTCGCACAAACTGGAGCAGAGATCATTAGTACAGTGCATACTAACATGCCCCAGGGACAAACATAAATTGCAGCAGACATTATCAGAAGTATAACTGAGGTGATTGTCAGAGCCACAGTGAAAGCTAGTCTTAGGTTGCCCAGGACAGAAACACTGGGCTCTGCCCCTTGCCAAGAAGAAGACATTGGGATGTGTTGTAATTCATAATGGGTGTGGCAGAGCTTTACCTTAAATTGCCAGTGGCCTGTCCAAAACATTTCTGAGTCCAGGATCAGTTTCGGAACACCCACCACCTTGCACCATTGGGGTGACCAATAATAGAAGTCCTGCAGTTTAACCCCCTCATTCTTCAGCATAATTGTAGCTGAATGAACCACAGGTGTGGTAAGCAGAATAGCCTTGAAAGGAAGCCAGAGTGGTGATTCCTTCACCAAGTTATAAGAAGTCCAAAACCCAGCAAGATAAACCATGGTCTGAAAGCAGAGATCACAAAATCCATCAGAAGGGGAATGCAGATGAGCATAGCGTTCACTGGGGGTGATGTGTAAAGATTCTGTCAGCAGAAGTTTCCTGACATGTCCCCTGTTGGGTGGTGGATCAAGGCTCCCAGTGTATAAATTATGTACAGCAATCTGGTGCTGTGCTGCTGCTGGAAACTGAAAGAATGCAGGTTTCAGCTGAAATCTGGACCACACCTGCGCAGGAGGTGGGTGGTCAAAGAGGGAAGGGCAGACAAACAAGAGTCACAGAGGGCAGCCTCAGCTATTTCCACCTGATCTGCTTATGAGGTTGGGCCATCTGAGGCAGAAGTGCCATCTGATGCAGATGAATCCAAAGTAGCGATGGTGCAACCCAGTGGGCCAGGAGGTACTGGTAGAGGCACGGGTATGACAGAAGAAACAGAGGTCTCCGACAAAGCATTCAAGGGGGTAGTAATTTCAGAGGAATCTGCTGGTTGAGCAGGTACTCTCAAGGGCAACTGAGGCATGGTAGGTTGTTTTGGAATGGACAGATCATGTCAAGGACCCCGCCACATCAGGCGAAAATGTCAAATTAGGATCCATTTTTCTAGGGCCTACAGAGGAGGTGGCAGTTAACAAGGGTCTGCACAGGCAAAGATGCATCCAAATGGGAGAGCAGAGGAGCAATCTCCAACAAACAAGAAGGCTCTATAGGTTCCTGCAGAGTCCTGGAATGCCACTGACCCATGGAATCCCATGTCCAGCCTGCCTTGGCCAGCAACCAAACTAGGGACCAATTCTGTGGGGGGTAAGTGGCAGAGCTAGAGTGTCCAGGGGTTGCCGGAACCACTAAGAACTCATTGCAGCTGTTAATGTCCTGAGCTAGAAGTGCAGGCGAGTGAATAGCATCAGCATGCAGATGTTGAGTAACACCAGCCTCCAGAACTACAGCATCCATAGTGTGTTGCCCGATTGGGTGTATTAGCAGACCACCAGATATGGCTATATCGGTGGAAAGGCAGCCACCCTTACCATGTGCACAGATGGACAGCCAGTGGAACCCAAGTGGGGTTTGGGGCAGCCAGTATGGGAGCCCAGGTTCCGGATCCAGATGATGTGGACTGCAGGGAGGCAGAATGTCCCTCAACAGCAGGCACAGCCTCCCACTCCACCTGAGCAACTCCACCCGCACCTGATAGTTGTTCTATGGATCCCCGATGAATCAGGAAACTCGAACCCTGGAATGCAAACAATCTCTCTTTCTGCCCCAGGTAAGCTGCATCTTCATTGGCAAGTAAACCAAGGAGGAAAGTCCCTTTTTGTCACAAAGCATCTTGTAGAATCAGGTCTTCAGCCTGCAGAGTCATATCTGAGGTCCCAAAATGTAGGGACCATCCAGTCAGTAGCTCAGCAGCCCTAGGAAAATTCAACATATCTATGTCCTTACTGCTATGAACAGAACTTACTTCAGCCCCTGGATCAAAAGCAGTGGGGAGCAGGGCCATGTCTCCCTCAAGTACAGCAAGTCCAATGCCAACTGACTATGGAACAGCCATTGTGCTTGACAGCAGCACCCCCTACCAATGAGTAGGTGAATTTCCGGTATGTCCCGGCAAAATTTCCCCAGTTCACTAAAAATATCACTAACTGTTTAATGTGGTTCAATGTCACTCGGCTTCTATCTAAATCCCCCCTCCCCCGGGACAAGGCTGAAAATAGGCAGAATTGTCTAGTCCTCCTTTCCCGATCAACAAGAACTAACAAACAAACAATTATAATATTTTTTTTAAATACTAAATGGGGAGTTTCACTAATGTGAATTGCCTGTCTGAAAGTTGTCTCTGGAGCTCCCCAAATCTAAACTAGCAAATGTTCTTGTTTCCATATGTGAACCCCTTGGGCCTGATATATTTTAAAAGTGATTTGCAGAGCAAAGTGATACCACATCAAAATGTTAGCATGGTTTTCTATTGCAATAGAGTTACTATGAACAAAGAATTCCCTCCCATCTTCACTTCTGTAAAGTCTATAACCTGCACCAGAATTTTTCTATTATTCAAATACGTAATCAAATGGCAATAGTTTGGCCAGATTTGCCACAAATGTATTGGCTGTATAAAACTGAATGCATGTGTCAGAACTAGCAGTACAGGGGAACAGGGGAAACAAATCCAGATTCAGGTGGCGTACATACCATCAGGTCAGAATCAAGGGATAGGTAGGATTTGGAAGAAACACTTAAGAAGGCAGTCAGTCATAGGGAAGTGGTGATAGTGGGGGATATCAATATGCCGGATGTGGACTAGAACTGTGCAGAATTTTCAAATTCTGGCAGAATGGAATTCAGTGGAATTTTCAAATTCTGCCAGAATTCTGCCGAAATTCCACCAGAAATGGAAAGGTGCAATTTTGTAGCAGAAAATAGTTGTGGAATGATTTTGTGTGGAAAAAAAATGATGTTCCACTGAATATTATTCTGAGGATCTCAATATTTTCCATGGAAATTGTTGCAGGATAATTTTCCATGGAAAAAAAATGCTATTCCACTGAATGTTAGTCCACTGATCACAGTAGGCAGAATTCTGCTGAAGAACCAGTGAAATTCCAGTAGAAATTCTACTGGACTCAGTGGAATGATCATTCCACATTAATTCCACCAGCTGATTTCCTCATTCCGCATGGCACTAATGTGAACTGGAAAGTCCTAATCACTGGTACTATTAGAAATCAGATTCTGGTGGATTCCTGACTTGATGCTTTCCTGGAACATTAATTTTAAGGTCCAGCAATGGAGGAGGCCCTGCTGGATCTGGTGTTCAGCAACAGTAAGACTATTCAAAAAACATCAGTCCTAGAAACACATGGTTCCAGCAACCACATGACAGTAGTGTTGGAGTTATACCAGTAATGAAGATAGGGGCTACAGAAGAAAAGTAGGTAGTGTTTTAAAATGCAGCATATAGCTCAGTTGTAAAGGTACCTAAAGAAAAAAGGCAAAGGGGCTATTGTAATTCACAGCCAATTTAAAGTTGGCAGTCAGAGCCAAAGCAGGAATGTTCTAAATATAAGGGAAGTCAAAGGGAGGAAGACAGAATAAGGTATCTGGAAGCAACAAGGAAACCACTAAGATGGTGAAAGAGGCCATATTGGAGACAGAGGTTTTGCTGGCAATTTGAGAAAAGAGGACAAGGCATTCTTCTGATCCACCTGGGAGAAGAACAAGGTTAAAGAGATATAATGAAACTTAAGAGCAAGGAGAGGTGGTAGGAGGGGACAAGGAGAAGGCAGAGATTCTGAACAATTATTTTCATTCTGCTGTATGTACTAATGAGAAGGATGGGCCATTTCCAGCACACAAGGTTGGGGGGGGGGGACTCTGAGGAATGTCCCAGAAGTGCTGGTAGGGGTTTAAAGTAGATATGTCTATGGGACCTGATGGTTAACACCTGAGGATGCTATGAAAGGTAACAGATGCTATAGCAGGGCCACTAGAAAACATTTTTAATTGCCCACTAGCTAAGAGGGTGGTATATAGGGACTGAAAGACAGTGGATGTGGTTCCACTACACAACTGTGGGAAGAAGGATGAATCAGGAAACTGCAAGCCAGATATCGTGATGTCTATAGTGAGGAATGTTATGAAGCCATTACTGAGGGAGGATCTGGTGGATACATTGAAGGGAGCATCTACAGGACCTCTAACAGCATGGGTTGACAATGGGAAGGTTTTACCAGACAAATCTGGTTGAGCTACAGTATTTAACTGATTAACTATAGCAGCAGAGAAGGTGCAGGCAGTTCACACAGTATACCTAGACTTCAACAGGACTTTTGATTTAGTCTACCACAGGAGGCTGATCAGAAATATTGAGGACCATGTGGTGGAGGAAAAAATGGCAAACTAGGTTGAGAGCTTGCTGAGGAGTAGGACACAAAGAGTAGTAGTTAATGTGGCATTTTCAGAGATAAGAAAATTAACAAGCATAGTGCATCAGGGGTTGATATTAGGACAGGTCTATTCAACATATTCCTCTGTGACACAGTTGGGGGTCTAGTCAAAATCATGCATGCAAATATATGCACTCAAAACTCGCATGGTCATTACAGCAATGTGTGGTTTCCGAGTTGGTATATATAATCTGCATGGTTTGGGACTGTGCGTTTTTGTACTAACTGTGCATCACTGTTATTGACTGCATGCTTTCTGATGTTGCAGTCTTGACATAGCGCTGCGCAGGTGCAGGTATCAAGGGTATGCTCTGCCTCTTCACAGCTGACATGAAGATCTACACAAGGGTAGACCTAGAGGAAGACAGAAGGGAACTATAGCAGAATCTGGGAAAGTTAGAGAGCTGGTCAAAGATCACACAACTGAGCTTCAATGCTAAAAAATGTTAAGTAATACACACTGAGAAGATGAACTGTAGCATGCTATACAAAATGGGGTTTGTGGTGTTGGATAACACAATGGAAGAAAATTATTTGAGGTAATGATGTCAGAGACCCTAAAAATGCCTGTGTACCTCAACAGGATAGGTGGCAAAGCAAACAGAATGCTGGGACGCATACAGAGGGGTATAATCAGTAAAAATTAATAGGTGATCTTCTCACTGTGCAGATCACCAGTGCAACCACACCTGGAATACTGTACAAGGTACTGGAGACTACACCCGAGGCTGTAATACAACAAGATAAAGGCAGTACAGTGCAGGGCAACTGAGATGCTGTTTGGCCTTGGGGAAATAATTTATGAGGAGGGGCTTCAGGACAGAAACATGTTTTCCCTTGAAAAAAGGATGGAAAGGGGTGATATGATCGAGGCATACAAGCACCTGTACAGTATAAATATGGCAAATGTCAAGGATCTCTTCTTCTTGAGTTCAGATAGCAGGATGATGAGGACTTCACTAAAGCTTGCAGGTGAGGAGATTTAAAAAGAATGTCCATGAGCACATCCTAATGGAAAGGATAGTAAACAACTGAAATAAACTACAACAGTAAGTAGCACAGGCCAAATCAATCAGCAACTACAAGCAGGGATGGGGCAGGCATGTGGGATTCGTTAGAAAAAGGGGGCAGTAATAAAGAGGATGGTTGCCACTAGGAAAGTTAGAATATTTAAGTATGGTGGGCAGTTTGAATGGACAAGGAGCTTTTTTCTGCCGTCACCATCTATGTATCAATGTATAAAATTGCAACTCTTAAAGTCCAAAAACAATGCATTTTTTTCTGAAACTTGCAAGATGTTTGCTAGCCCATGAAAATCCAAGGATTAATGTTCTAGTCTGTGCAATTTCTGGGAAGGTTGCATGCCAACTTTTACAACGTAACTCTGAACCTGAACTTGTGATAGAATATGGTGCATGCAATTTATTAATAAGAACCCCTTGTGTATGCCTGTTTGAAAGCAATATGCTGCATAAATACTGCCTCATGTATCTCACACAGTAAAGTCTGTTGGTCAATGGTTGTGTGAAACAAGTCCTTGGGTGTGGGGGGATTGACCAAACAGAATTCCTGTGGACTACAACAAAGGAAGCAACCGCGTGAATTGATTGAGAAGTTATTCCTTTTATAGTGGGCTTTGTTGCCACATAATGCTCATGGCAGCAGCTTATGGTTCAGGATGTTTAGCTACTGTAAGATAATGAATAATAATAGCCAATAATGTCCAATGTAAAGGAAATATTTGGGACTGTAAATTAGTCAGATACATTAAAAACAACTAATTCAAATAGAAGCAGAGGAGAGGCTATGCTTTCCACAAAAGCAGGATCAAAACTCTTTAAGGGAAACTCATAACAGGGGTTGTATGGTTCTAACAGCACATAATTAGTCTACAGTGCTACACAATAAGGAAGTGCACTCAGGGGATGTCTAAAGCTGTCACAGTGTAACAAAAACCTGCCTAAATGGGTCCAGAACATGTGCTAGCCTTGCAGCATGCCACTTGTCCCCTTGTTTTCTATCTCCATCTAACAGCTAATATATGCACTGTAGTACTTTTACTAAATCCTGTTACAAAGTAATATGGTTCGTGTTTAGCTCCATTCTTGCTAGTTAAAATACAAAAATACATCCTGCTCTTGTCCTTGAGTAAGTGTGCCCCAGGCTGTCATTGTAATGAGGCAGGGGAGTGCATGCCTGCAAACTCTTGCATAGCCAAAGCCTCCTGTCAAATCCTTGCCTAGCTGTGACCCTGGGTGACCTGTATCATGAATTGTATCAATAGCCGAGGAGATTTAAAACTTTCATCTTTGAATATCTGCAGCCTTCTCTCCAAACTGCCACAATTTCAGGTCTGGATGGCTCAGATTGATCCTGACGTCATCTCCCTAACAGAAATGTGGCTATCACCAAAGATCCCAGACACAGCAATTGCCCTTCCTGGATATAACCTGTTCCGGCAGAACCGTACCTCAAACGGGGGTCTGGTTTACCTCAAGAGTGACATCAAAGGGCAAATACTACCACTTAGCTTCTACACCAAGGAAGCACATGTTCTAACACTGAAACTTAATATTGGCTAACAAAACAAAGTGCTACTATTAACCACCGTATACCTGCCTCCTGGGACACTACTCACTGGCTTCCCACAGCTCATAAGCCACCTCAAAAAGGAAAAACTAAACTGGGAACATATAATCCTAGGGGACTTCAACATTAATTGGCAAGCACAGGATGCAGTGACAGCTAGAGGCCAAATAGCCAGACTGTACCTGACCCAACTGGTCACACAACCCACCAGACAAAACAACCATACAGGAACCAGCACCCTCATCGACTGGCTACTCTCCTCCTGTCCTGAACATATTGCAGAGGTAACAGTCCTACCTGACACCATCAGTGACCACTTCCCTGTACTACTTACCTGGACAAACAAGTTCACCAAGAGTAAGCGTAAGACCACCAGGAACAGACCACTAAAGCCTGGTCAACTAGACTCCTTCAGGCACTACCTAAAAGGGATTGACTGGTCCCAACTGGATAGAGTCAAGGACCGAAACCAAGCACTGGATTACTTCTGCAGTATTTTTACTAAAGCCTGTGACATCTTTGCTCCTTACAAAACAAAGAAAGCCAGAGGAATCCCCAACCCTTGGCTTTCCAGCCCTCTAATTGAATGCATGCGACTTAGAGATCACCTGTGGCATAGGCCAAAGCCACGGAATCTAGCTGACTCCCAAGCATATAAGGCAGCTAGAAATACCTGCACAAAACTCATATGTCTGGTGAAACCAGCTTACTACAATGACCTCCTAGGAAAGACCTGGGGTAGAAGGAGGGACATCTGGGACTCTGACAAATCTCTCATGGGTAGAGCCTCAAGGGCCCCACTGGACCTTATAGTTACCACCTCTGGTACATTGCAAGATCCAAAGGAAATCGCTAATGCTTTTAATGTTGCATTCACAGACCTTAGCAATGTGTTGCCACCTGAATACCTGAATCACACCCTTGCAGGCCAGCAGCACAACCTCAACACTCGATCACCACGGGATAATGTTACCCCACCATTCTACTTCAGGCAAATCTCCACAGGTGAGACTGTCAAATATATCAAATGGGTCCTTGGTAAGACCAGGATGGGAAGTGACATGATTGATATGAAGATGGTAGCACTCACATTATACGAACTTGTGGCACCACTCGCCAAGGTAGTCAATGCCTCTCTAAGACCTGACATCTTCCCAGACAGGTGGAAAGAGGCTCTGGTCACACCTGTTTTTAAATCAGCAGACAGAGCTAATTTAGCAAACTTCCGTCCCATCTCGATTTTATCCCCCCTCTCCAAAGCACTTGAAAGGGTGGTCTCAGAACAACTAACTGAGTACCTAGAAAAGCATAGCCTTCTTTGCTTGCAACAACATGTATTCCGACAAAACAACTCCACTGTCACTGCACTAGTAGAGTATACCACTCAGCTTTATGGTGCCCTGGATAAAGGGATGGTGGTGGGGTCTATCTTCATAGACCTCACCAAGGCCTTTGACACAGTCAGTCACCAGCTGCTACTGAGATGACTCCTCTCTACAGGACTGTCAATGGAATCTGTGGCCTGGTTCCATAGTTACCTAACCCATAGATCTCAATGGGTCAGGATTGGCAATATGATCTCTGAGCCCAGGGAAGTAAATCTAGGGGTCCTGCAAGGTTCTATCCCTGGTCCTCTCTTATTCAGCCTCTTCATAAATGACATGCCTTCTACCTGTCCTGCACACTCCGGACTCTATGCAGACGATGCTGTTATCTTCGTCCCAGGGAAAGACATGGGATCAATTAGCTCTGAACTTCAGCACAATTTTCGTGCATTAGAATCCTGGTTCACCCGAAATAAACTGCTACTCAACTACAAAAAGACAAAGAGCATGCTCTTCAGCACCCCACAGAGCAAGATTCGAGGGTCCTCACTGCATATACTTAGTAGTGAAGGAGAAGTACTAGACCAAGTCAGTACATTCAAGTACTTAGGGATTCACCTTGAAGAAACCCTCACCTTCACTGCCCATGCTAAGCAACTGGTTAAGTCCGCCAACATGAAGCTTGGCATCCTGTACAGACACCACACCTCAATGACACTGGCTGCCCTGAAACTTGTTACGTGCAGTTCAGTTCTCGCATCTGTGGATTATGGTCTTGTCATATATGGGGCAGGCACAGACACAGTGCTTAAAAGGGTCAGAACCATCTTCAACAAGGCCTGTCACCTGGTCCTGGGAGTACACAAAATGACTCACGTTTGTGACCTATACAAGGAAACTGGCTGGCTCCCGCTCCACCACAGACTTCAATACCAGGCCTGCCTCCTTGTGAAAAAGTCCCTGATGGAAGCCATGCCTAGGGCTACTTCAGCCCTCTTTGTGCCGGCACAACCATCTAAATGCACAAGGAGTGCCTCCAGGACTGTTCTAACTGTTCCCTTCAAACGAACCACCCTTGGCCAAAGATCCCTCTCCTACTGTGGACCTAAATGGTTCGATGGTCTGCCTGCAGACCTTGCCAACTCCCCCAGACATGGCTACTTTAAAAATTGGCTTTGGTCTCTTCTTGCCAGCAAATCTGACTGCCAGTGTTTCTGTTAACTCATTGCCTCTGACAGCAGTTCTCACATCTGTCAAATGCTACCCTCTCTCACTCCCACTTTCCTGTTCCACAACTGCCCACTTCCCCCTCCTACCTTCCACCACCTACTAACTCCCCTTGACAAAGCCTCACCTTGGCTGCTAAAACATGCATTTCTGCAGACTGGGAGCACCCCGTCTGAACTGTAACATGATTATTAAACACTGTACTGCACTTAATTAGTGCTGCATCATTATGTTTCTCTGGAAGTGTGGTCCTGTTTCTCCTTACTTCTTGTACCCTGCTTAATGTTGTAACTGCACTCTAATACCACTTGTTAGTTGATGTCTTTCTGTTCAGCAATGTTTCATCACCTGTAAATGTCTTGTATTCCTTGTTGACTTAGAGCCTTTGTAAACAAGCCCCCGGCTCAAAGGTATTAATCCGAATTTGAAATAAACAAACAAATAAATAAATAAATAAAACATTAGATACGGGTGCACTGTAAAGGTAGACTATATTTCTACAGTATATGTGTAATCAGAAACTACAAAATGTATTATATTATTTGCAAAAACAACTTTGTTAATGCACAAGTTCAGAACAATTATTAAAAGAAAAAAAAAGAGATTGGAGTAACAAGTGCATTCACCAGTTTATTAAAGCAGCAAAAGTAGGGAGATGTAATGTTAGTTTTTTTTTTAACCCTACCTCCATCCACACGCATCCAGCAGATTCTGTGAACCCCACCAAACTGAATACCAAGCACAACCCAGGTTTCGTGCATATTAGTAACATCATAAATAAAAACATAGCATGAGGAAGAGTTATGTCCAATAATAATCACTACACTTGCAGGTTGTGAGACACAAAGCCATAGGATACAGGACTGGGCAATGTGTGTGACATCACTGCTACTTTGGGAGTGGCCCACAGGATCGCTATTCAAGTCCATCTGTCAGGCACAGTTCACAACCTGTAGCTTGCTTTTCATTTGGCACTGCAAAGCATACACAAAGGAAGTGCACCAGACCTGTAGCAGGTATCCTCATCAAAACACATTGCACCAGATCCTCTGGTGGTGCACCCCAGCAAACACGTGTTAGGGAGAATTTACAAGTTGCCCACTTATTTGCTGTGAGGTTGTGTACTACCCTGATGATTATTGACATTTATGTTTTAAAATTTTGAAACATTTTAAAGTTACGAATGAAGAACTATGAAGTTGCCAATAAAAAGAAGAAATATGAAGTTGCCAAAAAAATGAAGTCCACACCCATGCAGTCTGAAGTTTTTCAAATTCTGTTACTCAATCCCACAGAGGGAGAATCATAGAATCCTGGTGGCAGAAAAGAACCCGCCAGCCTATCTAGTCTGCCATTTACCCTTCCTTACTCTCCCCCCCCGCTCTCTTTTTTTTTGCAATTGTTTAACCAGGAGTAGCACACTAAGCTGAAAGCTTGTTTACGGGTGTGACCTGGGAGCACAGAGAAGTTAAGTGACTTGCTCAGGATCATACAGTATGCAAGTGAGGGCTGTGGGATTCAAACCCAGGTCTCCAGATTTGCAGCTCAGAGCCTTAAAACACTGTGCTATACTGCCTCTCTTGATTTCCTCCACAATTTAAGCCCCCACTACCTCTTCTGAAAGCCAGCTTCATGCCTCCACTACCCACTCCGTGAAAAATCACCCCCTCACATTGCCTCTGTATCTTCCTCCCTGAAGTCTTAGGCTATTCCGTCTAGTTACAGCCCCTTCCTTCCTTTTAAGTAAACACCTTTCCTTTACTTTATTGATTCCCTTGACATATTTAAAAGTTTCAATCATTGTCCCCTCTCCCTTCTAGTCTCAAGCATGTGCAGATCCAATTCCTTGCATCTCTGCTCGTATGTCTTCCATTGCATACCCTGCACCATCCTGATTGCCCTTCTCTTAACTCTCTCAATCACATTTATGTCTTTCCATAGATGTGGCCTCCAGAACTGAACTCTGTACTCCAAGTGTGGTCTTACTATGGCTTTGTAGATGGGCATCAGTACTTTCCCCTTCTGCTTGTGATGCCCCTGCCAATGCATGCCATCATCCCATTGACTGTCCCCACTACCCTGCTACATTGGTTTCCCACCTTAAGGTCACTTGATACTATAATCCCCAGATCCCTCTCCTTCTTCATATCCTTGATGTACTCCCCCCCCCAAGGGTGTATCTTCTAGGGGGTGGGGGTAGGAAGAAGTAGCCTGCTGGTTAACTAGGATCTGCAGCTTATCCGTTAGGTAGGGAAATGGGCAGACTGGGTGGGCCAAGCGGTCCTTATCTGCCGTCAAATTCTATGTTTCTATGCATTTCCAAAATGTTCAGATACATGGTACTGTAGTTTGGAATGTGATAGGAGTGGTATTTGGAATGCGGTGCTAGACAAATGTATGCTATCTCAGGGTGGTGCACAACTTCAGAATGTTGGGGAGGACATGCAATCTTGGAATTTGGTGGGGATGTGCAATGTTGAAATGTGGTGGGGACACTCAAGGCTCGATTCTCAAAGCTCCCAGCATGGTACAAGTGGCTTGCGCCACAAAGAATGGCGTAAAGTGCTCCTTGAGCCAAAAGACGCACTGGGAGTGATTCTCAATGCAAGCCTGAATCAACTGCATGGTGCCTGCCCCAAACATGGCTTGTGTCATCTGTGTGCCCAAAAATGGGCTGTAGCATGGCACTAGGGAGCTTGTGCACAGACACAGACTGCCATATCTCCTAAAGTGAGATTCTCAGAACTCTCCCAGAGGGAGAAATTTTAAGTACCCTTAGACCAGCCAGGGCTGGTCTAAGAGTACTTAGAACATTCCCTTCTGGAAGAGTTGATCTGTTTGTAGTGGCAATGTGCTGTTTCCCCCCCCAATCCCTCATGTCCCTAAAAGTAATGTATAGAAGCTCCACATGGTGGTATGATGCCCCCCCAACCCCAATCCCTGATGCTGTCAATTATGTTATTAATTATTACAACCCCCCTGACCTGGTAGTCTAGTGATCCCCCTCCCTTATGCCACCAGTTCTGTATTTATTCATTACAACCCCTGCTCTGGTAGTGTAGTGGCCCCCTGTCCCACCTCCCTGATCCCTGATGCCACCAGTTCTGTAATAATTCATTAAAACCCTCTGCCCTGGTAGTCTAGTGACCCCCTCCTCAATGTCACTGGTTATGATATTAATACATACAACCCCCTTCCCTGGTGGTCTAATGGCCATCCACCCCAGCAGGTATTGCCCATGTCCCCATTTCCCCATCCCTAAACAGAGCTGTCAACTAGCACAGCCCTCCTCTCATCTCCAGAGCCAGCCTCTGAATGAACTTTTACTGAGCATACTGTATAGTGTAGTACACTCAGTGACAATTCAGTCAGTGGCTGGTCGCAGAGGTGAGAGGAGGGCTGTGCTGGTCACTGGCTCTGTTTGGGGACTGAGAGAGCAGGGTGGTGGTCACTACTTTCTGGGGTGTGGGGTGGGGGCCACTAAACCACCAGGGAAGAGTGTTGTATGTATTAATATTATAATAGGTGACATCGTGGAGGGGGCCACTACACTACCAAGGCAAGGAGTTATAATGATTAATTACAGAACTGACAGCATTGGGGATCAGGGAGTGGGGCCGCTGGACTACCAGAGAAGGGGACTGTAATAATTAATAACATAACCAGTGGCATCAGGGATTGGGGAGGGACACCATTAGACTACTGGGATGGGGCTTAATTTGATTTATCAGGGCATTGGGGATGGGAGAACAACAAGTCTTTGCTGCTCAGAGTATGGGGCAAATGCCTCCTGTGCACCTTGTGTTTGTTACATGGGAGAGGTTATGACAATTGTGGGTACTTAGGTGTTGGAACCCCTCCTATACCAGAATCTTGTGCAGGGTCCCTGGCACACTGGGCTTTGGCACAAGCTGCTGTTTACTGCAGCTTGCGCTGATCTATGCCCTTTTTGAGAATAGAGCCCTCATTCTTGGAACGTGACTGGGATACTCATCTAGGAATTTGCCAGGGACTCCCAATTTTAGAATATATTGGGGATGTACACTGTCAGAATGTGACAGGACTCACCATTTTATTCTGAAATTGCATGCCCCTGCTACAACCCAAAATGTTACATACTGTACTCTCAAAATTTCAAAATTGCACATTGCTTCCCCACCACATTCTCACATTGTGTGACCCTGCCACATTCTGACTTTCCTGAACATTCAGAAACTGCATTTCTCAGCCACATGCCAAAACTGGGCATTCAAACCACATCTACATATTTGTGGCCCAGCTACCTTCAGAAATTGTGTGTCCCAGCCACATTCTGAAATTGTACCTTCCCACCATGTTCCAAAACTGTGTGTCACTGCCTCATTCAAAAATTGCCAATCTCTGTTACATTCCTAAAATGCTCACCCCTATCATGTTCCAAAATTGCACATCCCCACCACATTCAGAAAACATAGTGTCCCTGTCACATTTTGAAATTGCATGTCCAAGCCATATTCTAGAATGTTACATTCCTGACACATTTTGAAAATGTGCATCCATGCAACAGTCCAAAATTTTGCATAGCAGTCACATTTTGAAACTACCTTTCCCTGCCATGCTCAAAAATTATGCAGCCCACCACATTCCAAACAAGCATTTGTCAATGTGAATATTTGCTTGCTGGCATTAGCAGTGGAAGTTCAGGAGTTAGACAGATGCAGTATAGGAATGGCATTGAAGTATTGAACTAATGCCAACTCGACCTTCACCCTGCAGAGGTGGACAGGCATTGAGGTGTGTCTTTAGGTTGTCAGTCATTCATTCTGGTCACGACATTTCACCTCACCCTACCCTTCAGACACTGTCAAGTGTCGAGGTGTACCATGAGGTGTTTGGGTTTTACATTCACCTCATTCCATGAGGAAATATGCTGAAATGGGTGCAGTATAGGAGAATCAGGTGAACTCTGGGGGCAAAGGGTCCAAGGCGAACCTCGATGCTTGTCACTGGCTGGAGGGTGGTGGGGGGGTGCAATGGCATGAGCATTACTGTCGACAGTCCCAAGTAACACCCCTGACACCTGTCCATCCCTATAGGGTAGGGCGTTATGGTAGAAAACCCTAACGGCCTGGGCGTTTCCTGGTATTTTTACACCAAGTTTTCCACATGGGCTTTTTGTAACTCCACCGCATGAACAGTAATACTATCACTTTGTTAGGTGAAAGGTGATTTTGCACAGCTACTGTGCCATTTGGTACCATAGGTTTGAAAACACATTTCGAACAGGATGTGAAAAGTGATAGGTGTACTGTTCTGAGGAGGTGCAAAAAATGGCAGTGTTAAAAATCTGGAGTGAAATTATAAAAAAACTGGTGAAGTCATGAGCATGCATAGAAACTGTGCAATGTAAACCCATAATGAAATTATTTTGAGGATTTTTTACAGCAGATTTTCAACATAGGCATTTTGGGACCTTTGCTCATGAACAGTGTCACTGTAATTTTCTTAATCTATCCCAAACACTAATTTCCCACAGCGACTGCACTATTCTGCGCTGGAAGTGTGAAAACACATTTTGGACAGGGTATGAAAAATGACAGTTGTACTGTTCATAAGGAGGTGTGAAAAAATGTCAGTGTTGAAAATCTCAACTGAAACTATTACAAATTTGTGAACTTACGAGGGTGCAAGGAAATTGCACAATGCACACACGTAACACAGTTATGTTATGGTCTTTTGTCACCAAATTTTCAACATAGTCATTTTATCACCTCTGCTCATGAACAGTGTCACTGTGATTTTCTTAATGTGTCCCGAACATTGATTTCGCAAACTGACTATGCAAATATGCGCTACATGTGCAAAAACACATTTTGAGTAAGATGTGAAAAATGACAGCTTTACTGTCCATAAGGAGGTGTGGTAAAATGGCAATGTTGAAAATCTGGAGTGAAATTATTATAGATTCTTAAAGTTATGAGCGTGTGTAGGAACAGCGCAATGCACTCTCATAAAACAGTCATTTTTGGGAATTCTTTCACCAAATTTTCAACATAGGGTTTTTGGGGGCCTACCTCATGAACTATGACACTGTTGTTTCGTAAATCAGTCCGGAAAGGTGGTTCCACGCAGTGACCACAGAAATCACCTTCTGGGACCAAATAACAAAATGACAGTGACTGAGTTCATAAGGTGGGGTCCCAAGAATACCATGTTGAAAATTTGGTGAAGAAATTCCCAAAAATGCCCAAGATATGCACCAAAGTTGAAAACATCCTATTTATGCCATTATTCAGCTTACCGGTATTTCTTTAGTTCGTGGTCGGCTTTGAAGAGTGCAGACATGTTTCCGGTCCACCAAAAATCATCGCACCAGCCACTGGAGGTAAGTATGGGGTGAGGTGGGGGTGTAAGGAGGTGGGACACTCAAAGGGTGGGTGTGGGTTGGGGAAGGGGTCAAGAAAGTCATTGAGGGATGTTTTTTTCTTACAGGTCATTTTTTTTTTAAAGACGTCACGGGACTTTTGTCATGCTGAGGTGGGCTCCCAGTGTAGCAGCTGGAAGATTGTTTGGAGGGGGCAATGGAGCTGATGGGGCTTGGGCACCCCCATCGGCCATACGGACTGTTGCCACACTGGGGTGGGCTCCCAGCATGGCACGTGTAAGTCTATTGGGGGGGTGCAGTGGAGCCGACTGGGGATTGGGCACCCCTGTCAGCCACACAGTATGTGTGGGGGAAGCGCATGAGCATGCTGGGGTGGACTTTCAACGTGCTACTTGTTACGGGGAGGACAGAGTTGTCTATGACAGCTGTTTCAGTGCAGTGCTGATGGCAGTATACAAATTGCCTACATGTTACCACCGCTGATTGCAGTGGTTTACAAGATTTATTTGGGTAAGGTATGCCTAGTTTTTTTCCTTTTTTAATTACTACTTATTCTCGTATAGGCCTGGACGGTCCCTATTGGTGCTTCAAAGTACCAACAACCTGTTAGCCTAATTTCTGCCATCACTTAGTTCCCAGAAAGTACCCATGGATTACCCCATGACTGGCTGCATGGGCAGTGGCTTTCCCCTACATTTACCATATTCAGCAGGGAGATCCCAGTTAGCAGCAGGAGTTTAGAGTTTTTTTTGTTGGGAAAGAGAGGTGATTATTAACAAGAGGGCTGTGAAGGGTGGGGAGTTTCATATATGACCTGGTGTGATTTGGTGAGGAGATGTGAGGAAGCTGGATTTTGCAGATGAGGAAGTACACTCTTTAAAGGAAAGACTTTGCTGGGATCATAAGGGGGTGAAGCGGGAGGTAGGGGACTATCAGGAGGATGAGTGGATATATGTTTTAAATCTATATGGTGTGATTGGACGTGATCAGTGTCCGTAACACAGACAGTAGTGTGGGAATTCTGTTTATTAAAAAAGACATACAAAAACAAAAAAAGGTGACTCTGAATAGTTCAATACAGGCACAGTGCTACTTTGCTGGGCAAAAACTACACATGATCAAATTTTACCAGCACCTTTATAGGTGACATGACAGCACACATATAGTACACATCACTGAGTGAAGCATGCACTTTGCTAGGTGAAGAACTCCGCAAGGTTACATTTCACATTGAGCAAAGTCAGATAACTTTGCAAAGCAAATTCTGCAAAGTGAAGTTTCCAAACTTCACACAACTCCAGCTTTAACATAGAACAAAATTTTCTGATTTTGAGGGTCTAACCTGTATCTTGAAGCAGCAGACCCCCTGGGGCACTGTCCCATACATGTCACTTACCATTGGGTTATGAAGGCAGGGGATGGGGAGGAGGTGGTATTTAGGGTTAAAAACACTAATAACACATTTCCTTACTTTTGTGGCTTTATAAACTTAACAGATTCAGAAACATAATTTTTGCAGTTTATCTTTTTAGTGTATTGTAGATTGCAAAACACTAAATTTATTAAGGTTGAGGCAAAGCATAAAACAGGGAAAGGAAATCGTAAAATGTTCCTGTAACCATAAGATATCTGTTGTGGGGTTTTCCATAGAGCTTAACAGAACTTTTGATGCAGTGTTGATATTACCCACATTTCTCAGCCTTGGTTAATCTCACCTAAGTGGTGGGGAAGGTCATGGAGGCACTCATAAAGCAGAGGGTGGTGGACTACCTGGAGGATAGTAGCTTGCAGGATGACATGCAGCATGGCTTCACAAAAGAGAAGTCATGTCAGACAAATTTGATTGAGTTTTTTGATTGGGTGGCACAGGTGGTCGACTGGGGGTTGGTGGACATAGCCTGCCTTTGACACTGTCCCTCACAGAAGGTTGGTGAGCAAGCTGGAAAGTGCAGGGGTAGGTGGGAAAATAGCCAGGTGGGTGGAGAACAGGTTAGCAGGCAGAAGCCAGAAAGTGATGGTAAATGGGGTGTACTCTGGGATGGGGGGGGTAATGATGAGTGGGGTGCCCCAGAGGTCGGTGCTGGGACTGCTCCTTTTTAATATCTACATCAGCGATATAGCAATGGGGCTGAGGGGAAGGGTGTGCCTGTTTGATGACGATACAAAAATCTGCAATAGGTTGAACACCGCAGAGGGGTGTGGATCACATGAGGCAGGACCTGAAGACTCTGAAGGGAAGGACTGAGACTTGGCAACTGAAATTCAATGTCTAAAAGTGTGCTGTGATGCACATGTGGTGCAGAAACCTGAAAGCAATGCATGCACTGCACCCGATAGTATGTCATTTATAGGGCTGTAGTAGCCAGAGCCCTGAAGTCCTTTTGCTTTCAGTAAAAAAAGGACTCCACATTCTTTCCAAACAAACAGCATGTTGGACTTGCTTCACAGCCACCTCCGCGTCTGTGAAGCAGTCAGCCCATGTTGTCCTGTTAGCCATACCACTGCACTATTTACAGCGTCTGCATGCTCATTAAAATCATGAATGATACATCCAAGTCTGGACAGGTAGGTACACTACATGGGACAGTGTAATTCTGCACTTGGAATAAGAGCCGCACAGAGTGCAGCTGCAAATATAGACATAATGATCTCGCTCTAGACCACCACGATGACTAACTGAGCTTATTACCAGTTTTTAATTATATCCCTACTTCTCTGATTCCCAAGTCTCCAATTGATCAGCCTTTGATGTGAGCTCCCGTATGAGTAGCATTGACTTTGCACTGAACATGCGGTGGAACAGGGTGAAGCAGCTGCAATGTATTTGCACCACCCGCAATGTCTGTTATCACTCCAGCAATGTCCTTAGATAATTCTATGACCAGGCCATCCCACATCTATCCCACTGCAGCTGCTACCACACTCACCAGAACCCAGCTGTTGCCACCACTCTCAACCACAGCTGATCCCACAGCCCCACTCAGCCACTCACATCTACAGCCAAGCCCACAGTCCCACTCTGCACTCCCCTCTTTCTCTCCCTTTCTCACTCTTCAATATAATCACACCCTTCAGTTCCACAGGCCTGCCCATGTGACCACTGTCACAAACCCACTTAGCAGGTCAGACCCTCTGCTCTCAAAGTGCCAGCCTCTGAGCTCAGTCTTGTGAACAGTTAGCAGAACAGGGTAACCCACTTGTCTGTTTTGAGGGTTCAAATCAAACTTTGGTCTCAAGTACTGGAGGGATTGAAACTGTGAACCTCTTGCTAGCGTACTCAATGTACAGGCTCAGATAATTCTGCTCTTTGGGGGGGGGCAGATATCATTCACCTATGGGCACATAACCAGGCGTACAAAATGAACCCTTAAAAACTCTACTAAAGACCTCAGAATAAACTCTTACCTTTTCCCAGTTTGGTAAAACCAGTAAGCTTTGTACAGCATCAACTTTAGCCATGTATGCTTCACTTGTCAAGAAAAAGAATTTCTAAGGCTCACCAAGTAGTCTCTAAAGTAGAGGTTTACTTAAAGATAGATAAAAAAATGTATCATGTAAATACAGAACCATATATCACAAAAACATACAATCATTTAAAAGAACAAGGGTTAAAAAAAGTGCAAAATTCCTACCACTAGACAAATAGACTTATATATCTAATGTATCTCTTCTAATAGTGCTGATAGACATGTGTTGTTGTTGTTGTCAAGAGAGTCCAAACATGTGTGTCTATATAGATCACTCACAGCATAATTAAAACACTGTCTTGAGCCTGCCTTCTCCATGATGTCACCCAGCTCCCCCTCTGTTTATTCAAAATTATACAATCAGGATGTCATCACTCAGAAGATAAATTAAATAAGGTTAATTTGTAAGTCCTGCTTTCATCCACGAGCAACATTCTGCTTTCACAGACATCAGAGGAACATTTATGACTTCACACCAGTGTGACATAACTTGGTGTTCCTCTTCTAAATGTCATAAAATGGATATTTTCTATCCTGTCAGCTGGCAAGCTAAAATTAAGCTAGACAACAAGTGATGCTTAATTTAGGCCTCTTCTGGCCTGTAATTATCTCCTGGACTTCAAGGTAACACCTTTTAGCTAAAACCTGGGAGGGGGTGTCATTCCACAGGCTGTTTCAGCATGTCTCATGAGAGATGCTCAATAACACATTTTATATTATAAAAATCATAGATTAATCAGAACCAGCTGTCTGAGTGTCACAATTCCTCCCTATCGAGACTGAATTTGGGGGCTATATCCCCTGCATGTGATGAGATTCCCAAATCAGTTCACTCCTCATAAATATGATACAGCCCAGCAGAGTTCTGATTTTTGGCTCAGCCCTATGTAATATTGTTATATCTTACCCTTGCAAAGCAAGACTCCATCTTAGCAATCTACCATTGTTTTTTTTCCCATCTGTGACAGCCAAACCAGGGGGTTGTGGTCAGTTTGTACCACAAAATGCTGCCCATACAAGTATGGCTCTAATTTCTTTAGGGCCCACACTATGGCAAGACACTCCGTTTCCACTGTGTAGTATGCTTGCTCCCTGGGAAATTACATTTTACTCAGGTATGCTATTGGGTGATCCCTCCCTTGGCTGGATGTCTGACTCAGTACTGCCCCAATACCCATGTCTGAGGAGTCAATCTGAACTATAAAGGGTCTGTTATAGTCAGGACTTGTCAAAACAGGAGCACTGCACAGTGCCTCCTTCAGTCTGGTAAAGGCTTCTTCACAGGCTGGTGCCCAGGTAATTTTCTTTGGCATCCTTTTCTTTACCAGGTCAGATGGGGAGCAGCCAGGGCACTGTAATTGGGTACAAATTTTCTATAGTACCCTGCTGTTCCAAGAAAACTCCTGACCTGCTTCTGCATTCCTGGTCTGGGCCACACACGGATTACCTCTATCTTTATTTGGTTAGGACGGAGCTGTCCTCAGCCTACCACATGCCTGCGGTATGCCACCTCTCCCATGGCCACCTGGCACTTCCCGGCTTTGGCAGTGAGTCTGGCCCTCTGTAACCTGCCCAGCACTTCCCTAAGGTGGGATAGGTGTTCCTCCCAGCTGGTACTAAAGATGGCAATGTCACCAGGTACACCATGGCATACCCCTCAGCACCATTTAACATTTGGTTCACCAACCTTGGAAAGTGGCTGGGGCATTCTTCATTCCAAAAGGCATTACTTTAAATTCAAATAAGCCTATTGGAGTGATGAAGGCCGACCTCTCCCTAGCTCTGTCCATCAACTCTACCTGCCAATACTCCTTGGTCAGGTCAATGGTTGTAAGGTAGGTTGCCCGTCCCAACTTGTCCAGGAGTTCATCTGTCTGGGGCATCGGGTGGGCATCTGACTTTGAGACTGCATTCAGTTCACGATAGTCCACACAGAAAGAAGTAGAGCCATCTGACTTGGGCACAAGGACTATGGGTGAGGCTCAGGGGCTGTGGGATCTCTGGATTACCTCTAAATCCAGCATCTCCTCCACTTCCCTCCTAATGTCCTTTTAGACAGCCTCTGACACCTGATATGCTGTCCGCTGTATGGGTGTCTGTGTCCCTGTCGCCACATCGAGAGTCACTAAGGGGGTTAGTCCAGGCTTGGTGCTAAACAATGGGCAAAGTCTGCTGAAACCTCACTTACTTCCTGGATCTTGTCCGGGGTCAGCTGGGGAGACAATTTAACTGCCTCCACAGAGGACTCCCACTTACTTTCTTCCAGCAAGTCCTGAAGGGGGTCTCCTTCATCTGTCTCCTCCCCAGGACTACACACTGCAAACACCACGTCAGCCCTATTTGCATATGGCTTCATTATGTTGACATGATACATCCTTTCTGTCTGTCTTATGTCAGGTAACTATAATATAGTTCATGTCATTTACCTTCCTAACCACTTTGTATGGTCCTGCCCACTCAGCCTGCAGCTTGTCTTTCCAGACTGGAATAAGGACCATGACTTCCTAACCCACCATGTATGAGCGAGTTCTGGTTCTGCGGTTGTACCAGACTTTTTGTTTCTGTTGGGCAGCTGCCAGGTTGCTCTGGGCTGTCCCCATAAGCTCATTCAGCCTTTCCCTAAACCTAAGGATGTAATCCACAATGGGAGTTCCCTGGGTGGTGTGCTTGCCTTTCCAGTCATCCTGGATCAAGTCTAGGGGCCCATGTACCCAGCATCCATATAAGAGTTCAAAGGAGGAAAATCCTGTCAACTCTTGGGGCACCTCCCTGTATGCAAACAACATGTGGGGAAGGTATTTCTCCCAGTCCCTCCCATGCTGTTCAGCAACACCCAGAGCATTGACTTCAGGGTACCATTGAATCTTTCCACAAGCTGGTGATACAGTGTTGTGCATCTCTGCACCACCCCACACTTCTCCCATAAACATTTCATCAGGTCCGACATGAAGGAACCCCCTCGATCAGTGATAACCTCCTGTGGAAACCCAACACTGGAGAAAATCCCAAGTAAGGCATCTGCCACTTTGTCTGTCCTCACTGAGGATAGGGCGACTGCCTCTGGGTACCTGGTGGCTTAATCCACTACAGTCAGGATGAATCTCTTCCCTGAGGAGCTGGGGGTATTTAAAGGCCCCACAATACCCATTCTCACCCTCTGGAATGGCTCCGCTATGGGCAATGGAATCAGGCAGCTTGAGTTTTCTTGCCTGCCTTCCCCATTTCTTGGCACCAGTGAAAAGACCTGCAGTACTTCTTCACCTGCTGGGTGAAGCTAGGCCAATAGAAATTCTGGGCCAACCACTGCATAGTGTGCATGATCCCCAGATGACCAGGCAAGGGAATATCATGTGCAGTCTTGAGCAACTACTCACAATACCCCCTGGGGAATGACAAACTGCCTGCCTAGCACCCCTCCCCCTGTCTGCACAGCCTGAGTATACATCAGTCCATTTTCCCAATAAACCTTGTCTGCTGTCACCTCCCTGTGCCCCGTCAGAGTCTGCCCAAGCCCTCAGCTTCTCTAGACTAGGCTCACTTCTCTGAGCACCTGCAAACCCCTCATACATTGCCAAGGCATGGGACAGGTCCCTTTCAGTTGCTAAACTTGGGTCCCTAGCTTTAGCATCAGGGCATTCAGGATCACTGTCCATCCCAACCCTCTGACAATGGGTCACCCATCCCTCTTTGGAGTAACCCTCTGTAGCTGTGTGGTTACTTGCTACTGGGGAAATTTCTACCCCCTTTTCGTTAGTCTCCCCATCTGGAAACACCAGCTGGGAAACTAGCCTCCCTGTAGTTTTTGCAATTGTTTCTGTGGGGTCCAGGGAACTACAGTGTTCCCTTGCCACTTGGCTACAGGTAACTGCACACACCATGCCTTGTTTGAGATTGTTGCCCAGGATCACATCCACTGCTAAGGTTTTGGCTACAGCCACCTGTTGCACAGTTCCCCCATTTCACCCCAGTCCAGAAGAACACTGGCCAGTGGCAATGTTTTCTCTTCACCAGTAAAGTCCTGTACAGTGATGTATTTATTGGGTATAAGCTGACTTGGCTCTACTATATCCCCTTTTACCAATGTCAGGGATGCCCCGTGTCTCTTAACTCTTGTGTCTGTATACCATTTACCATGACTGGGTGCATGTGTTCCCTCATGTTCACAGGCATGCTTCCAGGGACACAGAAACAACCCACTTCTTTCCTAGCACCCTGTTGTGCATTGCTTGCCTTTTTGGGACACTGTCTGGCAATCTACCCAGTTTCTTTATACAACCAACATTCATTTCTTTTCTCAGAGAAATCTTTTCTTTGAAACCTGGGGCTAACTGTTTTTGGTGGAGGCAGTGAGGGTTTTAGCTGCCCTGAAGGTGCTCTTTTCCCTTTCTGTGCTGCCACGCTCATCCCATTCACTCTCAGAGCAGGTCTGCTCTTGGCTTAGCAGTCCGAGTGTTCAGCAGCCTCTTGCACTGTTTTGGGACCTCGGTCTTCCAGCCAGGTTTTCAGCTCTGCTGGGCATGCCCATAAAAACTGTTCCAACAAAATCACATTCTCAATTTTATCAACAGTTTGCTTCAATTCTTTCCCACTAATGTTTTAAAAACTGACGTTGTTTCGAGGCTAGTTCCTTGTAGCTCATGTCAGGGCTTCTCCTGAGCTTACTGAATTTACCTCTGTATGATTCAGTAGTTAGTTCAAATTTCTTTAACAGTGCAGCTTTAAGTTTGCTGTAATAATCACTGTCCTCATTGTCCATTTGACCCGATGCATCCTGAACTTTCCCAGTAAGTAGTGGGGATAGCTGGAAGCTCCAGGACTCCCTAGGAATTTTAGCCTGAATAAAAAATTTTCCAAAAGAATTTAAAAAGGCATCCACATCTTCCCCCTCTTTAAATTTGGCTATCAATTTTGAATTCAATTTGTAACCCAGTCCTGTAGTCCCAGTTAAACTCAAGCCACTTACCTGCTCTGGTGCCACTGGTTGGAGTCGTAGCTTCTCCAGTTCATGTTGCTTCTGGCGCTCACACTCCTCACTGTCTGCATCTCGGCGTTCTCATTCTGCCTCATGGTCCACCTCCCGCTGTTCACTGTCCCTCTCCATCTGGAACTCCGGCTCCATTCTACGCAACTCAGTTTTTAGCCTGAGTACTTCTGGATCCAGGATACTGGTGACCTTCCCTTACTGCTGTGGCCTTTCACTGACTGTGGGCCTGTTGCCCTCCTCATCAGATCTGGACACTGCACTGGCCATTAGCCCTGCCACGCTCAAGGTTTGGTCCTTTTCAGTCACTGTCTGAGACTCGATGCCTTTCGTCATCCACGAGATTCTGTTTGCTGGGTTTCACCTCGAACTGGACTCCTCTGTCCCCGCATAACTGCTTTAAGTGGTCTACAGTGTGCCTGCTGTAGGTGGAAGCCATCTTCTTCCCTAACTATATCTACTCTGACTTGCATTTTAGAAAAAAAAATAAAATGGGTAGGAACTTGACTGTACGCTAAGCGATATAGTTCTGTCTCCCTTTTAAAAATAAATCACTGCCTTTTTCTTTCTTTGCAAGTCAGCTGACAGTCTCAAGCTGACACACTGAACAATAAAAGCTTGTAATACCAAATTTATAGCACCGCTACCAACCAATCTGTCACAAACCCACTCAGCAGGTCAGACCCTCTGCTCCCACAGTGCAAACCTCCGAGCGTAGTCTTGAGAACAGTTAACAGAACAGGGTAACCCTCCTGTCTGTTTTGTGGGTTTGAATCAAAATTTGGTCTCAGGTTCTGGAGGGATTCTAACTGTGAAGCTCTTGCTAGCATACTCAATGTACAAGCTCAGATAATTCTCCTCTTCGGGGGGGGCAGATATCTTTTGCCTATGGGCACTTAACCAGGTGTACAAAATTAACCCTTAAAAACTCTATTAAAGACCTCAGAATAAACTCTTACCTTTTCCCAGTTTGGTAAAACCAGTAAGCTTTGTACACTGTCAACTTTAACCATATATGCTTCACTTGTCAAGAAAAAGAATTTCAAAAGGCTCACCACGTAGTGTCTAAAGTAGAGGTTTACTTACAGATAGATAAATAAATGTAACATGTAAATACAGAACCACATATCACAAAAACATACAATCATTCAAAAGAACAAAGGTTAAAAAAAAGTGCAAAATTCCTACCATCAGACAATTAGACTTATACATCTAATGTATCTCTTCTAATAGTGCTGATAGACAGAAGTTGATGTTAAAAGAGTCCAAACATGTGTGTCTTTACAGGTCACTCACAGCTTAATTAAAACACGGTCTTGAGGCTGCCTTCTCCATGATGTCGCCCAGCTCCTACTCTGTTTATTCAAAATTATACAATCAGGATGTCATCACTCAGAAGGTACATTAAATAAGGTTAATTTGTAAGTCTTTCTTTCATCCATGAGCAACATCCTACTTTTACAAACATCAGAGGAACATGTATGACTTTGCACTAGTGTGACATAACCTAGTTTTCCTCCTCTAAACATCATAAAATGGATATTTTCTATCCTGTCAGCTGGCAAGCTACAATTAAGCTAGATAGACAGGAGATGCTTAATTTAGGCCTCTTCTGGCCTGTAATTATCTCCTGGCCTTCCAGGCAACACCTTGTAGCTAAAACCTGGGAGGGGGAGTGTCATTCCACAGGCTGTTTCAGTGATCTCACTCTGGACCACCACGATGACTAACTGAGCTTTTTAACAGTTTTTAATTCTATCTCTGCTTCTCTGGATTCGAAAGTCTCCCTTTGCTCAGCCTCTGCTGTGAGCTCCCATCTGAGTAGCATTGACTTTGCACTGAACATGTGGTGGGACAGGGCGAAGCAGCTGCATTGTATTTGCACCACCCGCAATGCCAGTTATCACTCCAGTCAGGTCCTTAGATAATTGTATGACCAGGCCATCCCACATCTATCCCACTGCAGCTGCTGCCACACTCACCAGAACCCTGCTGTTGCCACCACTCCCATCCACAGCCAATCCCACAGCTCCGCTCAGCCGCACACATCTATAGCCAATCCCACAGTCCTGCTCTACACCTCTCTCTTTCTCTCCCTTTCTCACTCTTCAAAGGAATCACACCCTTCAGTTCCACAGCCCTGCCTGTGTGACCACAACCATGTAGGCCCTTGAGCTCTGCCCTCTTACTTTGGTCTTCCAGCACAACCCACCATGTCGCTCTTGCAGCCCTGCCACAGCCACCCTCTCCCCCCTTTACGACAGTAGTGCAAGCAGCCACAGCAGCAGCAGCTGTAGCCTCAACAGCCAGCTTGAGCAGCCAGCCAGCAGCACCTTCAACATCATTGCTACTACTGCTGCCTTTACCCATTTCACCAATGAGTACCAGCCCTGCCATTAGGGCAGTTCATGGGGATCAACGGAAGAGGGGTAAGCCCTAGGGATGATGGGAGGACAAGAATAATAGAAACCTGACACCAGCAAAGGACCATCTGGCCCATCTTGTCTGCCCTTTTTTCTCCTACACCTCCACCTCTCTGACAGCCCCTGCCCTCCCCCAATACTCAGACCCATATGCTTGTTCCATGCCCTATTGAATTCTCCACTGATTTATCCCCTACCACTCCATCTTGTAGTATGTTCCAGGGCTCCATTACCCTCTCTGTGAAGAAAAGCCCTCTCACATTGCCCCTGTATCTTTTTTCTTGCAGTCTGAGGCTGTGCCTTTTAGTTCTGACCCACTCCTTCCTCTTAAGTAAACCTTCTTCTCCTCCCACTTTATTGATTCCCTTTACATATTTAAAAGTTACAATCATGTCTTCCTTTTCCCTCCTTGACTCCAGTGTGTACAGATCTAGTTCCTTACACCTCTGCTCGTATGACTTTCACTGCATACCCTACTCCATCTTAGTTGGCCTTCTCTGAACTCTCTCCAACACATCTATACCCTTGTGGAGATATGGTCTCCAGAACTGAACCTTTTACTCCAGGTGCGGCCTCACCATGGCTTTGCAAAGGGGTATTGTTATCTTCCTCCTTCTGCTAGTAATGCCCCTCCTATGCATGCCAACATTCCATTGGCGTTTCCTGCCACCCTGCTACATTAGATTTCTACCTTAAGGTTCGAGGATACTATGATCCCCAGATCCCTCTCCTGTTCTTTTACTTTGATTTCCTTCCCACCTAGGGAATGGTTGTACCAAAGCACGAAATGGGCTGGTTAGTGTCCAGGAAGAGAATATTATTTATTGAAAAACAAAGCTGGTTGACATGTGCAGAAATGCTGTCTATTTCTGTGCTTGTGTCTGTATTCAGGTTTGCTAGTTGTGTGAATAAATTTGGAGCATGAAGCCATTTTTAAAACTTTATGGAGATCCCAAAATATCTAGGGTCATCAACTTTGGGTGGTAATTAAGACACAGCGACAGACCCACAGAGCAGTACGTAGAACACCCATTTCTGCTTTATAAAGGCAGAACTGAAACTGGAAGAGATGTGCACTATATACTTCATAAGGTGAAACAGCAGCATTAATTTACAACCAGTGCAGGAAGCTCTGTGGGCTTCCTGTGAGGCAAATAGGACTCATTATTACAGTAAGTAACGTTATTCACTCCTACTCTGTTGATGCCAGATCATTACTCAGTTCAGCTCCTGATGGGTTTACAGACTCTGGAGCTTTGTTCCAGAGTTTAATAAATTCAACATAAATAAAGATACATGAGGCACCCTTGCCGCAAGGCACAGTAGTGTACATTAGGAAGTGTTGCTGTCTGAGATTAATGGTGAGTCAAGCAAAGCCCTCCACCTTTTTAGCTTAATGTTAGAACCCTGTGGGTTTTCCTCTGAGCCCTTTTAGTGAAAGCTGAAACACAGCTCTAGAGAGATCAGGTCAGAGGTGCTGGAATCAGGAGGGGTCCATTATACTTAGCCCAGTGACAGTGAATTCTGAATTCAATCACATCTGAACAGTGGTTGACTGATTCAGTTGGTTGAACTTGCAAGCTTGGCCTTAAAGGGTACCTTTCATGTAGTTTCACCAGTGCCTACAAAATAACAGGAAATATTCACTTACCTGTCTGGGAGTTCTGATGACTTATTTCCATAATTTTAAATCCATGCCCCTATTTGTGCCAAGGGGTCAGCCTTGTTAGTTGAATACTGATCTTGATTTGCATAACATGAGTGTTTAAATAGCTAAACAAGCAAGTAAAAATATGCTATGTCCCTTTGATTTACATGGTTCAGGCTCCCCACCCCACTCTCCATATACAAGCATCATGAAACATATGACATGGAGGCAGGGGTTAATATAGGAAGTGAACTGGATCATATGGTTGACTCATCTGGGCAAATTACATTCCCTTCCATTCTAATGGGGCATGGATTTCAAAATATGGAAATATACTATGCTAGCAGACCTCCAAAGCAGGCAACGGAGGCTATCATGTATAGGGTTGGGAATACGTTTCGTAAAAGTGTCTGTATTCAGGTTTGCTAGTTGTGTGAATATATTTGGAGCATGAAGCCATTTTTAAAACTTTATGGAGATCCCAAAATATCTAGGGTCATCAACTTTGGGTGGTAATTAAGCCACAGCGACAGACCCACAGAGCAGTACGTAGAACACCCACTACTGCTTTCTTAAGACAGTACTGAAACTGGAAGAGATGTGCATTATATATTTCGCAAGGTGAAACAGCAGCATTAATTTACAACCAGTGCAGGAAGCTCTGTGGGCTTCCTGTGAGGCAAATAGGACTCATTACTACAGTAACTAATGTTATTCACTCCTACTCTACCGATGCCAGACCATTACTCAGCTCGACTCCTGTTGGGTTTACAGACACTGGAGCTTTATTCCAGATTTTAATGAATTCAACATAAACAAAAATACATGAGGCACCCTTGCCGCATTGCACAGTGGTGTACATTAGGAAGTGTTGCTGTCTGAGATTAATGGTGGGTCAAGCAAAGCCCTACTCCTGTTTAGCTTAATGTTAGAACCCTGTGATACATTTGAATTATGAAAGCATTTGCTGAAGTGTCGATTTGCTCTTTCACAATTTATCATTTATCATCTTATGTGTCTAAGGAATTGCCATAAGTCCTGAAATCTTCCAAGGGGAAGAAAAGCAGCCTTACTGCAGACTCCAGTTCTTTTTAGCACTAGATCCCCAGTGGCTCAGCCCCCACTTCACTAGTCCCCTCTCACTCTCCCTGGGACTTATCTCAAGTGATGATCCTCCCCAGTTGCCCCCCAGTGTGGGACTGCTGAGTAGGTACAGCCCTGATGGAGCCTGAACCCGGTTCCCAGTAGATCCTACTCTACTGATGTTCCTCCCTGGCTTGCCCCCCCAGGGCAGGGCCACAGGGTAACGCTGTTCCTGATGGTTGACTGTAAGCTCGGTTACCAGTCTATTGCCATAGGTGGGTGTAGCAGGACCAGAGAAGTGGGGCATCATTCTTGTGGCTAGCAGTTTGCTTGTTTTTCCCACATGAGGCGTGGTGTGCAATAACATAGGGCACATAAGTGATGATATCTAGCAAGCATCCCCACAACTCAGGCTCCATCAGCTGCTCCCCCTGGACTCTGGCAGAGGCTGGTCACACTCTGAGTGCTCAACTGACCTCCACCCCAGAGGAAGAAAGCAGTCCACGGAACACTCGATCCTCCTCCCAGGCCAGCCCTTCAACTCCTCGAGTCCATTCCCAAACCCTGAGTTCTGGCGTCACAAACGAAAAACCCTACCATTGCACTGCTGGGCCAGTTTGGAGACTCCAGTTCAACAACTTAATTACTGGTATGGTTGACTGACTGATTGACTGATTCAGCACAGTTGCAACCTTCTAAAATGTATGTATTTATTTGTTGTCTGTGTGGGGTCACTGGCATCAGGTACCTTTTTAATGCGTGAGCTGGGTATTAAAAGCACTGTATAATACATTTCATGGAAACATGATACAATGCTCTAAAATGAACAAAATACAAAGTAGTCTTTACACAAAATACAAGATGTAGTAATAAACATGGGAATGTGAACTAGAATGTATATATAAAACATATAAAACATATACATATAAAACACAGTATAAGGGTTGCTAGCTGCACACTTGAGCAGACTCGATAGACCATAAGGCCTTTATCTGCTGGCAAATTCATGTGTTCTTATGTAAACTATAGACTACACAAAGCATGAGCAGGCATTAAGTTTCTGAAGATGCTTTTTCAGTTTTAAAGAGAAAAACTTTAGATGATGAAGACAGTCAGAAGATGGAACAGTGTTCCAAACTTAAACATTCACTAGCTGAATGATTTCTGCCCCATGCCCATGTGCATGAATGGATGTTTTAGCAAGCTGTCTGCTGTAGAGTGGGAGGATCGGTTATTGACAGATGTAAACATCTTAGTGAGGCATTGGGGTGTATTTCCATGCAGGATCTTGAAAACAAAGGCTAATGCTAACTGGGCTCTGTATTCTGGTTGCAGCCAAATGAGAAGCTCAAAAATAGTACAGTGTTGGGACCTGGGGCCTCAAGAGGAAGCAAATATGACCACTTAGTAATATAAAGCACCTTTTGTTTTCCAAGAAAGTGTTTGGGACAGGATACATCACAATGGAGCCATTGTCATTCTGTGAGAGTAAGTTGCTTTGTACAGTAGTATCAGTTGTGAAATACCTTTCAGTGCAGCACAGTAACTCTAGTTTTTGATGTACAGATACTGATTTGGTTGTCCTTTCATGTAGCTATCAAAAGTAAGATAGGGTAAATAATTATGCCCATATATTTGAATTCATCAGCTTCTTTGAGCCGGGTACCAAACAGGATTAAGATACTAAAATTCTTAGAAGTACCTTGGAGTCACCATTGATGACTCTCTCACTTATACGCACCATGTAGACTCCCTTGTCAAGGTGGTAAACACAAAGATCGGGGTCTTCTATAGGCATAAGAAATCCCTCACCCCAGAAGTACTCCAAATCTTCAGTCTCCAGCTCCATACCCTCCGCGATTGACTACGGGCTGGTGGTCTATGGAGCTGCTACTGATACAGTGCTCAAAAGGGTCCAAGTTGCACTCAATAAGGAATGCCGCCTCACCCTGTGTGCAGATCACTACACTCATACTTGCACCCTGTATGAGCGTACAAACTAACTTAACCTAAAAGACAGGATCAAATACCAAACTTGCCTCCTGGAAAGAAGGCACTCCTTGGAAAAAAAACACCCTGTATAGGAAACCTGCTCGAGGCTTCTCTCTCAACACACATCACCAGACAGAGGAAGAATGGAGCACTGTCCATACCATTCCGTCGAACCTCACTAGGGCAGCGTGCTTTCTCCTATCGGGCCCCCCTCTGGATAAATGAACTCCCGATGAAATTACAAACAAACAGCCTGTCTCAATTCAAAGTAGGCCTCAAACAGCAGCTAATGTCTAACTCAAAATGCACCTGCTTCTCAGGCCCCACTTGATAGATAGGCCTACCCCCAAGATAACACCCAGCAGGGCTACCTAGAGAACCCTGCCTCCGTTCCAGCCTAGCCAAGGGCTTAAGTAAGCTGTCTGTCCTCTTTAAACACACTTGATACTGCTCCTCCCAAATCCCCCCGCCACACACACACAGACACCATACTTGACAAAGCCCTCTGGAGCTGCTCCCCCCCATCACAGCCTCCCCGTTTCACTATCCCCCACCTTTTGTCTCTGCAGTTGGTTTCAAACCCAATCCCCCTTGTTTCACTGTCACCCAGCCTCTTGCCATCTGGGATAGCGTTAAACCCTATGGAGTTACTCTGCCATAGTCTATCAACGGATTTGGAGGTTTCCGGGGGTGTGTTACCTAGGGCAACCGATTAGAAATAGCTTAGTATTCAATTACAACTGCTCAGTTTTTTTTTTCTCCTATTTGTCTAATTGTCATGTAATCGCTCTTTAATACCTAATGATCAGGCCTCTGTAACCTCTGAATATGTGTATTGTCTTATTGTCCACCCTGACGTGGAACCTTTGTAAAAGAGCTCACGCTCAAAGGTCTTTCCAAAATACTAATTAAACAATTAAACAATTAATTAATGACATCTTTGGGCCTTACACAAGTGGGTACTTCTGCCACCCATAAAAGAGGTCACTCCTTGGACTTAGCTTTCCTCCTGGGGATTGAGGCCTTTGATGTGGGGTTGGAACCCATCAGTTGGTCTGATCATTACACTGTGGGGTTCAGTTTGTGCACCTCCTTTGTAGGCCTACCCCTGTGGAGATGGTTAGGTACTGCTCATTGCGAGATGTTAGCTCTACAGGCCTGGCAGTGGTGCTTGACCTATCACAGTTTTCTGGAGTAAGCAATGATCCTGATGCCTTGGTGCTGGCCTATAATAAGGGCCATCTCCTCGGCTCTCGATCAAATTGTGCCTGTCTGCATTCATCCTCTCCCCCCTTCGACCTCGGTCTCCATGGTTTGATGGGACCTTGAGGGAGATGCGGCGACAAGGACAATGATTAGAGCATTGTTGGCAAAGAACTGCCCTTGATGCCGACCATCTTAGACTGATGGAACATTACCAACGCTGTCATTCGGCAATCTCTTGTAAGAAGGCAGAGTTTCTGTCCGTGGAGATTGTGGCTGCTCAGAACCAGCCAGCACAGGTTTTTTCAAACTGTTGACAGACTATGCAATCCAGCCTGTCTCCAGGTTTGGAAAGCTTTTTCACAAATAGAGTGTGATGAGCTTGCTCGTTTCTTTGCAGATAAGGTGGCTGACATCAGGGCAGTACTGCGGCCTACTCCCTCTATGGGAGAAATTACAGATCAGCATTTGATCACATCCCCCCAGTCTCTCTTGGAGTTCCTTTGACCAGCCTGAGTTCATTGATGTCATGAGGATTATCCATAGTATGTGCCTTACTTGCTGTAGTCTGGATCCAGGCCCGACTTTCTGATAAAGGGTTGTCTTGACATCATTGGCTCAGTCCTAGCATGGATAGTCTGGTGCTTCTTGGATACGGGTGAGTTTTCTAGCTCCCTGAAGGAGGCGGTGGTGACACCCCTCCTGAAGAAAGCTTTCTTGGACCCTGACTGCCTTGTTAACTACAGGCCGATCTCTAATCTTCCCTTTGCTGGGAAGATTATTGAGAAAGTAATGGCTGCACAATTGGAAAACCATTTAACCATCCATGTCATCTATGAACCGCTCCAGTCTGGTTTTCGAAAGAGGCATAGTACTGAGATAGCACTGGTTCGGGTGCTCAATGATCTCCTGATGGCTAGAGATCAGAAGAACCATTCTATTCTCATTCTTCTCGATCTCTCAACCAACCTTATTGTATCAAGTTTGACGCTGTGGACCATGAGGAACTTCTCACACACCTGGAGTTCATATGTGGCCTGCCAGGTACAGTTCTCAGTCGGTTTAGATCTTTCCTCACTGACAGAATTCAGAGAGTGGTGTCGGGGATAAATTCTTCCCACCCAGTCTGTCTGTCATGTGGGGTTCCCCAGGGCTCAGTGTTGTCCCCCATGTTTTTCGCAGTGTATTTGCTGCCCCTCAGAGACATTGTAAGAAGGTATGGGCTGAGGTTTCACTGCTATGCAGATGATACCCAGCTCTATCAATCTTTTTCACCCAACCAGGATAGAGCTCTCTCATCTTTAATAGCTGCCTCACCAAAATCCAGTGCTTGATGAATTCAAGCTGGCTCAAGTTGAACTCAGAGAAGACGGAGGTAATGGTTGTGGACCCAGGTGGTACGGTAGAGGGGATGGGAGTTGGTTTTCCCTCAGGTTTATTTCTGGGAGTTGTCCAGCTCCCTACCTCTGAACAGGTGTGGAACTTGGTGATTTTTGACAATGAGCTGACACTGCATTTGCAGGTGTCGGCAGTTGTCAGACTTTCCTTTTACCATCTTAGGAACATCGCTAAGATTAAGCACCTTGTTCCACCCACCAATCTGCCTATGTTGGTCCATGCTTTTGTGACCTCATGCCTTGATTATTGCAATTCCCTTTATCTAGGGCTTCCTGGGGTTGATATCCGCTGCTTGCAGCTGGTGCAGAATGCTACGGGCTGGTTATTGACTGGCACGTCTCATGCCTGTCATATTTCGTTCTGCTGCATGATCTGCACTGGCTGCCAATTCAGTGGTGGATCACCTTTAAAGTTAGTCTCTTGACTTACAAAGCCCTACACGGACAGGGTCCAGACTACTTGAAAGAGCTTTTGGTTCCCTACTGCCCTAAGCAATCTCTTTGCTTGGCAGACTAGGGGTTGCTAGAGATTCTGAGGGTTTCTTTAAACTCTTCAGGCACTTGAGCTTTTATGTATGCTTCTCCAACCCTCAGGAATTCTCTACTCCTTCCATTTCATCAATGTGTGTCCGTAGAGGAGTTTAAAAAGGCCTTAAAAACCTATTTGTGATCGAAAATTTATTAAAAGGCCTTAAAAACCTATTTGTGATCGAAAATTTATTTTAATTAATTATTGTGATTTTAGGAGCTCAGATTATTATGGATTTGTTTTATTTATTACATTGTGAAGTATTGTAAGGTGCCTTGAATTTAAGAATGGCATGATACAAATAAAATTTCATTCATTCATTCAAGATTTAACTTTTAGGGACAATTCTAATAACATTGCTTTTGCTTTGGGGATGTTCAATAGATAAGGATAGTTTTTGTTTTATGAACCATCTTTGTAAGGAAATTGTGCCCTAGTGTTTCATTTATTTTGGTAAAATTCCTCTGGTGTGCATAAATAACTTTGTTAACTCCATAGAACAGAGTTTTAATAGTATTGCAAGCTCTTGGGAAGTTACTAATAAAATAGTGAATAAGAGGGATCCTTGGACTGACCCCTTATGGACACTACAAGTGGTGGCATTAGACCTGGAACTATAATTGCCTATTTTGTAAGCAATTCAAAAACCACAGAAATGTTGAGGGACCCTAGCCCACTTCAATAAGTTTTTTGTAAGAGTAGACTGTGTTCTTTCAGATCAAAAGCTCTGGTCCGCCATAAATGACCTACATGATATCAACCTTAATCTGTTTGCCACTAAGGGCAAAGTTCCCGTACTCTATCATTTTTCCAAATTCACTGCCAATGTCTTGAAAGTTTGGAGTTAGTTGAAGTTCCACCCAAAGTTTGAAAATAGTCTTTACTTTTATAGGCTGGTGTTGAAGGATGAAAATACTCAACCCTCTCAGACAGACCTTGCCTTTAAAGATTGGCACCGACTGGGCTTACGGTGTATATATATATATATTCCTTACTGTATTAGGCATCTGTCCCTTTGAAACATTACAGAGAACAGGAGATCACGTGATGCCATCTCTGGGATAGCAGTACAAGCTCCACGCTCCCGCTCCACATTAGATTCAAACCCAATTTTCCTCATAACTGCCTTAGAAAACTGATCTTTAACTACCTTCATGTTACAGCGGCAACACCAGAGTATCACCTGACTTGAAAATTTTGGATTTTTGAAGGAGGAAACAACCATCTATGGAGGCAGAAATGTGTCAGGCCCTCCGGCCACACACACGCCACTGCAGACACCAGACAGAAGTTTCAAGCATCCTAAGGGATCCACAGTTTCCAAGCCAGCACTACCAACTGTCTCTGCCTCCCCTCGTTTGGAGGAAAAATGTCTAGCTGAATTAGCACCCCTAAAATAAACCTTTGCCGAATTTACCACTGACCTGAAGACCATTAAACAAGACCTGATGGATTCCTTTTGGCAAATATTGGATGTCTCGGCCAGGACTGCATCACTAGAAATCTGGCAAAAGAAAACTGATCCTGAGTTTACACTTCTGCACCAGAAACTAGCTAAGATGGACCTGAAATTGGTGGACCTGGAGGGCCCACAGCAAACACAACAATTTAGTTGTGTTTGGTCTCCCAGAGGACATGGAAGGTGCCCCCACTATCATCTTTGCCCAGAAACTCCTTGTGAAGATAGCAGGCCCCTCTTTCCATAGTCCTGCATACATGCTGGAACGTACCCATTGCTTGCTAAGGCCTAGACCTCCCCTTGGCTCCAAACCTAGACCAGTCATCCTCAGGCTACTGAATTACTTAGATTGTCAACATGTTTTATCTAAAATAAAATAAATTCAAGACATACAGTGGGAGGGTTCCCATCTCTACATCACTCAGGCTCTTCCAGTGGCTACCAGACAAAAGAAGGCTGAATACCATCAACATGTAACAAAGCTAATTATGGCTGGGATTAAATTCCGCATACTATATCCCACGCGGCTTTTTGTGTTATGCAATGGCTCCTGGCAAACATTTGAGAATGCACAACAAACCTCTCAGGAGCTGCCAAGTATGTTTCCGAATCTCTTCAGTGACAGCTGAAACTGAAGCTATCACCCAGCAGTAAACCTTTTGTGTTTGATATTACCTATTTTTCTCTGACTGTGACTTTCTCTACCAGAATTTGAGTTCGGCTCAGTTTGAGGATGCCCTGTAGTGGATTTCTGTTCCTGCAAGTTTTTTGATGACTGAGAAAATTGTTTTTCCCCTCTCTATCTCCTTTCTTTAATATGTTTTCCTCTCCAGATCATATCCCTTTCAGTCTGAGCAACCCTTGACCTCTATGTTCCTGTCCAGGCCGAGCTTGGAGCCCTGGGGAAAGACCTGCCAAACTGTAGAGTGAAGGGGTGTCTGAAAATATTTATCCTCGCTCCTACAAAAATCCAGTCATGGTAATCTCCCTGAGCTAGATCCTTGACTTTTTGTCCATACTTTGAGCAAACTGCTGATCACCCTGGCTCTACAACCCCGCAACAGAGATTCATATTGAAGAATCGCATGATCGCTAAACTCCTCTGCAAATGTGCACACAGTCAAGAAGGGATTGTACGATGGTGCACAGGATCATGTAGGAGCCATCTCCTATGCAGAAGAAACTCAGTTTTGGGGAAAATGTATCCTTTATCCTTTTGTGGAACTATAACTAGGGACTGTTTTGACAGTTTTATTTTATGTGCTTACTGAACCTCCTGCCAGACTCATCATACTGCTTTATCAGTTAGGACACGATATTCTATAGCTGGACAACAATATCTCCAACTGCACTATATTAATTTCAGCAGTAAAAGGAACAATCACACTCCCTGCTTTTCTCCCCTTTACCTTCCCCACTTCTTCCCCTTACCTTCCTCTTCCCCATCCCTCCTCCCCTCCCCCAATTTTTTAAAAATGTAATCTCTCAGATGTGTGTGTAGAAATAGTAATATTTCCCAGGACAATATAGTTCATATACGGTTTTGACTGCATACTACTTTATTCTTTCAGGTACTATGGTTTCTATGAAACCTTTAAAGCTCACAATTGATATTTACTGCCTAGTAAGTATTTTTCATCTCTTGGATACAATAGGCTTAAACTGGATAGTTCTAGAGTTATTACCTAGCTTGTCTGCCTGTTAGAGTTTGTATCGTATACACAAGCTAATGCAATCTTAAGATGTTTAGTGGGCGGGGGAAGGACATTTGTTATCGATGCTGGGGATAGCAATCATGCATTTGTTTTTGGGACTGCAACCCCTTTGCAATGTGGTTCAGACAGAACCCCTTTCTTCTTGCCATCACTTTGCTAGGGGTTCGGGGGGTATTGCAATAGGATAGTAATTATATTTCAACAAGAAATTAAGGGGGTATTGGAGTGGGGGAGGGACTACTGCTGGTGGGAATTCCATTAAGAGTAGGATATTTCCTCAAAGATGGAAGGCGGAGACCTTACACAAGATAACTCACCCCTCTCTAATATGGTATCATGGTGACATATGATTTTGGCTCCTGGAATGTCAAGGGAGCACAATCTCCAATAAAAAGGACTAAGATCCTTCTTCACCTCCAAAAGCTACAAATTGACCTTGTCTTCCTCCACGAGACCCACCTTCCATCGGACCAGGTACTTCGACACCGAAAGAACTGGGTAGGACAGGTGTTTGGAACCAGTCCCAGCTCTCATAAGGGAGGGTTGCCATTGTCATTGACTATAAAATTCCTTTCCATCTACTACAGGAAAACACAGACCCACAGGGTTGTTTCATTATTCTCTGAGCATTGCTGGATCATTCTGAGCTTATCCTGGGATCTGTTTATGGGCCTAACAGTGATGACCCATCCCTCTTCACCACAATTGCAACCCTGCTAGCTACCTGGTCCTCTTTACCTATTATTCTTGATGATGACTGGAATTTGGTTCTCTCAAACCAGTTAGATAGATCTGGTTATACCCGAGCAAACCTGTCACCAGGAAAATTATCCATTCAGGAATTTATGAGCTCTTTAGAACTTAATGACCCATGGAGAATCCTACATCCAGATCGTACAGAGTACTCCTTTTACTCCATACCTCATCAATCGTCTTCCAGAATTGATTATTTCCTTTTGAGTCTAGACCTCCTTCAAGGCATGACTCACTCATTTTACTCTCCTAAGGTCCTCTCAGACCATCATGTAGCTATCACTCAAATAAATCTCACTTCCAGTAACAATAAAGACAAAACCTGGAAGCTGAACAATCAATTACTTAAATCAAAGGAGCACTTACAACACTTACAATCATTCATCCAGACCATCATGGAATATACGGTAACTCTTCCTCCATGCCTAAGCTGGACATGCTGTGGTGTGCCATAAAATGTTCTTTAAGAGGTGAGCTAATTCAGATGGCCACCACTCGTAAAAGACAGAAGGAAGCCACCCCTTCCTCCATTTTAGATAGTATTAAGGAAGCTGAAGCTACCATCTCACCCACCTCTCCTATTGAGAAATGGGAACATTTGGAATCTCTTCAGGCTCAATATAATAAATTCTTGGGGGGAAAGGCAGAATTTCTTTTGCTTCTTTCTAAGGCCACATACTTTGACCGAGGAGAGAGGCCCGGAAAATGTCTTGCCCTTTGTCTACGAATTCAAATGACTGACAGGATTGTCCCCTGCATATATTCCTCCACAGGCCAAATCCTCAACTCTCCACCCACCGTAGTGGAATCTTTCAAAGATTTTTACCAGCAATTATATACTTTCCTGTCAACCCCCTTTTCAGTTTCCCACTTTGAGTTATTTCTCCAAGATATTACACTCCCAACCATATCCGAACACCAAATTGCCATTCTAAAAGATCCTCTATCTCTTTCAGAAATGTGTGAGGCTATTGACTCACTCTCCCCTGATAAATCCCTGGGGTCCAATGGCTTTACCATGAATTTATATCAATCCCTCAAGGACACCTTAGCCCCCATTCTGCTGGACACGTTTCAATATTGTTTTTCAGAATGGCATCTCCGATCCCACTCCCTCCAATGCTACCTTCATTGTTCTACCTAAACCGGGTTGAGATCCCCTATTTGTCTCTAATTACATACAGATCTCATTAATCAATGTTGACCTTAAAATTCTTGCCAAAGTCTTAGCTAAGGGGCTAAATCTAGAATGGCACTCCCTGATCGGTAGAGAGCAATTGGGATTTGTTAAAGGCAGAATTTTAGCTGATCATCTCAGGAAACTCTCTTATCTCTTCTCTACATCCAGGTACTCTAATATTCCTGCTGCTCTGGTCTCCCTGGATACAGAGAAAGCCTTTGACTGGGTGTCATGGGATTATCTATTCACACTCCTTCCAAAGATATCACATACTAATGGAATTCATACACTGGACCAAAATACTATACTCATTTCCTTCAGCTAGGGTCCTATGTAGTGGACAACTTTCTACCTCATTCACCCTTCACCAGGGTACCCAACAAGGCTGCCCTCTCTCTTCTTATTTATTTAACCTTTTTCTGGAACCCCTAATTAGGAAACTTAATTATTCCCCTATGGTAAAAGGAATTACAATTGGGGATAAGGAATATAAATTATCGGCCTGCGCAGATGATATTCTGTTACATATCTCCTCCCCAGCTCATTCCGCATCTGGCAGCCATCAAATTATCTTGCAATTCAGGCTCATATCAAACTACAAATTAAACAAATATGAAACAGAGGTGGTATCTCTGAATAAATTCACCCTTCGATCTGAAGTTTCTCATCTGGGCCTACAATGGAATATGAACAAACTAAAACATCTGGGGATGTACCTCAACTCTTCTCCACAGAAGTTCAAACAGTCCAATCTAGATGACACCCCCCATAGACTGAAACTGGACTTATAAAGATGGGCAAAACTACCATTAATCCTATGGGGCTGCATGAGCAACCTCAAAATGAATATTCTACCTCACCTCCTTTACCCTCTCCAAATGTATAATTGGGTACTTCCCCTAGCATGGTTTGCACAGGCTCATAGGCTATTCGGCTCCTTTCTTTGCCAGGGGGAAAAAACAGAAGGAATTATCTCCAACTCACATGACACAGACTAGACAGTGGTTACAAGCCTCAAATATGTACCTATACTACCTCTCTATACATCTCATGAGAACAGCCTACTGGTCAGGCCACTTGCAAGAAGGATGTTACCACCCTCTATAGGCAGATATTGAGCATGCTGTCTGCTCCCAATACAATATTGACCGTACCTCATTATATTTTGTGGGCAAGAAAAATCTCCCCAAGTTTTTAAAAGATATTTCACTTGGTTCTTCACTCCAGATTCAAACCCAGCTTACCTCACTTTTAAAAGTTAAATCACATAAAGATATTTTGCAACCTCTATTTCAAAATCCCAATCTCCTGATACAGGGGAAAATGATTAAATCACAACAATTCTGGCCTGATATGGCAGTCAAGATGGTAGAGGACCTGGTAGCTACTCAGAAACTAATGCCCTTCCAGGCAGCAAGCACTCTCTTTGATTGGCCTTCATTGAAGATTTTTAAATATCTCCAAATCTCACATATGCTTGTGCAACACTTTGGTAGTGGACGATGGCAAACACCTTACAAAGATATGTTCTCAGAATATTGTCTCTTTCCATCTCCCACAGAATATCCCATGCCTATAAGTTTTTGCAAACTTTAATAACTAAACTAGAGTGTGTGTGAGTTTATTAGTGGGACTACATCTTACCATCTTCGAGTTCCCCCAGACCATGGTCCAAAATTTGGAAACACTTGTATAAAACCATCAAATGGGACAGATACAGATACATGCAGTTTCAGATAAACCATGAGCTTTATTATACCCCAGAAAAACTTCATTAAATGGGACTTCTTCTCACTGCTCTGTGTCCCAAATGTGTCAAAGCCCCTGGATGAATCATTCATATGTTCTGCACCTGTGAATATATTGTTCCCTTTTGATCCCTTATACAGTCCCCAACTTGACCCCCTTTTAAACCTCTCTGACATGTTTACTTCTATCTACTCTAGTGTGGACAGTGGCTCCCAGAGAGCATACATTTCTTCAATCTCTGTCTGTGCTAAAAAAAGTCATACTTAGACATTGGATAGACCAGCTTACATCTAGTCATGTGGAATGGTACAACGAAATTATGTTTACTCTGTAGGCAGAAAATTTAATAGCAAACGTACGATGTAGACTACACAGGTACAAATCAATCTGGGAGCCCCTGTCTACAATGCTATCCATTCCCTGACCCTACACTCCCTTCCTTCTCCATCTACAAATATCAGGGACTCTCAGACAGAGAGCTGCCTAAATAGAGACTAGGCATTTCTTTAATACAGATCCGATCCCAAATCCTTACCTATTGATTTCCTTTTTAACAACCAGTGGCGGGGGGGGAGGGAATATAGGGGGAGGCGAAGAAGGTTTGGAATGTTTCTCTTATGTCTTGTATAAGTTAAAACAGACATATTTCATCTTCTCTTCCTGTACCAATTATATCACTGGATCCAGACATGTCTGTATAACTACTGCACTTAGTACTGTTCACTATGTTCTAACTTTAATAAAATATATTTAATTGTAAAAAAAGAAGAAACATTACAGAGGGACTTTGGAATAGCTAATAGAGATCTTCTTAAATATCTACAATTAAGGACTTACCTTCAACAACAACACCCTGATTTGACATGTTTATCTTCACCCAAACCTACTTTACTGAGCATGTTAACAGACTGCATTAATGGTAACACATGGGGGCATCTCATAGGTCAATTATATAGAGTCCTTAGGGAGGTCTTGGGGTACTCAACACAGTCAGTATTAGATAGTTGGAGTAATGATCTGGGGGCTTGAGGTAACATTGGACTCCTGTCTGAAAGCTGCAATACCAGCAGTGAAAATCACCTTTTCCACAATTTGGTGAGAATATGCATGGAAGTACAGATATCAGTACTTTAGATCACCTGCAGTCCCTATAAAATATCTATCACCTACGTATGGGGTCTGCTGGAGGGGACATAGATGTCAGGTGCAGACTTGGACCACATTTTTTTGCTATGTCCTCTACTGATCCCCTTTTAGTGCTCCCTGCAGGAAGAATTTTGGGAATGTCTGGGGGAATCTGGAGACCTGTCTGCAGAAATGCTGTTTTTACTAATTCTGCATCAACATAGGCCAGCTTGGCATAAAACCTTTTTGCCGCTTTATATTTTCACTGCAAAGAAAGCATAAGATGGATATCCTCTATCATTCTGCCAATAGCTGATTGGAGGCATTTAGTAATGGACATATACCAGTTAGAAAAATTAACAGTCAGTCTTCATGATAAGTTATGCATCTTTAATACAAAATGGCAAAAATGGATATGGTATATGTCCCAGAGAAATATTGATTTTGTTCCTTAGTTTTTTCCTGTTGGGTGCACAGAGGTGCTATCTTCATTGGGGGGGGACTGAATGGGTTAGAAAGTCTTGCTACTGACAATAAAAGATTGGTGGAAATGTCTAAAATGTGTCAAAGCTTTGTTAAAACTAATAGTGACATCTTAGTTCTTTAGGTATTTGTATCTGTAACCATGCCATTGAAAGTTGATATATCATTCATTCCTGTTCCTATGTGTGTCACAACTATAATGTGTGTAGTGCTTCACTTAATAAAAATTATATTTAAAAAAAATAAAAGCTTTTGTCTGGTTCACAAACATGGCACTAGTCATTATGCCCTTGCCCATGGCTTGGTGCTCCAAGTCCGTGAATCTGACCAGTGATGTGTGACTTCCAAGGCCTTTCCTGAAGCCATGTTGTTACTCACATAGCAGTTTATAATAAGCCATGTAGAAGGTGAGTTGATTGTCAAGAATATTGTTTTGGACTTTAGATAAAGGCAAAGAGAATGGATATAGGCCTGTAGTTGTTCAAGGATGTGTGATTCCTATTTTATTTTTAATATGGGAACTACAGAAGCTAACTTTCAGACAGCAGTAATTATTTTAATCTCCAATGAAAGATCAAATATTTTGGCAATAAGCAGTGCTATAGTGATGCAGACATTTTAAGGAATGGGGGAGTTAATCCATTGCTGGCAGCAGATTTCTCTGTTTTTTAAATAATTCAACAGTTTCTGAAGTTCTTTTAACTATGACTTTTTTGAAATTGAAACAGGGATGATATGACTATGCGTTTGATCTGGGTAAATGTGTAGAGTGTCCCCCTTCACTAGCAGGATATCTAAATGTTTCTTAAATTGCAAAAATAGTAATTGAACAGGTCTGCTACAGTTGTGGGTCTTGTCTGCTTAACAGCACTGAATTCAATGGTCAGATGGGTTGTAGTGCTTCTGGAATTAATCAATAAATTAATACAGCTCCAAAATGCTGTGGTGTTGGTCAGATTGGCTGTTTATTACAATTTAAAATGCATACATTTAATTAAATTTGGGTCATTCTTACACTTATTCCTTAGGTGACTGTGAGCTTCCCAGTCAAATTATAGTCTAGATTTTTTTGAAAGAACCACAGGCTATGTCTCTGGCCTTCTTTAATTTTAAAGGATCTTTAGACAGTCATTTTGGATTCAGGTTTTTAATGCTACATCTAGTTAAAAGGGTATGGAGATTGGCTATTTTCATAAACTTGGTAATAAAAAAGTCCAGAGCACAGTTTCCTTCAGGTATTGCAACTAGAAAGGACCAGTCAATACACAACAGATCAATTAAGAATTGTTGTGAATCAAAGCTTTTGCAATTTTAATAAAAATCATCTTTCATGACTGGGTTGGGAACAGTGCTATTATGCTGCCAGATACAGTCATTAGTGGAGTGATCAATGACTGAGTCTGACAGATGGCCAGATAACCTACAGTAATTCTATGAGAACTGCTGACCAGTATCCAGTCAATGGGTTCTTTGTGATAATAGCAAAAGCCTAAAGGCAATCGCCGTTATCAAGAAGTCAGGAGTGCAGAAATGTTTTTTTTTTCCTCTCTGACACCCCAGCGTACAGCAAATCGGTGCCAGTGACTTAGATTTTTAATGTTTTATGTGGAGGAATGGGTCCTTTGCACCCCCTTACTAAAGGATTCTCAACTCCAGGGGGTGTGCATGTCGGAGGGTGAAAATATTTAAAAAATAAAAGGTGCAACAAAAATGCACTAGCAAACGGACCTGAACCCCATACCCTGCCGATCAGAGCTGGCAAACCACCCACCAAGTCACAGGGTCAACTCAGCAACCCACTGTGGCACAACCCCTCACATACCATCGCTATGCATGCTTGCTTCCCCCCCGTGCTGGTACATATAGTGACATCCTGTCGCTATTTTTGCCACCCTCCCATCCAACTGCCCTACTATACCATAGCCCTAGAGGGATGCACTGTGGAGCGAGTCACCATCATTGTCAGTGCCCTTTCCCCAGCACCCTAATCACAGGATACCAGTCAATGACAGTGTAATTCCCTATTTCATTTCATCTGGAAGAAGTAGTAAGGACTTGCTTCTGATTATAATCATCCAAAATATCCCCTTAAGCTGCAATATTATTTAGCCAATTTAAGTTGAGATCTCCCACCATTATTACTTTAGTACTACCAAGATAAGTTACCAATAGTAACACATGATTGAAACACTCCATTACTACATTTGGTGGACAGTACTCAAAACAGATGTAAATTTTTATGATGCCCAGATTCAGCTGCATTACCTACCATTCACAGTCAGTTGTGGCTGCACTATTGAGAGTATGGATCTCAGCATCAAGATCCGACCTGACTTAAAATTAAACACCCCCACCCATCTTGTCCATTCTATTGTTTCGATAAATTGTATAATTTGGTAACACGATTTCAATGTTTTTGAGACATGGTTTTAATCAGCTGTCAGTTATAGCCAATATGTGTCAGTTATGCACTGAGACCAGGGCCTCCAGTTGAGCCATTTTGGAAATCAGGCTACGGATATTGAGATGAATTATTATGAAGCCTTTTGGACCTAACCAGAATTTTTTTTACTAGCTAAGGATGGGTCCACTACATTTACTTGACCAGGATTTCTCTCAATGTCACCTATATTTTCAAACAAAAAAGGATGAAATCCCATGTATAGAAAAATCAAGATTTCTGCATACAAAAAATATTTATATCCTGCAATTAGAAAGACACAGAGAATACAGTACATAATAGGTTTCAATGAAATAACACAGTTTTCTGCACTCATCATTGTTAAGACCCACATCCCATGAGTGGTGGGACCTTACCACTCATGTGGAGAAATACTATAAATGGGTTATTCTACCATAAGCTATCATATGTCTGATATACTGTATACTACACTATTCATGTTTTTTTCAGTGTGTTACCTTATTTAATATTACAACTGTTGTTGTTTTCATTATAAACTCTTTATCTGATCCGTGGTTCTCTGTATAATGTTTTTACCTTCTTAGAGGAAATAACACTGTATGGGACAATGCCATGTATTGTAAGTAAAAAGTAAATATTTATCACACAATAACATGATTTCCAGTAGATATTCAATTTATTTACCACTGCTATGGTATATTTTACATAATTAATTTTTAAAACCCTACTTACTGTAATAGAATGCCAAGAGAACCCACTTAGATGTAAATACAGCATAAGACTAACATATATAGTTGTCCTAGCATAAACTGTAGTTTATTGTTTTATTTACTTATTTTGTTTAAAGAAAAGCTGGACAGGATGAAAAAATATAACTAAATTTCAGTCACACCCATGGCAAGGTTTACATAAACAAAAGGCAAAACTCAATCACAGTACTGTGCAAGTGCTATGTAAATTACTTTTATTGTTTCAACTATGGAAATCAGTTTCATTCTGAGACAGATGTTAAATAATGTCTCAAGGTGTGTTTAAAAATACCATAAATACTATACTTTCCAAATCTAGTGTAAAAGCCAAATGGTTTAACAATGTTTGCAGCATGAGAATGCATCACAATTGTGTGTTCACTGATAATATTTTCAGATATGTTTTTTGCACCTGATTCTCCGACGGGTTACATGCTGTTTTTGGTAGGCAGTTATATATCATCTATGTTTAGCAGATTTACCAAACACATACTTCCTACACCAAACATTGTCAGTCCCTTTACATCTGTGGCTTCTTATACAGTAGCAGTTTATTCTAATCGTATGAGAACACCCAGGTTTAAAGGAAGTTTAAACTCTTGAAGGATCTGAGGACTTCTCTGGTTTTGATCATTTAATAACTATATTGTTTATTATAAGTTCACTAATTGCATTATTCATATTTACCTCTTAATACTAGTTTTTTTCTTCCTGAGTTGAAGTGATGCAATATTGGTTTAAAAGTTATGATTTTTATTATTAATCTTTACATCATTTTTATCAATCAATCAATCAATCAATCAATCAAAATCTTTATTTATTCAGGCGAACATCATTGAGCAAAGCTCATTTACAAGATGGACCTGATTGGTCTTAACAATATAAGGTTACAGTTTTACACAAAAAACAAGGTACTGATTGAATACAAATACAAAGATTTATAAATGAAACAGGTATACAAATATTTACATATGTACAAGGCAATGTGACATTGGATCTTGGTTATACTAAAAATGAAAGAAACAAACAGTACTGGAGGGATAAAGCTAGGGTGATGGGACTTTGGGGGATCATTTTTGTACGAAGTAGGTTGGAGAAAAACTAGAAAACAAAAATAGGGGGGCAGTGCAAAAAAGGGGTAGGGGAAAAGAGGGGTTGTGAGAGGACTAGGCCTTCTGGAAGCAATTGCATGATTCTGGGAAGAGACTAGTGTACAGCTTTTTGAAGGATGGTAATGGAATGAGGGTATCCAATTTCAAGGACTTTTGAAGAGAATTCCAGAGAATTTTATGAGATAAGGAATGCTATATCTAAGCTTTCCCTATACTCATAACAGTAAGAGGATCACTTAAGATAACACTTCTAAAATTATGTTTTTTTTTAGGAAATAAGAAATGTGGGGCCAGATTTTCTAAAGCCACAATAATGCTGCATGCCCCCCGTGCACCAAATATATGGCGCATCGAGCTTGTGGCACTCATCGGCCGTCAGTCAGGATTTTACATCCCTTGCACCCAGCACTGCTGCTTCGACCACAAATTCGTGGCCTAGCGTGCACCACTCCTGGGGGTCAATATAGCGGTTCTTGCACCAGATATGTGGTGCTAGCTGCCAGCAAGCATGGAAGCTGTAGCAGCTGCACCCAATATTGGAAAATCGGGTGTAGTTGTGGCAAAAGGGATTGCGCATAGCCAAAATCAAACTCTCATGGAGCAGGGCTGGATGTACTCCCTGTGCCACCTTTCAAAACTCTTGCCCGTTATTTCTAAGATTTCCTTATACTCATAACAATAGGAGGTAGGATCACTTATGCTACAGTTCTAAAATTCTAAATTCTGTGTTTAGTTGACATACTGTAGCTTATTTCCTGAAAAGGAGCTTCTCTAGTTTACATTAAAATAAAGCACTGGGGGCCAAGTTCTTAGCCCCAGTTTGTTGCACAAGTAGAATGGGCAAAAAAGTGCACCCCTTTGAGTTGACCCCCTATATTTTTTCTATATTGGGATATTGAGAGCAGAAGATCTGTGCAGGCTCAGATCTTAATATTTATATGATGTTACCCAGAAATCAGTGTGTGCAGACAAGGTCCTGGGCTTGAATACCACTACAGGTATAGATGTGATAGTGCAGTGCCATGCACATACACATCTGTGTGCTATGATTACAATAAAATAAAAAACAACCCACATACAGTTTACACTTCTTTGCCATTTCCATTCCATCACAAATTTCCACAGGAATATCTCACAGCTGTCTCCCTTGAGTGTCAGTGGTCCCAGAACAGGACCCTGCAGTCCTTTAATACCTACTAATCTAGAGTAACCCCCTTTGCACTGTTCTCCTATTCATGTCCTTTCCATTATTTAGTCCCACGTCAATCTCAGTCTCCCAACATCTGTACACACCAGGTTCATTACTCAAACAGCCTTACTGCCCCTTCATAGCAGTTATTAGTTGCATGGCAGCCAATGCTACATGGTTGCCATACTTCCATGAATGGCATTGCATGACATTTGCATTGTAAACACATCCCTTTCCATGCACCAGTGCACTGTACTGGGTGTGTTGGAGTGGAAAGGATCCCCTACTCCCTATAAACATAGTTCAAGGGTTTTGCAAGGAAAAAAACTGATGCAGAATATGTTTGCACTGATTTTGCCAAAGTCCCCAGTAAGTGAGAATCATAGTGATACAGTATGGCCAACATAATCTGTCAAAGCTTTCTTCATGCAGGGCCCTACAGGTCTGGCATGATGACAGCATATTTGACCTCATCTGATCAGGGAAGGGATGGGCATTAGGACTGATAACTCCAAGTAAGACCCCACTACTGATTTGCCAATACTCTGGAAACTAAATCCCTAACATTTTTCACTTCCCTTATTTGTGCGCTTTGCATTTTACAACCCTAATGTCTGTATTAATGTGGATTCTTGCAAAGAATTTCCCATCTTTTTCTGATAGTGTAATTATATCCTCATTTGTGAGATAAATACAATATTGGAGACAGTCCTGACCCAGTCTATGGGCCCAGCAGGCCCCGACACATAAGTCGATACCTTGTGGGTGAGGTTCCTTGACCCACCACAGGGCATGACATCTGTGCCAACACAATGCTCCATCCCAACCCAGGCTGGGGCTGGGGCTGCATGCCGCAGCACCTTCCCCATCAGCCTTGTCCCATTAAACCAGCTCATTGAGTTCTCACTTGAACTCGCTTACTGGCATGGTACAGCAGTGTGTTTCCCAGTGGCGCAACCAACATCCCTGCAAACAACAATACTTAATAAATTACTTGTTTTTTTTCAATATTTTGAGCCCAAGCATTCAACATAGTCTTCTTATGACACCACCTCATAAACCCCATAGGTGAAAATGTTCAAATCCATGCCAAACCAACATTCCACGCCACAGGTGCAAAAACACATTTCAGACAGGATGTGAAACATGGCAGCTGTACTGTTCATGAGGTGGTGTGAAAAAATTACTATGTTGAAAATTTGGTTTCAAAATATTGAAAATTATCAAAGTTGTGCATGTGCATAAAAAACTTTTAATGAACATTTGTTACTCAGCCATTTTTAGGAATTTTTTCACTAAATTTTCAACATGGCCTTTTTGTGACCCCACCGCATGAACACTGGTGGTAAAATTTTATTATTCAGTCCCAAAAGGTGATTTTGCACAGTGACCATGAAATCATCTTCTTGGTCTGATTAATACAATGACAGTGACAGTGTTCATGAGGCAGGGTCTCAAAAAGGTCATGTTGAAAATTTGGTACAAAAATTCAAAAAAATGGTAACGTTATCAACGTAAGTACAAACACTCTTGAAATACATTATGCGGCACTTACCTCAATTCCTCAGTTCATGGTTCAGCTTTGAAGAGTGCAGACATGTCTTGGTCCTCAGAAGATGATATGGTATAACCTTTGGTGGTATGTATAAGGTAAGGGTTGTGTAGGTGTAGGGTGATCACTGGGAGGGGGACAGCAGCACCAACAAGGGACCGTTTTCTTTTTTTCTTGTTAAAAAAACATTGGGGTACTTTTTTCTTTTCAGGGAGTGAGAAAAGAATGCAAACAATTTCAGGATGCTAGCAGTGGGCTCCATAGCTTTCATACTGCTGGGGGGGGGGTGGAAATGGTGACACAGAGATTGGGCCCTTCAATGTTGGCACTGTTATTAAACAAGGTGCTGGGGGGGCATCGAACACTGGGGGTGGGGATCACGGTGCCAGATAATGCAAAAATAAATAAATACACTGCCACCAGGGATTTGGGCCCCTGGTGTGCAGATACAATATTATGCCAGAACACAATCAGGATGACTGGGCTATAAGGACAATAGCCCTGTCCCTGACATAGCAGTCATGACATAGGAGGGGTTCCTATACAACACAGCTGTCATTTGTAAATGACTGCTGTGTCAAATGGTGTAACCAGCAGATGGCAAACACCAAAAGGAAGGATAAAAGGGCTAGCAGTTGGAGGTTGAGGGGGTGCCACTAGGTATCAGGGAAAAGGGAATAAAACCAAGGACAGCAGTTGGACGGTGGAGGCCACTAGACACCAGGGAAAAAAAATAAAAACTCCTAAAGTGTGTTATATCATAAACTGCGGTATTCTGCTATTCAGAACAACACATTATATGATACAACATACATAACAAAGTACAAGTCCAGGACATTAAGGGAGGGTGATGGGGTGGGTGAGGGACCACTAGCCACCAGGGTGAACCTCATTACAATACTGGGCAGATGATTGGATGGGAGAAGGAACCACTAGACACCAGGGAAAAGATTCTTACATCTCAGGATTGCTTTTTCCATTATGTGTGTCATATGATATATTGTGGTGTTATACCATACAATACACTTCAGTGTATGATATGCCACACATAATGAAATATGATAACAGGACATTACACTTTTGCAAAAATTCAGTTATGAATAGAATGTTGATTTTTTTAACTGTACAGCCTCTGAAATGAAAGATTTTTCTTAAATATTTTAAAAATTACTTAACTGTTGGACCTAACAACCACAAATGTTCACACCTTGGATCAAGATTTATCATACCTAAAAGTTTCAGGTTGCAAAATCTCCTGTTTTTTTTTAGTTATCAAATGGCGAAAAAAGTCTTAACATTTTCAGAAATGGAGACTTTTACATTTTTTTGCACTTCCATAACTTTGGCGTCACTGGACTGATCTACATGAAATTTAGAGAATCAAGGGATCCAGTCACCCTTTCCAAATTTCCTGTAAACGGGTTGAATGGCAGCAAAGTTACCAAGGTGCAAACATTTGAGTTTAACCTAGAAAAGCTTACTCAACCCTAATATACAGGCATGACCATGCCTGTATGATAGATAGATAGATAGATAGATAGATAGATAGATAGATAGATATAAACAAACTGCATTAATGCACCAGTTAGAGTCAGTTGTTTAATTTAACAGTGTGCAGGAGAACCTGGGGATACAGAAGTAGTGGCCCCATAAGGGTATGTGCTTCTTCAGACAGAAGACATTTTGTAATCTGAGTATTTGGGTATTGCAGATTTGTGCAGTATCTGTTGTTGTAGGGGTCTGTGCTTCTTCTGACAGAAGCAGGGTTGTGATTTCAGTATTTTCAGATTTCCATCTGCAGCCAGAAGTAAGCGTGTATATCTTGCAGATTGTATGCTGCAGATAAAAATCCATGAAAGTAGTACATCAGTACTAATGCGTTTGTGTCATCTGGAAACTATTGTATGTTAGTTTTCTTTCCTAATGATGGCAGACTGTAGTTGTGTGTGTAGTCTTGTCCTTTTGCTGCTTGGGGGGATGCGGAGTTAGGGTTAGAACCCCTAACACCGCATTTTTCTATTTCTGTGAGGTTAAGATGAAGCCTAAATTTTCATCAAGGGTTTACTTTTTAAAGTTTTCATATACATAAGGTTTTGAAATTTGGCTTCTGAGCATGCTCAGTAGGGTTTTTAGTGTAAACCTGTTCTACAACCCAAAATATTCTTCCTTCACAAGCTAGTCTTCTTTCACAAGCTGTTTTTAACCCACAACTAACTATATTCTTCAGTCATGAGAAAAAAAAATAGGTCATGACAGCTGCCATCTTGTTTTGTTTTTTAAGTTGTAAAATACATAAAAATCAGCAACTTAAAAAATTATCACACACATAAATCATACTTAAAAGGGACATGTTAAGCTTGATTCTGGTGTTCAGTTTTCAAAAAAAAACTGGTCAGAAATAGCTTTTGGGAACTTTGTAAAATTCTTTTAGCTTTGAGAGTGGCTTGATTGTTGTGTCACAAGTAATGAATTTTTGGGTTACATACTCACTGTAAGTGTGACATAAATATTTTTCATGCACACCAAAAATGTTTTTGTGCTGGATTATTTCTTTGATTGCACATTTAAGTGTGACCCTATAATTGCTTGTGCCAACTAACACAAAAAGCTTGGAGCCAGACAGAGATTTTCATAAAAAGATGAAGAATGCTTTTGTCACACATACAGAGTAATTCAAGAATTTTTCACATGAACAAAAAAAGATTAGGCTGGATGTAAATTTGGACATGTGGATGAATCTTTTTTAGGAACATATATAATGTGACCTAAGAATGTTTCATTTGCAGTTAAAATTATTTTCTTTTTTTCTGATTGAAGATGTTTATGTATGATCTAAGAAGTTTTAGGTCACACATTAAGTACAGTAGTGCAATACTGGTTCACAGTATAACAATATGACTTTTTTGTATCTCACATTTTTTACACATAACTTGGCCATTTTACAAAACTTTAGTCCAAAATATAGTATATACTGTTTACATTACACTGCCTCTTGAACAAGAATGGCATAAACTTTCCAATACAGGTTAAAATGTTATTTTGTAATCATTCTGCAAGACTACCTTTCAGGCAGGATTTAACATATTGTAGTAACCAAGTTTACAGCATGGGTCAAAATGTCAAAAAAAGAAGTTGCAAAGGGCCCAATGATTCTGTAGCCAAATTGACTCTGTCTTCTGAGCCCTACACATCTACATCTGTAGCCTTATGGAAGCACAGGGCCCTAAGCAGCTTCCACATATGATTCCACTATCACAAAAAGGATGGGAATTCAGTGCACAAAACTACATAATTGCAGATATAAGCATTCCCAAAAAGGAAATTGTATAAAGTAGGGAAATTAAATTATTTAGGGTTTGAAGTCTGAGGAATCTTAGTGAATTGGTGGTGTAGTGTTCCTTGGGGCTGTCAACCCTAAAGCCAACTATCTTTCCTGAGAAATCAGTGTTATAGTGTACTTGATCTCTTGTTTCACTCCAAACCCTGTGAGAAGAAAGTTACAACTGATTTTGATGGCCACATGTGTCAAACCATACTTCTCTACCTCCAAACAGTACTGGCAAACCATACTTCTCTACCTCCAAACAGTACCGTTTATGCCTTTGAGGGAATGGCTTGGACCTGTACATTGTACTTGGGTGAGAGGCTATAGGCTGGGGGGCTGGGGAGTGGAAAGTAGGGTTGATAACTCCAAGGAACACCATATAACCAATTCAACAGTACTCCAGAAACTTCCAACCCTGATGTTTTCCTTTCCCTATTTTGTGCACATTAACTTTTTTGAACTGTAATCTGTGCATCAACACAATTGTTTGTAATTATATATTTATATTCTTTCCAAAGAACTTTGTTAATGTACCAGTTAGGATAAGTCAATGCCACAAAAGTAGGGAAATTTGGCGTTAGGTTTTCAAACCCTAACTCCCCACCTCCAGTACCAAAAGGAAAAAAAAAATATTAGGTTTGGGTGTCCAGAGTCTTGGTGAATCAGTAGTGAGGTCTTCCTTGGGGTTGTCAACCCTAATGCTTACCTCTCTATCACATAGCCTCCAGTCTGAAGCACAAAGTAAAGCTCCAAGCCAGTGCCTCATAGCGATACACTATTCAAAGGTAGAGAAGGATGTCTCACCATATGTTGCCAACACAGTGTGTTGTAGCATTCTTCACAAGCCCTGCATGAAGAAAGAAGATCATGTGAGATGTTTTTTGCTCAGGAAATGTGGTGAGCACTTGGGTTGACAACTGCTAGGAAGATCCCACCACTTATTTGCCAAGATTCCAGAGACCCAAAACCCTAATGATTTTCCTTTTGTTGATGGGGGTAGGGAGTTAGACTGGGAACCCTAATGCCACTTTTACCTACTTTTGTGGCATTAAGATACCCTAACTGGTGCATTAATGAAGATTTTTGCAAAGAATTTCCTTTCTTTTAGAGATAGTTGAATCAGATTCTCATTCACACAGGTCACAAAGGGACCTGCGTGAACAGGTGCAGATGTGCAGAATGCTTTGGGCCCTGTGCCATGGGAAGACTCTGTCCACCTACAGAAGTGCAGGGTCTCGGACATTTACTCTTTACATATTCATTCTTTACACATTCATTCTTTAAACATTAATTGTTCACACATTCAGCCTTGACACATTTGGTCTTCACACACTCACTCTTCACATATTCATTCTTTACACATTCACTCTTCATGCTTTTTTCTTCACACATTATCTCTTTACACATTCACACTTCACACATTTATACTTTTATTTTTTTATTTAGTTTTGACCCCAAATTTTCAAGATAGCCATTTTATGACTTCCCTGTACTTGAATATCCAACCAGGAAGACCGTAAACCCTTGGTGCAGGGTTAGTGCAGGAAACAGGCAGACAGTCCAGCAGAAAGTTCATAAAACAATGACCTGCACTTGTAAAGCAATGAAGCACAACACTTCACACCATTGTGAATTTAAGTGCTTTAATGCTGCGTATGTGAAATGAGTGAACAGACAAGACTGCACACCACTGAACTGCCCCAGTGCTTCGAGTGTAAACTGTTCCTCAGGGGAGTGGTTATGGTAGACAGTTGTCACATTTAAATACAAGAGCTCATGAATAAACCTAAAGCTGGTAAATTACAACATGTAAAGTGATACCAAACAAGTTATCATATAATAAACATGACAATGTGACAGTCAAGTACTTTTGCCAGTTAATCCGTGAACCACAAACAATACCACTCTACAAGGATTAAAATTAATTATTAAATGCATAGTGCAAGTTTATAAGCATGACGGTTAGGTAGAGAGCATTACAAACTTGGAATAGATAGAAAAAGGAGAGGCCACAGCTATCTGCTAAAAGCTGCACTTTACAGATAGAAATTTCTATAACAGTGATTGAGGAAGATAGAGGATACCTAAAAAAAAAGATGGAAAGGAAGAATGCTAAATCCACCAGTAATACCAAATAGAGTATAAACTAGGGGAACAGTAACACATACTCAAACAACTTTAAATGCTGAGTCCCCAAAAATGAAGGGTAAAAATCAAAAGACACTGAATTATTAATAGGGTAATATGAGCAAATCTAAATGATAAGGTTGGTACAATGAGGCTTATATAGTCCTAATAGCATATTGATCTGTCAAATATGGTTTGATGTCCCACTGGTCATTGAGACCGTGTGGTGAAATGCTTCTCAAATAGGTAGTTAGCTCTGTTTCTACCCTTTCCCAAAGATACAACATGGTCAATACCCATTAATTTAATCAAATCAGGGAAATAATTATGGCATTGAAATAAATGTGTACAAACAGGAGTATTTTGTCTATTGCTGGCAATAGACATCACATGTTCTTGAATTCTTTGTTTTAATGGTTGAACAGTGGTTACCCCCCAGACAGTGACATTTCACCAGCGAGGTTCCCCACAGCGACTACAGTGCCTAGCCACGGTGGGAGACCTGCTGGAACCTAACGCTATCTGTCGGGAGTCCTGCACTCCCCCCAATCAGCTCTGACTGGAGTTGAGAATTCTTAAGTGGGGAGGTGCAGGGGGTATAGAACGGGCGGGGGGTCTGGGGTAAAGCCTCAAGAAAACAACAACAGAACAAAGTGCTTAACCAGCAACTGACTGCAGAATGTGGCCAACCTGCCGGTGTCACTGACGGGGTGCTCAATAACATTTTTGTCGGACCCCCATCGTGGATCCGTTGAACAGTACAGCCTTCATCAATCAAGTTACACGGGCACCATAGTGCACAAACAATAAATGGTGTATAACAAGTGATCCATTTTTTCACCTCTACCTCTGTATCACAATCTGCTATTTAGAGCATACTTGTATACACTGCAACTCAGACACTTAGTAAAAGCTTTTGGTCTCTGTGGTAACCAGGATCTACTTACATTTGCAGAGGAAATGGTGGCAAGATAATTGTGTACCTCTTTATCTTGAATGTTAGTGGCCCTTCTGAAAGATACCCTTGGTTTACTACCTGAAGCCTCACTTGCTTCCCTGTCATGCATCAGCAGTGGACTACTGTGATGCTCAATGTTGCCAGTTCTTCCAAGAAGACCATTAAATTCAGTTATAAGTGAAACAGGTCACCCATCAGTCTGTCTCCCATGTTTGGTTGTGATAGGATCCTTATGTAATAAATGCTTTCTATCTAATGACAATGCTTTGTTCTTGGCTAGGGTTAATAAATTCTTATCATGTCCCCTCTCTAGAAAACATGTATCTAATTAAGCAGCCTGTTCTATGAAATAATAATGATAATAATAATAACACGCTTTCTTTAAATTAAGCGCCTTTCAAATATCAAGGAGTTGTACAATAAGGTTAAAACAACACTAATAAAATCAGCCATGATAACAATAAAATAATCAGTAGGGGTCCCTTTAGTCCATTCCATTAAAAGCCTGATGCCATAAAAAACTTTTCAGTGCCTGTTTAGATCCCTCCACAGTCACGCACTCCTGTAGCTGACCGGGTAGAGAACTCCAAGGGTAGGGGCCACGTTCATAAATGCGCGGGCCCCAGAAGATTTTAAAGACACCCTCAGAATCTCCAGCAACCCCTTATCAGCTGAACAGAGCTGTCAATTAGGGCAGTAAGATACAAAGAGCTCTTTCAAGTAGTCAGGGCCAAGTCTGTGCAGGGCTTTATAAGTTAATAATAAGACTTTAAAGGTGATCTGCCACCAAATCAGTAGCCAGTGCAGATTGTGCAGCACAGGGGTAATATGAGAAGATTGAGAAATCCCCCTCAGCAACTGCACTGCAGTGTTCTACACTAGCTGCAGGTGGCATATATCAACCCCAGGTAGCCCTAAGTACAGGGAGTTACAATACACAAGGTATGACATCACAAAGGTGTGGACCAATGTAGGCAGGTCACCAGATGGAACAAGGTGTTTGATCCTAGTGATGTTCCTAAGATGGCAGAAGGAAGACTTGATAACTGCTGACACCTGAGACTGTAGTGCTAGCCCATCATCAAGCACCATCCCCAGGTCTTGACCCTGTTCAGAAGCAAGGATCTAGGAGCTCCCAGACAAAGACCAGAGGGCTGACCAGCCCTCATCTCCTCTATCCAGTGACCTGGATCCACAACCATCACCTCAGTCTTACCTGTGTTCAACTTTAACCAGCTGAAATTCATCCAATCCTGGATTTCAGCAAGGCAGTTGTTAACTATTGAGAGAGCATTTTCCTGGTCAGGTTTGAAATACAGGTAGAGCTGGGTATCATCAGCCTAGCAATGAAACCTCAGCCCATACCGTCATACAATGTCTCTGAGGGGCAGCGTATATGCTGGAAACAACATGTGGGACAGCATTGGGCCCTGAGGGCCCCCACATGACAGAAAGAGTGGATCAGAGGAATAAATCCCAGACTCCACTCGCTGAGTTCAGCCAGTGAGGAAAGATGTGAACCGCCTGAGGACTATACTAGTCAGGACACAAATTGACCTCAGGCACCCAAGCAGCACCCCATGGTCCACAGTGTCAAAAGCTGAAGAGAGATCAAGGAGCACCAAGATGGAGCAGCTTCTCTGATCTCTTGCTATCAGGACATCATTAAGCACCTGAACCAGAGTAGTCTCAGTACTGTGCCTCTTTCAAAAAACCAGATTGGAGAGGTTTGTAGATTTTATGGATGGTCAAGTGGTTCTCCAATTGTACTACCACTACTTTCTCAATAACCTTCCCTATAAAGGGGAGGTTTGAAAATTGTCTGTAGTTGGCCAAAAAGTCCGGGTCCAAAGAAGCATTCTTCAGGAAGGGTGTCACCATTGCCTCCTTTAGGGAGCTTCAAAATTCATCCAAATCAAGGGAACACCGGATTATCTGTACCAGGACTGGGCAGATAATATCACAACAACCCATAATCAGGGAAGTTGGGCCTGAATCCAAACTACAGCATGTAGGATGCATACTCTGGACAATCCGCATGAAGTCCGTGAGCTCCAGCTGGGCAGAGGTACTCCAGGAAGCATGAGGTGAGGTGACCGGGCACCAATCAACAGCATTCCCCACAGAGTGAGTCAAGAGGATCTCTGCTCTGATGTCTGCCACCTTATTCGCAAAGAACCAAGCAAGCTTATCGCACTCCGCTTACAAAAAGGCTCTTCAGAGCTACAGACAGGCTGGGTTGCACAGCCTGTCCACAGTTCGGAAGAGCTGAGCTGATTGGTTCTGAATGGCAGCAATCTCCCCAGACAGGAGTTCTGCCTTCTTGCTGGAGATCACTGATTGGTAGATTTGATAATGCTTGACCAATCTAAGGTGGTCATCTTGTGTTGTACAGTTTCAGTGTAACCTTAACATTTGACTGTAAGGAATTGACTCCTTTGACTTTGAGAGGTGGGTACTGACTGCCCTCAATAAGGAATTAGTGGCAGTAGATTTTCTGAAGCACTTAAACCTTAAGTCTCATCTGGTGTATTGTAAAATTCTAGATTCAAAAGTTGTAACCTCTGTTTACTAAATGAGAATGTGAACTTAAGAATTAAGTCAACGTCATTAAGCCAGTTCACAAATTGTGGAATAATACTGCTATCTCCTACCCATACACATAAACAAATATTGATATATTTATACCAGTGCTTAATACATCTGTAAAATTGGTTAACTCTTGCATTATATATTCTCAGCTTCTCCCACTACCATAAGAAATGGTTAGAATAACTGGGTGCCATCTTTACCTCCATTGTTCTCCCTCATATCAGCAGACACTAGTGGTTCTCAAATTCAGAAGCATTGTGATGTAAAATAAATTCTAGAGCTTGTAACATAAAATCCATTGGCATATTTACAGCATTGCTATGATTGCCTCAAAAACATTTGCAAACCTCAGTTCATAGTTTATGCCTAACATATGTATACAGATTCTTATCTATGCCCAGCATGACAAGGTTGTCATTCCACATAAGGTTTTCAAATTTCTTTAAAGTGTCAATTGTGTCTTTCAAACATGATGGTAACTCTGTGACACACATTTGTAGGAAAAAATCAACAAAATGACTCAGATTCTCACTAATTGAGCCATTCCCTGACACAATGGGTCTACCAGGAATTGTTTTAACATCTTTATGAATTTTTGCAAAATGTAGAAACCTGGAATAACTGGATATTCACACCAAATATTGTGAAATTTATTTTCACTGATGCTGCCATTAGTGAGGGCACTAACTTATGATACTCTGGTAAAAGTGCTTATTAAAATTTGAAGTTGGATTGACTTACAATTTTCTACATTTGGCTGCATCATTCAATAAGGACATAGCTATGTTAACATACAGCTGCCTATCCATTACTACTATGTTACCACCTTTATCCGCTAGCTTGATAGCAATGTTTTTTGTTGTCTGCTTGTTCCTTAATAGCACAGGCCTCTTGTTTAGACAAATTTGAGTACTTAGAACAGTGTGCCTTATAAAAGAATTTCTGAACCTGATTCATTACTGTTCTCTCAAAAGGAATAACAACAGCTTTAGTAGTTCTATGGCAAAAGGTAGATTTGCCATTAAAAAGCATCTTCCTCTGTTTAGTAATGTTGCCTGACTCAAAACAAGACCTTGGGAAGTCTACAACATCTTATGTGCCAGGAAATAGTGTGGAATTTCTATCTTATTCTAATAAAGCTTGCAATGTATGTTGATTTAAATAATCCCGGTTAGTATTACAATCCATTGGGTTCCAAGTCCCACTACTGGTAACTAAGTTGCCCATGTTAGCCAGAGTCCCCAATAAAAGATCCAACTCTTCTTCTATGAAGAAGACAGAGTTCTCCCTCATACCCATGTTGCTCTGATTGCTGGTTGTAGTAGCCAAATTTTTGAAAAAAAAAAGTCTGACGTATTTTTCTGAAAAACCTTTTCAAATCCAAGAAACCTTGAAAGTGATTCACTTTGGGTTTTTTACTGAATGAAAGACCCTTTTGAAGCACTGAAGTATGGGCAGTGCTAAGGGGTAACTTGAACTATTAATTATTTTTAGATTGGGGTTTTCTTTACAGACCTCTGCGGTCATTCTTGATCTTATTGTACTTTCCCTCTTGTCCCCCCCCCGTCCTTCATTTTCTTGATGGAGCTTTGATTTTTTTTTGTTTAAAAAACTTGACTAGACTCCTCATTCACTTTAGAATCCCTTATTACAATGTTTTCACCTTCTTGTGATCTACCCCTTGGACTCTGGCTCTGTCTTTGCTTTTGCTTTTTCTTGTATTGGGATTGTGCTTTAGATCTGCCCCTGCTATTAGATCTAGTGTTATGCTGCCCTCACCTTAAAATAGCTTCCTTGTCATAATCTTTTTGCATACCTGTTTAATTTATTCTGTTTATCAGATATATCCTTTTCAGCTTTATCAGTTTTTTTGTTGTACTGCATCACAATCCTTGTATTTGCTCTGTCTTTGAAAGATGAAGCAAGTGCTCTGACTTCCTTCAGTTCCTCACTGAGATTCTCAAGTTTTATAGTTTCTGATTTAATAATAAGTTCAACAGATGTTTTTTGAAACTGTATTTGCTGCTTCAATTCATTCATCATGGAACTCAAAATTGTCAAGGCCACTTGATGGTATTACATTAACTCAAAGTCCTTGGGGTGCTTGTCCCATTTCAATATATTCATCTGATGTAATTATGTTGTAAGTTATGTCTATGTCCTTTAGTAGTAATTTCTCAGGTTTAGAAAAACAAGATTGCACATCACCTGAAGCAGATTGGTGTGTATCAGCTCCTGATAATAACTGCTTAGCTCATTGCCATTTGTTGCTAAATATCTCTATCTTCTCCAACCTGAAGCTCCCTTCCTTCCCTAAAGTTCCAGCTCCATCCTGTTCCTGCAAAACTTAGATACTTCAGATAAATGAAACATGTATCAGGTCCAGGGGAAAAATAAGAGCTTCAGTCAAAATGCAGTCAAAATGGACTGTAAAACTTTATGCCCACAATTCCAAAGCATGGCACCCAAGTTTCTGCAGTCAAGCAGCAAACATATAGAATATATAACCATGAAAACCATGAACCCTTGGTGCAGGGCTGGTGGAGGAAACAGGTGGCTAACCCATCTGAAAGTTCATAAAACAAAGACCTGCACTCATAAAATAATGAAGCAAAACACTTCACACAATAGTGGATTTAAGTGCTTTAATGGGGCATAAGTGAAGTGAGTGAACAGCCATGACTGCACACCACTGAACCTCCCCAGTACTTCAAGTATAAACTCTTCATTGGGGGTGTTGTTGCAGGGAGCATTTGTCACATTTAAATAAAAGAGCTCATGAATGAACATAAAGCTGGTGAATTACAACATTTAAATGTATACCAAACAGGTGACTGCATTATAAACATGACAATGTAACAGTCAGGTACTTTTGCCAGTAAATGTGTGAGCCACAAACAATACTGTTCTACAAGGATTACAATTAATTATTACATCCATAATGTAAGCAACCCAGAATTTTTGCAGACTTAACATTTAGAGTAGTTTGAGTATTGTTTACTGTTCCCTTTGTTTATATTCTATTTTGTATTACTGGTGCATTTAACATTTTTCCTTTCTCTGTCTTTTTTTCTAGGTGTCCTCTATCTGCCTCTGTTCCTATTATGGAGATTGGTATTTGCAGATCACAGCTGTTGGCAGATCACAGCAGCCTCTCCTTTTGCTATCTATTTTAGTCTGGTAAAGCTGTCTACCTAACAGTCATGCTTATAAACTTGCATTAGGCATTTAACAATTAATTTAATCCTTGTAGAGTGCTAATGTTTGTGGCTCACGGATTAACTAGCAAAAGTATTTGACTGTTACATTATCATGTTTATAATGTAATCACTTGTTTTGTATCCCTTTAAATTTTGTAATTCACCAGTTTTATGTTTATTCATGAGCACTTGTATTTAAAGATAACAGCGGTCTCCAGTAACCATGCCCCATTACAAAGAGTTTACACTTGTAGGGCCAGGCAGTTCAATGGTGTGCAGTCTTGTCTATTCACTCACTTCACTTACACTGCATTAAAGTACTTAAGTCTATTACATTGTGAAGTGCTGTGCTTCATCACTTTGAGAGTACAGGTCTTTGTTTTATGAACAAAGCATTTATAGTAAACTGGCCAAAATTGTTGGGTGGGCAACCTTGAGGAGGGGGGAAGGGAGAAGTGATTCTGGGGATAGGCACCCCGGTCCACTTAAAGGAGAACTGCTTTGATTTCTGGGGACCTATGTGCTTTCAACTAGAAGAATACTGCAGTATATGTGGCTACTGCTAACTGTACCACAAATGTACCCCCTTTTTTTTTGAGTTTTTACTATGGGCAAAGTGTGCTGGCAACATTCGTTTTAGTTTCACACAATGAAGGTAATGATGCTCATCTTGACCCACTGTGAAATAGAATTATTAGGAAGTGCAGTAAGATATTAATCCTGTCCCATTCATAATTTTACAAAGTATGAAGCATAATTTTGTTTTGTTTATGTGAATGTCTGATTGTTATTCACTCAAGTACAACCTCTTATTGTGAGTTCCAAGTGGTATACTGTCGCTGCAGTGACTTCCAGATGGCGAGGACCATCGCAGTGACAGGATCTGGACAAAATCTGCATGTCACTGTGATGATCTCTGCATGGTCAGGGGATTTCCTTGCAGGGTGTTTCACCCCCCTCCTCAGTCCAACTCTGACTCAGAGTTAGAATCCTAGAGGCTGAGGGGTGTGGGGGGGTGGAGCCCCCCACATGGGGGGTTTGGGGGTGCAGTCCCTCTATGAAAACATGGAGGCATCCCCGACACCGCATTGCCAACACTCACCAATGTAGCTGTCACTGTCGGGGATGTCTCCATAACCACTGTCACTGCAGTAAGGTAAATCAGTTCCAAGTAGCACTGCAGACACAGTAATCAGGTAATTGTTAAACTGTAAGTTATCTTCGTGTTTTCTCAGAATTGTGATCAGTCACTGTACTGTTATATTTTATAGTTGTACTATTTCAATCAGTGTTTTTATTTTAATTTATAGCTTATTAATGCTGGTTTATCAGTTTTGATTTTAGTGACAGGATAGTTATGCAAGTGAAATTCATATAATCAGTTCACAAAGCATGTTCTGCTTCAGATGAATAATACCAAAATGCAGCATGTGTTTTTCTCCCATTTTTTTTTTGTAACCATATACTCATTTTACTTTCAATGGCCTTGTGCAATAATATTAGTCTTAATGGATTGTTCATTGTATATAGGAAAATTACCATTTGCGATAAGTGCCAGTGTGTGACGTGTGTGTGTGCAAATTTCTTGTAACTATATTATTGATTGTAATTGCTATTTGCAGCCTCTTATGCTATGTCAAACATCTTGAGATAATTAACAAAATGAAGATTAATTTTTTAGTGTTGTTATACCAGTAGCTACTGGAGTAATTTTGGTTTAATTTAATTTATTGTCCATTCTTAGCATGTTCAATAGGGTGTCAAAAGTCTATCCAAAAGACATTAGCATGCTCAGTAGGGTGTCAAACATCTATCCAAAAGACCCTACTGATCATGCTCAGAATCAAAATATCATACCCTTTTAACATGGGGATGGATGAATACTTTTTTACAAACCCAATCAATGGGACCATTCTGGGGCAAGCCCCTTCTACTCTGAAAATTCCACACCAAAATTCCAAACATCTGGGCTGCAGGTGATCACACACACACACACACACACACACACACACACACACACCCAAGGCAAAATCAACCCCACAGTATTTCCTAAAAGCATACTATTTAGATCTTGGAATCTGTAGATCCGACAGGAACAAAACTTGGCAAATCAAGGCACCTTGCCTCCAAACCATGTGCACAAAATTTTGTGCAATGTCACTAAATGGGAACAAAGCTATTAAGGTTCAAATTTGGGGGTTTAACATAAAAGTCTACTTAACTCCAATGATAGTGGCACTACCACACAACTCTAATACAGTTGCCTATGCAGTAAGCTGGCATAGTGTACCCACCAAAAGTGCGTACCTGGCCTGCATAGCTCCATGGCCCTGGACAGGTGCAGAGTGCGTCTTATTCACTACCACATGCACCTGCATAGCAGCTGTCCATGGCCCCACCTCCTAGTGCTCAGGACTGCACAGAGCAGCCAGGGCTAGAGTACAGGACCCAGGTGGGCATCCATTTGAATGCCCCTCATTGGTCCCACTGTAGATTACCTGAGTGTTAAGGCACAAATCTGTTTGTTTGAAGAGCCAAAGCAGGCACCCAGTCCCATGTGGCTATGCCTTGCCATCCAGAGGACCTCTGCCCAAGCCCCAGGTGCAATGCAGCCACCCACCACACTGCCAAACCACCCCAATGGATGTCTGCCAAGACTATCTCATATCAAATAACCCCCAACACTTGTCTTCCATTCTCCTTGTGTATCACAGTAACCCCAACCCATGTCTGACATGTCCCCCTTGTATCATAGTAACCCCCGACACATGACTGCCACATTCCCCTGTTACAAAGCAACTCCTCAGCACACAACTGCCATTTCTCCAGAACAGAACATGACATGCCCCCTGCACACACTGTGATGGCCAGGTGAACATAACCTCACCCCTGAACCCATTGCCTCAGCAGAGGAATTGGTGGACAGTGGACCCCCACACACCCTTGGTATTGACAACCCTGCTCCTCCCAGGCCCTTACCTGTCTGTTGGTGCCAAGGCCCAGGACTGCCAGTGGCACAACCCTCTGCACACCTCCATGGTCGTTGTCCATCCAACTGATGCTGGAAGGGCAACATCTATATATAGCAGCATGCAGCCAGCATCAGGTGGATGGTCAGTGGCCATGAAGGTGTGTGGAAGGCTGTGCCACTAGCCATCATATGCCACAGCACTGACAGACCGGTATGGGCTTGGTGGAGGAGTGCAGTCGGTGCATGGGTGGGTGGGTCCACTGAACACATATTCTTCTGCTTGGGCAATGGGGTCAAGGTGGAGTTGTGGTCACCCACCCACCTCAGTGCATGTGAGTGGCATGTCATGATGTTCTCTGAGGACAGGGCCGACATGTGTTTAGGGGGAGTATGCTGGGCTACCAGTGGAATGGGCCACTTGTGTTCAGTGGTGTAGCTAGGACATTACATTTGTAAGCCAGAACAATTTGGTGCTTCCTTACTGTTCACCTTATGAAGGCATACCCATATATGTTAACAAGACCCTTGTACACCATCTATGGTACTGGACAGCAATAACTGCATACTATGGGAAATTAATGCACCAGTACTACACTTTATGCATTTAACATTATGATTTAGTCAAATAGAGCCCAGCATTTGTATTATACTAAGAATGGAGCTGATCAACAGTAGTAGGAATAACAGTCAGAGTCTAGAATGCTGCCCCCCTCCCCACCAAACATGTACTGTATGCTGTGGCCTACCTGTACATGCCATATGTGTTCCTACTGTACACCCTTGCTTGTGTGCTGGGGGTTTGCTTTGTTACATGGGCATTGGGGCATCCATGAGCTGGGGGGATTGCATTCATGACTGCAGGGACAGGTCACCAATGTGTGTTGGGGGGCAAGGGACATATCTCTGAATCCAAATGGATTCAGGGCACTGCTGTGGGTGTGTGGGTGGCCCCTGGAATATGAGGTGGGAGCAGGGTTGCTGATGGTGCATAGGGATAGCACCAGGCAGCCTTGACCAGGTGGGTGTAATTGTGCACTCCAGTACATACAATCAGTATGGCAGTGCCCCCCTTATCATAGCCTGCTCACATCTATGCACCCCTGCAAGCTGCATTATTTATTTATTTAAGTCTTTGGTAACTGGGTAAGTGCACTGATCTGATGGACCATTTTTAGGCACAACCCGGGCCACACTTGGCACAACAAACAAATATATGAGCAAGGCAAATGTACAGCAGGTGACATAACAATTAAAGTGCATGAAGCAGCTGGCAATACAATAACAGTGACAAAGGAAAAATAACAAATCATCAGACATTACTTTGGTAGGCCAGCAGGGTGACTACATGTCTTTGTGAATGATGTATAGTGTAGGCACACCCCAGGCCTGCCCCCAGTGTGTTGCTGATAGCACGGCCAGGGGATCAGGTACGTAATCATCTTTCACGTTGTTCATGAGTGCCGCTGGGGTCCATGGACCCTGCTACATGGCATTCTAACTTATAGTTTCCTATGCACCTCAGATATGTGGCATGTAGACAATCTTTTTTTTTTTTACATATGGCCCATAGTATGTAGACATGCAATCTGTATATAAATATTTTATTACCTTTACCCCTGTTCAATGGAATTGCACAAATATTTGCCTACACTGCCTGGGGGCATTGTGTCGTAATTTGCCAAATTTCATTCCTGTTGGATGTGTGGATAATGAGATCTGGATAATGTGTTTTTAGGAGAAATGGGAGTTCTTTGATGTGTTCTGTCATCACCTACAGCTCTGATTGTTTGACATTCTAGTTTGAAATTTTCTGAGCAGAAAGAGCTTGCCCCAGAATGGTGCATATCATTGGTTTGGTGACAAAAACATTTAGATGTGACCACAATATAAAGGGTTTGTAATTTTGGTTCTGAGCATGCTCAGTAGGTTATCAAATGTCTATCCATAAGACCCTACTGAGCATGCTCAGAACCAACATTTCAAATCCTTATAACTTGGGAAAGGATTAATATATTTTTTTTTACCAAACAAATGAAAAGTGCCATTCTGGGTCAAGCCCTTTCTACCCTGAATATTTCAGACAAAAACTCCAAAATATCTGGGCTACAATTGATGACAAAAACACAGCAAAAAAAAAAAATATTTTTCCTAAAAATGCACTATCCATATTTCACAATCTGCACACGCAGCTGGAATAAAACTTAGCAAATCAAGATACCTTATCACCCAGACTATGCATGAAAAATGTTGTGCAATTCCATTTAACAGGGGCAAAGCTATTAAGGTACAAATTTAGTTGTTTACATTAAATAGCCTACTCATCCCTAACTATAGTGGTACTACCATGCCACTATAATTAATTTTCTTTGCAAAAAGCATTATTAATGCACCAGTAATGGTAAACTAACACCACAAAAGTAGAGAAATGTGGCATTAGGATTTCCAACCCTAACTCCCAGCCCACCCCCAACAGCAAAATGAAAAACATATCAGGGTTTGGGGTGTTTTGAGTCTTGGTGAATCAGTAGTGGTGTCTTCTTTTGGGTTGTCACTCTAATGCTCCCCCCTTCCCATAGACCATAGCCTCCAGTCCAAAGCACAAGGTAGAGCTCCAAGCCAGTGCCTCATAGTGATACACTCTTCAAAGGTAGATAAATATGTCTCACCATATGTTGTCAACACAGTTTGATGTAGGCCTCCAGAACCTGTGTGACGAAAGGAGATCATCTGTGACACTGCTTAGGGAATGGCTGAGCATTAGGGCAGACAATTGCAAGTAAAACCCCACTTCTGATTCACCAAGACTCTGGATACCCAAAATCCTAATATTTTTTTCCTTTTGTTGACTGATGGCTGGGCATTAGGGTTGGAAATCCTAATGCCACATTTCTCTACTCTAGTGACATTAAGTTACCCAAATTGATGAATTAACAATGTTTTTTGCAAAGAATTTCCTTCCTTTTTGAAATAGTGGAATCGTATTCTCATTTACACAGCTCCCTTCAAGACGTGTGAATAGCTGCAGATGTGCAGAACCCCTTGGGTTGTGCACTATGGGAAAACTCCATCCACTTACAGAAGTGCAGGGCTTGGCACATACACTCTTTACACATTCATTCTTCACACATTCAGTATGCATTTGCTATTTACATTTTCAGTACACATTTACTCTTTACGCATTCACTCTTTACACATTCAGTCTTTATACTTTCTATTTTCACACATTCGCTCTACAATGACTCTTTTTTTTATTTTGTCCCCAAATTTTCAAGATAGTCATTTTATGACTGCAATCATAAATGTATAATTTATGGTACAGTGTTGAAAATGGTATTTAGCATCACAAGTGTGAAAACACATCTCAGCCAGGATTTAAAAAATGACACCTGTCACATTTATGAAGTGATGTGGAAAAATGGATATATTGAAAGTCTGGAGTCAAAATATTGAAAACTAGCAAATGTATTAGTGAATGCTGAAATACTGCAGTGTCCAGTCATAACCTAAGCATTTTATCACATTTGTACACAATTTCCAGTATAGTCTTCTTATTACCACACCTCAAGAACCCAGTAGATGGACATATTCAAATTCCCACCAAAACGTCGTTCTACACCACTGAAACATAATTCATCACCACAGGTGTGAAAACACATTTTGGCCAGGATTTGAAAAATGTCAGCTATCGCATTTTTGAGATGGTATGACAAATACTATGTTGAAAATTTAGGGTCAGCATATTTAAAATTACCAAAATTATGAGAGAGATAGAGTAGAAAAATGTCAACATATGCACATAACTTTTACATATTATGAACCCAAATTTTTAACATTGCCTTCCTATAATCACACTTCATGAAGAAAGACAGTGACAATATTTATATCAGACCCAGAATTTGATTTTGTAATATGACCACAAAATCACCTTTAGGGACAAATTTTCCTATTCCCACTAGCATTGTTCATGAGGTAGGGTTCCACAAAGGCCAAGTTGACAATTTTGCACCAAAATATGAAAAAATTATGATATTTGCATTAAAGTTCAAAACCACATGGAAATACATTAAACCACACTTACTTTAGTTTCTTATATTGTAGTCATCAGTTCCATCAGCAAGACATGTCTTCAGTCAGAGAGTGGATCTATATCATGGAACATGTTCAGATGAGTGAGGGTGTGAGGGGTGGTGTGAGGGGTGGTGACTGCTAAGTGGGTGGTTGGGTGGTATGAGTCAGATTGGCAAAGGACCATTTTCTTTTTTACAGGTTTAAGGGAAAAAACACATTGAGAGATTTATTTTTGTTACAGGTCAAATTTGCAAAACTAGGTAGATGGTGATTGGAGGGCATGGGGGTGCTACTAGACAGCAGGGAAATATTACAGCAATACAGAATGGCAATTGGAGAATGGGGAGTGCCACTAGACACAAGACGAAACATTACAGCAATACTAGACAGTGTTCAGAGGGTAGGGTGTGTCACTAGACACCAAGAAAGCATTAGAGAAATATAGAGACAGCAGTCACAGGGTGGGGAGAACTACAGACACCAGAGAAACATTTGAATAAAGCATGGCCACTATCAAAAGATGGGGGTGCCAGTAGACAGCAGAGAAATAGTATATAAATATAGTGACAGTGATTGGAGGGTGGTGGTGCCACTAGACACCAAGAAAACATTATAAAAGTATGGGATGGGAATCAAAGGGTAGAGGTGTGCCACTAGACATGAGGGAAATACTATATAAATATGAGGCCAGTGATTGGAGGCAGACAACTAGACACCAGAAAAACAATATACAAATGCAGGGACAGGAATCAGAAGTGGGAAGGGCCACTAGACATAAGGAAAACATTATAAAAATATGGTGACAGCAGTCAGAGGGTGGGGTGCCACTAGACTTCAGGGAAACATTATATAAATATGTAGCCAGAGATCAGACAGTGAGGGTGCCACTATACTCCAGGAAAAGGGCAACTCACTGCTCACATAGCAACACACAGCTCGACTTCCAGCTGCAGCTTCCAGAACCCAAGAAAGTCCTGCTGTTCTCATACAGAGAATGTGGCTACTGCTCCTCTTGCTAAGCTGGCACCCTGGATTTTGGGGTGCTCAGAAAACATATTTCTAGCATTTTTTTAAATGAAAGCAATTTTTCTATGTGTTTTCAGTTTTTGTGAGTTTAAAATGAGAAATAAAAAGGTGCCCGACACGTTCAGTATTTTTTTCAGCATGAGTGATTAATCATGAAAAAAAGCAGTTGTGATTTTTTTTAATGTTCATGTCAGGACCTTAACACCAAGATCATTATAACTCTGGAACTACATCATATTGTTTCACAAAACCTTCCAGAGGCATACCCTTCACATGGGCCCCTTCATCCCAGAAAATGTAGTGAAAAAAATACTACACCATCAAGGCTGTAAGTGAGAGCACATATTACCCAATATTAAGCATAGGGAAACCAAATGTGTTTTTCACACCACCTTTTTGGCACTCTGTATATTGAAATCTAAACAAGATGGTGTCACAAAACTTGTCACATCTTAAGACATGATAGCACCCTTATAGTTAGGGTTGGTACAGCCTTTCAATGTTAAATCTCAATTTTTGCACCTTAATAACTTTGGTATTTTTTAACAACATTTCTGAAAAAATGGTACATGCTGTCATGTTGCCAGTGTCAAAAGATGTGGAAAGTCTTATGATGGTAGCTTTTATGGTTTTTGATATAAAGTGGTCAAAAAGCCAAAAAATGCAGCCTGGTGGTGCTGAGGGCTGAGGTACTGGATTCCTTACCTCACGATGTGCCAGTGATCCGTGTTTGGGAATGACCACGGGTCACTAGGGGGTGGCAGGGGAGGAGAAGGATTGAGCATCTGAGTGACTGCTCTCCTTCTCTGGGGAAGGGGATGCCAGTGGTCAGCATTTGACTGGCCCTTAGTAGAGGCTGGGGGCAGTGCACCAATGCAGCAGAAGAGGGGCCAAGATGAGGCAGATGCCTGGAGGTGCATGTGCAGACTAGTGTGCATGCTCCTCCCACCAGCATCACTGAATGCCTTAACACTGGGGAGGAAATGGAAGAGAAAATGTTGCCATGGCACATGATGGAGGGCACCCCACAGGCCCTGCTCCCAGCCAGCCATGGAGCTGGCCACATTAGATCCAGTCTTCGGCAGTGTTAGGGAACCCCACCAGTGGATAAGCCCTAGAGGTAAGATAAGAGTGAGTGCTGGCTAGTAGGCATCTGGGGACAGGGCTGGGTGCTCCCTCCTGAGGAAGGGACTGTGGCAACAGGAGCAGAAAGTAGTAGCTAAAAAAAAAGCATTTGGCAATCCCGAATGTTGTCTCACTGGCATTGGCATTGGTAGTACTGGAGTTAAAGATGCATAATAGGAATGGTAGTGAAGTATTGAAGTGACACCAACCCCACCCCTCCCTGTAGAGGCATTGGGGTGTGCCTTTGGGTCATCAGCTATAATGCTCATGCCATTGTACCTCACCCTACCCTGTAGACACTGATAAATGTTGTGTTGTGCTTAGGAGTCTCTGGGTGTTATACTTACCCTATTCCATAAGGAAATACACTGAGGTTGGTGCAGTATAGAAAAATGGGGTGAACTTTGTGGCCAAACAGTGTAAAGCACACCACGATGCCTGTCACTGACTGGAGGGTAGGGATGGGGATGTAATGGCGTGAGCATTACAGTTGATGATCCCAAGTCACACCCCTGACACCTATCAGTCTCAACAGGTTGGGGTGCTACAGTTGGAAACCCTAACACCATAGGCGTGTGTTGGTGTTTTCACTCCAAATTTTCAACATGGGCTTTTTGTGAGTCCACCTCATGAAAAGCGATGCAATCAGTTTGTTAGCTGAAAGGTGGTTTTGCACAGTGGCCATGCCATTTGGTGACATGGGCAAAAACACATGTTGGGCAGGAAGTGGAAAATTACAACTGTATTGTTCTTGAGGAGGCATAAAAAATGGCTATGTTGAAAATCTGGAGTGAAAATATGAAAAATTGGTGAAGTCATGAGCATGCATAGAAACTGTGCAACACACAACCGTAACCCAATTATTTCTGGGAGTTTGTTAGCCATATTTTTAACATAGGCATTTTGGGACCTCCACTCATGAACAGTTGTGCTGTGATTTTGTTAATCTGTCCCAAAAGTTGATTTCCCACAGCGACCATGCCATTGTGTGCCACAGGTGCAAAACACATTTTGGGCAGGATGTGAAAAATGACAGCTGTACTGTTCATAAGGAGGTGTGAAAAAATGACAGTGTTGAAAATCTGGCATGGAAATATTGCAAATTTGTGAAGCTATAATGGTGTGTGGAAACTGCGCAATACTTGCTTATAACACAGTTATTTTATGAACGTTTGGCATCAAATTTTCAACATAAGCATTTTAGGACCTCTGCTCTTGAACAGTGTCACCATCATTTCTTTAAACTGCCCTGAAAACTGATTTTACACAGTGACCAAGCTATTCTGTGCAGGACGTGCAAAAACACATTTCGGCCAGGATATGTAAAATGACAGCTGTACTGCTCATCAGGAGGTGTAGAGAAATGACAATTTTGAAAATCGGGAGTGAAAACATTATAAATTCATGAAGTTACAAGCGTGCGTGGAAACAGCGCAATGTACACTCATAAAACAGCCATTGTTGGGATTTTTTTCACCAAATTTTCAACATAGGTTTTTTGAGAGCCCCCGCCAAGAACAGTGGCACTGTTGTTTCATTACTCAGTCCCAAAAGATGATTCCACACAGTGATCGCAAAATCACCTTGCAGGACTGAATAATGCCATGACAGTGACTGAATTCATGAAGCGGGGTATCAATAACCCCATGTTGAAAATTTGGTGCAAAAATTTAGAAAATGACCATGATATGCACCAAAGTTGAAAAAAAACCTATTTATGCCATTATACAGCTTACCGGCATTTCTTCAGTTTGCAGTCTGCTTGGAAGAGTGCAAATGTGTTCCCGGTCCACTGAAGATTGTTGCACCAGACTCTGGAGGTATATATGGGGTGAGGGGGGTGTGGGGAGTCAGGGTAAGCAGAGGGTGGATGCAGGTTGTGGGAGGTGGGAAGGGAGATGTCGAAGGATCATTTTCTTCTTTCACACGGTTAAAAGAAAAAAAAAATCACAGGATGGTTTTTATTTTTCAGGGGATTTGGTACACTGGGCTGGGTTCCCAGCATGCCACCTAAGTGTTTTGGGGGGATGCTGTAGCCGACACGGGATTGAGCACCCCCATCGGCACACAACAAAAGCAAGGGGAGGGCAAGAGCCAAGGGGGATTGGGCACCCCCATCAGCACATAACAAATGGGGGGGACATTTTGCCAATGGGGTGTGGGACTGTCGGCACATACATTAGCGCAGGGCATACCGACAGGTGGGATTGGGCACCACTGAAGTCGGCATTATGGCAGGCAGTGTGTTGCCATGTTAAACATTTTATCTCAGGAGGGGCAGCATGTTGGGAGGTCTGCTGCATATGATGAGCTTTACTTGCAGAACAACAGACTTTCCTTAAATGTGCTTGCCACATTATATATGCATGGTGTGGCACTGGCATGCAGGCTTATTAGAGAATGAGGGATGCACCTACTGATGCACGCCCTGAATTTGCCCCACAGTGACTGCACCTACAAATCTGCTACTACCACAATATGTTGGCTGCACATGTGTGAGCCAACATAAAAAGCCAAAAATGTATCTTTTTCCCCCATAGGATAACATGGGATTTTTTACCCTCGTCTACAGCATATACAGTATTACATTTTTTTTTACATATGTAAGGGATGATGGGGTGTGTGCCAAGGGTGTGCCTTTAGAGGATTTGGTGAAAAAAATATATTACATTTTTTTGAATTATAACTATTTTTGTGATAGATACAGGCCAGCCTGTTTGAATGGTAAATAACATTTACCATTCAAACAGTACAGCTTGAACGGTAAATGACCACTTACTGTTCAGACTTTACTGTTTATATGGTAAATGACCATTTACCATTTGAATAGCAAACAGTCATCCCCTCAAACCTGCCCACAGATCTTATGGAAACCAGCAAAGACTTTACAGTGGGTTGCTCTGGGGAGGAGGGGGGCCACAAAAGGTCAAGCAACAGAAGAAAATGGCAAAAGAATATATTTATTTTACAAGACAAGCACCTCTCTCTAGCTCTTGCTAAGCAAAAGACCGACTGCCACGTTTTTAAATCCCCCCAGCCTGCCCACAAAGTAAAGGCAGCCAATAGAAACTAGTGTGTTGCATTTTGCAACCCCGCCAACACCCAATTCCCAATTCCAGAACTCCATGTTCCTAATGGTGTTGTTGTAGCGCTAATCAGATTGAACAATAGCTCCTGCTCATTTTTGAGCAAACAGACCCCAGAATCCAATTCTTTGGCCCCCAGTTGTCCATATAATACTGTAATTCAGTTATTGTTATTGTTGATAGCAAACCAGGTAGAGAATCTGGAAGCTCTGATTCTCTGTCTATATTGATCCAAAATGTTTTAACTTTTTTGCTAATGTAATTCTTGTATTGAATACCTAGGGTAACATTAGATTCAACTTATTCTTTCAGAGCATTTAACTTATATCTATGAGGCATCTTGTGGATTGCATCAAGCCATTCTGACTTGTAACAATTACTGTTAATACCAGCTAACTTTTTCCATTAAGCACAGTTTGGTAACCCTTTCAGAGGTTTGTCTGTTTAACATTAGCCAATAGTTGATTTTTTTTAACATCAAGTACAGCTTCAATGTTGTCTAATCCTAATTCTGCCCTAATATATGGGTCAGGAAATGATCCCAGGACAGCTAGGGTTTTTCTCAAGACCGTATGGATACACACCATAAGTTTGTCCCTATATTTCTGGACTCATACGTCACCTCCATATGTGATTTGAGCTATATATTTGACCCTAGTTGCTTATAGCAGTGTATTTGTAGACAGATCTCCATATACAAAGTTAAATTTCCCTAATGCCAGTGCATTTTTTTTTTTGCCACAGAAAGTAGTCTCTCTGTGTATCTATTCCATGTTCCATTCATTGCCATTGTAAGGTCCAGATATACGTATGTTGTAGTTACTTCTAGTTTATCTGCTCTTAGGTTTCAAGTCCCTTTAGCTCTGCCTTGCCAAACATAGATACCTGTGTTTTGGATTTATTTATCTGTATTTTCAAGTTTTGTGTTATACTATCTGAATGATTAATTTGCTTTTGTAGACCTTTTTTGATTAAAGAAAATAATATAATATTGTCTTCAAATGCCAAAATGGGGCATTTTTGGGCCAGTACTTTAGGACAATCAGTATCTATCATCTCAAGCCCTCTAATAAGGGAATCTACATATACTGAATATAAAGTTGGGGCAAGGACACAGCCCTTTCTTACCCATCTGTACATTTTTATTGCTTGAGTTAGTAGTCTACTTGCTCCAAATCTGATTTTAGCCCATGTATATTCACATAGTCTTTTGATTATGTATATTAGTTGTTTATCAAACCCTTTATCAGTCATAATATTCCATAGTATATATCTGTTCACAAAATTAAAGGCTGATTTAAAGTCTATATAAAGTACATATAGTTTCTGCTTTCATGGATGAACATATTTCTCTATTAGATGGAAAAATATAAAACAAATATCTATAGTACAATGGTTAGCTCTTAAACCCTATTATAACTTACCGATAACTCCTACCCTGTCTAAGTCAACTAACAGTTTGTCCAATATAATTTTTGAAAAAGCTTTAGAGAGATGTCCAGCGACTTATGGACCTATAAATAGCAGGATCATGACAGCTTCCTTTCGTATGGATAGGGACAATAACAGACCCTTTCCAAGGTGGTGGAACATAGGATCCCTGAAGTAGTTTATTAAAAATGGTAAGAAATAAATCTATCCAGGTTGAAGAGTTAGAAAGAAAAACATCAGCTGGGATTGAATCTGGTCCAGGGGCTTTATTGGTCTTCATACTTTCAACTGCTAAGTATACTTCCTGTCTAGTAATCATCATATGGCATTCGTAACTCTTTAGAAAATGGGGGTAATCAGATTCAGAACTTTCTCCAAAAATCCATTTAAAGTAATTGGTCCAGTCTTGATCTGTTATTTAGAGTATGTGTCAACTTTGATTTTGTTTTTATTTGTGCCTTTAGACACCAAATGCCAAATGTTTTTATCTCCCTCATATATAGAGTGTAACATCTCACTCCATTTATTCCATTGGTACTGTTGCCTTTTCCCCTTTAGGAATTCATTATATAATGTTCTCTGTTGATTCCAAATGATTTACTTATTAATGTCTTTTAAGTGTCTAGTCTCCCTAATATTTTTTGTTAATAGTCTTCTTTAGATTTGGCAGTCTTTGTCAAACCAAGTATCTAATGGTTTATTGCTTGGTTTTACTGTAGCTTGTTTATATAATTTATTATTGATAGTATTGAAACTGTGTAGGACAAAATTCCATAAATCATTAGGAGTATGATTATAAGGAATAGCTTCCAAAGTATTAACTAACAACCACTCTATTTAGACTGTTAATCCAGCTTCAAATTCAACATTCCACTTAAGCCTCTTGTTGTATCTAATTTCTAATATAGCCTCTTCTTTGAAACAATCATTTACAGACTTTTCTGATGAACGTAGTTTTCCCCTTAGAAGGACAGGTACATGGTCACGTTCAGATCTGATTCAAATGCATATGTAGTTCCAGTCTCTTAGAGCTCCAGACCAACAAATCAGGTCCAGTAATGAAGTTCCTGTAGGTTTTATATAAGTGTAATTACCTTTGAGGTCCCCAATTATTCTGCCATGTAATGGATAGTGGCTGTAGGATTTAAGCATGTCTATCAATTTTGAACCAGTCCTAATTTGGTGCAAAAATACCAAAAATGCCTCAGTTACATGTGGTCATTGAAATTTTGATACACACACGTATCTTTGGCAATTTTTAATATTGTAACTCCAAATTTTCAACATAGACATTTTTTCTTACTACCTCATGAACAGTATAGCTGTCATTTCAGACATCCTACATGAAACATGTTTTTGTACCTGTGGAATGGAATGATGCAGTTCCTGCATGAAATCACATTTTAGGACCAAGTAACGAAATCACTGTATCAGTTTTCATGAGGTGGGGTCCCAAAAAAGGGAATGTTTAAAATTTGGGGTAAAAAGTTCCCAAACTAGCTGTGTTATGGGCATTCATTGCAGTCTTGTGATGCACACTGGTAACTTTGTAAATTTACAATATGTTCACCCATAGTTTTAATATAGTCTTCTTAGTACCCCATTTCATGAATGCCACAGTTGTCATGTTTCAAATACTGGCCAAAATGTGGTTTCACATATGTGGCACAGAATGGTGTTGCGGTTCTACAGAATTATATTTTGGTCGGGATTTGAACATTTTCTGTACTAGGTACATGCAGTGAGGTGATAAGGTTATGTTGAACATTTGGGGTAAAAATTATTTAAGATTGCACAGTTATGACAAGTTCTTGCAATTTCATTATGCCTGCTCATAACTTTGTGCACGGAAATGCAGGGGCAGAAGGTCCTTGCATTTCCACAACTTCATACATATATGCATCTATGAAGGGATGGAAACTCAGGGTCCAAAGAACTCTGTGTTCCCACCCCTAAAGATGCTTCCACAGCTTGAAACATATGTGCATCTGTGGAGGGGTGATTGTGATGAAAGACACTGTTATACTATCTCAAAAAGTAAGGAAATAAATTGCAAAAAAAATGTATGAATATATATATATATATATATATATATATATATATATATATCATTGCAAAAAACTGTGTTAATGCATCATTTAGGGTCAAAGCACAAAAGGTCAGGAAATGAGACCCACATGTACTCCCCCATCCTCCCCAGACTGACAGATGCCAGGTTGTGTCATTTGGGTTGTGAGGCCTAAATGTCACCCCATTCCATGTGTAATCATGTTGACAAGACACAGTGAAGAAGAATGGGGTGACATTTATGCCTCACAACCCCAATGACACACCCCAGTGTCTGTCAGTCTGGGGAGGATGCGGGGCACATGAGGTGGGTATGGTGTAACCCTAATGGTCTTGTTTCCTGACTTTTTGTGCTTTAACCCTAAGTGATGCATTAATGCAGTTTTTTGAAAAGAATTTCTTTACTTTTTGAGAAAGCATAGGAAAGTGCAAAGTCACACAAGTTGGTGGGAGGGTCTGGTGGTCCCACCAACTTGTAAATTTCTGCCTAACCTAATAGTACAAGTAGCGAATATTATATGTATTGGTGGGAGCACATATTGGTGGGAGTGTGGGACCCCCACCAGCTTGAAACAAAACTAATTTGCATTCATCAGACTGGCATAATTCTGCACCAGTTTATATTTTACACACCTAACCACAGAAAATTACCTCCATGGCAGTAAGGCTAGCTGCCCTATAAATGTCAAGCGACTACCACAATGGAAAAAGCTATCCACAAAACATAAATGTGTCATGCAATATCTCTGCAGGAAATTAATTTTCTGACACCTAAACACAATAATTCACATCTACAGGACATGCCCACAACACTCTCTAGATTTCAAGTTAAAATACCAAACCGTTTCTGAGATATTTAATTTAAAAGTTTTAGCACCTTTAAAAATTCTTTGATTGTGAGAATCAGCCATGAATTTGCAATCAAAGTTCTTCTTTGATCATGAAGGGACATCTGGTCATGAAAACTAGGCTATCTGGTCCCTCCAAATCTGGCCATCTTGTCCCACCCTCACAAAGGAAGCTCGAGATCAAAGAATCTTGTGATCAAAGAATTTGCAGGCATGGCTCAATAGAGAGAAGCCCCGGGAGCAAAACCCATCCTAGTTTGACTTCAGAAGTCGCCCCTGTGCTGAGATATTTGATTTTTTCCAACCTAAAAATCTGTTCATCTCATCCCTCCCTCATGAATGAAGAGTGTGATCAAAGAATCTGGTGATCAAAGAATTTGCAGGCTCATGATCAAAGATTAAAAAATGTTAACACTCAATTTTTTCACAGAACTATATTAAATCACAGGCATGACTCAATAGAATGAAACCCCCTAAGAAAAATCCATCCTAGAATGACTTTACAAGTCTCCCCTGGGCTGAGATATTTGATTTTTAAATTTGGTCATCTTCTCCCTCCCTCACGAATGAAGATTGCAATAAAAGAATCTCATGATCAAAAAAATGTGCAGGCTCACAATCAAAGATCATTAGAGAGCCACAATCAAGTAATTTAAAAGTTTAAAACTCTGTTTTGTGACATAACTACATTAAACCACAGCCATGGCTCAATAGAGGGAAACCCCCCGAGCAAAACCCATCATTGTTTTACTTCAGAAGTCACCCCTGAGCTATTTATTTTTTCTGACCACAAACTGAAAACAAGAAAGCAGCCATCGTGATCAATAAATTTGTCATGATCAAAGATTCTTTGAATGCGAGCCTGCAAATTCTTTGATCATGAGGAGTGACCAGAAGGCCAAAACCCCATTCTTCTTTTGCAAAATAACCATATAAATGGGGGGAAGGGGAGATAGATGGGGAAATCATGGAGGGCAGAGTTCAGGAGGATTTGAAGGCACTGAGGATGGACAAGGTGCCAGGCCCAGATGGCATCCATCCTAGGGTACAGAAGGAGCTGGCAGAGGTCCTTGCAGGACATTTGGCAGACCTGTTTAATGCCTAACTACATTCAGGGTGTGTACTTCAGGACTGGAGGATGGCTCATGTGGTGCACCTCCACAAGAGTGGCCCCAAGGATGAACCAAGAAACTATAGACCTGTGAGCCTCATATACATTGTGGGTAAGCTAATGGAGACTATCCTTAAGGAGAGGTTGGTGGCCCTCCTAGAGGCCAAAGGACTACAGGACAGCAGACAGCATGGCTTCATATGGGACAGATCCTACCAAACCAACCTGGTGGAGTTCTATGACTGGGTAACTAGGTAACTGGACAGGGGCCATGCAGTGGATGTCCTGTATCTAGACTTCAGTGAGGCATTTGATTCAGTGCTGCATGGAAAGCTGGGAAGTAAGTTAGTAGGCACAGGGGCAGGTGTAAAGCTGGTGAGATGGGTAGGAAACTGGCTTCAGGGAAGGAAAGAGGGGGGTGGTGGTGGGTTGGAAGCTCTCACACCCAAGGATAGTGATGAGCTGTGTTCCACAGGGCTCAGTGTTGGGACCAGTGTTGTTTGGGATATTCATTGCAGACATATCATTGGACATTAAGAGCAAGATCATTCAGTTTGCTGATGATACCAAGGTAGGAGCAGTGGTGGGTGACCTAGGGGGATGGCAGGGGTTGCAGGATGATCTGGCAAAGCTTGAAACCTGGTCAGACACCCAGCAACTGGGGTTTAATGCCAAAAAGTGCAAGGTGCTACATTGTGGGATGAAGAACCCAAGGAGGAGTTACCAGCTGAGGGAGTGCAGCTAGCGTAGACAGAGGAAGAGAAGGATCTGGGGGTGCTCATTACAGGGTGAATGAACAACTCAGCACAATGTAGGAAGGCAGCTGCAAAGGCCAACAAAATGCTGGGTTGTATTGCAAGGGGTATATCCTTGAGGAGGAAGGAAGTGATTCTGCCACTGTATACATCATTAGTTAGACCACACCTGGAATACTGTGTGCAGTACTGGCACCCGTATCGGAAGAGGGACATTAAGTCACTGGAGGGGGTGCAGTGAAGGGTGACAAAGATGATCAAGGTGCTGGGGGACTTATCATATGAGAGGAGGCTGAGGGAGTTGAACATGTACTCACTGGAGGAGAGAAGGGACAGGGGAGACATGGTTGAAACCTTTAAGTTCATGAAAGGAATAAACAAGACAGGTACAGAGGGGCTGTTCATAGTAAGGGAAGGGAGGGACACCAGGGACCATGATTTGAGACTGGAGGGAGAAAGGTTCAGGATGGAGATGAGGAGGCACTTTTTTACAGAGAGGGTGGTGGCTGCGTGGAATGCGTTACCTGCAGAAGTAGTATCCAGAAGAACAGTGGACTGCTTCAAAAGGGGATGGGGAGGACAAGGGGAAGGGTTAATGAAGGGGAAGGGTGTAAGGGAAGGGCAGCTGCAGAATATGAGGTGTTAGCTGCACATTTGAGCAGACTTGATAGACCTCTGGGCCTTTATCTGCTGGCAAATTTTGTATGTTCATATGTTTGTATATAAATCTTTCCAAAGACTTACAATGGGAGCTAAAATGTTTAATAACTTTTGAATGGATGAATATTTTTTTCTCCAAACAAAAAGTGGCATATACCGTGACCCAAGCTCTTTGCATGTGCCAAGTTACAGACCAGCATGCCACACAACAGTCATGCAGCACCATGGACAAAATCCAAAAAACAGCCCACAAAACTGTTGAAAAATGCATTTTTCAGTGTTTTGGTGCACAAAAAACATAAGTCTGACCAAAACAAAATTTGGAAAAGCAATAGATATGCCATGCCCCACTACACATGTCAAATTTCATGCAAATCCATTGAATGGGTCCAGAGTTATTAATGCACAAAATTTGAAAGTTAACATAGACGTGTCTTCATAACCCTAAATATAGAGGTGCGACCGTGCCCCTATAATATATATTGTACTGTACTGTGTATGTGTCTGTCATAGCTATATTTATGTGCAGTTAATAGTTTTTATTGATTTTCCAGTTTACATCACAACAATACATTTTAGGGTGGGTAGAGATTAGGTAAAATTACATATATGAAACTGTGTACCATTATAATGAGTATTAAACAGTTTCATCAGACTGAAGGTAAGAGCATAATATCACCACAGAACTTCATCAATAAGTTTAGTTAACATTTTGCATTATAAGTATTAAGCCCATTCAGAAATTATCTTTGCTTCACATAGTTAACATTTTCTCCTGTAGTCAACAAAGGGTGTCTTGTGGGTGTTACATGGTTAGTGTGACATATCTTACTTGACCCTCTTTCCCAATTGTCCTGCATGGTTATTGTATATGTTTCAGTCCTGCCTGGTTAGCTGTATTATTGTCCGATTTACTCCTCTGTATCCCATCTGTTACTTAACATCTCAAGTTTGAAGTGGGTTCTAGCCTAATATGTTCTGACTTCTTAATCTAAAATTCTAATTACTTACCTTAATCATCTACTAATGCTATACTAATATATAAACCTAATAGTTGGGCTGTGACCATTTGGTAGTGTGATAGTGTGATAGTGCCACGTAGTAACTACCACATTTGGGGAAGTATCAGTACAACCTAACGATCCTTGCCAGCATAGAAGTCAAACCATTACTCTTATGTAAGTGGGGCATGGAGGAGATTCCCTCTGTACAAGAATTCCTCAATAACATGGTAAATCTAGCAAACTAGGAAAGACTGTCCGACCTGGTGGATAACCAGATAGACATACACAACAAAACTTGGACCAAATTCCACCAATTTCTAAACAACACTCCTAACACAACTCACAAGAGTAACAATAATCAGAACCATAATATCAGTCTCAACTGCACCAACAACAGCACTCAATATCCCCAGATTGGTATTGGGTAATATCAATAGAAATAGAACTCCAGCAACCACCACAAAACATGTAACAAAACATACAACACCCTTAGCACATCTACACACCCTCCCAAAGCAGGTTCTGAACCTGGACATATAGGGACACATTACTGCAAGCTTATTCCCTCATGCACTCACCTAAAACAAATTGTCAACTCAAGCTCCAATTACTCACTGCTGGGAGAAATATGTACATGCAGACCAAGAGGATGCATACATACATACATGCATGCATGCATACACAAATGCATAGCCACATGCACATAGACTATATATATCTAGGCACACATTCAGATATGCACAAGGCATATATGGCAGAAGTCACACAGAAAATTACACAATGCAGAGCGAGTCCACCCAAAGACAAATGTTGGACATACAAATGACAAACATATAACAAATCCAAGAGCTACTTTGAAGTAAATTTAACACACAACCTTTACATTATTTTTCATTTCCAATGGACCTAAAAATACTCTGCCCAACAGTGCCCAACTTGTTGGGCATCCACAGATCTTTTAAATGTGAAACAAGTTTAACAGTCCAACTGCATTAACTTCAGATGAGGAAAAGTGGTTACAACTTCTAATGAAAGAAACATATCCAGATGATATGCTGTGTCTCAAGGAATTTACTGCAAGCTCCTCTTTTGGGAAGAATTAGTATGGTAATTTATTGTCAGACACTATCTCAGGCTCCCCTGAAAGTTGTAGATACATTTATCTTTAATACAGAAATATATTATAAGGTGAAGATTTGTGCACTATGAATTCAGATTTAGTGCCTGCTGTATAAGTTCCAGAAAAATGTTTGTATCCCTGTTGGTCCTTGTAAAAGCAGAAAAGCAACGTAGATGACTTAATATATTTTTTATTGGACCAACAATACATAGTGCAAGCTTTCATACTTACACAGATCCCTTTCTTCAGGTGACATCAACTGAAGAGGGTCTCTGTGTAAGCCTGAAGGTGTGTGTACTGCAAATTTCTTGTTTGTCCAATAAAAGGTTCATATCTCACAAAGGGAAATCCACAGTTGTTTGAACCTAATTAAAACAAAAGGTTCCACCTGTGGAAAAATGTGAAATAGACTTAATGATGTCTATTGATTTTTAGTTTGATTAGCATTATTTAAAAAAAAAAAAAAACAGGAGAAGAACAAACCGATCAAAGCAGAATTACTTCCACAGGAAACAGTTTACTTGAGTTTCTTAAATACAAATGTAATGACCGAATCACAAAAATCTCAAGCAACGATCTCGAAAGTATAGCTACCTGTATACCTCCCTGTCTGTTTTGGCCTATCTGTCACAACAGGTTACAGGATAGTACAGAGTTTTGATACTTCATGTGAAATATAAGATAAAAAAGTCCCTACTTATTTTATGGTAGGTTTCCCATCAGTACTTCAGGTGTGAAAGACAATGCATCAAAAAGAAACTGCATCACAGTATCAATAGAAATGACATCTGAATGTTTGTTTAAAACTTTTTAACATTCACGTACAGAATTTTATATAATTTTAGCAGGCAGTACATTATTATTTGAAGTGTGCTCCCAGCGTGCCCCAGCTGTCCCTTGCATTCCCAGATATTACAGCGCGAATACTGTCAATTAAAGTCATTGCTAAGGCAATTACATGGTTTTAATTTTCTGGCAAATAAAACGCTGTAAGTGAGCTTTCCAATTATTACTTTTTTTTACTGTTTTTGAATAAACTGTCATTTACACTATGCACACATGTGCATGTATTGTTACCTGTATCAAAGAATGGTGGCAAGAGTTTTATTTTTCTTTTTATAACATAGCATGAATGTGCTAACTCAAAGATAATTTTCAATATTGGTGTTCACTTCTGCACGGGACCTTCAAGAAATAAATTTACTTAAAATGGATGGAAGGGTGAGATCAAGTAGGGTCTTCGGTGTGACTTTAGGCAGGGAGAAAACTGACAGACTAGATGGGCCAAGAGGTCATTATCTGCTGTCAAATTTTATGTTTCTATATGATACTCATGTTTTACGCTGGTGTTTATTAAAAATTTTGGAAGTGGATACAGTAGTTTCATATTCATTGTAGCTGTTCAACAAAATTGCCTTTTTCATACATAAAATCATGAGTTTTGATAATGATCAGATGCTGGGATAACACCTTTTGAAACCCAACAAAAGGACAGCTCTTACTGCACACTATAAAAAATGTGTCAGTGTATTAGCTCTTTTCTGTGGACATTTACATTCTCTTATTATTTTTAATACAGCTGTATGACATGCTCTGTACACAATTTCAAACTGTGCCCTAATCCACTTAAAAACACCCTGTAATGCGCTTACCACACATAGCAGGCTACTGTTATAAACCCACTATTGAATAATGAATCCCTCTTACAGTTACTACATAGTGAATTCTTCATCAATAAAATTAAATGCAGTTTGTAATACTCAAAATGTTTCCTTGGACTTAAACACTCAACATATTATAATTCCGTAACTCCTATAGCCATTGTGTAATAATATACCTGTAATGTAGCAGCAAATACCTCAGCAAGCAAGATAATGCTAAAAGCAGCAGAAAAGGAGTTGGACACTGAATAAGGTAAGGAATGGGATTTACTTTCCAGGTCAGGTTTAAAGAAAAAAAAGCGGAGAGTGCAGCTAGATCTTCATTAAGTCAAAGCCATCATTGTGTTATTGGTAAAAGGGTGTGTGGGTAGTCTAATGAAGGACTTTGACACAGGAGGGTGAACAGGGTGGTGCCAAGCTCCTTCAGCACTGATATACAGGAAAGGTTGAAGCTGAGCAACACCTGATTAGTAACAAGAGTCCCAGCTGAATGCTAAAAGCAAAGAAGATGGACTGTTTAAAGAGGTGAAAGGTATATGAATCTAGGCAACTTTTACCACTTTTCTGGCATGTGTACCATGACAGCAGAACCTCAGCACTTTCCCATGGAAGCTTCAAGTCCAGTGGGGACCTCCCCAAATGTGTCCTTATATTCTCTGATTTTTTTTAGTGGGAAAGATGAGGTACTGATTAAATCTGAACCCATAGGGGGATGCTCTCCAATTGGTGATGAGGATAGGGACAGTTGAAACCCAGGACAGGCTGAGAGACATGTTCCAACTTTGGGTGGCAGGAGAATAAAGCACCCTGTTCAACACAGAAAACACCCTTACAGTTACATTGCACTTATCAATGGCCATAGCCAATTCCCAGCAGAGAAAGCTTACGCTTGGAGGCATTTACAAATTCATTATGGAACGTTTTCCTTTCTACCAGGAGAATTCCAAGAAATGACAGAATTCCATCTGGCACAGCCTCACCCTCAATGATTGCTTTGTGGAAATCTCCAGAGAGTCTGGGTGCCCTGGGAAGGGAAACTACTGGACACTGGACCCCACAGCAGAAGACATGTTTGACAATGGGAGCTTTTTGTGGTGGAGGAAATGTTTCAAGAGAACCGATATCACCAACTACCCAGGGTATAAGCAGAACTCGAGCACCTTCACCTCAACACCATTTGGGCGTCCTTTTTATCCCAACAACCTCTACCCAAGCATAGCTTCTGGGTATAACCATCAGATCCAAACCACCACCAATCATCCACTGGTGCTTCACCACTACCAGAACTCAGGAGGTATTCAGCACCAGAACAGGATGTTCAGCATAGACAACCTCATCAACCAGCAGTCTAGTATGAAACCATCTCCGGGATCTGACCTCACTCAACAGTCTGTTGGCTTAAATGGGATCTGTGGACAATGGCTATCGGTTTTTCTGTTGTCAACTCAGACCCACCCTGTCTCACTCTATGAGCCCAACTATGTTGGTCTCAGTACTGAGCAGATCTTCCAACTCCCTCATCAATTACCTGGCCTACACTTACTCTGCCTCCTCTCCACATTTGTCCATGTGACAAGCCAGCTACTCTCCCAACAACCCCCAGATGTATGCCGCCCCCAACAGACTGCCTCTGTGACCTGTAAGGCCCAGCTCTTGCCCAGATCACACTGACCAGCTCATTGGCTTATCCACCTTTCAGATGAATGGGATTGGACAGTTCAACTCAAACAACACCTACATGAAAGGTATATGTAGAATATAGGAAGCAGCAACTTTTTAATACACATTCCATGAGCTCTTAAAGGTCATACTTATACTGTACAAGAACCCTTTATACCTACTTTGAACAATTGTTTTATATACATCTGTAAAAAAGTCCTGAATTCTTGTAGTTTATACTTGACAAGTGAGTAGATGAATGTTAATATTTTATTCAGCAGAACCTATTTCATCAATTGGTTAAAAAAAAAGAAAGAACATTTTATCTGGTTTGATTTCCAAAGGGATTTATTCATTCAACCAAAAATATTTTTGGTCACTATTTTATGGCTATTATTTTTGTCGAAAACATTGCTAAAATAAATGTTTCTGTTTGAAGAATATTTTATACTGACTGTACTTGAAGGTAATCTGTAAACAAAGTGAATTATAATTTGGAAAATATGGTCATGGAAATCTACCAACCAGTCAAGCTGAACTAACATGCAGTTTAATAACTTAATTATTAATGTTTTCAGTTTATAATCTCATAAACACATGCAAACCAATTAGTATTTCCTTAAGAATGCCTTTGTTCAATTGCATGTGTCTTTTCACAGGTTTTGTTGTGTATTTGTTACTAGTTTATGCAGGAAGTCTGTATGGAAAAGATTTTATTAGGATTTTTGTATGTAATTATTTTAACATCCCTGTACTGATTGCAGTACAATAGACTGAGCCATCATAAACATAGTGACTGTGAGGTCAATTGAGGATGGATGGATGCTTTTGAAGCATTCAATGGAATGAATACTTTTGTAAACACATCTTTTTATTGATTATAACGGGACAAAGGCACAAACCTAGAAATTAAAGCTGACTGCAGAGGTTATAATCATAACGGTTAATAATTTTAGCATTATACCTGTTCTTTAATAAGTTCAAATATTGTGGTACAGAGTTTCACCTCTGCTGATTGAGTTATACTTTTAAACAGAAGGAATTTCGATTTCTGTTGCAGAGCAGGTCACATCAGTTTGCAAGGATAACTTCTTTTACCTATTTTTTATTCAGCACAGAAAAGAGAAACATTTTAAAATGCAGAATATCAGCCAGCTGAGGAAAATGCTAGTTTGCACATTTTTCTGCCTCTGCACAAACAGACTGAAGAAATAGGAAATGGGCTGTATTTTGCTTTAATCCTTGGGGGTAGAATGTTACCTTTGTTGTTCATCAACTTATAAAATGCCCCTTAAGAAAGCAAACCAATTGCAAACTGATCAGTATTCAACCTCCAATAATTTGGATCTGTCTAGTTACCTAGAAATAATGTGTCACCTGTGGATCCACGTGTAGAAGTTTTTGCCATTCGGAACCAAGAGTCCAAAGCAATTATTGGGTTGAAGGTGTTTATAGTGTATTATATACAACTGGATTGATATACTTAAAGACAGAAAAAGAAGAAAGCAACTAAATTGGTCACTAAAATTGTTGCATATATCCATTTTACTCCCTGGCCGACCTGACCTTTCAAATATTTAATTAACATTTTACAATGGGTGACTGATATGTCATAAATAACATTCTGTTGTAAAGTCAAGGTAACAAGATGAAAGAATCAGCATGCATTTAATAATGAGTGCAAGCTTTTAAAGTAACCTTACCCAAATTTAAGGGACTGAAGCATATTCAGCTACCAACACCAACTGGTCTGACATGTTTTAGAGAAACAGTAAAAGGCATTGCCAAGACTGCTCCTCAAACATGGAAAATACATATTCCCATCACAAGAAACCTTTTACTAGTTGCCACACCATAGGGACAGAAAGATGAGCAGTCAATCAATTAATTTCCAGTCACCCAGAAGCAGGAAGGAAAGGGGCTTTGAATATTTGCTGAAGCGTGTATGCTAGGGAACACTTCATGCAGGGTTTCAGACCTCTGGGTTCTGGTTTCTTCACCTCAAGTGGCACTGAAGCCTGTTCAGCTCTGAGAGTCTAAGTATAGCTCCTATCACTTATTATTATCTTTACTTCAATTTATCAGCCTTCTCTTTGACAGTGAAGGCTATAAAATAATTGGCTGCCACTGCAGCCAAAGATTTTGCAGGCTCGTAGCCTAAGATCATTAGCGAGCCGTGGCCAAAGATTGTAAAAATGTAAAATGCTATTTTTTGACAAAACTAAAATAAATTGGAGGCATGGGTCGAAAGAGGGAAGCCCTCTGATCTAAACCCATGCCTCAATAATTTCATAAGTCACCTGTGGGATGAAATATTTATTTTTTCCCCAACCTCAAACTGAAAACAAGATGACAGCCATTGCTGTCAATAAATTTTTCTTTGATCATGAGGAGTGACCAGATGGCTAAAACCCCATTCTTCTTTCCCAAACTAACCATATCAATTTTCCCCTAGACTTATAATGGGAGCTAAAAAGTTTCATAACTTTTGAATGGATTAATATTTTTTCACCAAAAAAAACTTGGCATCTTCCATGACCCAAGCTCTTTCTATGTGCCAGGTTTCAGACTGACAGATCACAGAATTGGTGAAAATTAGGCTTTTTACTAAAAGGCAGGCCACCTTGTCCTGGTCCCCCAGCCAGGGATAAAGGTAGAGGCGAAGGGAGGGGGAGGAGAGTGAGGAGGAGGGGATGGGAGGGTAAGGGGAGGTGCCATAACATCAGTACAGGGTCATATGACCAGGCTGCAAAGCTTGCTGACCATTGGACAAGGGGAGGAGCTAGTGGTAGCCCTAACCAAAAGGCATCAGGGGATATTTAAGGGCATGCAACCCTTTGCTAGCCCTCTTTTCTAGCTGTAAAATTTCCACAGTGGAGATACAGCACAATGCTTGGCAGTTTGTAGTTAAGACACAAAGGTTTAGCTGTTTTCCTGGCATTAAGTAGTTTTGTATTGAGCCCAGCTAGAAGGACTGTGGTTAAAAGGGTATGCAAGTATGCAATATGTATTAGAGGGCTAGTGCTCACCTGAGGTTACATTGGGGATGGCTCCCCAGCAAGTGTGGTTGTTCTTGGCCAAGACGGTTGGGTGGTATGCGGTACCAAACCTACAATGGTTGGGACAAGATTGGAGGTTTTGGATGAGATGCTGGGCCATGGGGCCAAGGGCTTGATCATGGTGAATTTCTAAGAAAGAAGGATGAAAAAGAGGAAGAGGTAAGCTGGCGAGCAGCTCCTAGTGGTGTTGGTGACTGGTTGTGTCGCAGTTTAGTACAAATAAGCAGCGCATAGCAGGAGCTCCATTTTCAAGGGGGCTCACGGGACAAAGAAAAGGAAAAAGAAATAAAAGGGATCAGCAAGCGGAGCCAGCAGCTTGTGTGGAGACTGCAAGGCAGGGGAGATTGGCCTCCATGGGGCTGAGGGTCGAGCATCTGTATTCGATGGTGGCCATGAGGAATATCGCATGGTCAAGGACACCATTTTGGGGGAGGGTGAGATGCACCAGAGCATGCTAGGATCTGGGACAGGATGCTGTACACTGAAAAAGGGGGCAGATCATGGGATAATGCCCATGGGAGTGTACCGACATTTGTATTTAGCCATTGATTAGAACCCCAGTCTAAATAATGAGTGAAGGAAACAAGGTAAATGAGTCTGGAACAACTTGGCACGTCAGCAATTATTGAGATGGAGCAAGAGCTCCTGTTTACATGATCTCTCATTTGTTAAAAAAAAAAGCCACAGCATGTTTCCTTTGCAGTTTTTTCTGATGGTTCACTACACAGAGTTGCTGTTTCTAGCGAGTGGGGGAGTCTGGCTATGGGATAAAAAGCCATTGAAGTGTTGTTCCATGGTGTAAGTCGCAGCTGAGTGAATTCTAGCATGAGATGTTTTTATTTTAAAGAAAAGATTAACCATGAACTCTTATGGGTAGAGGTGCAACCTCATTCTCGGCTGTGTGCATGTTGGGTGGTTGAGGGTGGAATTATGCCCGTTGGTTAGCCAGGAGTGTACCTGGCAGCAGAGGAGAGACTGGAGAGGCCGGTCATATGACGCAGCTGCCAGGTAGTTGTTTGCGATGTTGGGAGCGGACGCCTAAGGGCACTGCAGAGTAGCAAGGGTACAGGGGCAGTGCAGCTGGGAATAGAGTGGTGACTTTGGTGCATGTTCTGCATTGGACAACCACCTGGGGGATCGGGAATCTGTTTGTAGACTGCATGGGAGGGAGGGGCCTAGTAATGTGCAGTGCAACCAGCAGGGGAAGGGGTGGCATAGCCCCAGTCTGGAGAACCAAGGCAGAGGAGATGGACTGGGGGAGAAGAAAGAGGAGCAAAGAATGGGGGGACTGGTGCATTGAGAGGCCCAGTGTGGCCGCCATTGTGGGGTTGGCCGAATCTGAGCCTGGGGAAGGCAGAGAATATGAGGGACATTTACAAGGAAGCCCAACAGTGAGGGCAGTAGCAGGGAGTTGCAGAAGACCATCTTTGGTTGCTAGGCAGAGATCGGAGGGTCCTGGTGCAGGACCCTGGAAGTCATAGGCATATACGGGAACCACATGCTAAAATAAAAAGTGAGGAGGGAAGGGTATGTTGTGTCTTCCTGTGCAAACAGGGAGAGATGCCTTTCAGCACCAGGCATTGCTCACCGTAACCCTAGGCGGGGGCACCAGCCCGGGACATGTTGCTCTGGGTGCGGAGGTGATGGGGTTTGACAGGCCAGGAGTGTACTGCAGAGCGAAGGTCACCCAATCCTACTTTTTGTTTTTGGGGAGCCGAATAGCTGGTGATATGGGAAGGTATTTCACATGTGTTTTGTTACACAGCTTGTATGAAGATATGGCACCAAAAAGAGCCCCAGCATCTAGCGCTACCATGCTAGAGGAAGCTGCGAAGCTGATGGCACAGATGACCAAGTTGATGGAAGCAGCAAAGAAGAGGGAAGCTGAGGAGGAGGCTCAGAGGAAGTGGAAGGAGTGGGACAAGTGTGGGATGGAGCAGGAAGAAGCAGAAAAAGACAGGAGTGGGTGGGTCCCAGCACCCCAGCAGTGCCGAGGACAGGGAATCAAACCTCACTGAGTCCTGGTGGGGCCACAGCTGGATGGGGCTAAGGTTGAGGTGGACATGAACGAGGCAGATTTGCAAGTGTATATGGAAGGATTGTTGAGAGACATGGGGGGTGTCAAAGATGGAGAGAGCTTTGCAGGCCATCAAGGAGGGCAGAAAAGGAGGCAAAGCAGTGGAGGGCACAGTAGGGGGCATGCAGAAGCTGTACGATGGCCCACCGGGTTTCACACTGGGTGACCACGTGCCAGCATCAGTAAAAGAGAAAATATGGAAAGGGGAATACATGGATATCTTTGGACTGGTGGATGAGGAGACAGTCAAGAGATATGAGCAAAAGGAATTGAGTAGGAAAGTCAGAGATGGTAGTGGCGCTGGCGGTTGTGGGTCACAAAACAGAAGAGTCCAGGTTTAAAGGAAAAAGCATTGACACATGGCAAGTGGGTTTTCTGATATACAGCACACTGGTGCTGGAGAAGCAGCCTGACCTAGCAATCCCATTTCTGACTTACAAGGTAATCATCAGGGATGCATACCTGGTGAAGCTTGGTTTCGATAGGCTTAAGTACAACGAGGCATTCAGGAGACGGATGGCAGTGAAAGGTGACTTGAGGTGGGACTGCACCCATGCCAAGTTGTGGGTCCAGACATTGCTGGGACTGGCAGTTGGGCAGGGTACAGATCAGGTGAAAAAGGGGGCCCCAGTTCAGGGTACCAAGGCCTGCTGGGCCTTCAATAGGGCTTTGTGTAAGTTGTCTAGCTGTAAGTTTAAACACATCTGCTCACGGTGTGGGGGTTCGCACTTGGCGACAACTTGCAGGATGGGGGCTTGACAAGATGGGGCAAGCCAGTAGCCAGACCCAGGAACTGCCCTTTTGGGGCAGTGGGGGGGAGCCAGGAGGGGCCACGATGGTTCCGGGATGGGGGGATATGCATCCAATTATGGATGGAATTAGACTGGAGCAAGGGGAATGGTGGTGAGGATACACTCTGGCCCACACGCCCATTAAATTGGGGCGGGTGGAAGTCTGGACTGAGTGCTATCCTGACAGGAGAGAGGCAGAGTTGCTAAGAATGTGTTTACTGGGGAGGTTTCCACTAGGTTTCAAGGGGCCACGGGTGGGGATGTGGGCCAAGAATCTAGGGTCCATCAAGGGGAGGGAAAACATAGTCTGGGGAAAGATACAGAAGGAGGTGAAGACAGGGCGGGTGGAGGAGCTGCTGGTAGAGCCCCCCTGCAGTATTTTCTGGGTGTTACCCCTGGAGGGTGGTACCCAAAAAGCAGGCTGGGGAGTTCCGGCTCATCCATCACCTGTCCTACCCGAAGGAGGGGTCAGTGAATGCAGGTATCCTGGAGGCTCTAAGCATGGTCTCTTATGTGTTACTAGGCCAGGCAGAGGAGATGATCTGGGTGGCTGAAGGGGCTTGGCTGGCAAAGACAGACATCAAGACTGCATTCTGGCTGTTGCCGGTATAACCGGCGGACTGGTATATGCTGGGTTTTCAGTTCAAGGGTGGGTTGTACTTTGACAAAGCGATGCCCATGGGATCCTCAGTGGCCTGTTCAACATTCAAGGCTTTCAGCTCAAGGCTACAGTGGGTATTTGGGGCATGGTATGGACACAAGAGGGTCAGCCATTACCTGGACGATTTTCTATTGTTAGGGACCATCCATGTGGAGACTCACAGAATGTTGGCAGACTTTCAGGATATGTGCAGGACCATAAGGATCCCTTTGACAGCTGGGAAAACCGAGGGCCTGGCATGCAGGTTGGAGTTCCTTGGGATCAGGGTGGACATGGAGCAGGAGTGTTTTCACCTCCCAGATGACAAAGTAGCACCGCTCAAGGGGCTACTCACACTAGTGGGAGGGAGGAGGAGGGTGCCTCTGGTGCAAGTGCAACAGCTCCTGGGGCACCTTAATTTCTCCAGCAATGCCATAAGCCCAGGCATTGCCTTTACTAGGAGATTGGGGAGGGTCATGGGTAAAGCAAAGCTACTTCATCACTGGGTCGACATCAACAAGGGGGTGAAGTAGGCTCTGCAGGTGTGGGAGGTCTTCCTGGAGTCCTACAATGGGGTGACATTTTGGCAGGAGGAGTGGGCTTCTAGCACAGACTTCGAGCTGTATACGGATGCAGCTGGGGGCCTGGGCATGGGGGCCTACTTCCAGGGTGAGTGGATCTCGGAGGCATGGCCTGTACAATGGCAGGAATGGGGACTGATGAAGGACATCACATTCCTCTAGATTTTCCCGATATGGGTAGCTTTGGAGGTATTGGAGGCATGGATGGCAGGGCAGTGCATTGTATTCTGGTGCAACAACATAGGTGTGGTTGAGGTAATCAATTGGCAGAGTGGGAGGACAGAGTCAGTAGGCAGGGTACTGAGGTGCATGATATTGTTAGACCTGTGGCTTTACCTGTCTTTTAAGGTGAGACACATTGAGGGAGCACAGAATGGTGCCGGGAGCTGGCACCACAGGCTGCATCCACCCAGACCATGGTCCCAGATCAGCTCTGGGGGATTGGAGAGAGAAGGCCAGGGCCTTGTACAAGGGAGCATGGTCAGCTGGCACCCTAAAAGCCTACAAGATGGCATGGGCAGGGTTCCAGACATTTACAGCCAGAATGGGGTGGAAGACGGGCAAACCAGTCCAGAAGGAGGAGGAAATGCAATACATGGTGGAAAAATGGGAAGAAGGCTTGGCCCACACCTCAGGAGTCTGTGCAGTCCAGGCCATGGGGGATTACACAAGGATTCTGCGTCATAGAGGAGGGGCCTGATTTTTGCATGGGGAAGGGTCCCCAGTGATTGGATTCCAGGTGGGTGTGGTTTTAAAGAAGGCATTAACTTTGGTGGGTGAGAATCCCAGGGAGTGCACCCTGCACTTCTTCCAGATTGGTGTGGCATCAGAGGTGGCTGCTGCAGGGGCGGGGGAGAGGGAGGTCAAGAGGGTATGGAGATGGGCATCAAACTGTTATAAGAGATACGTGAGGTGCTGATGGTGGCTAGCTGGTATCCCTTTTTTTGCCCCACAGCAGGCTCCAAGAGGCAGGTGTGGATCATGGGGCACTCATTTATCTACTGGGCAAAGAGATTTGCAGATGCCACAAGAATGCGCAAGCAGTTGCACCCAGGAGTCAAGCACATGAAAGTGAGATGAAGGGGCCATGGGGCATGAAGTGACTGCAGCTACTACCCATGCTGGAGGACTGTGGGTCTGATGGGGCAGGCCAGACTGTATTATCATCCACCTAGGGGGTAACAACCTGGGCATCATGTCCTGGGGGTCCCTGATGAGGGACATTATCACAGACCTAGAAAAGGTGAAGTGCTGGTGGCCCAGGGTAGTAATTGGTTGGTCTGAGATTACATCACGGAGGGTTTGGAGGGGAGCAAAAAGGCCTCAGGCAGTAGAAGTGGCATGGAAATGCCTGAACAGGAAGGTGGCCAAGGCTGTGATCAAGATGAGTGGGGTCCACATACAGCAGGGACATTTCTTTCATGCAGGAGGCAGTGTACAGATCGGACGGTGTCCATCACATTGAGTTTGGCATGGGCCTGTTCCTCAGGCCTTTTTGGAGGCTGATGGAGGATATAAATAGGAGTGGGCTGAGGGACTAGCCCACAAGGGTGAGGGAGTCCCATCTTCCATTGCAAGTGGGAGATGTGTCAGTGGAAATGGGTGTGGGGAAACAAGGGGGAAAAGGGGGGCAGGTAGAGGGGGAGGGGTAGATACCACAGGCAGGGGACAAAGAAACCCAGACATGGGAGTAACAGTGGGGGAGGGTATAGAACTAGGGGGTGGATCACTGTATCCAAACCTGGTGGGGTGGGGAGTGATCCTGATAACATGATACCTGATTGTGGTGATTGGATCACGGTGTCCAGACCCTGAGAAGTATGATGAAGGAGGAAGAGAACAGGAGGAAGAACCATGGGAAGGAAGACAGGACTGTTATGTTCTGAAAATGATATTGGGACTCCTATGTCCAAAACTGAAATGCAGATTGTTGAAATAATTATAATTGGGATGTAACAATGACTATATAACTGTACCTTGATATAATAAATGTTGTCAGCGAGCATCCAAAAGTGAAAAACTGTGGTCTGAATTATTTATGGGTGGGGATCCAGGACAAGTGCATTTTCAGTGTTTTGGTGCACAAAAACAGTAAGTCTGACAGAAACGCAACTTGGCATATCAAGAGATCTACCATGCTCCGCCGTACATACCAAATTTCATGCAAATCCATTGAACAGGTCCAAAGTTGTTCACATGCAAAATTTTAAGTTTAACATAGAAGTGCCTTCATAACCCTAAATATAGGGGCATTGCCTCACCCCTATAATATCTATCTATCTATCTATCTATCTATCTATCTATCTATCTATCTATCTATACATATACATACACACACATATATATATGTATGTGTGTGTACACTCACACATACATATACGCTTTGCAAAAATCTTCATTGATGTACCAGTTAAGGTTCACTTACAATAGAAAAATAGGGAAATTTGGTGTTGAGGTTGAAGGGATATAGGCTGGAAACTATAACACCACATTTCCCAAACACCACATTAACCTACTTTTGTGGCATTAAATGAACCTTACCTAGTGCAATATTTCATTTTTATTGCAAATAATTTTCTGTCTCTTTGAAGTAATGGAACCATATTCTCATTCACACATATGCACAGGGTCCATCTTGGTCTTATGCCAAGGGAAGAGTCTGACTGACTGACTGCAGAAGCATGGAACCCTTCATACCCTACTCTTCTCAGTGGCAGTGGATGTCAAGGATTTGTTGTCTGTCTGGTAGGTTGCGGAAGTGCAGTGGTCTCTAGGATCTGCACTTCTATGTGGCTACAGATACAAACATGCAGGACAAAGAGTCCATCTGCCAGACAAAACACAGAACCCTCAGACAGCCATGGGTGCATCAGTGCATGGCCATAAGCCAAGAGAAGAGTTCTGTTCACTGGATGGTAATTTTGCATGACAGCACCATCCATCCAGCCTCGGCCCCTCCAGCAGACTTATTGAACTCACCCCTGAATTCAACTCATTGGCACAGGATTACAAATTACTACCCCCTGTAGTAAAGGCTGGTATGATATACAACATTTCTTGATATTTATTTTCTTTTTTTTTACTGCAGATTTTCAAGATAGTCATTTTATGACCCCCCATAATCATGATATGTGCATTTACAGAAAAGTGTCCAAAACATAATTTCACACCACAAGTGTGAAAACTCATCTAATCCAGATTTTTAAAAATGATGCTATCATGTTTATGTGGTGGTGTGGAAACATGTCTAGGTTGAAAGTTAGGAATCAAAATATTTGAAATTGGTGAAAGTATGAATAAACATTGAAATACTTCAATGTTCACTTATCACTGGAGCATTTTATTATATTTTTTCACCAAATTTTAAACACAGTCTTGTTATGAATCTATTTCAAGAACCTGATAGGTGAAAAGTTTAAAATCCTTCCTGATATGTGATTTTGCAGAGCAACTTCAAAATCAATTTTCAGCCTATATTTGAAAAATTGCACCTCACTTGTTTATGAGGTAGGGTCCCAAAAAGGCCATGTTCAAACTTTGGTGGAAAAACTATTGAAAATTAAGAAAGTTATGAGTGAACATAGAAATATTTCAATGTTCACTCATGACTTGGTCATTTTACCATAGTTTCACCAAATTTTCACATAGTCTTCTTATGAAACCACCTCATGAATCCAGTAGTTTAAAACTTTCAAATCCTACCTGCCAGGGGAATTCTTGGAGTGACTGCAAAATCACTTTCTGGGATGAATTTGAAAAAAATTGCACCTGCTGTGTTTATGAGGTGGGTTCCCAAAAAGACCATGTTGAAAATTTGCTGAAAAATATTTCAAATTACAAAGTCATGAGCAAAAGTTCAACATGCTTTGAAACACACCAACTGGACTGCCCTCATTTTTTCATATCATAGTCACAGTTCCAGTAGGAGGATGCCTTTTTGATTGGAGAGTGGGTTTACATCGTGGGACCATTTCAGGTGAGTTAGGGTGTGCAGGATATGGGTGTGGGGGACCTCAGATCAGTGAGGAGGTAGTGTGAAAAAATGGCAACATTGAAAGTTTGGAGCAAAAATATTGAAAAGTGCAGTTAAGAGTAAACATTGAAATATTTCAATATTCTCTCATAATGTGGACATTTTATTATATTTTTTCCAACAAATTTTAAACATAGTGTTGTTATAACTCCATATCATAAACCTGGTAGGTGAAAAGTTTTAAGTCCTGCCTAAAATGTGATTTCGAAGAGCAACTGCAAAATCACCATTCTGCCTTGATCTGAAAAATTGCACCTGCATTGTTCATAAGGTGAGATCTTAAAAGCCATGTTGAGAGTTTGAAGGAAAACTACATAAAATTAGTAATGTTACAAGTCAATGTTGAAATATTTAATGTTCTCTCATAACTTGGTCATTTTACCATATTTTCCCTCTGCATCTTCAACAGTCTTCTTATGACCCCACCTCATCAGCCCAGTAGTTAAAAATGTAAAAATTCCATCCAAAAGGGGGTTTTCTGGAGCAACCACAAAATCACCTTTTGAGATATATCTCATAAAGGTAGCCTTGCTTGTTCATGGGGTGGGATACCCAAATGGCCATGCTGAAATTTTGGTGTAAAAGTTATGAGTAAAAGTTCAAAACACATTGAAACACATTAATAGGATTTTCCTTGTTTTTTTCATATTACAATGTTGGTTCCAGCAGGAGGATGTATTTTTTTTATTTGAGCTTGGCTCTGCCTCGTGGGATGATTTCTGGTGAGTGAGGGTGTGTGGGTGGTGGGTGCTGAGTGGAGCATCTGGGTGGGTTGTATGGGGTTGTAGAGGGCTCTTATTAGCAAGGGACAGTTTTCGTCTTTGCAGTTCACTTTTTATATATCATCCCAGCACTATGCATAAAGATTAACTGTATCAAAACAGATTTGACAGCTAGCAGCAGTTGCAGGGGTTTTTGGGGCTGTAGATGTGGCTCAGCAAAAGATACAAATGAGAGATTACAATTCCAATTCACAAAACAGTGGCACAGAACAATAAATGACTTATACCACAGCACAGCTTTGTTTTGAGGGAGAGGTTGAAAAAAAACCAAAACTTTTCAAACAGCTGAAAAAATCTAGTGATTTAAGAACAGACATAGGTAGAAAGGTTTCAGCACAAAGGCTACCAATGACAAGACCATAAACAGTCAGAGTACAAACAGCCACCACTCATCTGTACACACCCCAAAGGGACTCCTTCCACAGCTTACTTCTGTCGTTCTAAACGAGGATGGTGATTTATGTTAGAGCAGAAGTCCCAAAATAGGAAAAAGGGGGAAAAAAGGAAACAATCAACTATTACCAACAAATGAACATTGCAAATATCAAAGCACTACCTATCTACTGCATGCTAGAGAAAACAAAACCTGACTTCCAGATCCACAAATTAGTTAATGTGATTCCCTATTTTGCTGTTGAGTCATCTTTCCCTTTTTTCCCTTATCTAGTCTTATGAAAGTTAAGTAAGATATTAGCTAAGCACAGAAAGCAGCAGACCACATCTCCACCAACCCATTTTCTACTAGCTTGACTCCATTTCTGGTGGCTCTTACATGTCTTCTTGGCTCCTCATCTCCTGAGTTGCACATCATTCTTGCCTTGCAGTTCTTGGTTTCTGGGCACCTCATTCCTTGGTCCTCCTCAATTATCAATCCCTATTCCTCACACTGACTCTACAGATTCTCTCTTCTCCACCATAATAGTACAACATTATAATTCTGTAGAAGGGAAGCTGAATCAAACAAAACAACACTGCATGAGCTCCCTAACCCAGATCAGTCACATACAGTCAGAAACATAATAAGGAGGAACATAACATTTTCAAAATGATGTCTTTATTGCTTGCTGGCAGACTAATTTGATTCCTGGATGACTGGTGCACCAATAACAAATCAATAACAAAAAAAGGTAAAAATGGTTTCTAAAATGCTACATTTGATACATAACATGTATATTTGGGACACATAACATATAGACACTGCCGATACTGTACATTAAATTAGCTAAATTAATTTGCTGTCTCTTAGTGCAAATGGTTCCCCTTACTGTGTTGGGCACCTATGATCTTTAGGGACAAAAATGGCATTTCTTGCCATACTGTATATAAAGAAAAAAAAACAGAATCTAACTAAATTAATCCCATTTGGTAAGGTTCAGATATTTGCTTTTTATAAATACATACCTTTTGGTATTTTTCCAAAATTTCAGTTTAAAATAAACACCTCGGTCCTAACTCTCACCTGATGGGGTGAGAGTTAGGACCGACAACCAATCGCGCTCGATGCCAGTTGCGGTGTGGGCGGGGGGGTCCAAGGGGGGCTTTCAACCTGAACACCGAATTTCCTCACTTTTGTCACTGTGGAACAACCCTAACTAATGCATTAAACTGAGTTTTTTGCCTCTAATGTCGCTTCTTTTTGAGAATGATAACAAGAATTAGTGAATGTAATGCCCCACGATCCTGCCACATGATGTCTTATCACATAGTAACACAGTGCCCATAAACGCAAATGGTAATGCACATGGTGATGCAAAGCGAAACAGAAAGAGAAACAGCACTGTAGACACAAATGGTAAAAATAACGCAACTGCAAGTGCAAATGAAAAGCGCAAAGGATAACGCACATGGTGGAGTAGATGTGAACGGTAAGTGAAACGGGTATGGAACCGCAAGCAGAAGCGATAATGGTAACAGTAATGTAAGTGCATGGGCTGGTTTTCCACAAAAGCTGCATAGAGAAAGACAGTGAGTACAAAGAATGTGTGCATAATAATGGGTCTCGGAGCAGAAAATGAGGAATTGGAATACTAAATTGCTTATATCTCTGGAACCGTAAGACGTAGAAAAAAAATTAAAAGTCATATGATTTATGACTTTCCTGGCTAGTTTTGTACTTAGCACCCATTGGGGGTAAGCATTTTTCAAATGAAAAGTCTGTATCTCACACCATTTCCGAGATATGGGCCCTGAAAGGCTCAGTGAATGCCATAATGTTATCCTATGGGAAAAAGTGTCAAATTTGGAGTGCTGTAACTTTGCCACCTTGTAATATCTTTTCACTGAAATGCTGAAAGGCACATCTGTGAGATGTTGGCTGTGTTCCCTCCAAATTTCAGCCCAAAAGACCAAATTGTTCTTTTGCAGCAGGGTGGCAAAGAATTGCTGTCATTTTCCCACAGCCTGGAAAAGTACTGTCGAACCTTGGGAAAACGTTCACAAAAATTTGTCACACTTTCATGTGTGCGACACTACTTTGTGAAAGCACTTTTTCAAGAAATCTGAAAAACATATTTTGGGGGTGTTTTACCCCAAAATAAAGACATGCCTGGCATCATCATGATCTGAATAGGTGACTACAAAAATAATTAGGTGGTTAGAGAGTCCCAAATTTAAATGGCAAACATTTTTCTGATGACCAACTGAAAACAAAATGGTGGATTTGCGACAGTAAAAGGGCCATTTGCGAAAGTAAAAACTACATTTGCGAAAGTGTTGAACTTTTTGCTAACTTTTCCCATTGACATAATGGGAACTTGTTTTTTGAATAACTTCTGAATTGTTTAATATTTTTTCACAAAATCTTCAAAAGGCACATCAGGGACCTGGCTACACATTCCCTGAAGATTTTGGACTGGTCACACATACCGTGCAACCTGTAGAGACAACCAAAAATTGCAAAAAAGTGTAAACATGCACGCAGATCATGCTTAATAACTCCACAGTTGTATACATGAATAGTACGAAAGTTGGTACATCCCAAGACGTATGGTTCTTGATCACGTATTCCAAATTTCAGGCAAATCTGTTGAACAGTTGCAAAGTTATTAAGGTGAAAAATTTTAGGTTTAACATGTAAATGGCTCCTCAACCCTAACTATGGTAGCACTACCGTGCTACCATAATCTATATATATTCTATGCAAAAAAACTGTGTTAATGTATCATTTAGGGTTAAAACACAAAAAGTCAGGAAATGAAAAATCTTTAGGGTTGCCCTCCCCCTAGACCCATCCATCATCCCAAGATCGACAGCTGATGGGGTGTGTCATTGGGGTTGTGAGGCCAAAATGTCACCCGTTCCATCTGAAATTACATTCAGAAGCCACAGTAAATAATAATGGGGTGACATTTAGGCCTCACAACCCCAATGACACACCCCATCAGCTGTCAATCTTGGGATGATGGGAGGGGCAACCCTAAAGATTTTTCATTTCCTGACTTTATTTATTGTTGATCAGTTAAAAACCATTACAACACTACATTATAAAAATAACAAAGATACATAAAAAGTTGCATCACATGTAAGCTAAAATCAGCTTTCATTACTTCAGAGTAAATAAAGTATTTTCTATGAATTCCATTACATAATCAAACTGAGTAATTACACTCCTGAGTCTCCCAATTTAACAAAATTATACACAATCTGTGAAGCAAAGGAAAATTCAGGAGTATCGCCTCAAAGTCTAGTATAATCCCCCGAGCATGCTGCCAAAACCCCCATCCATGTATCTTCTCATGAAATCTGTGGGGGGCTCTTGACAGGCAGGCTCCTATTTTGTAATGGAATGTTATCAAGTACTCCTTCCTATTATCTGCTGCCAAACTACAGCTATATAAAGGTTCACTCTGCCAATTAGAGCAACACATCATGGCTAAAATAGTAACGTGGAGAAACCAGCACCTCAATAGCTAACAGAATACAAGATAAGCACTGGTTCCATTCCAGTTCAAAAGGAAAATCCACCTGGCATTACCTGGCTCACACTTCCATATCAGATCCATAAGGTGGGAGAGTGCAGCAACCCATGAAAACAGGCCCCAGAAATCTAAGGTGACTCCCAAAGAACCTAGTATCTAGACATGTTGGTTGACTGTTAATTACTTGATAATATAAAATGAGTGCAATCGTTCAGTTCATAAGTATTTAACTCATGAATAACAGATATTAACTTATGGTTAATTGATTAACACTCCAATGCCCATTATCTAATACAAAGCCCATAAATAAACAAAGCAGCACAAATATCCCAATTTTCACATTCCAGGTGTGCCTTTATAATGTCAGCAGCACACTCATCCAGCAAATAAAGTTCAGCTACTATATACTAAAAAAATGCTTATAGATAAGAGATCAAGCCACATGTTTCCTTTCATAATATTTACACAAATTCTGAAAAGAAAATTAAGCTCCTTTAGATACTGGAGTCCGCACTCTTAGCAATAATAGTCTTAATGCTCATCAGAGCTCACACAAGCTTCATGGTATCTAACAAGTTATACCCAAAGCACACACAATATCCTATACTAAATTGCAGGAAACACTGAAATGTGAAATTTAAACTATTTGGGGCATTTGAGTCCATGCTCTTATAGATAGTGTTCATAGCTCATAGAAGCTCCATGCAATCTAATGTGATTTTAACAGCAACATCACTTCCATAGAAGTTCATATGTCATAACAAAATCCACACCGAGAAGCAACCAATCCAAAAATCCAGGTTGGGAGGCTGACGTACTATAGGCCCAGTAGTGTATAACAGCACTCTTCAATAGGAGGTCTCACTATTATTAAAGTACTTTAAAGACCCCTAAGTATAAGTATCAGTTCTCATACAAAGCATTAGAATTAACTGCAGTCTGTCAGGGGAACAGTACATACAGAGACCAAGGTGCTTTTTACTTAGCGTCTGACATGAGAGGTGGTTTAAGACTGCATTTCAAAAACATTAGCTCCACCAGCGCTCAGAGTAGCTTCCCTGTGTGAGCTAAGAATAATTAAATTAATATCCCATTTTCATGTCTTTGGCTTAAAATTCCAACACCTTCTCTCCAAACATTTGTAGTTTGGAATTACATCCTATTCTTGATCTTTTCAGCCTTCCATTTCCTTTTTACATAGCAGAGTGCTTACCTGGATTTAATTATAAGAAAAAAAGGACACCCCTCTGAGCTAGACTCTTGTTGTCTTTATCATAGGCTTTTGCCAACAAGACCATTACTCGCAGCTCTCACATAGTTCCTCATTCCTCCTTTTTCTTTTCTTAATTAGGAGGGAGGAGTGGGCCAGAGGATTCAATGGTCAGTCTGGCTCCCATATTCCATCAAAACTGACTGCGAATCCTCCACTTCATCAATCCAATTCACCTCCAGTCCTTAATATCAGGAGAGCTCCAAAGCAAATAAAAAGAAATGCTCCTCTGAGTGCAGTAAAACACACTTGCCAATAAATATATGAAACCCCTGACCCATAAGCAACGATGATATACCTGCTATAGGCTTTTCACAGGCCTATTAACACATGAAGTGTTTCCACGTTTCCTCATTTTCCACCTCTGTTAAAGAACTCCTACATCTTTCTTTTTATGAAAGGGCAGCCAAATTTCCTCAGGGAATCCAGTAGAGCTCTGACAAAAGGACAGGAATCAGGAGTGAGATGAGTCTCTTTGCGGATGACTCAAAACTGGGGGCAGTGGTGGATGGGGAGGAGGGGAGGGTGGCCCTACAGGGGGACCTGGAGGCTCTGGAAAGATGGTCTAGAAAGTGGAAGCTGAGGTTCAATGCAGGGAAATGCAATGTACTCCACCTGGGGTCCAGAAACCCAGGCCAAGTGTACACCCTGGGGGGGGAATGCTACAAGTCTTGATGGCTGAGAAGGACCTGGGGGTGGTGGTGGATGTCAAGATGAACAACTCAGAGATTTGTAGGAGGGCAGCAGCCAAGGCCAACAGGATGCTGGGATGCATCGCTAGGGGAATCACCTCCAGAAGGAGGGAAGTGATACTCCCTCTGTATCACTGCTTGGTGAGGTCGCACCTTGAGTACTGCATGCAGTTTTGGAGGCCACTCTTAAAGAGGGACATTACCCTCCTGGAGAGGGTCCAGAGGAGGGCAACCAAAATGATTTGGGGCTTGGGGGACAGGACCTATGAGGAGAGGCTCGAAGAGCTAAATATCTACACATTGGAAGAGAGAAGAGACCGGGGGGACATGATAGAGGTCTTCAGGTACATGAAGAGGGTAAATAGGGGAGGAACAGTCAGAGTGCTTCGAAGGAAGGAGGAGGGGGCCACAAGAGGGCATGGGTGGAAGCTGGAGGAGGGAAGATTCTGGGGAGAAAGGAGGAGGTGCTACTTCACTGAGAGGGTGGTGGAGCCATGGAATGCACTGCCTAGGGGGCTGGTGGAGGCAGAGACAGTGGAGGGGTTCAAGAGGGGGTGGGACAGGTACAGGGGAAGGGTTCTGGAAGCAAAATCCAATGCAGCAAGACTATCCAGAACTGGGAAGGGAGAAGCCAGAGGAGGCAAGGGGGGCAGCAAGGTCAGCACCCAGGGTGGAGGCTGACCAAACGAGCAGACACGAAAGACCGTTAGGCCTATTCTGCTGGCATTTTAGTATGTTAGTATGTTAGCTCACACAGCTTTGCCACACTTTTTCTTCCAAAGTGTATGTAAAATTGTACCTCTTACCTCTTTCCCATTTAAAACAGCTCTAGGTAAACAAGGCACATGTAAAGCATACAAAGCACTAAATTAGACTGATAATCTTTAGAAGCACTTTTAGTCAGCAAAATAATGGCAATTCTTCACATGTCCCAATTGAAGAGAAGCAAACTAGCCGTTCTAAACACAAAATATTGAGAATAAGTGATCACTTGAAAAGAAGAAAGATTATCAGTTATCAGGAAACTCCCAAACATCACAGGATGCCGAATGCTGAAAGTAAACGGTCGCTCAATGAAATCACTTGAAAGCTTCTGATGGCATAAAAATAACTTATAGAGCTCAAGTCAGTAAATGTATTTGGGGTTTCATTCATAAAATGAATAAAGAGCATCCAGTAAATAATTTTCTTGGTCAAAAAGCTGAACTTAGGAAAGAGCAACCGGGAGCGGAGCAGCCCTGCAGTCATCATGCTGCCATCTTGCTGCCCCCCCCAGAGTCCCCACCTGGCCATCTTGTCCATATCTCATGATCAAAGATGGCTATCAAAGAATTTCACAATCAAAGAATTTGCAGGCTCATGATTAAAGAATAAAAAATTCTGAAAATCAAAAATTAGAAGGAATTGAGGTAAACCACTGCCATGGTTCAAGAGAACGAAGCCCCATGAGCAAAACCCACCCTCACGTGACTTCCTAGGGCACCCCTGGGCTGAGAAAATAGATTTTTTAATTCAACTATCTCATCCCTCGCTCACGATGCACGATCCCGATCAAAGAATCTCACAAGCAAAGAATTTGCAGGCTCACTATCAAAGAAATTGCGCGCTCATGACCAAAGAACAAAAAATGATGAAACGTGATTTTTTGACCGATTTAAATGAACCTAATGCCATGCTTCGATAGAACGAAGCCCCCCTGAGCAAAACCCACCCTCATTTGTGCCCCTAGCCCACAAATGTGCCAAGATAATTGTGTTTTTAGATCACGATGCAAGATGGAAATCAAAGAATCTTGCGATCAAAGAATTTGCAGGCTCGCGATCAAAGATCATTAGTGAGCTACAATGAGTGATTTTAAAACCTGATAACTAATTTTTGACCATTTTGGATGACACCAAAGGCATGGCTCAATAGATCAGAGCCCTCTGAGTAAAATCCATGCACATTTTGCTACAGGAGTGACCCCTGAGCTGAGATATTTGTGTTTTTGCAATTGGAAATCTAAATACAAGATGGAGGACCTTGCGATCAAAGAATTCTCAGGGACAAAGATTCTTGAATCGCAAGGCTACAAATTCTTTGACAACCAGGTGGAACCAGATGGCCAGAACCCCATTCTTTGTTCGCAAAACATACATATACATTTCCCCATTGACTTATAATTGGAACTTAAAAGTAGGATAACTTTTGAATGCCTTAATATTTTTTCACCAAACAAAACACAGCATGTTCAGCCAACAAAGCTATTTCAAATGAGCCATCTCAAAGAGTGGCACGTCACATGATGGCCATGCAGAACCACATACAAAATCCCAAAAGCTGCCTCCAAAAATGGATGATTTTGCATTTTTCAGCATTTTCATGTGCAAAGACCGTAAGTCCGACTAAAACAAAATTTGGTAAATCAAGAGATCTACCATGCCCCACCGCACCACCAAATTTCAGGCAAATTCATCGAACAGGTTTAGTTATTAACACATAAACATTTGACTTTAACATAGAAGTGACATATCAACCATAAATATAGTGGTGTATATATATATATATATATATATATATATATATATATATATATATATATATATATTTTATAGTGGTGCAATCATGCCACTATAGTTAGGTTTAGTTGTCAATTCTATTTTAAACTCAAAATTTAGTGCGTTAATACCTTTGGACCCATTCAATGGATTTGCCTGAAATTTGATATGCACAGTGAGGCATGATGGATCTCTTGATTTTCCAAATTGCGTTTCAGTCATTCTTATGGTCTTTGTGTACAAAAATGCTAAAAATGCAAAATGATCCATTTTTGGAGGTAGCTTTTGGGATTTTGGACATGATCCTGCATGGCCACTGTGTGGTGTGCCACTCTGGGAGATGGCTCATTTGAAAGAGCATTGCTGGCCCAATATGTTGCTTTTCATTTGGTGAAAAAATATTAAGGCATTTAAAAGTTATGCCACTTTTAAATTCCCATTATAAGTCAATGTGAACATTTTTATGTACGATTTGCAAACAAAGAATGGGGTTCTGGCCATCTGGTCCCACCTGGTGATCAAATAATTTGCAGCCTCACAGTTCAAGAATCTTTGACCCCAAGAATTTAAAAAATTCTTTTATCACGAGGTCCATCATCTTGTTTTAAATTTCGATTGGGAAAACACAAATATCTCAGCTCAGGGGTCACTTCTGAAGTAAAACTTGGATGAGTTTTACTCAGGGGACTCAGATCTATTGAGCCATGTCTTTGGTTTCATCTAAATCAGTCAAAAACTAGAGTTATGAGCTTTTAAAATCTTAATTCATGGTTTGCTAACGATCTTTGATCATGAGCCTGCAAATTCTTTGATCGCATTATTCTTTGATAGCGATCGTGCATCGCGAGCGAGGGAGGAGATGGCCAGATTTAAAAATCTGTTGTCTCAGCCCAGGGAAACCTTAGGAAGTTAAATGAGGGTGGGTTTTACTCAGGGGACTTCCTTCTGCCCGATCTGAATAAAATAAATCATGTTTTCAATATCCCTGGTAGTCTATCACCCTCCTCCCCGATCTGTATATAAAAAAAAAATGTTCTGAATGTCCCTGGTAGTCTAGCATCCCCTCCAATGTGCATTTAAGAAATATTGTCCATATTCCTGGTAGTCTATCAGGACCCCCAATGGGTATTTAATAAATAATGCTTTGTATATCCCTGGTAGTCTAGTGGTCCCCCCGATCTGTATAAAATTAATATTGTTGTCCATATCCCTGATAGTCTTGTGCCCCTCGATCATCATAAAATACATTATGATCTCCAATTCTCTGGTAGTTTAGTGGCACCCCACCCCACTGTGCCAGCCCACCCAGCATCACCCACCCTTCCCAGCTGGTGACTGGCACAGCCCACCTCTCACCTCCAAGGTCAGCCACTGCCTGTATGTATTAGCAGCGCAAATGCAAAGAGGAGCTCAGAATTACTTCTGAGTGCCTCTTTGCTGCCATCCACATCCATTGTAATTGTACCTCATTTCCATGTGGAAGCACAGGGAGCTTTGAGCCCTGTGCTTCTATCAGTATACAGTGAGTGGTGGCACTCTATTGGACTTTTTCCTAATTTCCATGTGGGACTGCAGGGCCCTTAGGGCACTGCACACCCATCAGTCCATAATGAGCAGTGGGGGTACAGGGCCCTCCAGGCCCTGAGCGTCTATGCAAGCCTACTGTATGTAAGTTCCTCATTTGTGTGTGGGACTCCCATCAGTGCATAGTGTGTTGTGATACCACTGTGCCCTGTAAAGCAGTACTGCTGCCATGTTGATAATGCAAGCTGCAGTATAGGTCATATTTGCCCCATTCATTACAGTTCACCAACAATATGAAACATGGCCTGGTAACATACAAAACTACTTAGTACACCCAAAGGTGTACTAAACAATCCATAGTGCCAAAGCTGTCTCTTGAAGCATTTTCAAAATATAGCATCTGAAAAGTACCTCTACTATCGCAATGTTATACTAAGGGAAATTCTTAAACTTCAAAGTGTTATAATTCTGCTGCACAATAACACTTTTCCACCAAACCAGCTAAAGACACATCTTTGTGTCAAGTCCTTTGTACCCTGGAAATTTCAGCCCAAAAGCCCAAACTATTTTTTTAGTTATGAAGTGACTAAGAAAGAGAACATTCTGGAAATGTAGTGTTACAAACTGCGGCAGTACCATAGTTCTTTAAGCAAACAATGTCGCAATTAAGCAGTTCAAACTAAGTTAGCCACGTCAACAGAACTACCCCCATGAGGTTATGCACACAAAATGTCATGCACATTGATTGAAAGGTTGCTAACATATTAAGGTGCAAAGTATGCAAAACTGGAAGACAAGAGACAACAGAAAAATCATGAACATTTAGGGATGTTTAATATACAATATCTCAAATACCAGAAAAGCAATTCAAATGAAATTATCAACAATAACAGATCTCCCCCACAAAATGATGCTTGCAACCTTTCATGCATATCTGTTGAACTGTTGCAAAGTTATTAAAGTCTAAAATATGTAAAACTGGATGACTGTTGGCAAAAAATGGGAAAATCATATACATTTAAGGATATTTGAGACACAGTATCTTCACAATCACACAAGTGATTAAAATAGAATTAAAGATGTCAACAGACCAACCCTATCAAATGATGCATGCAACATTTTATGCACATATGTTGTAGGGCTCTAGAGTTATTAAAGTACAAATAATGCAAAAGTGGAAGACTTTTAGTAAAAATGGACAAAAAAAACATATAAATTTATTGATATTTGTGACACAATATCTTGCAAATCACACAAGAGACTCAAATGAAACTTATCACACTTATAGTCATACCCACTGAGAGGGTTCTGATGTCATCATGGTCCAAATATGGAAAACTGGAAGACTTGTCTGTGAAATGGAAATAAAACATGTAAGTTTAAGGATTTTTGAGACAGAATATCTTGGAAAATCCACAATGGATTTGCATAAACTTTACCACATCAAGAGATCTACCTCCAGAGCTTAGGCATGCCAAATGTCATGTAAATCCATTGAAGGGCTGCAAAGTTATTAAGGTGCAAACTATGCAAAACTGGATGAAAGTGTGGGAAAAGTACTTTCACGTTCATTATACATATACATTTTACCATAGGAAATAATGGGAAATTGAACATTTAATAACTTTGGAATGGATTATTATTATTTCTACCCTGAAAATTTCAGACCACAGCATAAAGGCATTTCTGAGATACAGATGGACAAAGAAACGTGAAAAAAATGGTAAATTTATGATTTCTTTTGACAGTTTCTCTCTCACAAACCACACAACAGATTTGCATGAAATTCTGAACTTCAAGAGAACTACCCCAGGAGATTAAGCATGTCAACTGTTGTTCAAATCTGTTGAGTGATCCTAAAGTTTTTAAGGTCAAAAGTTTTGGGTTTAACATAGACGTTTGCACTCCACCCTAATATACTGGTGCTATCACGACAGTATAATATATATATATATATATATATATATATATATATATATATATATATACAGTATTTATATACTGTATATATGCTTATTTTCAAAAATTTCTCCAAGAAAGACATACTGAACTTGGTAGCAACTCGTTTCCAGATGTGAGCTGGGGGAAGAAGGGAGGCAAAGTACAATAGATCGCAACAAGTCTGAACAATACAATAACATTCTACAATGATAGTATTTGCCCTCCAAACATAGGATCTGGTGATAAAATTCTAAAATACTTGCTTTTTGCACTGACTTTACACCTGCTCCTCTGATGTGAGGGCCAGAGGAACAAAAATGCATATCAGCAAGCAGGACCACAGAAGAAATGTTATTCATAAACATCCTAGCCAGGCAAAAACACTGTTGACTATTTCTATCATTGTTTCAACATTTTCCAGTGGGTTTACAAACATAAAAAGCATCCCCAGATCATACTGCTACAGTAAATGCTTTACAATCTATTCAAACTCCTAGAGTGTATTGCTTCATTTGTTAACATAATGATATAAAGTTGTTGAAGTGGCTACTTGGTTTTAAATCTTTCTCTTTTCATCTTTTTCTTTTCCCCTTTGTCTCTTCAACCATATTTATTTCCCACACACTCATTTTTTATGTGTCCCTTTCTTTTTTTTCTCTTCTACACCTCTTATGCTTTCCTTCATAATCTTCTCCCCATTCCCCGACCACATTTTCTGTCTAGGATGGTCCCATCGGGAAGTAAAGCCTTCCTTGTCAAAGACCTGGTATCTGGACGGGAGTATGACCTTTGTGTCCTTGCAGTCTATGATGATGGCATCACCACTCTGACAGCCACTAGGAGCATTGGCTGTGTGCAATTCACAACAGAGCAAGAATACAACCAGTGCCAGTCCATCCACACCCAGTTTCTTGGTGGCACCATGATAATAATCATTGGTGGGATCATTGTGGCATCTGTCCTTGTCTTCATCATCATCTTAATGATCAGGTACAAAGTCTACAGTAACCATGGGGAAAGCCAAAAGGCCAAAGTCAGCAATGTCTATTCTCAAACCAATGGAAACCAGATTGCAGGAGCAGTGCCTCAATCCACCTCAAAGGTGCTGGAAGGTCAAGAGGAACATTCAGATGAAACCTCAGGGAGATCCACCAATGACTGTTCCACCGTGACCTTAACAATTGACTGTGAGAAAGTCACTGTGACTCAGATTTCAGAACTAACAACAGAGGAGATAGTATCTCCTAGAAAAAGACAAAGACCAAGGACTAGTATAGACCTACAGAAGGAACCTCCTTTATCATGCACGGACACAACTGTAGAAGAACAAGGTAAACTTTGCTTACTACACAAAATTATTGTCTCTTTCTAGCATATAGACTGCTCTAGTATCTATAAGTAACAGTGTTCTTGTTTTACCTCTATCAAAATGTTGCATTTAATGTGCCTCTCTTCCAGTATGAGTGCTATTAATCCAGTATTGGACTCACAACTCCATTATTTCAGAATCACAATTGTTATACTGAACAACAGTTGTAGCCATCACATTGTTCAAGTATTTTGAGATATTTTACAATATTTGTAAATGAGATCCTTACTGGTGGCCCTACAGGGGTGCTACAAGCAGGAAGGACATTTCATTAGAGATTGCACAGAAATATCAGGGAATGTCACAACAGGTCAGTGACTGCAGTCGTATTATGTATTGCAAAGCCTCCTTTAATACATACTCATCACCAAGGCCACTGTTTTTTGGTTTTTACCGGAAAACCTGGTAAAATTCTGAATTAGAGCTGCCTGAACACCGGTAAAAACAAAGATTTCATGGAATCTGCCATTTTATACTAGATCAGTAATTCTACAAAACTTGTATTTTTTTTTATAATTGCTTCCTGAACTATTTTCAATTTGCTTTATTTAATGCTCTGTATATTAAGCCTTCTATTATTCTGATTATTTATACACATACTAAAAGAATGACAGCAGAATCCCAGTAAAATCTGGAAATTAGAATAACAATCACCGGTGCAATTCCGGAATCTGAAGCATTGAAAATGGAATTTCAATGTTTTAATCACTGTAAATCAGTGGCCTTGCTCATCACCCATAGTGTTACACTGTGGTCTTCTACAGAGCTGTGTAGAATGTAAAATTCCACTGGTGGTCTTCTGTAATGCTTTTTGGAATGTTTGAATAAATTCTACAGAATTCCAAACATCTTTTTATGTAAACCATGTTGGGAAGGCAGTCCTCCTCCCTAAATACACCTGATTATTCACTTGTATCGAAAGGGATTGGTAGTATTTTAGTCTTCCTTGTAGAGTGCTGGAGTTGGTAATAAGGAGTTTTGTTTTCTGACTTGCAGTGAACAGGAATCACTCAGGACACAGAAGGTATTAGCCAATTCTGAAATAGCTACAAAAACTTCCACAAACGTACAATAATGAATGATTAAGAATTGTGGTAAAGAAACAGAGACAAGAGTACTAGTGTAATCTGTAAGCAATAACCCATGACAGGGTGTGTTGCTACTGGGGATTAACACAAACCTGGGAACTGTGAGGACACTCAACCATCCACGAATAAGCTACTTCCCTTTCCTTAACCCATGTTATAATGAGTTATAACCTTCTTTTAAACAACATATTCCTCTTATTCCCAAAGTGTAGCAGGGTAGCAGGGGTGGAAATAATCACTGAAAAGACCAATGCATTAGAAGAGTATTCTGTTTCTCTGACTAAAGAAAACATTTTTCAGTTTAATCAGAGATGTACCTGCAACAGGTTGTTGAAATTGATGTTCTTTCCAGGGGCATGATTAAATACACTGTTGCATGATTTCCCCTGACATGTCCTCATGAGTGTTGTATTTCTGTAGAAGAGGCTTTCTTCAGTTCCTGCCTGTAATCTACGAATAAGAACTAATTATGTATTTCATTAAAATCCCAGAAGAAATGGCAGCACTTATTGTCACAGTGCTGTGATTGCAGGCTGAGGTTGCTTCATCAGTGTTGCATTTCCTGTACAGTCAACCTTTTTTCAGGTCCCATCTTTGTGGTTTTCAGTATCCAATAAAGAACATATGCAATTTATAGGATTCTACATGGAAACACAAGTACTCAGGAGAAATGGCTTTATGGATTACAGAGACAGAGTCTTAAAAGTGTTATTTTTCCTGCATTCAAATTTCCTTTCCACACAGTGTGATTGAAAAAATATCCTGTATTTTACAGAAGCTTGAGTAAAAATAGGTAGCACTCAGCAGCATTACAATAGGGGATTGTGAGTACCTTTAGGTGAAAATATGGTCTTCAGTTGCAAATTATATTTTGCAGCACATCAACTGCAAAAATGTTTCAACTTCCCCTTGGTGTCTGGGGCTAGACCTCTTCAGCTCCCATTACCTTCAGTCATCTTCTACATCCACACCCTTGCCAGGTCTCCCAACTGCTTATAGATCATATTTGGACTCTAATCAGACTCCACATACCATTCAAAACTTGAGCTTTTGTAAATTATTATTATTTATGCAATTGCTTTTAGGAAAAAATAAATGGTAATAGGGTAGTGCTTGTGAAGTAAATGAACTTGTTGTCCAAACCTGTACAAACCAGTTAAAAAACAAAATGTTATCATATAGGATATACAATGGCCTGTGTTTAAATATGTCATTTATTTCCATGAGTGAGTTATGAAAGTCCTGCCACCTCATGAATACAAATTAATGGTATATATGAACACAGTCCCTTGTATGTTCTGTGTATACAATGTCTATTTTCAAGAACTTCTGTGTGACAAATAAGGGCAGATTCATTGTGGGATTGGCAGAATGGGTTGTCAATCAAGTTGATTGTGAAGTAGGCAAGTGAAAAATAACAGTGTTATTTATCCATTGGGTGAATAACATCATTTATCTTTCACTTCAGTCAGTGTCTTGGGAAAATAACGCATTTATTCAAGTAGTGGAATCCCTACATACATTGTATTCTAATCATTATCACATTCAGAGCTGTCCTTTATAATTCCCTCATCCTCACATATTCCATCCAACCCAAATCTTACATAGGACAAAAAGATCATGTGCATTTTTGTTATTCACTACTTAGCTAATCAATAATTAACAAAAGGGAGGACAGAGCAAATGGCAAGTGTGGAACCAAAAATAATATCTAGCATCCTTGCAGCCCCGACACAAACAATACCCTTTAGATTTGAATCCACTCTTTAAGCCGACTCCTGCCTAATAAGTACCTATGATGGGTAAAAGCTCATGAATGTCACACTTGTCATCCCTAAATCCCAATCCATAACAGGAGATGTGGATTTTGGTGGCTGAAACTATTATAGAAAGCAATATCCACTGTTCAGTCATCTCTCACCAATTCCACACTTTCCCATAATTAATTAAGAGGCACACTGGAGGAGCTGTTTCCCTGGCATCATTTTTAAATGGTAGGTAGACTATAGAAAATGATTATTTCAGAGGTTACTGACCTTTTGTTTTGCCATATAGCTTTTTCTGTCTTTGACCGGCAAACGACACACCCTTCAGACCTGTCCTTGCCTCTTCACCCTGGCACCCACCTGCCTGACTCATCTAACTCCATAGTGTTCCCCATTGCTTCTCCCTCATGGTGGGACTAGAAAGAGAAGGATCATCATCCCCCACCTGAAGAGTCACATCCTGAACTAGAGAATGGAAGTCTGGCAGTTATATGGGAATGGGGTAAGAGGGAAACGCATCATTAAGCCATCATCAACCCTTTTGTTTTTTTTATCCCTTATCCCCAGCTGCAGCAGCATGTAAGCATGTGCATGTGGAGGTACACACATGCTACAGAACTATGGCCCCTTTCTTTCACATTGCTTGTACTTTGGCACTGCCACCAGGCCTTCACCAAGAGGCAGCCAAGTAATGAGGCTGCGTACCTCCCCACCTCGGGAGAAGAGAGCTGTCCATCAGACATTCAATTCTTTCACCCCTGACCAATCCCCCATGAAGCAAGTTCTTTCCCTAACCTGGGTCACCAGTGTGGGTAAAGATAAGGTGTGGCAGGCACCTTAGCCCTCTTCACCACTGGGCCAGCTTTATTGACCTATTATATCAAAATTTCAGAACAGATCAACTATAGCAGTCTATCTTACCTAATTCAGAGACACAATATAACCCCCCCTGCTTTAGAAGCTATTACAGGTTACTTGTAAGTGAAAGGGAAATAAGGGGATGGCTAAGTTAGAAAGGGGGCTACAATGGAAAATATAGTCTGATTGGGGTGCTGGCTGGCAGCAGGCCAGATCAATATTTATGGGTCCCCACTGAACATTTGACTTGACATCTTTCAATCATGAAGGAGGATCCAGGGGAGGGTAAAGAGAATGTAAATGGTGCTTTTGCTCTATTGGGCTGGGAAGAGCTGGATTACAGAAGGGGTGTTTAGTTTATGTCAGGAGGAGAGACTACCAGTTGGGGAAATATGCTTGGTAAATTATGGAAAAGAGTCAGAAGAAGGCGTATGTAAAAGATGACCAAGTAGTCCAGGTAGTAAATATTAGACTAGCTCCAGTCACCTGGGTAGAAGTAAATGTGATGTTTTCTATTTTCTTTCCTTTTTCTCTTCTACAAGTTTAATCTGAATATAATACATCTTGGTTAGACTACAACCAAAGAACTAAATCCAGTTCTGGTCACTGCAGTATGGAAAGCATATTTAAGAAATTCACAGACCTCAGTACAGGGTATCCAAGTTGATTAGTGGCTTGGGGGCAAGAGCTAGAAGGAATTATTTGACATAGTGAAACTACCTTAGAAAGGAGAAGGAAAAGATAGGGCATGGTCACGGTGTTTCAAAAACCGTAGGAGATAGGATGGAGAATACATAGGTATTTTAGCTAGATAACTCATTATGGGGAGTGTAGGCTTTGGGGAAACATTAGGAAAAAAATGTAGAAGACTGGAAACATTCACAAATATGTTGGTTAACTTGTGGAATAGCCTACAAGGTGATGATGTGGAAGCTAACACTCATCACGTTTTCAGTGCAGGACTAGACACATTCCTTATAGAGTATAACACTGGGATTACACAGCATGAGTGGATGTATAGTTGCAGCCAATAACATACCCAGATATTTCCTGAAATTTATGTGATATCTCTACATAAGTGTTCAACTGCCTGCAATAGAACTCTTGTGCCACTAAGGGAATCTCTGAAGAAATACTGTGACATTTCTGGAAATATCCAAACATGATCACTACAGCTAGCATTGCAACTGATCAATAAGAATGTGTATCTGTACTTGGAGTGAGTGCAGTTACTACTGTACTGCAGGAGTGCATCATATCTTATATTACCTAAATACTGTCACTCTGAATATACATCTATTATGTAGTATCCTCTATATTTGCTTAGAACAACAACTATCCTATTCTTCTTCTTGCAGTTCAGGATATGCTGTTAGTCATTTGTGCACTCTTACGCTCTAGTGACAAGCTGAAAAAACTCCCAAGTGCATTTCTATCTATAGAAGCAAACATATAAACATATGAGACATTACCCTGCACACATAAGACAACCCTGATATCTTTGGGGAACATGTATTTACAGATGAGAACTCTCCACTCCTCAGTAATGCCAGTAATGCTAGACTAATATGGGGTGTCTTGCTGCCAAGAACAACAGAGAGACATAAGACCATTCTCTCCATGAAGGCAGAGTACATTTGTCCCCTTTTTAACAAATGAATACTACATTAGTATGATGAGTGATGTCAGCAATTACAGAAGATTTTCATAATGTTAATAGAACTGCATATGACAGATTACATTAATCAAAACAGCTTCCAATAGAACTGTGCAATATATATCTATATATCTATATCTATATCTATATCTATATATATGTGTGTGTGTGTGTATATATATATATATATATATATATATATATATATATAATAGAAACCAAAACTCCTTTTAATGCATTAGTTAAGGTTGTTCCACAGCAGCAAAAGTGAGAAATTCAGTGTTAGGGTTGAAAGCCTCCTTACCCCCGAGCACACACCCCACCGGCATCGGTGCGCATTGGGGTTGCGGCCATAACTCTCACCCAATCACATGTGAGAAGCAGATGTATGGGAGAATGGGGTGAGTTGGGACCAACAACCCCAATGCACACCCGTGCCGGTGGGGTGAGGCTGGGGTCCAAGGGGCTTTCAACCCAACACTGAATTTCCTTGCTTTTGTCACTGTGCAACAACCCTAACTAATGCATTAAACAGAGTTTTTTGCCTCTAATTTCCCTTCTTTTTGAGAATTATAATGAGAAATAGTGAATGTAATGCAGCAGCGGGAGCGTGGGGCCCGCTTCCGCCACGTGATGTCTTGTCACATAGTAACACGGTGCCCACAAATGCAAATGGTAATGTGCATGGTGACACAAAGTGAAACAGAAAGAGAAACAGTACTGTAGACACAAATTGTAAAAATAACGCAAACACAAGTGCAAATGAAAATGCAATGGGTAAAGCACATGGTGGCGTAGACGGGACGTAAGGGAAACAGGTACAGAACCGAAAGCGGAAATGGTAAGGGTAAGTTATGTAAGCGCACAAGCTGGTTTTCCCCAAAAGCTGCATAGAGAAAGACAGTGAGTACACAGAATGTATGCATAATAATGGGTCTCAGAGCAGAAAATGAGGAGTTGGAATACTAAATTGCTTATATCTCAGGAACCGTACGACGAAGAAAAAAAATTAAGTCATATGATTTATGACTTTCCTGGCTAGTTTTGTACTTAGCACCTATTAGGGGGATAAGAATTTTTCTGATGAAAAGTCCATAACTCGCACCATTTCTGAGAAACGTGCCCTGAAAGGTGCGGCGAACACTGTAATGTTATCCTATGGGAAAAAAAGTTCAGAGTGCCATACCTCTGGCTCCCTGTAATATTTTTTCACCAAACTAGTGAAAGGCACATCTGTGGGATGTTGGCTTTCTTCCCTCCAAACTTCAGCCCAAAAGACCAAACTGTTATTTTGCAGCCAGGCATCAAAGGATTCCTGTAATGCGGTGGATGCCATAATGTTATCCTATGGGAAAAAGTGTCAAATTTGGAGTGATGTAACTTTGCTGCCCTGTAATATTTTTTCACTGAAACACTGAAAAGCACATCTGTGAGATGTTGGCTGTGTCACCTCCAAATTTCAGCCCAAAAGACCAAACTGTTCTTTTGCAGCTGGGTGCCAAAACATTGCTGTCATTTTCGCACAGCCTGGAAAACTACTGTCGAACTTTGCGAAAGCTTTCGCAAATTCATTCGACAGTGTCGTGCATGCGAAAGTACTTTGTGAAGGTGAAACTATTTTTTCCAGAAATTTTAAAAACATATTTCTAGGGTGTTTTACCCCAAAATAAAGACATGCCTAGCATCCTCAGGGTCCGACTAGGTGAATACAAAAAGAATTAGTTTGCTAGAGGGTCCCAAATTTAAATGGCAGGCATTTTTATGATGACCAACTGAAAACAAAATGGCGGATTTGCAACAGTAAAAGGGCCATTTGTGAAAGTAAAAACTGCATTTGCGACACTGTCGAACTTTAGTTAACTATTCCCTTTGACTTATAATGGGAACTTGTTTTTTGAATAACATTTGAACCATTTAATATTTTTTCATGAAATCTTCAAAAGGCACATCAGGAACCCTGAAGATTTTGGACCGATTGCACAAATCATGCGACCTGTAGAGATGACCACAGAATTCCAAAAAAGCATAAACATGTGCGCAGTTCATGCTTAATAACTCAGCAGCCATATACCTGAACAGTACGAAAGTTGGCATATCCCAAGATCTATAGTTCTTGATCATGTATTCCAAATTTCAGGTAAATCCATTGAACAGTTGCAAAGTTATTAAGGTGCAAAATTTTAGGTTTAACATGTAAATGGCTCCTCAGCCCTAACTATGGTAGCACTACCGTGCTACTATATATATATATATATATATATATATATATATATATATATAAGCAAAAAACTCCATTTAATGCATTAGCTAGGGTTGTTCCACAGCGACAAAAGTGAGGAAATTCGCTGTTAGGGTTGAAAACCCGGACCCCGCCCACCCCAACCCGGCATTGGGGTGCGCATTGGGATAAATCAGCCTAACTCTCACCCCATGACATGTGTAAAGCAGCAGAAGTATAGGAGAAGGGTGAGTTGGGACCCATGATCCCAATGACACCAATGCCGGTTGGGGATGGGCGGAGGGGACCAAGGGGTTTTCAACCCTAACAGCGAATTTCACTTTTGTCGCTGAACCCCAACTACCTCATTAAATGGAGTTTTTGCCTCTAATTCCTTCTTTTGAGAATGATAACAGAAATAGTGAATGTAATGGCAGCTGCGGGGCCGCGCTCCGCCACATGATGTGTTGTGGCATACTAACAGGGACAGCAACACAAAACAGAAAATAACAGTGGTGCACATGGTAACACAATCACCGAATGAGAACAGAAAGATGCCGCACATGGTGGCGTGAGCGGGAATGGTCTGCCACCTGATGTGTTGCCACATAATGCTTTCATGGTGCCTGCAAACAGAAATGTCAATGGGCATAGTGATGTAAAGTGAAACAGTAAGATAAACAGTACTGTAGACAGAAATGGCAAAAATAACAGAGGCATAATTATGAAGTAAGCATGAAGGATAACGCACATGGTGGCACAGACATCAATAGTGAAAGTGAAGCAGATACGGATCCATAAGCGGAAAGGCAACAGTAACAGTAATATAGCGCACAGGCTGGTTTTCCCAAAACCTGCATTGAGAAAGACAGTGAGTACAAATAATGTATGCAAAAATAATGAGTATCGCCATGAAAATGAGATCTTGGAATACTAAATACATTATATCTCAGGAACACGTCGACATAGAAAAAATTTAAAAAGTCATATTATTTACAACTGTCCGTGGGTGAATTGTAGCCCCATTAGAGGGCTAAAAGAAATTTTCTGTGAAAAGTCCGTATCTACTTCCGTTTCCGAGATACAGGCCCTGAAAGCCGTACAGCTGTAATGTTTATCCTATGGAAAAAAGAAAAGTTAGAGCACCATAACTTTGCCTCCCTGTAATGTATTTTCACCAAACTACTGAAAGGCACATCAGTGGGCTGTTGGCTGTCTTCCCTCAAATTTCAGGAAAAAAGACCAAACCGTTATTTTGCAGCAGGATCCAGAAGGATTTCTACTGTAATCACGTCGAACATTCGTAATGTTATCCTATGGGAAAAACCGTCAAATTTGGAGTGCGTAACTTTGCGCTGTGATATTTTTCACCAAACTACTGAAAGCACATCTGTGGGCTGTTGGCTGTCTTCCTCCAAATTTCAGGAAAAAAGACCAAACGTTATTTTACACCAGGGTGCCAAAGGATTTCTGTAATGCGTCGGTAAATAATGTTATCCTATGGAAAACCCATCAATTTTTGGAGTGCAGTAACTTTGCGCTGTGTAATATTTTTCACTATAACACTGAATGGCACATCTGAGATATCGGCTTCGTTTCCTCAATTTCATTAAAACTCCCAACGGTTCTTTTTATAGCCTTGAGTACCAAGAACCGCTGTCACTATCCCACAAATGGAAAACTTCTGTTGCAATTTAGTGAAAGCTTTCGCAAAAGTTCGACACTTTCGTGAGCACGAAAGTAATTTGCGAAAGTACTTTTCAGGGTGAAAAACATATTTCTGGGTGTTTTACAAAATAAAGACATGGCAAGCATCCTCAGGGTCCGACTAGGTGAATACAAAAAGAATTAGGTTGCTAGAGGGTCCCAAATTTAAATGCCAACCATTTTCCTGATTACCAACTGAAAACAAAATGGCCGATTTGCGAAAGTAAAAATGCATTTGTGAAAGTGTTGAACTTTTTGTTAACTTTTTCCATTGATTTATAATGGGAAACTGTTTTTTGAATAACTTTTGAACCGTTTAATATTTTTTCACGAAATCTTTGAAAGTCACATTGGGGACCCCGGCCACACGTTCCCTGAAGATTTGGACCCGATCCCACAAACGTACGACCTGTAGGCGCGACCGTAGAATTCCAGAAAAAGCGTAAATCTGGCGCACAGATCACATGTTAATAACTCACATCCATATATCTGCCACTACAAAACTTAGCATGATCCAAGGCCTATGGTTCTTGATCATGTATTCAAATTTCATCCAAATCTATCAAGCGGTTGCAAAGTTATTAAAGTGCAAAGTTTTGGGGTTGAACATAGAAATGGCTCCTCAACCCTAACTATGGTAGCACTACCGTGCTACCATATATATATGTGTATATATATATATATATATATATATATATATATATATATATATTCATGGCAAAAACTCATTTAATCGTCAGTTAAGGGTTGTTCCACAGCGACAAAGTGAAATTAAGCTGTTGGGGTTGAAAACCCTAACTCAGTCACCCCAACACCACACACACACAGACACACACACATTCAAGTAGGGGAGGACCAAGTCAAACAACCAATGACAGACATCCAGCAGCAGGCCACAAAATAACAAACAATTGTCTAAATGGACTACTGAGACATCCCACCCACCTGACCAGGTACTGCATGCTCAGTGGAGATCAACAAGCAAAACTGAGACCATGAACACGCAAATGTACACATCCCTGATTGCAGCTGCAATGTACCACCTTAGTAGTTGCATGGCCTTACCTATCGATGCCCACCACACCACGCCACTTGTGGTTTACACCTGAGCAATAGAGTTCAACAAAGCGAAGGAGTTGTACAGGTATAATATCTCTGATAATACAAGGATTTGAGAAATACAGCTTTCTAATTGACTGTAAACATTGTAACAGCCTTATGTTAGTTTTATTAACATACATGTAGGCCTAACCATATGATGAACATGATTTAATGTTGTTTAAAAACAGTTTATTATGCTGCCAATAAGCCACTCTCAGGTATTATGTTAATAAGTCAATTTATCACTGTCTAGCGACATGTGGCACAAACTGTGCCTCATTGAACATTAAACCCCTACAGAGATTGACAGATCATTTAACATAACTGTTGGTCATGCATTATTGTAGTGCCTTTATAGTAGATACTCTCCTCTGCCTGCACTGCCTTGGCTTTGCAATACAGTGTCACCCAGTTACACCATACACTGTCGAGTTAGTGGAGAATGGCTGTGAATATGAATGCATGAAGATGAATAGTTTGACGATCATTACAGTCATCAAACCCTGAGTGATTATAACTGACAGAGTCAGTGATGAGAGATAACCCCTGCTGTCCTAGTACACTTACCATTGTGAGGTTAAATCAATACTAAAGACATTCTGTTTATATCTACACCATACCTACTTGATTCGTGTTGTGCACAATAACATAGTTGTCACTTTGATAGCATCAGTGACAGAGTGTAAAAACCAAACAGTGAGCACACACCCTGAGCATGAAACAATTGTAAAACAAAAATACACTGTGTCCATAAGTGTCATAGATCACTCATTGTGACAATAGTAAATGTATTACTATTTGAATAAGTTAGTCATCACAGATGCAATGAATTTTCTTTATCATGTACAACATACTCAGTAACTGCCTACAGGAAATCTACTCCTATATACATCTCAGATATAGATTGCCTTCATTATTGGCTCAGTAGTGCTATGATATTTAGAAGTTGCTTGGCCTGATCCATTGCAATTACAATGTTTTCTTACAAGAATACTTACTCGTCTTTAGTATTGAAACACTGAAGGTCTATGTAGACATCACAGTACACCTTCATCAGTAGAATGCATGTGATACTGGCAGTGCAATTTCTCAGCGTTGAACAGGCAATGCTTTTCCATACATTTACATCAGCCTCTCTATATTGAGTAAACCATTGCGGAAATGTACTACTATGTAAATCACCTACTAAATGTATTACTAAACATCTTTAGCTAGTGTCTTGTAGTTGGTTGCTTGCTTCTCTTGATGTGTACTCACTGATCTTAAAAACCTTTCTACAACTGTCATCATGCAGCTTCAGCATTTATATTGAATAACGGCACAGCCACCAGTTGTGGTTTGGTGTGGGGCATCGGTAGGCAAGGCCATGCAACTACTGAGGTGTATGCGTTGTGTGCAGCTGCAATCAGGGATGTAGCGTTTGGTGTACATGGCCTCAGTTTTGCTGTTGATCTCACTGAGCATACAGTACCTGGTCAGGTGGGTGGGGATGTCACAAGTAGTCCATTTAGACAATTGTTTGTTATTTCTGTCACCTGCTGCTGGATGTCTGTCATTGGTTGTGTTGACTTGGTCCTCCCCATACTTACATATGTGTGTGTGTCATGTGTGTGTGGTGCTGGGGGGGGGTGAATTCGGGAGTTGGGGTTTTCCAACCTAACAGCAATTCCTCACTTTAATGAGAAGCAACCTACTTCAGCGCATTAAACAGGAATTTTGCCATGAATATCCTGTCTTTTCAGAACATATCACTCAGCATACTACACAGTTTATAGCTGGAAAAATAGTGCACATACATGAGAAAAATGTTCCAATATCAGAAATATTTCAACTCTTGGTTGCATTTACTGTTATTAACAGTAACAGTGATCAACTGCTAATCATATTGTCTTAATTACTTTATTAATTGTAATTTGTCATTGTCATTCCATGTAGTAGTTTTTATGTAAAGTGTCTTACTCACTTTTGTTTGCTTGAGCACATATGTTAATAAAAGATGTACATAACTAAAGACAATATGACATGACATGCCACACCATTAGTCATCTACTGAACAAATGGATATATTACTATAGTAACGAGATTTGATAAGTGCTTGCACTACCAACTGGTGGTACCATCAATCATGTGAACAGCGGTGGAAGAGGTTTGCTCATGCTGAATACATAAAATTGTTGTAAGTATGGCAACACAGAATTTCACTGTTGTATGCTTTTATACATTTATCTTCATCATCATACACATACACACATTCCGTAGCACTAGTTGTGAAACAACAACAGCGTGCCAAAATAGTGTAATATAGCATTTATCACATCTAACTTACTTCTATGGAGAATCCAACTCTAATGCCACAATAGTGTGCTATGAGGTTTCACCAAATAGAAAATCACAGTTGCATTAATCTTCTTAAAACTATTTTCAAAAACATCTAAACTACACAATAACACACCAAACACAAGAGGTAAAAATAAATTTGTTTTACTATAAAAATATATTATATAAAAAATCACAAATAAAAATATATTTCTTCATATAAAAATAAAAAAATATATATTAAGACAAATAATATTAAACAGGAAAATAAATAATTGAAATGTATTACATCATACAAACATAAATTATAGAAAAAAACATTTGTGTAACATAAATATAACTATTTTATCTTTTTTTTTTTTTACATTTTGTGCAGCACTTGCGAAGTGTATGCACTGCTTGAGGCTATCCAGGCTAGAAACTGGATTCGATGTGGAGCGTGAAAGCGAAGTGGAAGCTGTTGGTGCCCTCTGGAGGAATGCGGACAGCTATGAAGGTGGCCAGTTTTGCCAGGGAAGCTGCAGGAACAGATGGTGGCTATGGAGATGAAGCACTGCTACTTGGCACAGCTTTATCACCCACTTCTATGACCGGCTCTAGCGAGGGTTGACAGTCTGCTGCTGTGCATCCAAGAGAACTGGATTTTGTTACGACCTCTCAGGATCACAGCATTTTCTTTCCACAGACTGACAACCTCGTGGCATTGAGCCGTCTGCTTGTGACGATGGGCGTGCATTTTCCTTGTCGCCCGGCGCCCTACAAGATTTAAAAAAAGTTATGTTGAATATACAAACAAATTCAACAATTCGACTTTCAAATATTCACTTCAAATATTTCTTATCTAATACAATATAAATGCATTCATTTCAAAGTTATGATAATAGTTTTAAGTATGATGCTAAACCATTTAGTATCTTATTTCTGTCTCTGTCATACTTGACTATCTATATTATCTAATAAGCTGACAACATAAAAATGTATAGTTAGCTGTGGACAGAATGCTACTCTTAGATGTTCTTTCTACTCCATAAATATTCAGTATGTACATACTTTTGCATTATTGACACTATTATACCATACAATTTAGAAATACATCCTCATCACGTGTGAGAATTTTACTTACACATGTCTACCTATAATGTAGTCATGTATGCAGTGAAAACAAAGTACCTTGACAGTAACACTATAAAATACTTCTCATAAATGCATAATAAAGATAAGTTTAATGATACTTCGAAACCAAACAGCTGTTTACCGTGTTTCAAGCCCTCAACACACATCACTACTTTAAATAATTAAGTCACTAATATGACATAGCTGCAAAAGCATACCAGATATTCAGCAGGCTGTACAGAGTTGTGCAGGCGAGCCCCAAGCTGCGCCTGCACAACTTTGAAAAAAAAGGATCAAGTTGAGGCCACCCACAGATGACCTGCTGCATTGCGGATGCAACACAGCAGCTGCCACCTGTGGATGGCCCTCAACACTCTATCTCATACCTCTCAACGTTTGTTCCCCAAATGTATTTACATTGCCTCTCAAAATGTGGAAAGAATGGGCAAAGCATTAGAACACTTTATCAAATTTTTAAATAGAAGCTCACAACACTGTTAAAATGTTTGCATTATGTTCGAAAGTCTGCAATTAATCAAATTGATATATTAGCATCAGTTACTATAGAGTTTTGCTTAAAAATGTTAACACTAAATGTTACAAGTCCTCATAATGTGAAACAAGGAGCATTTGTGAAGTAAAATGAGAGCGTTCCTCGCAATGTGGTATGGTTGAAGATGAACTCATGCCACCCTCACCAGGCCAATCGCGGGCAGCAATATATGCCCCCAACAGTCATGTGTTTTGGGGAAGTTGCCAACACATCCTAGAATAGGGATTTTCAGGATATGATCGGGAAGGTGGGGGTGTTTGAACTCTCCAACCTGCAATTGGACTTATGGTCCACTGGACCTGCGGATATATTCAGGAGGTGGGAGGTGTTTAGTACTTCATCCCTTGATGGGCTATTGGTCCACTGGACCTCCATGGCTGTGTTGAGGGGAACACTGCTGCCCCAATTGGGCTAGTGAGGGGGTATTAACAGTACACCCTGCGATCGGGCCAGTGGGGGGTGGTGGAATTTTTAAGCTCTTTGCCTGTGATTGGCCTGCAGGCGCTGACGGCTGCTGCTGTGAGGCAAGCATAAGTCCTTGGGGATCAGCACACCACCATGTAATAGCATGCAATGGGGCCATAATCAGATCAGAATGCCCCCCTAGCCTTGCATGAATTACAGCCACATTTGCATATCACCTTTTGAATATCAGAGTTTTGTGACGTAAAAGTTGAATGCCACTTTGTCAACTTGCGGTGCTGCAAAATTCACTGTGCCATGCACAGTGGATGTGTAAGGGGTGATATTCAAGCAGTTCCTCAATAGCACAACTCCTTTGAATATCACCCTGGACACACCCTAACACAACATTTGCACACGAAGACTTGCGCCTAATAGCATCTAATGCTCATCTCGAAACAAATGTTTGAAATAGACATATTACCACCTTTACTCACATGACAGTCTCACAGTCATGTCCATACAGTGTCCCAAGATTATTTCACACAACAGCCACAGCATCATATAGTGATATAAAAAACTCGCTGTTTAAAGTATAGGTGCTCATTCAAAGTATGACACTGTGTATCACTAAGCCATCCATCATTGAATTATCAATGTGATCTATGTAGGCAATATTTGGCACAGTTTCACTACTCAACAACTTCTTTTGATAACACCCAACCCAGCAATACGCACCGTATGATGTAGTGGAATTTGCACCACTGCAAGCTGTCATGAACTGCATTTTAAGTGTGGTGAGACAACTTCCATAGTGCTATATAAAAGCGTGTGATATTCATAGGGAGTGACATAAACAGTCCCATTATTAACTATTATTACTTTTATCGACATTCCCTCAGTTCATGATCACACAAAAATACACATATCGACGGTGCATGAACAGCATCGCACTGCATTGTAGAGTAAGTATGAGGCTGTGAGCTGAAGACACACTGCACAGCTATTCACTTTAACTGGGAAAGGGGATCAAAGAACACTATAAGGCACACTTTTAAACTTGTAGATTGAGAAAAAACTAAAAAATCATAATTGGACACTTTGCTGAAGTACACACCATTTAGGTCACTACAATATCCTCCACCATGTTTGTGTTTTTGGTGGTTGGGTATCTGCAGTGATCAATGCGTACCACCCTTATAAGGTACAACACACATAAAGTGAGTAATGTCAACAGTGATTCGCCCCCCACAACAAACAAAAGTGGTACTGCCTCAACAACGAAGGTCCTGTTGCTCACACCCAAACAATTGAACATTTGTAGTGAGTATGCCAATAGACAGTGCACTCCCTATCATGCAGTAGGACCTTAAAGATATGATGTCAACAGAACATTGTCCTGCAAGATATTGACCAACCATATGGTACTTCTCAAGCATGCAGATAATAGCAACAACAGATTTCACACTTACGTGGTGGGCTGGCAGCGACTTCCTACTTCACCTCCACATGTTCAGCAGCAACCTTCCCGAGCTCTATTAAAGCAAACAAGTAAAAAGATCACATTAATAGATGAAATATCAAGGTAAAGTGTTTTTCTTTAAAACATCAATTTCTAATGCCATCATTCATACAACTATCATTTGAACACATATCTCTTTACAGAAACAGCTCTGTCTCAACAAAGTGTATATTAGTTAACTCAGTATTACATGATATAACAAGTCTTCTCATCTGCAAAAGCCACACAAAGTTGAAATTATGACACCATGTATATATCTTTCCAAGACAAATGTCCATCAATCCAGAACAGTTAATATAAAGAAATTCATTGTTTTCCCTAGTGATTCCCTAACACTGTTTCTTCAATAACGTTTTTCAAAAGATAACTCACAAATATATAATTGGTAGTATGCAGTGCAGAAAAAAGTGCCTGCCATCAATCACAATACTTATAACATTGTCCATAATGCATATTTGTGACACAGAAACATCTAAAACATTACAGCTATGTTCAAATTACATACATGCATACCTAATCAATATGACGCTCTGTTCCTTTAACAGCTTTAAAATGTGAGTTATTATAGCAAGAATATACAACCACAACGATAATGTTGCTATTCACTCAATGACCTCTAGCTTAGATGGCAGCCATTTATGTGTTATTAACCGCTATTACCCTACAGAACTGTTAAAACACATTAACAAACATGTAGATATTCTATGATGTCCATTAATAACTATTGCAATAATAAAAATGAAACATTGGCGGACATATAGAAATATTAAGTGAATACAATCAAAGGACATGTCATAAGTACCAACAGATAATTAAGCAGCACACCATTGAGTCCACTGAGACACCTACAACATTAAATTGGTAATCTATTACTCATTGTACATTAAACTCCACCACCAAAATTAGCAGAGAAGACCTGCCCCCACAACACCACAACGCTATGCACATCCATCCATTCTCAGATTCATGAAGAATATATTCCACTCACATCTGTAGTAATACCAGTTTGTTATGGTAGTAGGATCTTCTGCCATGGTGGCACTGCACATTCACTAGACTTGGTTACACCTTTTGAACTATTTTGGGTGGCATATTCAAGATAGTTGACCCATCACAATAGGGTTTCCACATCTGCAAGTACAAAATTCGCCATTCTGCAATATTCAGTAAAACACATACACCACTGAAAACAGGCTGAGCAACAGCACAATGCAAATGAATGCATGGCCAAGTGGATGGGAGGAACCATGCATGAACTCAGGGCCGATATTCACCGGGCTGTGCAGAGCTGTAGCCACAACCCAACCAAGCCTGCGACTTGGAGGAAAAAAAAAACAAACTAGAGGTCACCTACAGCTAAGCTGCTAGATTTCAGGGTGAAACACAACAGCTGCCACCTGTACTGTCCCAACCCAGTCCCGTGCCCCCCTGGCACACGAGTGCAGCCACCGACTGTAAATCCTCCCACCTCCCAGTGGCCTGACCATGGCCATGTACTTCCCCAACACCAGGTGAATCACAGGCAGCACTGTAGCTCCCCGAATGTATCCCTGATGCTCAGTGGACGAAATGCCAATCACAGCCAGTAAGTTAAGTAACCCACAAATGTATCCCTTGGTCAAGTGGACCAAATGCCCAATTACGTAGTAAACAAAACAACCCACCCGTCCTCCTGAACATATCCGTGGTGGTCAGTGGACCAAATGCTAATGCATTAGGCAGTTGGTTTGTACTTACTCTAAAAGTGCTTTTGGTGGCTGAAGTGTTCCCCACCCACCCACCCATGAGCACCACTACCCCCACTCACCTCACGGGCAGCTGGCAGCATCATCCCACACCTGCCGCCCATCAACTGACTGCCCGTAGGGCTGCAACCCAGTGGTGCAGACCAAGAGCCAATGAGCATGCACCCCATACTGGGCATCACATTCCAGATTTGTGAATCAATTCATTCATTCAAAATCTGAACTGTCCATGATCGGCATGGGCTACAAACACATTGGCTGTACTGTACACCAATGGCCATGGAGCCTACCAGGCGAATCAGTCGATGGGTGGCAGCGGTGGCAGGCATGTGGGATGCTGGGCGCCCACCAGCTGCCAGGGGAGTGGGGTGGTGGGCACAAGCCAGTGCGTGGTGTGGGTCATACCAGTGCCCGCAGGGGCTATGTTCAGGGAGGGTTATTAAACTTACTACCACCACAATCTACCTTTTGAGTCCACTGGATCCAGCAGGGATACATTCGGGAGGGACCACATTGCTGCATCACGATCAAGCTGTTGGGGGAATTGAACCATACCTCTGATCAGCCCAAAAATACGTACTGATTACATTCTGTCTCTACCTTCCAACTGCTTGTTCCCGCAATGTGTTATATTGCCTCTCAAATGTGGAAAGTATGGGCAAACGTGGAACACTTTATCAAATTTTTAAATTAGAAGTTCACAACACTGTTAAAATGTTTGCATTTATGTTCAGAAAGTCTGTAATAATCAAATTGATATATTTAGCATCAGTTACTAGAGTTTGTTTAAAAATGTTAACACTAAATGTGTTATAAGTCCTCACAATGAAACAGGGAGCATTTGTGAAGTAAAATGAGGAACGCCTCGCAATGTGGTGGCTGGTTGAGAGATATGAACCTGTGCCACCACCAGGCCACAATCACAGCAGTACGTATGCCCCCCAACAGTCATGTGTTGGGGTTGCCAACTACATCCTGAATCGGATTTTCAGGATATGATCGGGAGGTGGGGTGTTTGAATACCCACCCGGTAATTTATCGGTCACTGACCACCACGGATATATTCAGGAGGTGGAGGTGTTTAATTACTTCATCCCGGGACGCGGTGTTGGTCCACGGACTCCATGGCTGTGTTGAGGGGAGACACATTGCTGCCCCTAATTGGGCTGGTGGGGTGTTACTGGTACACCGCGATCGGGCCAGTGGGGGTGGGGTTTTACGCTTGCCTGTGATTGGCCTGCACGGGCCCTTCCCCACGGCTGCTGCCTGTATGAGCCAAACGTAAGTCCTTGGGATCGCACACAACATGCACGGCATGAAATGGGGCCAATCAGATGCTACGCCCCCCGCGCCTTGTATGAATTACAGCCACATTTGCATATCACCTTTTAATATCAGATTTTGGACCGGAAAGTTGAATGTTGCACTTGTCAACTTATGGGCAAGTTCCACTGTGCCATGCACAGTGGATGTTTGGGTGATATTCAAAGCAGTTCAATAGCACAACTCGAATATCACCTGGACACACTTCTGTACAACTATTTTGACACCTATGGCTTATACCATGATAGCATCTAATGTCATCTAAACAATGTTTGAAATAGACATATTATCACTTTTACCACATACAGTCTCACAGTCATGTCTACAGTGTCCCAAAAGTTATTTCACACAACACACAGTATCATAGAAGTATAAAACACGTTTTAAAGTATAGGTGTTATTCAGCAGATACTGTGTGTCGCTAAGCCATGCATCATTAATTATGTACAATGTGATCTATGTGGCTCAATATTTAGCACAGTTTCACTACTCAACAACTTTTTGATAACACCCAACCCAGCACGCACCGGATGATGTAGTGGAATTTGCATCACTGCGCTGTCAAGTACTGCTTTAAGTGTGGTGAGACAACTTCCATAGTGCTGCAGAAACGGGTGATATTCATAGGGTGAACTAAACAGTCCCATATTAACTGTATTATTACTTTTACTTCCATATCCTCAGTTCATGATCACCTTGCAACACATCTGATAGCACTGAACAGCATCGCACTGCATTGTAGAGGTAAGTATGAGGTTGGCAAGGCTGAAGACATTCACACTGCACAGCTATTCACTTAACTGGGAAAAGGATCAAGAACACTATAAGGTACACTTTAAACTTGTAGATTGAGAAAAAACTAAAAAATCATACTTGACACTTATGCATTGCACACCATTAGGCTTACTGCATCCTCCCACCATGTTTGTGTTTTTGGTGGTTGGTATTTGCAGTGATCATGCATTGCACTTTATAAGGTCACAGCACACATAAAGTGAGAAGCCAACAGTGATTCGCCTCATAACAAACAAAAGAAAGTGGTACTGCTCAGCAACGGGTTACTGTTGCTCACACCCCAAACAATTGGATTTCGGTGAGTATGCTAACAGACAGCACTCCCCATCGTGCAGTAGGACAGCAAGGTGTAATTATCAACAGGAGCATTGATCACGGAATGTTGACAACCATATGGTCCTTCGCATGCAGATTATAGCAACAGATTTCACTTACGTGGTGGCTGGAGCCGTTTCCGCTTCACCTACGTTCAGCAGCAGCAGCTTCCCCGGCTCTATTAAAGCAAACAAGTAAAAAATGATCACATTAATGATGAAATATCAAGTGTTTTCTTAAACATCAATTTTAATGCTACATCATTCATACAACTATCATTTGAACACATATCTCTTTGCAGAAACAGCCTGTCTCCAACTAGTGTATGTTGTTAACTCATATTACATGATATAAATAAGCCTTCTCATGCAAAAGCCACACAAAGTTGAAATTATGACACCATGTATATATTTTTCAAGACAAATGTCCATCCAATCCAGAACAGTTAATATAAGGTATTCATTGTTTTCCTGGTGATTCCCCATCATTGTTTCTCAATAACGTTTCAAAAGATAACCACAAATATATAATTGTAGTATGGTGCAGAACAAGCAGTGCCTGCCCATCAATCACAATACTTATAACATTGTTAGTGTATATTTGTACAGAAAACATCTAAAACATTACATGTATGTTCAATTTACATACATGCATACTAATTTATGACGCTTCTGTTCCTTAACAGCTTTTAAGTGAGTTATTATAATAAGAATAACACAAACATAACGATAATGTTGTTATTCACTCAATGACCCTCTAGCGAATATGGCGGTCATTTATGTTATTAACTATATTACCTCTACAGGGCTATTAAAACACATTAACAAACATGTAGATATTCTATGATGTCTATTAATAACTATTGCACACAAAATGAAACATTGGTGACATATAGAAATTTAAGTGAATGCAATCTAGGACATGTCATACTTCAACAGATACTACAGCACACCATTGAATTTCACTGAGACACCTACAACATTAGAATTGGAATCTATTACTCATTGTACATTAAACTCACCACCAAATTATAGAGGAGAAGACCTGCCTCCACAACACCACATCTACTGCTATGCACATCCATCCATTCTCAGATTCATGAAGAATAGTCCCACTCACATCTGTAGTATACCAGTTTGTTATGGTAGTACAGATCTCGCCATGGTGGCACTCACATTCACTAGACTTGGTTAACACCTTGAACTATTTTGGTGGTATATTCAAGATAGTTGGACCCATCCGCAATGGTCCACATCTGCAAGTACAAAATCTGCCATTCTGCAATATTCAGTAAACACACTTACACCACTGAAGACAGCTGAGCAACAGCACACGCAAATGAATGTCTGGCCATGTGATGTAGGAACCATGTATGAACCCAGAGACCTATATTCACCTGGGCTGTGCAGAGCTGTGTAATAACCCCCAATCCTCCTGCACGATTTGAGGAAAAAAAACTAACTGAGGGTCACTTACAGCTGAGCTGCTAGATTTCAGGTAACAACAGCTGCCACCTGTCCAACCCAGCCTTGTGGCCCCTGGTACACGATTGCAGCCACCTGACTGTAAATCTTCCCCCCCTCCCAGTGGTCTGACCGTGGCCATTGTGTTTCCCAACACTAGGGAATCACAGGCAGCACTGTGGGTTCTCGAATGTATCCCTGATGCTCCAGTGGACTGAAATGCCCGATCACAGCCAGTGTTATACCACCAATGTATCCCTTGTGGTCAAGGACCAAAATCACTGTAGCCAGTAAGCAAAACAACCCACCTGGCCCTCCTGAACATAGTGGTGGTGGTCCAGTGGACTGTGTTTGATTGTGGCAGTTAGTTTAATAACCTCTAAAGACAGCACTGGTGGTGGGTTTTCCCCACCCCACTCACCCATGAGGACCACCACCCCACCACTGCCCACAGGCAGCTGGCAGCATCATCCCACACCTGCCGCCTATCAACTGACTGTTTATTAGGCTGCACACCATTGGTGCAGACAAGAGCTAATGGGCATGCACTTATACTGGTATCACATTCCAGATTTTGAATCACTCATCTATTCAAAATCTGAACTGTCTGGTACGGTATGGGCTACAAACACATTGGCTGTGCTGTGCACCACTGGCTGTGGAGCCCATCAGGCAGTCAGTCAGTGGGTGGCGCGGTGGCAGGGCATGTGGGATGCTGGTGCCCACCAGCCAGGGGAGTGGGGTGGTGGAGCGAACAAAGCGTGGTGTGGGTCATACAGTGCTCACCAGGGCTATGTTCAGGAGGGGTTATTAAACTACTACCTGCACTCACCTTTTCGTCCACTGGATCAGCAGGGATACATTGGAGGGGCCACATTGTTGCTCTCGATCAAGCTGTTGGGGAATTGAACATACCCTGATCAGCCCAGAGATGTGCTGTGGGTATTCTACACTGTTTTCTATGATCGGCTGCACGGGATTGTTCCCGGCTGGCTGCAGCCTGTTAGGCTACGCACAATTGGGATCGCAGATCTGCTAGTGATGGCATGCAAATCACGCCATAGTGACATGCAAATGCCCCACACTGGTTCGATTATACCCTATTTGCATGTCACCTTTAATATCATTTAGACACACAGCTGTGCAGCTGATGTACAACACAATGTCTATGTATGAATGGCACAATTTAATATCCCACCTTTGTGTCATGAGAAACCTCGCTTTATTTGTAAACAGCCTAACAAATTTGTGATAATAAAGTTCACTGTCAGACTAATCAAATGACACTTTCGTGTCGACTGACCACCTCCACAGCTTGGACTCTGTGCTGGCATTACCGCTTGCAGCTGGGGAACGCTCATGTTCTACCATGAACCCAAAAAATATTTAAGTGTTAGATGTAAATCATAGTACAGTTTTTAAGACTACAACAACAGTAAATCAGCCAGAATATACATAACATTGCTTCTAATTAAACAGATCACAAACATTATGGGCACATATTATTATAATAATTTATATTTCTGCAGAGGCCCAGCACACCATTATCTACATAGTCTGTAATCAGGAGCATCAACACTATTGATGTGTACATTTGTACATCTCTGTCTGTATATACATGTTGTCCACTGAGCCATCAAGTATACGTTGAAGAGGAGTGCTGGGTCATTATCACTTACTACACGATCAGCCATTTCCTTCCACTGACCACGACTATGTTCATGATGAGGGGATTGTTTATTGCACAATAATATGACTTGTACAAGTTTGAAACTACTACATCACAATAACAAACAGTAATTTTTTGTTCTTCCAACATACCATATAGTAAGTGCTTATGTGTATATGTGTTCTATTTTCTTCTTAGCTATCTTAGCAAGCTCTGGTTTGTAAGGAAGAACAGCACAGTAAAGAAATGGAAGAATTAGGTAACATGTTTGATAGTAATTTTACAAAAGTATAAACTATTACAAAGAGAGAAATACAGGTTTCTGATTATCAAACACGTTATTAGTTGTGTGTCAATCTTTATTGACATATATGTAGAGACTAAGCCTATAAAACAACAAGTTCACTATTTTCAAAATATTGCTATGATAATACTAATAAGGCACCTGACTGTTTATATCAATGGTCACTTTGATCACTGTGGGGGCATGGTACTGGGTGCCTTATGCCACATTAGGCAATAAGTACAGATTACACAACATTGAATAATCGCCCTGATGTCTTATTGCTTATTTAAGTATACAATTATTTTTTACTTCTGAAAGACAACTATTATGAAAAGTGTGCTGATTTATTTACGTGAGTAAGGGCCCCCGCAGCTGGCCTGCCAGCAGCTTCCCAAAGCTCATGTTTGGTAGTACCAGCACGCATCATTGTCCGGATTCCTCCCATTGTTTAAGATCGAAACGCTTTTCAACAGCTTCCACTTTCTTCAGCTGTACAACTGTCTTGTTTTGATTTCTGACAGATGTACAAATAGCTGTTAATGCGCCCACATCGAATCCAGTTTTTGATTGGTACCTCATCACCCCTCGCATTGCCTCTAGCCTGACTGCCTCAGCAGTGCACACTCTCGCAGGGTCCACGTCTCATTTTCTCACTATAGCCTAGTAGTTCTGTCATAAACAAACAAATATCTACATTGTATCATGTAACAATATAACTATTTCTAAACGAATTCCATATAATATTAATTAAATTAAATATATATGTCCTTCAATATAGCAGAAACACAGATCAGTAGCATTATATAGGCTAAAAGGATTCAGCCACCTCGACAGTAAAAACAGTTGCTACTACACTATAGTGTCCCACCACCATGCTAACTCCACCCATCTCTGACAGCTGTTTCATTGGACTGGCGTTGATGTTTCCTGTCCTTGACAGGCAGTTTGCTTTATAACTTTGTTACACCTATTAGGTGTTAGGACCAAATCACTTACTTTGTTTAGGAAAAGGACAGGACCCTTGATCTGAAGATGCACCACAGGCTTGAAATATGGGGCTGACACTAATCTGCACTTGTTTGCTAATTGCACCTGCCGCTTTAAGAGGCAGGTTAAGGGCCCTAGTAGCTCCGTGGTCTGTGTTCCGTAAGTAACTGACGACGGGCCGAAATGGGATGAGCAAGTCGATTCTGGCGAGCAGAAAGAGAAAGGCATGAATATGTAAACGTATGCGGAAAGTTAAACCCTACAGCTGAAACTTCATGAGGACGCAGTTAGCGCACAAATGGAAGGCGGAAATATGCAAAGATGGAGAGCTGAACTGGAGTGACAGGCTGTCAGCAGAAAAGGAAGGGGTGAATACAAAATGCTGGATGCTGAAATTCATTTTGCTACCAAGAGTAAAAGAAAAGATACAACCATGCTTTACAGTGAGTGCATGTAAAGAGTGGTAGGGCTGGTGGAGTATGTAAACCGACACCAGAGCACATGAAGAGAGAGAGTTGGGAAGTACTCAAACAATGATGAGAAGTTTGAAATATTTAATCATAGGAAGCCAGTTTAAGTATGAGCAGTCTGCTGAGCAGTACGAGGAAGGAGGGGAAGGATCTAGCTGTGTTCAGTGGAATTGTATAGCATGACAGACTTATACCCTTACTGCAGTTTCAGCTTTGCTGGAAGAGGTATACAGTGTGTGTACATGTGTACACTGTAATAGTCTGTGAAAGTCAAGTATCTGTAATTTAACTTTTTTAGCTCTCATCATATTGTGCTTTTTATCATAAGTTGCCCAGGCCAACATGGCTGCCATAGGAGAGAGTGTCTGCCAACTTCTCGCATCCTCTGCTGCACTAGTGCTTTCAATGCTTTTTTTTGGGTGGAGTTAATATATCCTGTTCAAGGATGTTTGCAGTGTTCACTCAGGTTGAATACTATTTGTAATCAATACATAATGATTTTTTTTCTGAATGTAAAAGTACATTTGTTCACATATGCACTTTTACATTCTGAGAAAGAAATCATAGTGACAGGTTACAGGTATTGTGTAAGAGTTACCACTGCCAAACATCCTTCAACACTAAACCAGGGAAGGATATAGTTCCTACAACCTGCCCAACTCCAAAAGCACTGGAAGCATTAGTACAGCAGAGGATGCAGAGAAGTTGGCAGACACTCTTCCCCATGCATGGCAGCCAGGTTACTGTGGAGAATAAAATCTTGATAAAAAGTACAGTACTCTGTTGGAGAGCTCAAAACGTTCTTTTATTTTTTATTTTAGTTTATCCAGGATAGCCCAGCTGAGATGCAGCATCTTGTTTCTTGTGGGGTCCCGTTTTACCTACAGCTTGGAGGATTCGTGGCACTGGGTGCTTGCTTATTCATTGAAGCTAAATCACAGTTGTGTAAGCAGGATATAGGTGGGATTTCACCTACTTCTGTGTAGTTTGGCCGCGAGGAGGACGAAGGCCCAGTGACTTGACTTCGCACCAGAAGTTGGTAAATCCCACCATAACCCACACCCTGCAGTGGATTATTAAAACAGGTAAAAAAACTGAAACAAGGCAGTTGTGCAAAAGGGGAACAGAGAGTGAAAAAATTATGTAAAAATAGTGTGGACAGGGCAAAAGTTTTATGGGACAGGCAAAATTTATGTCCCACCTGTCCTTCTCGGACATAAGTAACTCAAAAATTATTTCTAGCCCTGTTGGTACAGCTACAATACTGTAAGGCCACAGTCAATGGTACACTCCATTTAACATACTCAAACTATTTACTAATGTTAGACATAACAATATCATACAATTGTGAACAGACAGAAGCAGGAAAATTACTATTGCTGCGCCCCACTATTGTAATATAGCAAACCCATATATGTATCATATATGTGAGTGATGCATGCAATTGATCTATTTTTGACCACATTAATATGGTTCTGAAAAGAACCTTTGTGTATACTGTAATATTTCCTCAAACAGTCTCACGATCTTAAAGGACTTTCAGGATTCCATATTGAAGGTCTCCCAGAAAATGACAATTGCCAGCATGCGAGAAATGTACACCATCTGGTAGGAATAGCCAATCATTACAGTATTTTATTTCGGGGTGACGTATAGTATGCATTCCATGCATGCGTAGAAAAGCAGTAATCTGTACATTTACTTTTCTGCGAGCTCTGTCAATCAGATACATATGATGCTCTGCTTGCCAGACTCTACACTCTGTAATATCTGAAAATATGATAATACAGGCAGGCAACATAGACATAATAGAAGCAAGGTCCAGTTTTGCCTCTGTAACTAAATCTACCCAGCGTTTTGAGCCCAAATCATTGCCTCCAAGATGTATTAGCAGTATGTCAGGAGGAGAGTGAGCTCTCAAAAGTCTGTGCATGGTTGGCATAAGATGTTCCCATCTCATGCCACCACGACCAAACCATCTTACATAGCAATTTGGGAGCTGCAGGTCACTCCCAAAATCACTATGAACTGCAAACTCAGCTGCTCGTCTTACGTAACTGCTTCCAACTATCCACAAAATCCTTTTGCTATTTTCTGCCATTCTAAGTTTTTAAACTCAGAACTGTACAGAGAGCTACTGAGAAAGGGATTGTTCACCCTGCAGTGACCAGACAGCATTGAAAATCAAACTGATATTTTCCCTCCTTATTTCAAGCTAGCTTCAGTGCATTCAGACAAAACACATAAATAAAAAAAAAAACATTCCCTCCTGCTGTGGCTTCATCAACCAATGTAACTCATGCATTCAGTATTACTAGACTATGTTCCTGCAAAAATCTGAAACCACTGAGAACTGCAAAAAATGCATCCTTTTCATAGGCAGTTTTAAACAATTACAACATCAGAAACAAGTCTGATTGGTTCCATTTTGTCATACAACTCCACGTGCACCTTCCTATCTCCCTCCATTTGCAGCTGTATCTGTACAAGTTAGTACTAAAATGCTTTCTCACTTTAAACTATTTTCTCTTAAGAATATAGCATGCTACACAATAACAATTAACATTATGAGATTAAACAGAAAAAATGTTTTGATTAATAGTATGTACATGTTCTAATAAGTTTTTTAAATACTAGAAAATATCATGAAGATAGACTGTACTTACAGTTTCAAACTGCTTTTTCTCAGCAATATTCAAAATGGATCCTGTTCACTTCTTCTTCAGTGTTGTCCGTCTCTGATTCATTCTCAGAAGTGGCCTGACAAATCTTAAATTACATTGGTAGAGCTAGCTGTCACTCAAACACACTGTTTAATGATTCGATAATGAATGTTTAAGCCACTCCCAAGTGTTAGATTAACTTTACTGTCGAATGCACGAAAGTACATTTGCGACACTTTCAATAGCACGAAAGTAAAATTTGCGAAAGTGTCGAAGTTCGACAGTACTTTTGACCATACTGTCGAATGCACGAAAGTCAAATTTGCGACACTTTAGAATGCACGAGAGTTTTTCGAAACTTCGGTTCATCAAAGTAATTTTCCAAGACTGTCTATATATTGACACAATTTCAGATTCTATGGAAAAGTAGCTCAATTTTCAATTTTAAACACATAATCTGCTGCATAGCTGCTTCAAACTCAGTGCAGTGCAGATATTTTAGATTTACAATGTTCCAAGCGTGCATAACAACTGTGCAACGCAGACTTGCAAAACACTAATTTGTTGTAATTTTCACACTCAAATGTCCTCATATATCCATTTTAAGACCTCTGCTCATAACAGTGTCACTGTTACGTTTAAACATTTCTACCATATAGTCATTTCTCACATCAACTGAGCCAAAACGCAGTACATAAGCAAAAGCACACTATTGTTAAGATGTGACTAATGAAATCTGTACTATTCACAACGTTGTGGGTTGAAAGCAAAATAGTAAATTCTCAACTGAAAAGTATGACAAAACACAAACTTACAAGTGTACATGTGAACTGCACTGCGCAAGCTTGTAAATCAGAAATATTTCAGAATTCTCACACAAATTTTTCAACATATTCAGTTTAAGTTGTCTGTTCACAAACACAGCCACGGTAATTTTGTGACTGTGCCCCACACAGTTATTATGTCAATGAACTGCATCATTGCACAGTACATGTACAGGAAAACATTTTTTCCCATGTTGTGAAAAATTACAGCTCCAATGGCGATACACAGGAGTACAAAAAACACAATGTTGGTAAAATGCAGCAACAATATTGAAATTTCACTAACATGCAAGCATACTTACCAACTGTGGTACACACACTCACACAACAGTAATAGTGGCATGTCCTATCCCTAATTGTAAACATACTAATTGTTACAGATTTGATAATGACACTATCACTCTCAAGTTTTTGCTCTACCATATAGTAAATTATCATACTGACTATCCCATGACACGCTACATGGTAGAAAACACATGTTCGTACACAGGTAAAAAATCACACCTATCATAATCATAAGAACACATGTGAAGAAAAAATCTTTTAAATGTGCACTAAAATATTGCGAATGAACAAATTTCTGATATTACATAGCAGCTGCGCAATGCACATTCATAACAACTATCATTTAGTTATGTTTTTACCAAATTGTTAACATTCTTAATGCACTATTCTATTAATACACAGTGTTATAAGAAATTTACTGAAGCCTATTCTAAAACTTTTTTTTTCTCTCTCATACAGGTGCCTGATACTTCTGTAAGATTGCTTACTGTCACTGTCAACCATAATATCCAAAAATGCCAACTAAATACAGACATAGATGTGTCTCAAAAAGAGAGTGGTATAATAGTACTACACTGTTGTATAAGGGCAACAAACAAAACAGTAAAGGCACAAAAAAAATGAACATCGACAGACCTTTACTGCAACAGTGACCCCTACATCAAGTCACTGCACAAAGAAACAAAAATCCTTAACAGAAAAGCAAAAATGTATAGCATCACAAATATTGTGTTGATCTCTGAGACGAAACACAACTATTTTGAGTGTAACCATCAACAGACGATCAAATCAACACCGTAAAATAAAAAATAGTGACTTACAACTCAGAAAGAGAAAGTATTTCCGATCACTAGCAAGTAAAGCTAAGATTGAAAGACGTATCGCTGCTGTGCTACGGCACACCCGCAAAAAGAGCAAGAGTCACCTTTCTCTGATGAATTTACATCTGAAAGTACAGACTTTTGTCAACAGAGCACTGTTTGTACTACAACGATCGTGACGTAAGATGTGTCATGTGCTTGAACAATTCAGGAAACTTGTATATGCCATTAAAAAAAGGCTTCAACAGTATCCTTGTTTGACTGTTGACAACTTCTGCCATGTCTTCATAGGACAGTGGCTGCACACACAGCACTCAGAAGCATATTTCTGGGAAGAGTCTTATCATTACTTCTACGAAGAACAGACGTTTAGTATTGATGAGTCCGGCAAACTCAAAAATGTCCTCAGTATCTCTGATGACAATCAATTGGATAGTGATGATGACTGTGGTCCAACCACACTCTTCAATAAACGGCACTGCCTGACATGGTCATGTGATGCTATCTGCAACCGTAGGCAATCATCATTTCAAAAAGTAGAACACTTTGTTAACCTATTCATAATAACAGATCGCAAAGAGAGACATAAATTATTTACAGAAATTGACCATTGTGAAATCCGGCCACATACTGGACTCATGGGTCACTCACCTGCATGTCTCGATACTGGTGTTTGTGATAGTTTTTTTCACAACATGAGGATGCTTGCAGTGCATCAAACAGGCATGCGAAACTTTGTCTACAGAGTATATGAAGTACAGCGAGCTGTACATCAGTACACTTGTTTAAATGACTTATTGCAGTCAGGTGACATGCAGGGTGCCATCACTTTCCTAAAAAAACTGCAACACATTCCTTCTGGACCAGAAACAACTAATTTCCAGTGTAACACTTCAACAGAAAAATCTGTTTCAGTGTTAGAAAATGACATTCTGAAACAGTACGGGAAGGAAATTGCTAAGTTTGAGGTTGCAAAGTCTCAGAAGTTTGATTCTGTATGTGTGTCATGCAACCGTTTGTGCTACATGAAACAAACTGTCACAGTCAACCTAGAAACCTGGTCACCATACAATGACATGTGGTTCCGCCTCGCAGCATTCTTGCTGCTGAAATCTGACTTTCATCCACAAGACACCATTGTGCTATGCAAACACTGTTTTTCAAAACTGAAGTGCAACACTTTGCCAGCAAGGTCAGTGCTAAACAACATGGAAACAGATGTTACACCAAGTGAGATTTCAACATTGAATATGTTTGAACGTATTCTAATTCAGACAATGAAACCATTCCAAATGATTCTACGTCTGAACACAAAGACACGGAAGATTCCACAAAAAGAGCTTGTTAGATCTCTAAAGGGTTCTGTCATGTATCTACCACTTCCTCTACAGGAAAATGTTCAAGCAATCTCAACAGAAAATAGCTTGGTCATTCTTGTAAATGGTGTGCCTACAAAGGCCAAGGTCATCTGGCAAGATGTTGTCAATGTGCAAAAGGTAAAGCTTGCTCTGGCTTATTTAAAGAGGAACAATTCCTTTTATATAGACCTTGACATAGATCAGATGGCCAGTCACTATGTGCAACATGATCTATTAGAAAAAAAGTAAGCCAATCATTGAGAAGGTCAGTACACAGACAAGTGACAATGTGTATGAACAGTACACAATTCACCCACTACATGGCAGAGATCCATTAGGAGACAACATTGATCTCTATCAAATGAAGCAGGTGGAAGGTGAGCCCTGTCAGCATTTGGGAGGCAACACTAGAAGCACGCTGCTTCCCAGACCTATTTCCAAAAGGGTCAGGCAGATGCCTAGATGAAAAAGAAGTACGGGTACAGGGTGCTCAGTACCGCACTAGCCGTGTCCTGAGCAAAGATGGCAAATTCTGACGTAACATACAGTACCTGTTTCATCTGCTCTGGGAAAGTGAGCTTAGCATTCTGTCTGTGTCTATAGCACATACCATTCATCTAACAAGTCCACTAGATGGAATTACAGCTGCTCAATTTCTAGAGAAATTAAAGCAGAAAGATGAAAATCTGCAAGTGAATCTGTCTTCCATACTTTCAAGTCTACGTGGCACCAAAGAATATTGGTATCGCAGACACTCGGAAGTGATGACAATGCTACGAGAGTATGGCGCAGCCACATGGTTTGTCACACTTAGTTGTGCTGAATATGCCTGGGACGAACACATTGAACTGTTGAAGTGGGCAAATTCTGATGTCGAAGGCATCTCATCGATGACTGTTGGAGAAATGTGTTCACTTGATCCTGTGTCTGTCACAAGACATTTTCACAAGCGGTTCCACGACATTCTCACTTTCATCTTGTCAAAGGACAATCCTCCTCTAGGTATTGTAGAACACTACTTTTGGAGGACAGAATATCAAGCACGAGGTGCCCCTCATATCCATATGTTATTGTGGATCAAGGATGCGCCACGCATTGGTGAACACGAAGCAGCAGAAGTGCTATCATTCATCAAAAAATATATCACTTGTCACATTCCAGACAAGTATGACAGTCCTACACTATGGAAGTTGGTACAAAAGTTCCAGCGAGATATTTGGGCAAAATATTGCTGGCGAGCAGTAAAGAACAAATCTAATTGGTACACACGATGTCGCTTTGGATTTCCTAGACGAGTTTGTCAGAATGGTGCCATGAATGACCTTTTCTCAGCAATGCGACACCACTTGAAGGCAAAATCAACCAAGAGGGTATACAAGTTACCCAGGGATGAAAAAGAGGTGTACATCAATGACTACAACCCAACTCTTCTTAATGTGGCAAGCAAACATAGATGTTCAGTTTGTGGCTGACAACTCACTGGCCCTGGTTCGTACGTCACTTGTACATAACCAAACATGAACAGACTAGCTTGCAAGATCTTTGGGAAGATATTGCCACTTCAAGCAAAAGCCTGACATCTCAGCTGTGGTCATTGGGTTTGAAGACTCTTTCACACAGAGAATGTGGAGCTTACGAAGCCAGTGACCGGTTAATGGGTACAGGAAGTCTGACGCTGTACATTTCCTCAGTGTAAACTACAAAGAGAAACAGAAGCGTGTACTGATTCCTCATGCCGAAATTGAGGAGCTCGCTGTCAATACACCTTCTTCAAAACATATCTTAAAGAATAACCTGATAGACACATACTACCCACGTAGACACAACAACATGAATGATATGTGTCTGTCTGAGGTGGCTAAGTGGTATGACTACAAGACAGGTGCAGCACCTGACTCAACACTACACATTTACAAGGTCAATGGACTAGATGGCTGTCTTGTGAAGAGGCACAAGCCATGGCTTATAGATCACTGCAAACTGCATCTAGGCACATCAGAGAGCACAGAACATTACTACTTTCCTCTCCTATTCCTATTTAGACCCTGGAGGAGTGAGTCTGAATTAAAAGGTGACTCTGACACATTCGAAGACCAGTTCAATCTCACTTATGATAATTTCCAAATTGAGTACTCACAGACATATATACAAAGGCCCAGATATTCAAAAGGGTTGCGCCATGCGCAACAGGGTTGCGCATGTGCAAGTCCTACATTGCGCCATTCTACAATATTCAGCAGGAGGCAGTTGCGCCACTGAAAACTGGTTGAGCAACAGCGCAATGCAAATGAATGCATGCTCAACAGGAGGGGGAGGAACCATGCATAAACTGCGCAACCCGATATTCAGTCGGGTTGTGCAGAGTTGTGCAGGTGCAACCCCCAACCTGCGCCTGCACAACTTTGAGCCAAAAAAGGATCAGGTTGAAGGCCACCCACAGGTGAGCTGCTGTATTGCAGGGCACAACACAGCAGCTGCCACCCATGGCTGGCCCCCAACCAGTCCCTGTGCCCCTCACTGTCGATCACGGGCAGAACATAAAATAACCCCTTTCTCGCTTGAAACATCTCCCAATGCCCGATGGTGGGCGAAGCATTATAATGACAGCCTTGCTCAGTGCCCGATCGGCGGGCAGAATGTAAAGACCCCCAGCGAATATCTCCCTGGTGGTCCAGTGGACTCACGCCGATCGCTGGCAGAATGTCCAGTGATAACCTTCAACATCTTCCTCGATGCCCAGTTCCCCACCCCACCCACCCATGAAGTCCCACCACTCCCCGCCCCCGGCAGCCGGGCGGGTGGCAGTATCTCACCCGCTTGCGCGCTTCGCTTCATCGACACTGTTCAGCAGACATTCGATTGGTGCAGAGTAGCCACTGGTGTGTAGTCTATGATCAGGATAGTCCAGACGGTGAATGGATTCATTCACAATCTGGACTGTCAATGGAAGGAGGCTGCACACCCATTGGCTCTAGCTCTGCACCAATGGGTGGCAGCCCTACCGATAGTCAGTCGGCGGGCGGTGGGTGGCAGGTGGTGGGATGCTGCCACCCGCCGGCTGCCGGGGAGCGGGTGGTGGGCTTCATGGGTGGTGGGTGGGGACACTAGACACCAGGGAGATGTTTGGGGGTTGTCACTGGACATTCTGCCCGCGATCAGGCATTACGGTCCACTGGACCACCAGGGAGATATTCGGGTTGGGGGGGTCTTTTTACATTCTGCCCACGATCGGGCACTGGGGGGGTTGTTTCACGTTCTGCCCACGATCGGGCATTGGGAGCTGTTTGGGCAGGGGGTGTTGTCATGATACGTTCTGCCCATGATCGGGCATTGGGAGATGTTTGGGCGGAGGGGAGGGTGGTTGTCAGTATACATTCTGCCCGTGATCGGGCATTGGGAGATGTGTGGGCGGGGGGGTTGTTTTCACGTTGTGCCCGCGATCTGGCTGCAGGGTGCATCAGTCCCCGATGGCTGCTGCCTGGCAGGGTGGCCAGGTGCAAGTCCTCGGGGATCAGCGCACCTACATGATAATGGCATGCAAATGGGGCCATAATCAGATGCAAATGGCCCACCCTGTGCCTTGCATGAATTATGGCCCCATTTGCATGTCACCTTTTGAATATCGGAAATTTGTGCATGGCGCAATGGTACTTGTTTAAGTTTAATGCTCAACTCTGACAACTTGCGGTGGCGCAAGTTCCACTGCGCCATGCACAGTGGCTGTGGCTGGGGGGTGATATTCAAAGGAGTTGCTCAATAGTGCAACTCCTTTGAATATCGCCCCGGCCACACCCCTGCGCAACTATTTTGAGCAGTGCAAGGGCTTGCCCCTCAGAATGGCGCAGTTTGAATATCCAGGCCAAAGACTAAAAGCTGAGAAAGGACAGCTTGAGGAGGCAGAGAAGCAACTTCCGGAAGACACTCCAGTTAGTTCACAAGACAACCTTGATCCAGAAGGACAAGGTGTTCTAGGTGACCCTCTGCCCTTAAATGCCCCAGAAGTGTTAATATCAGAAAAAAAGAGAGCCATGCAACATGGCACACACTCTATGGTCAACCCAGCTGATGTAAGAGAAAGACTAAATCAGCTGCAGCATACAGTTCACTCCCAAGTGGTTGAAGCTGTCCAACATGGTATACTACATGAAACAAAACAATGTGACTGCACTCAGTACAAGCCACTACTAATGTTTGTTAGCGGTTCAGCTGGCACAGGAAAGAGTTTCCTGATTGAAGCCATCACTGCAGAAGTACGGAGTGTGACAGGCTCTTCAATGTCTGTTGCTGTGACTGCTCCCACAGGACTAGCAGCATACAACATTGGTGGAGTAACATTACACCGTCTCTTTATGTTGCCAGTCGAACATGGGAGAACTGGAGAGTATCGTAAACTGTCATTCGAGGTTGCATCTCAGCTCCGTTCCATGTTCACAAAGATGCAGTTACTCATTGTTGACGAATCAGCATGGTCTCCAATGTCATGCTTGCCTGTATTCATCTACGTCTACAGCAGATCTTAGGTACTGATGATGGAGTGCCATTTGGTGGCAAAAGTATACTTGTGTTGGGAGACCTTTTACAACTTGCACCAGTCAATGCAGACCATGTATTTACAAATCTGACTGCCAAGAAAGCTAAGAATATCCTCGGTTGCATTGCAGGCTATAACATATGGGAGTTATTTACCTATGTTGAGTTGTCTGAGAACATGCGCCCAAAGTGGTGATCTAGCTTACAAATCACTTTTAGATGAAGCTCGCACAGGTTCTCTATCACCAGAACATGTCTGTATGTTAAATGACTGAAAAATCACAGTACATAGTACATGCATAGAAACAGCATGTAATGTCTTCAGCGATATATGCTCTACTGGCAGACACATAGTGTGTCTTATGACATGACTAAGGAAATGCACTGAATTCAACAATCTAATGCTACAAAGAGAGATCCAAGAGATTCTAACTCTGCATGCAATTGATACAGTTGATGGCGTTATTCTTAATCGAAAGCTAGTAGCAAAGATGACTGAACGACTAAGTGAACTGAAGTCAGATGTTTCACGAATAGCTGGCCTAGAAGCTGTTCTCACAGTTTGTAAGAATGCACGTATCATGCTGCGCGCCGTAATCTAGATGTAGAACTAGGTATGGTAAACGGTGCCATGAGAAACATCACTGACTTTGTCTATAATGTCCAGAAGACATATATTGAGACACTTGTAGTGCACCTTGACAACATGGAACACTCTGTACACATAGATTGAACCTGCGTAAAATTCCAGGTTTTTAAGGATATCTACGTAAACAGGAAACAGTTCCCATTATGTGTTGCATATGCTGTCTCCATTCACAAATCTCAGGGATTGAGTTTGGATTCAGCAATGGTAGACATAGGTACAGACATTTTCAAGGATGGCATGAGCTACATTGCACTTTCACATGTACGAAGCCTTTCTGGATTGCACATCATTAGTATAGCACCTCAGAAAATACGAGCTGACAAGCGATGTATTCTTGAGTACAACAGGTTACGTACTCTACATCAGCCACAAATGTCTTTAATACCACTGCCTACATATCTGTCTGTCTCACACAATTCAGTCACAGCTAGAGGGAGCAACAAACAGCAGCAAGCTTCCCAAAGTGATTCGACAAAAAAAGAGTTCAGCAAAGGCCACAACTTCAAGTAAACATTCACAACCAGCAATTCATCAGAAATCAGTTGGTGTAGCTGCTGTACCACTCTTTGACAACAGCAGTAGAGTAAACTGCTATGCTAACTCAGCTATGCAAGTTTTTCTATACATGCCGCAGTTTGTGCAGGCAATATCTGCTTCACAAGACAATCCCCTATCAAATGCTTTGAAGCAGATTATCAAGATGACTTCTGACCACTCTAACAATGTAGAGTCACAAACACCACTACGACAGGTGTTATCTACATATGCTGGATGTAGTACATTTGCTGCAGACATACAGCAAGACAGTACTGAGTTTATGATGGCTGTCATAAACAACCTGGATGAAGACAGCACCCCAATGCGGCAGTACTTCACAGTAACATATGTTACAAAATATGTATGTGTTTCATGTGGCAATTCACAGCGTGAAACCACACAAGACATGCTGTGGATAACTCTCTTTGTTCCTGAAGCCAAAAGTGTCAAATTTCGACAGCTATTCACTAATGCTGAATGTAGTCATGCCTGTGGAAGGTGCGGAGGCAGATGCACTCAGTCCATACGTCTAAGGAGTTCATCTCAATATCTGTTGCTTATGTTGCACAGATTTGACCCCAACGGGCTCAGAGTTGATACTCCTATCACAGATTACACAGCTAGTAGAATAATCTTTAACCAATCACTGTTTGACACTCACAGTATAATCTATCACCATGGTCAATCCATGCATTCTGGGCATTACACCTCGTTACTAAGGTGCACAACTGGATGGTTAGAGTGTGACAACTCTACAACGACTTTTAAACAGAGACTGCCACGTCACTTGAAAAATGCATATCTTCTAATATTGAAGAATTATGACAACCTTCATATTTCAGAAGAATAGGACAAAACATGTAGCATTTTAAAATGACTACTTTGTCCAAAAAAATTCATGACTCATTACAATGTTGTATAATGTACAACTGTAAATAAACAATACAATTTCAACAAAATGGAATTCTAATACAGACATTACATACACTGTGACATGTTAGATCTTGTGTAGATCAGTGACTACATGAAAATTGTTGTAGTGGCTTCAATCGGCGCCAACAATATTCACAGTCACTAGAGAAACCATGATTACATGTCTAGCAAAGATTATACATCTAAAAACTGAGGACTTACTACTCTCCTCCTCTGTACATCTCTTTAAAAATCCATGTATCAACTCATATATAACAACAAATTGATATGACTTATAAGCTCTTACTCTTTGCAAACAAAGAGAACTCAGTTATTATCGTAGATAACTGAGCTACCCTTATAACATTCAGCAAACATTCCACTCTGTCACAAGTTGTCTATCAACACTTCAATTTGTCTAGTGACTCTTGACATATAGAGAACATCATTCGATCACCATGCAACAGTGTAGAACTATCACGCTTTCATGCGTAGTACTAGTATTGTTCATATGTAAAAACAACTACCTTTATTGATAATGCAAGAAGCTGAGTTACACAACTGTAAATAATAACCAATTGCTGAATCTAATTTAGTGACTCTTATAAGTGTTTAAAATTACTTGTACATAATAAAAACATTTGTTTTCAAGTGTACATTGTTAGTAACTAGTTTGATACCTGTACTAAAATAGCAGTGTAGCACTACAGTACAAGTGAATGTTTTAGATATTATTCAGCAGTATAGTAACAACATTTAACTAACCATAAGTTTGTTAAAAAATGCATTCCATGACAGTTTTAGTATTTACGAGTTAAGAATTTACATAGAAGCCAATGTAAGAATTGATAAAATGTCATTTGTTCATGTAAAAACATAATATTTTTTTAACTTGTCACATAAGTAATTCTACCGTATGTAAAAAATATTGACAATTGTAAATCAGGCACTGTTGCTGATCACAACAAACTGCATACCTGTTCCTGACAATATTTATGATCGCCTCAATTGAGGGGTCGGGTTGGAATTTTCCATTTGCACCTAGTCAGTGACATATTATTAAATAATATCAATCAAATCTCACAAAACTTACATTTGTGTAAATTGTACTACTTAGACAGTCAGCATATGGTTTTTCGCCCACCCCAGGAACATCCACATTAGCAGTCACACAATTACAACAAAACTCTTGTCTATCATGTCTGTAATCACACTTCACAACCGACTGACATTCCCTTATTAACATAACACACAAGTAATGCACTACACATAATTACAACATACAACCATTTTTAAAAAAGTAACATTTTTTACAAACTCCATTTACATTCAATAGTAAAAATATAATGAAGTGCCACAGCTTCAGCCTGACTATTAGAATTCCAGGTTGAATGTCAGAAACTACTTCCTCACATAAACAGAAGTGAGTACTGAAACATAACTAAAAACACACAACACCTGATTAGTTTCATATAATATCACACACTTACTCCAATCCATATTATACAGTTATTATTATTCTTATTCTTACACATTTACATATTTGACAAGCAATGATTGCACACATACAAAGATTGTATTGTGAGACTGCTTCTGTTAACTAAATTTCACTCTTGATTGGACCTTTTCTCCATTTGACAAATTGGCAATAATTTTTTAAAACCATAACCACCTGTGTCGACTCCTTACTTTAAATACCATTATGACTTAAAAATAAGTGTCTATGACTTAAGCATACAAATCAATGTTTACTAATACTGCTACAACTATACCTCCATCAATTTGTTTGGTACCTATGACATACAGTCAGTATCACAACATATGCAATGATGTGGGACATTGCATGTCACATTTGACAGAATTCCTAACAGTGTCAAAAACTCAGCAATGTACTTACTTTTCGTGTGCCTATGCAGTCATTATTACTATACCAAGGTGCCACACATCAGCACCCAGCAGGTCACAGCTGTGACTATACATGTACCATTCAGTCACTACTATGTGTACTTCAGAGTCTGACAAAATGATGTTTCTCATTGGCTGAAAACATCCTAACAACCTTATGTTAATCTTTTATTACCATACATGAAGAGGTTGACGATATACTGAACAAGGTTTACAACTGTTTAAAAAACATGTTTCATTATTATAGCGATAAGTCACTCCCAAGAATTGTGTTAATGGTCAGTCAATCACCCTATAGAGACATGTGCCAGACAGCCACACCTCGTGCCACAGCACACCCCTGTGTGTGTCTGTGTGTGTGTGGTGCTGGGGGTGGTGAACTCGGCGTTACGGTTTTCAACCCTATCAGCGAATTTACTCACTTTTGTCACTCTGGAACAACCCTAACAAATGCATTAAATGGAGTTTGTTGCCTCTAATTTCCCTTCTTTTTGAGAATGATATTGAAAAAATAGTGAATGTAACTCGCTCCCACCACATGATGTATTGTGGCATAGTAACAGGAGCAGCAACGCAAACAGAAATGATAACAGTGGCACACATGGTAACACAAGCACGAATGAGAACAGAAAGGGTAATGCACACAGTGGCGTAGACGGGAATGGTGTGCCATGTGATGTCTTGTCACATAGTAACTAAGCGCGAATGAGAACAGAAAGAGTAATGCACACAGTGGCGTAGACGGGAATGGTGTGCCACGTGATGTCTTGTCACATAGTAACATGGTGCCTGTAAATTGAAATGTCAATGGGCATGGTGACACAAAGTGAAACAGAAAGTGAAACAGTACAGTACACACAAATGACAAAAAAGTAACAGAAACGCAAACGAAAATGAAAACGCAAAGGATGATGCATGTGGTGACATTGGGGTGTGCATTGGGATGATCAGCCCTAACTCTCACCCCATGACATGTGTAAAGCAGCAGAAGTACAATAGAATGGGGTGAGAGTTAGGACCCACGATCTCAATGCGCACCCCAATGCCGGTTGGAGGGTGGGCGGTCCAAGGGGTTTTCAACCCAACAGTGAATTTCTTCATTTTTGTCGCAGTGGAACAACCCTAACTAATGCATTAAATGGAGTTTTTGCCTCTAATTTCCCTTCTTTTGAGAATGATAACGAGAAATAGTGAATGTAATGCAGCGGCGAGTGAGGGGCCTCTCCGGCCCGTTCGGTTCCCGCCACATGATGTGTTGTGGCATACTAACAGGGACAGCAACGCAAACAGAAATGCTAACAGTGGCGCATTATGGTAACACACAAGCACCTTAAGAACAGAAAGGGTACGCACATGGTGGCGTAGGACGGAATGGTCTGCCATGTGATGTGTTGTCACATAGTAACATGGTGCCTGCAAACAGAAATGTCAATGGGCATGGTGATATAAAGTGAAACAGTAAGATAAACAGTACTGTAGACAGAAATGGCAAAAATAACAGAAAGCATAGCGCAAATGAAAGCGCAAAGGATACGCGCACATGGTGGCCGAGCGTCAATGGTAAGTGAAATGAGTGCGGATCCATAGCGGAAAGGGCAACAGTAACAGTAATATAAGCGCACAGTATGGTTTTCCCCAAAACCTGCATTGAGAAAGACAGTGAGTACAAATAATGTATGCATAATAATGAATATCGGCGAGGAAAATGAGATCTTGGAATACTAAATACATTATATCTCAGGAACCGTATGACGTAGAAAAAAAATTTAAAAGTTATATTATTTACAACTGTCCTGGCTAATTTGGATCTTAGCCCTATTATGGGGCTAAGAAGTTTTCTGATGAAAAGTCCGTATCTTGCACCGTTTCCGAGATACGGGCCCTGAAAGGCGCGGCGAACGCCGTAATGTTATCCTATGGGAAAAAAAGAAAAGTTCAGAGTGCCATAACTTTGCCTCCCTGTAATGTTTTTTCACCAAACTACTGAAAGGCACATCTGTGGGCTGTTGGCTGTCTTCCCTCCAAATTTCAGGAAAAAAGACCAAACCGTTACTTTGCAGCAGGGCTCCAAATGATTTCTGTTAAGTGTCGGGCACCGTGAATGTTATCCTAAGGAAAAACCGTCAATTTTGGAGTGCCATAACTTTGCCTCCCTGTAATATTTTTCACCAAACCACTGAAAGGCACATCTGTGTGCTGTTGGCTGTCTTCCCTCCAAATTTCAGGAAAAAAGACCAAACCGTTATTTTGCAGCAGGGTGCCAAAGGATTCCTGTAATGCTTTGGGCGCCGTAATGTTATCCTATGGGAAAACTGTCAACTTTGGAGTGCCGTAACTTTGCCACCATGTAATATTTTTTCAATACAACACTGAAAGGCACATCTGTGAGATGTCGCGCCCCTCCAAATTTCAGCCCAAACTCCCAACGGTTATTTTGCAGTGCAGTGCCAAAGAATTGCTGTCATTTTCCCACAGACTAGAAAATTCATTGTCGCACTTGGCGAAAAGCTTTCAGTTCGGACACTTTCGTGAGCACGAAAGTAATTTATGAAAGTACTTTTTCCAGAAATTTGAAAACATATTTCTGGGGTGTTTTACCACAAAATAAAGACATGGCAAGCATCCCCAGGCCCGAATAGCTAAATGCAAAAAGAATTACGCTTATAGAGGGTCTCAAATTTAAATGCCAACCATTTTTCTGATCACCAACTGAAAACAAAATGGCAGATTTGCAAAAGTAACAGGCCCATTTGAGAAAGTAAAAATGCATTTGCTACACTGTCGAACTTTTTGTTAACTTTTTCCCATTGACTTATAATGGGAAACTGTTTTTTGAATAACTTTTGAACCGTTTAATATTTTTTCACCAAATCTTTGAAAGGCACATCGGGGACCCCGCCTGCATGTTCCCTGAAGATTTCGGGCAGTCACATAAAGCGTCTGACCTGTCACGATGTGACCATAAATTCCAGAAAAGCGTAAGCGTGCTTAGCTCATGCTTAATAACTCCGCAACTGTATATCCAATCAGTACGAAACTTGGCAGATCCCAAGGCCTATGGGTCTTGATCATACATTCCAAATTTCAGGCAAATCCATCAAACAGTTGTAAAGTTATTAAGGTTCAAAATTTGGGGTTTAATATGGAAATGGCTCCTCTACATAATATATATATATATATATATATATATATATATATATATATATATATATATATATATATATATATATATATATATGTGGGGGCATGTGTGATTTTGTACTTCCTTCCTGGCCAAATGCCCTTTGGGGTAACCATTGCCTCGGTGCTTATGCACAGAGGTTTATTTATTTATTGAATTTTGATGACTGGGTAGGCCCACTGGGCCCCGGAGGTCCCTTTTTCAGGGGTGACCCGGGAAGTAACAGTACACGACATAAAAGACAAAGGAGCAATATACAGGCTTAGGGTTTACAGTAAGCAACAGCCTTCAGATCCATGAGGTTGAGCTTTCATATCTATGGGTCATAAATGTCTAACTGCTTATCCTATTGTGCATTTGCTCATGCTACAGAGATGTACAATTGATGAGACAGTACAGTGAGTTCGCTAGGTAACATTCCTCTAAGATACATAGGATATTTTCTATGAGCGTGAGGCGGGTTAAGTGCAAACTGTTCAGTGGGTAGAGCTTAAGTATGGTAGAGAAAGCTGATGCAGATCATTATTTTAGAGTTGGGTACCCTGGCATAGGCAATTACTCATTGACAGCAGGTAGGTCTTGAGTCAATGCTGAAGCTTGGTACCGATGGGGTTTCACGCACCTTTAAAGGAAGGTTGTTCCAAAGGGAAGGGGCAGCTTGTGTGAAGGATTTACAACCTGCCTTGGTCCTGACCTTAGGGACCTCTAGTAGCATCTGACCAGAGGACCTGAGGTTCCGCACACTTCATTTTTCAGTGAGGAGTCCATCGAGGCTCAGGGGGGCATTGGGCTGATTAGTTTTTTCACCAGACACAGTACAGGGTACCTGAGCCGAGCTTCAAAGGATGGCCAATTGAGCCTCGCTAGGGCCTTACAGTGGTGGCTCCTTGAGAGGGATAAGGAGGCAAAGCAGACTACCTTATATAGGTTCTTTATCTTTTAAATTTTTTGTTTTAATGGGTTCACCACAACATAACCCAGATAGACCATCTTAGGATAGGTGGTTCATTCCACTGGGGTGTCAAACAGATGAGGCATACTGATGAGTCCTGGTAGGACGAAACATGTGTCTATGTCTTCTGTTGGCACCCTTTGCAAACTTTGTGAGAGGCCTTTCGACACCATGCATTTCTGCTTAAAGTTGAACCAGCATAAAATTCTGTCTTGATTTGCATATGCAGCCATGATGATTTGCATTGTGGGGGCATGTATGATTTTGTACTTCTTTGAAACTTGGCTTCCAAGGCAAATGCCTTTTGGGGTAACCATTCCCTCAGTGTGCTTGCGCATAAAGGTTCTTTGTCTTCTATATAGATATATATATATATATATACATATATACATATATATATATATATATATATATATATATATATATATATACATATACAAACAATAGTGGCAGGAGCTTCTAGAGTGTGATAAATGGAGATATCTTCACTGGAGTGTGATAATGAAGATGACATCAGCACAGTGATGATAAATGTAATTTATCCATACTATGCTGATGTCACCACTCACTTACTACAACCTGCATACTAAATGAAACTGCTTCACAAAACAGTTTCTCTTTCTCACTGAGGTTTGCAAGTTACTCAATTAGAATTGCAAGGTACACTCACCTGTGTGCTATAGTGTTTCTGAGACTCCCAGCTTATTAATGTGCTGATATGAGCTTCACTGCCACCTACATTCTAAATGAAACTGCTTCACAAAACAGTTTCTCTTTGTCACTGAGGCCTGCAAGTTACTCAGTTATCATTGCAAAGGAAACTCACTTGTGTGCCATGGTGTTTCTAAGACTCCCATCTTATTCAGAAAAACTCGCACACACCCATACCAGACACAGAAAGGGCAGAAATAACACAGAAACAGAAAAAGAACACAGAAAAAATATTTCTAAATCTCCCACCCCATTGCATAAATAGCACACATGATGTGCAGATTGTGTGCTATGGAAAATATTCTCACTCTTGCAGAGTGAGCTATGGATACTTTCACTTGTGCCCACGGCACTCGTGAGTATCCAGAGCTCAATCTGTAGGAGTGAGAATATTTTCCCTATCACACCCTACCCATAATGTAATATGCATATAAACATTATATATATATATATATATATATATATATATATATATATATATATAACTATATATGTGTGTGTGTGTATATATATATATATATATATATATATATATATATATATATATATACTGTATCTATATACACACACACACACACACACACACACACATGCATACACACAAACCTGGATGAAAATCTCACATATATAGATACTTGATGGTTAAGGACAAATAAAAGGCTATAGCCTGGATTCTCTAATGTTCGGACACACAACATGTGGCTGTTTTTTCTGCCATATCTACACTGCATCACTGCCAATGCACCAAGATGTTTGCATGGTATTTTCAAATGTATTGACACATTTATGATAATTTACTCTATTTGTATCAAAAAATTACACATACATCATATTTTTGACTCGTGCACCATTTTTGAACTGCAGCTTGCAGCATCTGCAACGTGAAGTTAGACCACATTTTCTGTCTTTGCACAAGCACCACAAGTGTGTCAAAATCATGCAGAAAATCTTAGAAAAAATCTAGTCTGAAGCGTTCATTAAGTGTCCTGTTGTTCCTCTATTGTTTTACTTTACATTTTCAGATCCCTCCCTGGCCATTTCCTGCCTTTTGCTCCTAATAACTCCCTTAAAATGTTCTCATTTAGTTATAAACAGAGCTGCATGGAAAGCAGAACTGGAAGGTGAAATTCCCCTACCAGGCTTTGTGCAGAATGGCAATTCCACTTCCAAAATGCTTTTCAGAATTTCTTTTTGAAATCATCAGAATTTAGAAAAGCATTTCTTTTTAAAGCACAAAATTACTTTCCGTGGATCACATGAACCATAGACTACTATTCCATAGATTACAGAGAAGGAAACTATTTGCAGATAAACCATGGATTACTAAACTGCAAAAAATGCTCAGTTTTCAAAATTTCAGAAATCTGCTACCAATGGAATTCAGTGGAATTATACATATTTCCCTGATTTTGATGTGCCTGGTGTTAAGATGCCATTTGCTTTTTTAATTGTGTTGTTGCAGTGGCTCTGGAAGTTCAGATCCCAAGAAACCATTATACCAAGGTCTCATTCATCTGCTACTTCCCTCAGATTTTTGCCTTTTAGCAAACATTTTGCTTTCCCATTCTGCTTCACCAGATGCATGACTGTGCATTTGTCAAAGCTAAAATGTAACCTATGTTTCAGAGCCCAACTTTCTAATTTAGCTAAGATGCCGTGTAACTTTTCAAAACTCTACAAGTCTTCCATGACAGTACCAATGCGTGTGTCATCTGCAAACTTTGCCTCCAATATTCCTTTTGACCACAACATATAGAAACATAGAAGTTGATGTCAGCTAAGGACCGCAAGGCCCATCCAGTCTGCCCATTGTTTCTGCCTTATGAATGTGCCATAGGCCTTTACTCTGTCAATGGCCTATCTATTCATACTTATCTGTATTGCTCCCTTATGCCTATTCCATGCCTGTTTGAAGTCCTGCACTGTATTCATATCCACCACTTCCTGAGGTAGGCCATTTCATGCATCCACCATCCTTTCTGTGAAAAAGAACTTCCTCATATTACCCCTTAATTGCCCTCACTCTAATCTCATACTGTATCCTCTTGTCCTGCTATTTTTCTTATATTGAAACATGTTAGACTCTTTCACATTGTTAATGCCCTGAAGATGGTTGAATGTTTCAATCATATCACCTCTCTCCCTCCTTTGCTCTAGGATATACATATTGAGCTCTGTTAATCTGTCCTCATGTGTTTTCTGATGCAGTTCCTGCACCATTTTGGTTGCCCTTATCTGGACTGCCTCCATTTTGTTAATGTCCTTCTGTAAGTGCGGCCTTCAGTACTGCATGCAGTACTCCAGATGGGGCCTAACCAGTGTCTTGTAAAGAGAGATTATTACTTCCCTCTTACGACTTGTGATACCCCTACTAATACACCCCAACGTCCCTCTAGCCTTACCTACTGCTGGGGATATGTATAGGTTAAATAAGCACAGCTTTCAAACAGATCCCTGGGGGACTCCACTGGTCACTCCTAACCAGACTGAATTTTTATGCCTTATGCTCACCTTCAGCCTACTTTTAGTCAACTAGGATGCAATCCACTTGCTAATTTTACCATGTATCTGCATGTCTATCAATGTATCAATTAGTTCCCCATGTGGTACCTTGTCAAAGGCCTTTGTGAAGTCTAAAAGCCACAAATCCACTGATCTCCCCATTCCAGAGCCTGACTAACCTTACCATAGAACTCCAGCAAATTCATTTGCATGAATGCCCCTTATTGAATTCATGCTGTGTCTTGTTTGACTTCCCTGCTTGATTAATAGATTCTCCTATGTAATCTATCATTGTGCCCTCCATGACCTTACCTAGAACTGAGGTTAATCTCACCAGCCTATACATTTTTGTTTCTTTCCTGCTACCTTTTTTGTGTATAGGTATAATGTTAGCAGTCCTCCAAGAGTCTACCACCTCACCCTCTTTAAAGGACTTTCAGAGCAGGAATAAGTCTTATACTGTCAGTAACTAATTGTATCAGTGCTGGACTGCTGATCATGTAGTGCTGGAGTGGACAAAGTCAGCTCAGCATGACAGGTACTTATAGAGGCACTGAGCACTAGTTACTTGGGGACACCCCTCAGGAGGCAAGGCAGGAGTACCAGTGAGTTGGCCGGTTCAAAAGATGAAGCAGTCCAACCATAGCATAACTAGTCTAGCATAGTTAGCCACTGGCCAGAGAGAAAAAACTGGAGTTTGGCAGAAGGGCAATGAAGGTGAGGAGAAAGACAATGGCAAGAAGTGGATCACATTGAGTTAATATGTCCAGACCACTGGAGAATGAATGTGCAGATGGACAGTCCCTGCCGCCCCAACTCCAGCAGCCAACTTCAAGGCTGAGGGCTCAGTATGAGAATCAAGGGACAGTTGGTGTGTGGTCACAACAATCAGGGTGCAGGTCCATGTCATGTTGTGTTTAGATGTTTTACTTTTTCAAATGTTATTTTTTTTCCAGACTTGTTGTAAGTACCAGGGAGGTGTTTCTCTTTTCAGATCAGTTAGTTAGCTAAAACTTTATTTTTTTTACAAGATGAGAACTTTAGGCCCAATGACCAATATACAAAGTTGTGCTTTTAAAAACATTCATACAGTTCACACAATACTAGTAATCAAAATAACATAGCATTCATCAGTTACTTCATAAATAGCAGATGTATCACATTCAAAACTGACACATGTTAAACAGCAGGAGACAATTCAAATTATTGATTATCCAAGGGTCTAGGTGCAGATACATGCTTCTGTATACATTTTATTGACAGCTGTTTTAAAAGAACCAAGACTAGGCACGTTTTTCAATGAGGGAGAACTTGTGTTCCATATTCAGGCAGCATTATACTAGACTGTCATGTCACTGTATTTTGTTCTTACCTTTGAAATTGTAAAACTTTGATGTACTCCATCCCTTAAATTATATCTTTGCATGTTTATGTCATAATCAATAGATACATTTCCTTGATTAGGCCATTTTTTACTTTGTATATTAGCGACATATATTGCTTCTTCAGGTTGGTAGGATTCTGAATCAGAAATTGTGATTCCTATCAATTGCTTTAAATGGAACTGGATCAGAATCAGAATTTCAAAAATCCCAACTGATTCATATGGAAAGGATTTCAAAGCATCCAAGCACTCCTTCTTATAAGATGGACATCTTTTCAGCAACAAATTCAAAAGTTGGCATGTACAGCCTACTGATAGTGTCTGGGAACTTGCCAAACTTGATGGCATTGTGTTCTTTAGTTTTAAAGTTACATGGACTATTGATTTGGCAGATTCTTTACTTCCAAAAATTTTAATTAACAAATCAGGATGTTTGGCATCTTCTGACTCAATCCTCATTAAACCAGAGTTCAAAAACTTGGCACGTGCATGCGTGCACCTGTGCGCATGCGCACACACACACATACATATATGTAGTACAGTATGAAGCTGCAGCCATGCCACATGTGATGAAATATGGATGACTAGCTTAAAAAAAATAGATGGAAATAACCAAAATTAAGTTTGGTGAAATTGCAAATTTTCCAGAAATTCACCAAACCTTTTTGGAAGTGATACTGTAAATTTGCAAAAAGTCCTTCAGTGGAAGTTTTAATTTCTCACAGCTCCAACATTATCAAGCATGATCCCATGAGTGCTACCACACTATCAACAAACTTGCTGGACATTATTTTCACTGTAAAGCCATGGCTCTGCTGAATTATGCCATTCTTTCTTATCTGACTAACTTTGCAACTATTTGGTATTCCCACATTTAGTTACAGAAAGCATGTGTGTATTATTCTGTTGTAATTTCTTAGGTCTTGAGTACTATGCTCTGTAATTTACAATGTTAATTAATATTTATTTATTTAAAGGTTGGTAACCAGGAAAGGCACACTGAGCCAAAGCTCATTTCCATGTGTGAATATGCTATTTGCCATGTTTTTTCAAAATTAATTAAATAAATTAAAAATTTATAATTTTTTTTCCAATTTTCAATGAATGTACTTGAATTTTGAAAAAAAAAAAAACAAATTACCCTTTTCACCTGGTAAACAGAATTTTCTGTGAGAATTCAATGACTTAGGAATGAATTATGACATTAGAATTATATTTTGAATGGTCATAATTTTTTTTTGTTACAGCTTTCTTTGGAAACATCATTTTGTCAGATAATATATCACATATTAGACAGTTATCTCTTCAACTAACCAACCAAACATTGTTTCTATTGTTCACAGACATCTGCTAAAACTGTAGGCCTGATGTTAAATTGCAAATTTGTGTGCAAAGCAAACAAATCACTTTTTGTTCATGGTTAGAAATGTGCAGATTCAATTATGTAGTTTGCTTTGCATCTCACTTTGCAAATTGTCACATCATGTGGTTCTTCATCAGGAGAAGTGGCAACTTTGCCCAGTGAAGACTACTGGATGTAGCTCCTCACTTTTAAAGTGCCAGTGAAGTGCTACTTCATGTAGTCTTTCACCAGGTGAAGTGACACTTCAGCTGTAAAATAGTATGCTAGGTGTAGCATTTCAGTTTAAAAGAAAATGCTTTTAAAAGTATTTATCAACCTCACCACAAACTTTATTATCACATACCCACCCACCTCTTCCACCCAGCCTTTTACAAACCTTTCCGTCACCACTCCAGCCAGTAGGTAGTAATATTTATCCCACTTCCTCCGTCACAGACCAAGCAAAAAATGTATCATATAATATAATATAATATAATATAATATAATATAATATAATATAATATTTATTTATTCCTTTGGTAACTGGATTGGAGCACTGATCTGAAGACCTTTTTCAGGCACAGCCTGGGCCAGAAACTGGCACAGACAACAGAAAAACATATTGAGAGAGCAATGAGAATCATAAAAGGAACATAACAGTGTCCATTGAGCTAACGGAGAAAGTATAAGGTAAACCATACCAGGTATATCTGCAATTGAGCAAACAAGGTAAATAACATTTAAGTAAACAGGGTAAGGTCCATCATTCAACAAAAGTAATAACAATAATATTCAGGGCAGGTGAGGAGAGCAGAGCACTAGAGGGGGAGGAGGTAAGGGTGAGCTGCAAGGGAGGTGAAGCCATGCTAGCAGCCTGTGAGCACATACAGATTGTGGTGGACAGAAAGTGCATTCTTAACAGGGAATTTAGATTTAGAGGTGGGTAAGGGGAACATAAGAAGATGGGGAGATTGTTTCATAGTGAGGGTCCAGCTGCAGAGAAGGCTCTTAGGCCCATCCTCGTAGTTATGTTTGGGTGTTCTAGTTGAAGGTGTGAAGGTTGACATAGATTGTGGCAGTAGGTTCTAGGCTGGATAAGAAGGGATAGTGGAGAGTAGGAGGGATTATGCAAAGTGTCAGCAACGGTATGGGCCAGCAGATAAGAGCACAGAGCTTATGGAGGGAGTCAATTAAGGGACTGGTAAAGAGTGCAGTGATGAGTGAGAAGAGGGGCACAGAAAGCAAGGTGACATATATGATTGTAGGTAGCATTCATGTGGTTATGGTTGGTAATGGAGGTGATGGAGTACTCTGAGCAGCCACAGTGCTGTGGGAGTTTTACCTGACTCCATCAGTGACCGTTCCCCGGTCTACTGTGGTAGGACAGCATGGTCTCCTAATGCCCAACCCACAGAAATTCTGTTCAGGGACTTCTTAAAACTGGATAAGAGAGTGCTAATCTCAGAGCTCAAGAATATTGATGGGGCACCTCTGTACAATACCTGCAACACAGAACTTGCTGCACAATACCTTCTCTCCATGTTTCTGCACCTACAAGATAAACATGTCCCAGTTAAAAGGTGCCGTATCAGGGGAATGTCTACCTGCTGGTTAAACTCGTCACTACTGGTCTCATTCAAACAGAGAGATAAAGCAAGGAGCAAAGCAAAGCTAACCAAGTCCCCATTGGACTGCACTGAGTGCAGAAGACTCGGAAACTTCTGTAAGGTCTCCTTCTGAGCTGCAAAAAGGCAATTACCATGGTTAGCTTCTTAGTACCTCTGTCAGTAACTCTCATGGTTTTCGGAGTCATGTTAACACCATTCTGGGAAAAAAACAAGAACAATGCCATCTCTGATATGGTCGTGGATGGTTGTAGTTGCAATAACCTTCTTACTATCGCTGATGCTCTTAACTCCCAGTTCACTGATCTCTCATCTTATGCTGCACTCCTGGGACCCTCACCTGATCCTCTGCATGACAACATTAAATACAAAACCATATAACCCTCCCTTCAACCTTCGCCCAGTCTCCAAATCTGAAATCCTGAGCTTACTTAAGTCCATCTCTCCTGCTGGGTTGGCAGGGACAGATGGACTCCTAAATAAATTCCTAAAAAAAATTCCCCTTTCCATAGTCTCTCCAGTGAATAGACTCTTTAACCTGTTCCTTTTTCACAGACCATGTGCCTTCCCACTGGAAGACTGCTCAAGTAGTCCCTGTCCACAAAAAGGGTGACATCACTAACCTGGACAACTACCACCCTATTGCCATCCTCTCCACCTTATCTAAAATCCTGGAGAAGATCATAGCTACTCAGATCATGGACCACATTCTAAGGCTTCTAAGGAAGTATAGTGCAAAGGAGGCTGTGTGGCTCATAACTGCACTTTTTCAATTATAATATCCTAAATTTGGTTTACTAAGAATAAATTTGTCTAAACAATGTTTAAAGATACTTTTATTTTCACTACAAACAATTTCTGATGGAAGATTATTCCAAGGATTAATTATCCTTTGAGTAAAACAATATTTCCTGGTGACATGAATAAACCTTACCCTATTGATCTGTAATGGGTGTCCTCTAGTATTAAATATGTTATTTTTAAATTCAAAGCCCAGTTGAGAAAATAAATATGAATCATGAGTTATATCATACATATAGAGGAGGTCTCCTCGTCGTAGACGCCTTAAGGATAAGGGCATCAAATTTAATTTATCCAATCGTAATTCATAAGGACATTTTGAGATACCTTTGATGATTTTTGTAAATCTCCTCTGTATTTTTTCAAGAGAAAATATCTTTTTTTTTTCCCTAAGGATTCCATAACTGAGAAGAAAATTCCAAATGAGTTCTGACGTAGGCTCTATAGAGAGGCAAAATTATCCATTGATTTCTAGATTTAATATTTCTTTTAATAGACAAAATTGCTCTATTGGCCTTCTTAATTGCCTAATTTATCTGTTTAACATGCCCTAAATTGTTTGTAATGTATACACCCAAATCATTTTCAACAACTGTGGACTATAACGGGAATCCATTTAGAATATATGTAGACAAAGGGTTATTTGGACCAACATGCATTACTTTGCATTTAGATGGACTTAGATGCATACCCCAAGTATTGACCAATTTTGAAATATTATTTATATCTTGCTGTAATACAGCTGTCTTTTCACTACAGTCACAAGGCCCACCTAGTTTTACATCATCTGCATATTTTACTGAAATAGATTTACAATTTTTTGTTAAATCTGCAATAAATACCAAAAATAGACAGGGGCCTAAAACAGACCCCTGGGGAACACCACTAAAAACATTATGAGACGCAGACAAATGTCCATTTATCAAAACCTTCTGCATCCTTTGATGTAGCCATGATTTTATCCAGGCAATAATGTATTTATTAATCTTGGCGTCTAGTAATTTAACTATAAGGGAATCATGAGGCATTGCATCAAGCGCTTTACTAAAGTCAAGATAAATAATATCCCAAGGGGTGCCCTGATCCATATTTTTACTGACGGATTCATAAAAACACATTAAGTTACTAAGGCTCCCGCAACCTTTTTTAAACCCATGTTGCTCAGAATCAACAATATTTATTGTATCAGTAATAAGATCTTTAATTAAACTTTCCATAATGTTACAAACTGATGCAGTTAGACTAATGGGCCTATAATTTTCCCAGTTGGCGAGAGATCCTTTTTTAAATATTGGAATGACATTAGCAAACTTCCATTCTCTTGGCACAAACTGGTACCTTAGACAATTTCCAAAAAATATACAGATGGGATGTGCTAGTGGTTCTGCCAGTATATATAATAAATGTCCACAAATATCATCTTGACCAGAAGAATATTTACATTTTAATAGTTTTACCTTTTCAAGTATCATATTATTAGTAAATGTGATTGGAATGTCATTAGTGAAATCCACAATTACATTATTTGATGTAGTATTTTGACCATAAACTTCACCAAATGTTTGATTAACAATATTAGCTATATCTGAAGGGTTATAACAGACCATTGAGTTGAATTAAAGGGGTCCAACCTGGCATATAGGCTTCTTGAGAGAATTCACATAAGCATAAAACATCTTGTACTTATCTTTACTAACATTTATTGCAAATTGTGTTTCCCAATTTTTTTGCTCTTCTAATCAAAACTTTACAATTCCTTTTAGTATTTAAATAAGAGGACCAATGCACATTAGTCTCAGACTTTAAATACATTGCATATTTCTTATCTTTCTTTATTAATTGGCATTTAATATCTTTAGTAAGCCATTTTGGTCACATTCACTCTTTCAACATCCTCGTCCCAGATCAACATGGTTTTTGTTGAGCACACAGTACATCCACTGCACTCATACAGTTCACAAATTATGTCATACTTGCTATGGACAATGGCTCTCTCACTGAAGTAACGTTTGTTGATCTTATGAAAGCGTTCGATTTAGTTGACCACCTGCTGCTCATAAACAAGTTGTCATCTCTTGGTTTCTCCACCTCTGCAACTACCTGGTTAAAATATTATCTCTTGGAGCATCAACATTTTGTCTAGATAGGGGGTGTTAAGTCCTCCCTCGCTCACACCTGGATCAGAGTGCTCCAAGGTTCAATTCTTGGCCTCACTTGTTTACAATCTTCATAAACAATCTCCCACTGCTTACTGGACCTTGCTCAGCCTTGTTATATGCTGACAAACGGGTTCTTTACTTTATCTCATCAAGCTTCTCGGACATCAAGCAGAACCTCAACCATAATTTCAATACCTTTCAGCTCTGGATGTTGAAGAACATGCTTGTCCTAAATAAAAATAAAACTGTGACTGTACTCTTCGGTTCAAAATCAAAAATTCAGTCCTGCACTCAACCGTTATATATCAGAACACTGATGGTGCATCCCTCAACACAGTTACTTCCTTTAAATATCTAGAAGTCACCCCAGATCCCACCCTGGACTTTGAACTGCACCTAGCTACAGCAATCAAATCAGTTAATATACAGCTGGGACTGGCATATAAGGTTTGACACAGCCCAACATCTGCAGTGAGGTTGGTTATTGCACAAGGGATCCTGAGACCCAAACTGGCATATGGGTTATTAGCCTTTCCAGTAACAACAGGAGGGCTCCTCTGAAAGTGGGACATCTGCTACAATAACATTTGCCATTTTGCTCTGTCACTACCCAAGCTTACTCACCAATGCTCACTATGTTCCAGCCTGGGCTGGCTTAACCCCTCAGCTTTCCATCAGTTTACCTCCTCATGTTTTATAAAAAACATAATATCTTCAAAGATACCTGACAAATTGGCTTTACTTTTCAAACCAGAAACCATGTCCTACCCCCTGAGCTCAGCTGATAAATCCCCACTTTCCCAACCAAGTCATAAAACTAAAATGGGCGAAAACGATTTTTCCATCTGAGCTCCAAAATTATGGAATTCCCTTCCACTGAATCTCAGAAACTCCCCTTCTCCATGTAATTTCAAGCACGACTTCCTTAAAATGCTCTTTTTAGCTCAGAACCCTGCTCCTGTAGTGGGTCCACCCTTCCCTCTGCTCGTCCCTTCTAGTTGCTTAACTGGCACCTATCTCTCCTACTCTTGAAAATGCCTGGGGAATCTTGCTACCCCCCCCCGCACTTAGTCACTAGTTGTTGTTTCAAAGACAGTAAGATATTTTCACTTGTATCTTGTATTCTGTTATAACATATCGTTCTTGCAACTGTACTGTCATTGCTGTATAAGTTGTATTGCTGTACTGTGACTGATCTCTAGCCTGTTTACGTACCGTTTCTTGTTCACTTGATTTATTTCTTTGCATATGCTGTTGTCTACATGCCCTCTGTTTCAACCTTATGGGCTGTACCTGAAAATAGGCAGCCATGTTTTCTTCTGTGCCTACCCAGTCAACAAAAACTAAATAAATAAATAAGTAGTCAAGGAGGGGAAGGAGGCTGCCACAGCCAATATCAAGGTTGGCTTCCAGTGAGAGGTGGTTGATCATGCGATAGCAGAGCTCTATCTTCTGGTTGATGTGCCTGATCAGTGAGGCAGTGTGGTCAGTGTAGGTTAGGGATGGGTCCAGGACCCAGATACTTGAATGCAGGAACAGTGTCAAGGGGAAATCCATCTGGGGATTTGATTGTGAGAAAACCACCTTTGTGGGCTAGGGTGGAGAGTTTTGGTTTGGAACTGAAAAGCATGGCCTTTGTTTTGGCAGCATTGACCAACAATTTGTTGGTAGAAAACAAACAATATGACTTGCAGAAATCATCAGTAAGAATGGCAGATATAGAGGAGGGGTCACTTTGGTATAGTATTAAGTCATCGGCACAGAGGAGTTATTTACAGGATAGGCTGTCCAATGGGACTGAGTTAATGAAGAGGGAAAAGAGAAGAGGGCAAGAACAGATCCCTAGAGACACCCACAGAGACAGGTAAGGGTGGGGAGGTGACACCACCAAGTCAGACAATCTGTGTTCTACCATAGGGGTAGTTAGTGAGACAGGCAATAGAGGCAGGAGAGAAACCAAGATCATTGAGTTTTGCTGTTAGGATGCTGTGACTTACAAGGTCATAATGCCTTGGACAGATCAACAAACACTGCACCAGTTAACTTCTCTTCATCCATATTCCTCAGCACATGGTCAGTGAAGAGGGCAAGGGCCATGGTAGTGCTATGTCCCTTCCAGAAACCATGCTGCTCAGGGAAAATTAGATTATATTTGGTGATATGCTCTGTAATTTGGTTGTTTACTGCCTTCTCTAGGAGCGTATGAAGATGTGACAGAATGGAGAAGGGACAGTAGTAGTCCATCAGACTAGGAACATCTGATTTATGATTGGGGACAATGCTAGTCTGCTTCCAGATGGAGCAGAGGCTGTAGTAAGGGAGAGGTTAAAGATGATAGTTAGTGAATAGGCAATGTCCTGGGCCACTAGTTTTAAGAAGCTGGGGGACATACTGTTACTACTAGCACTGTCTCAAGATGGTAGGCTGAGAAGGAGCTTAAAAGTCCCAGGAGGAGAAGTGGTCTTAAAATGAAAAGAGGGGCTAGTAGGAGGGGACGGTGGAGGAGAGGGCAATGGGTGGGGGGGGAACATAGCCAGGTAGCTGCTAAGGTTTGAGAAATGTGCATTAAGTTAATTCACAATGTCAGTAGGGTCAGTGAGGGAGTCTTGTTGTATGTTTAGTGGGGATGGTGACTGCTTGGTATAATATAATATAAAGTAATGTAATATAATGTAATGTAATGTCCTGTCATATCACATCACATCACATAATGTAATGTAACGTAACATGATGTAACATAGCACAATATAATACAATAATACTAATTGTTCTTTATGGCATAAGTCCCTTCCACCACCTGTGTTCCAAATCACTGACCTCTGGTCTCCCCACCCCACCCAACGCAAACCAGTAAATTGTGAAAATCCTTCTACCCAACTGTCTTTTGGCCTCCACCTTTCTCTTCCCAAAGTCTACCCAAATATTTCTTGTACCTTTAAAAGAAAGTCTCATGCTACAGAGAGACATCCTGTCTCTTCAGTGGTAAGTATCCAAATGAATGAAGGAAGGTCTCTTTGCTAATAATAATAATAATAATAATAACAGATTGGCTGAAGCATACTGGTTGGAGGGATGGGTGGACATCTCTAAGTAGTTTGGTGGGGGAAGGATAGGTATGTGCTAAGCATGTGGGTAGTGTGGTGGGAAATGCAAAGTTGGTGGCTAAGTTAGGAGCTTTACTTCTGCTTCATGAACTGTGAAGATCCAGACTTTGCTCCAACCACTCTGGCAAAGTAAAACTTCAAAACATCTCTACTCACAGAAAGAGTGAGACTCAGTGGAGCTATTTTACAATGGAATGCAACCTTTCCACCATAAGTAGCAGGGGTGTTGCATTCTTCTGGAGTTACCTCCATGTTTTAACAACTCAGAAAGAGCATGTGCAGCTATGGATGGAAGGGAGAAAGATGGCAACTACTGGACACCTGCGAAAAGTTTATAGGATCCAGGAGTGAGAAGCAGATAATTGGACACCAACTAAGGAGATGGGGGGGGGTAGATTAGGAGGGCAGCTACTAGATACCATGAAAAAAGTATATGATTTGGAAAGTGAGAAGAGGACCACAAAATGCTAACAAAGATTTTTTATGGGGCTGGGGAGAAGAAAGGAGACTATTAAACCACAAGAAGAAAGTTTATAAGGTTGGAGAGTTGAGAAGACTACATTGTTATAGATGAGAGTTAGAACAGATGATGAGAGAGAGAGCAGCAAGCAGGGTGTCTGACTGCTACTAGAATAGATAATATCACTAACATGAAGATGGATAGTATCACTAAGAAGAGAGGGACATGCAGCTGTGCCAGCCAGGATGCAACGCAATAATGCAGTATATCACAAAATGCTGAGCATACTGCAGGGAATAGTGTAATTCAGAGGCAATTAAGCACTTTTGTCATTCAGTATTTTGTGACATGCCACTTACTACAAGTTGCTAATAGGAAGAGGAGATCTCTAATTCTGAGAATGGCATTGGGTGAAAGGGTGCCACTAAAAATACTAGAGATTACGTAACATACATTGGGAAGTAATGGATTACATTACACATAATGGACTGTTTTTGGCAGGATTGGAAATGGGGGGAGGGTATAGTCATAACCACATATGTGGTGTAAAAGTTACTTCAACATGAATAAGCAGCATGCCGAATTGCTACAAACAGTAGGATCAAATCTTTGAATGCTCCCCAGTGATGTTAGTTGTTTCCCAGTCATGCCACTAACAACTGGAGCAGCGATCCACTTTTTACCAAATTCAAGGTTGGAACTCTTCCTTATGTAGCACATCACTCTTATTGTGTATTGCAATTTTGTGCAGTGTTAGAGTGGTGCCCCATTTTGTGCCACCCACTAATGGAACTCAGATTCACCCATGCCAAATTAAGTTCCTCCGCTCACGAACCCTGATGAACATTCATACGTGGTTCATAAACATGCACCAAAGTTCACCAAAAGTATTGAAGCTCAGTAATGAAGAAAGTTTATGAATTGTTCAGCAGCACAGTGTTCATAACATTGTTGAACCATTACTTCATCTTGCAGCACCAAGATGGACCTAGACACCATCATTATGCATAACTGACTTACGTATCAAAACACATTGTTTCTGACTATAAGCACTATGAATTATCACAAAATTATTACTCATTTATTGTAGGAGCTGAAACTATATTTTTTACAAAGCAGTCAACAATTGGATTACATATTGTAAGGGATTGCCTTTTACACTTACCACATTTAAAACAAGTTTTTTTTATATATTTTGCTGGTATAAATGTCAACTGGGCTATTCAATTTCTGAAAGGAAGGCTGCAGTTATTTCTTTTGAAAGAAGAGCAGAACTAAAGTAGTTGTAAGATGCATTACTAATTCTAAAATGCATTATTTTATTTACATTTATTAAAAAAATGTTGAGGTGGATAAAGCAATTCAATTGTCATGCTCACTTGCTTAGGTTGTGTGAAAAAAAAAGAGTGTTTAATAGGTCTCCTATAGCATTGAACCTAATGCAAAATCCTTTTGGCCTATGCATTAATGACCCCCAGCACAAGGCCCTATGATAGATGACATGTGCAGCCGAAATATGCACATTGTGGGAGTCCAATTACCCTGGCCCTCTTCCGTGCCGTGGAGGGCTGGTGAGCGGAAGATGTCTGCGGAGCAAGAGTAGCAAAGCCAGGAAAACATACTTGTTGGCCATAAAGGACATGGCAGTCTTTAAATGGACTGCCATGTCTCACCATTCCTGCTTCCAGATAGTACAGAATCCACTGCGAGGCCAATTATAGACCACTGATTGGAAGCCCACATCCACCCAGGTCTGTCTACCTTGAGGGCCCCACCATGTGTACAGACCAACATAGCTGTGCATCAAGCTGGCCAGGGGATGTTCAGTCCAGCCCTGCACATCCAGATGAGGTCAGGTAAGTGGTGAATAGCTGCATGGCCCAATACTTGCCTTTACCAGAATGTGTCAGGTCCATTAGTACATAAGGCCTTTTGTAAACAAAGCCCTTTATGTTAAAACAAGGTTTTGTTATGAATTATCCATTAATGTAAAAACAAGAGGCATCCCTTTGTAAGGACACTGTCATTAGGGTGCAGGGGACCGCAGTGAAGCATCAGTTCCTGGGTCATGTGGCTTTCTAGAGCACTGTGTGACTTCGGTGAGGGGACAGTTGGATGCTGTGATGGCTATTGTTATTTAGAATGTTGCGTGTCTCAGATGTTGTAAGTTCATAATTTCCATGTGTGTCCCAGTGTTACTGTCAGACTGTGTTTTGCATGTAATAAGAGCATGTCATTGGAATTTGTGGATAGTCGTAGAGGGAATCTGCTGCTGGTGCATGATGGCTTACCGCAGGTCCACTAAAGGTCAGACCTAGAGTTTATTATATAATAGTTTGTGGGGTGCAAGGGAGGAAAAGTCCCCCTCATCCTGGGATGTAGTGTGCAGAGCCTCCAGCAACATGAATATTGGAATTTTGTGTACAGCTCTGTGCTGTGGGATGTTTGTTTTTTGTTTCTCGGGAGGGTTGCGGTTTTACAGTATGTCGGTGTAATTTCCTTGCAACGTCCTTGTATGTGTGTGTATTGGTTTGTGCCTTCATTCTGTTGGGGATAATTCTGTTGCCCTAACACATGTCACCCTTGTGAACTGTGCACCATCATAGGTGAACCAAAACAAGATATTTTGAGTCACCAAAAATCATTGATGAACCGTTAAAGTCCATGAAAGTTCAATGGTGGATTTCATTAACTTTCATGGATCTTTACAAATCCATATGTTTATCATCAGTTCTGAAAACCAAAGTGTCCTTCAATGCTCATGTGCATTTGAGGAGCAATTCATGATCAGTGATATGTACTTTTAATGAACGTTAATGAACCGAAGTCATGGACTGATCATAAATAATTCATAAACATTCATTAGTGGCTCATAATTATTTTCATGGTAGTCTGTTTTTATACCTATTATAACAACTGGTGCATTTGTTGTAATAACTTCCTAATGGAACTTAATAGAGCTAAAATTTTTTTCATAACTTAATAAATACTTAACCATTTTGATGGTTTGGAGGACTAGAAGGCATGTGCTAGTACCTTACTTGGAAACAGGCACCTGTTTTAAAGTGCCACTGATGACCAGGCTGATGCCCTAGTGGTAAGATACATAGATACATAGATACATAGACGGTGTCAGCAGATAAGGGCCTATGGCCCACCCAGTCTGCCCATTTGAGCTTGTAAGTTCAGTTTGTTTTCCTAGAAGTCTGTTGCCCCTTACCCCTGACCTCCAGAATTCCTTTATGTCTATCCTATGCATTCTTAAATCCCGTGATTGTTTCAGCCCCCACCACTTCCTCTGGTAGGGTGTTCCACTGTCCACCACCTCGTTCTGTGAAGAAATTCTTTCTCATGTTTCCTCTGAATCGTCCTCCTCCAACTTCATCCCATGCCCTAGTCCTGGAACATCTTTTCACTTAAAATAGTGTTTTCCTGCACCCTGTTCCTCCCTGTAAGATACTTGTATGTCTCTATCATATCCCCTCCTCCTCTCCTCCAGGGAGTACATGTTCAGTTCCTTCAACCTGTCTTCATAGGACTTATGATGCAATCCATTCACCATCTTTGTTGCCCTCCTCTGAACCTTCTCTACCCTGTCTATGTCCTTATGTAGGTATGGTCTCCAGAACTGTACACTGTACTCCAGGTGGGGCCTCACTAGTGTCTTGTATAGCGGAATACAAGCATGCTCATAGTCCTACAAATTGAGTGATAACTCTATACCAGAAATGCAGCTTCTGCCACTGCCAGTGCAAAGTAAAGTTCTACTTTCTTTTACCCTTTTTAAAAAGATGATGAGGAGGCTGGTATTGGACAGTGTCTAATGCCTCGTCTAAAATTCATGTGAAAATATCACAAACAAAATGTTGATAGGTAACAAAAAGAATGTTTTTTTTTATTTCTTCAATATGAATTGGGTATCAATTACAAATAAACAAAAACATCATTTATCAAGCTATGACAGAAATTGAATCAGCCACACAGAACAGTCTGGACAAGGTACTCCTCCAACAAATTATTGAAAAACATTTGTGAGACAAACCATGGATCACGTAAGAGTATAAATGATCTGTAATTATGAGGCAGAAGGAATTGGCTACTGGATGACAAGAATTGTACAGATTCCATAGAAATAAGGTGAATGTTATCATCTATGTATATTATGTGCAAACTATTGGAAGAGGAAGTTTGAGGGACTATGAATAGTTCACCCAAGAAGATGGTGCAACAAATTAAAACATTTATGGGGAAAAGGAATGAAGGATGTGATTTTTAATTTTTGAAAAATTATTAAATTAAGAATCAGTCGTATTATATAACTTGGTGAACAGAATAAATCAGGAGTGGTAGGAAAGCATTAGGAATTTCTCACCAATAATGATGTGGAACCGGGCAGTATTATTATGTCTGATAGAGTAGGTTAAAAGAGAACTGAGTAGTGGGGTGGAGTTTGCCTGGCAACATGGCAACAGCTTACTTTTCTCTGAGAAGCTAACTGGGGGTACATTTTTGATCATCCATTAGTTCTTCTAAAAGATCAAGGGCTAAAACCTTGGAATTAGTATCCAGTAGAAGACAAGCTGTTAATTGATACCTTATTGAACTGGAGCTGAAAGGCTTTCTTCTTCAATAAACGAACTTGGGCAGTCGGTCTCATGCAGCTACTTTTGGCATCTGGGCCCCGGTTGTTCTTTCCAGGACGTTTCCCCAGGCTTCTCCCCCTGTCGCAGTGCCTATGGTAATGTCAAGTAGCAATTTTATAATATAAATATCCCCACCTCTCTCTGCATTATCCTGCATTCCTCTTGATTCAGGTGAATGAGGAGTTTATCATCTTCTACTCACTGGCAGAAACTGAACAGTATTTGGCAGAGTATCACCACAGTCGGTATGTGCTCAATGTTTCCTGATGGCCACTGAAATAATGGGTCAGGAAATGGGGACAGCCCCAGCAGAATGCCTCCCAACTACTTCACATGGATCCGAGGACTCTGCTCAGACCTCCCTTTGGCAGCCTATTAACAGGGGCAGACAAAAAGAAATGCAAGAAGCACCCTGCTCCACAAAAGCTGCTGAATCAAATAGCCTTATCCAGGAGCAGACAACCACAGTATGTACCCACAGACACCAGTAGTTGTTCTCCATGGGGATATGCCCATCAAGACCAGCAACTGGCATGAAGCATTACGTGAATTGCTCCCTATGGCACTGGCCATGTCAGGAGCACCTGATGAAGAAGACTTGCACCCTTGAACCTTGGATATATTAGATGTGGAGTGGGCCCTGAAATGTGGAGACTGGGCAGACAACATTGTTGAAGCTGCCAAAGAGGTTGATCACTTGCTGTCTTAACAGCCTGTGCACTGTGAAAGTCTCCCAAAGGAAAATGTGCCACCTTGACAGTACTGCAGAGGTGTTTGTCTTGTCAGTTAATGCTATGTTGCAGTAGGGGTTCAGGCATTTCCTGATGCCCTCCAGTAGGACTTGTTCCATGCAACTGCATGGAATCTAGAACGTACTGTCCCTCTACTTTACTGCAGGAGACAGCTGTTACTGTCCTCTGCTCCCTGATCACTTTATTAATTATTGCAGGCATTAATCTATGGTCAAGTGAGACTAATTCTGTCAGTTGGGGGCCCTCACTGCTATTGGAGTTTGTTTAAAAGCCATTTTCACCCAGTGGCACTGAGGGTTGAGATGCTGGATGCCACACCTTGTGCCACACTGGCAACCTGGGTTTGGAAATGGACGTGGGATTCCAGGGGCTGAGAGTGAAAAGAGAGGATTGAGTGTCCAGGGGACTGCTCTCCTTTCCTGGGGTGGGTTGTAGGGGTTTCCTTGCTCAAGAACAGCACTGTACACAAGGAGAAAACATGGAAAAATGTCTGCTTTACAGCTGAATTACAGAGGCCCCTATCCTTTCATTGCCCCAGTAGCCAGGATAGCCCTAATGCTGCACCCCTCACTGCTCTGATCCAGATGGTGAAGGGTGTCTTTGGGTGCTGAAGTCTCCCTTCCCAATTTCCCCCATGGGTAGGGACCCCTCATCAAAAGAATATGGTGGGACAACTGGAGGAGCAGGATGAGGGGGAATGGACAGCAGGAATGGAGGATCGGGGAGGTGGTGGAGATTGGCTGCCCTTAGGAGAGGTTGGCAAAGGTTGGCTGCTGGCAGAAGGTAAAAAGATAATGCAGAAAAAAGCCTCTTTTGGTAGTGTACAATTCCCGTCCAAGAAGTAGTCTCGATAATGGGCAGCACTGTTAGTGGATACAGTCCCAAGTTCCAGGTGTATAAGGTTAACTTGTGCTCTGATGGGATTGACCACTTCATTGGCCATCGATGTGTGTATTGGTCTGTTCATTGTTTTCATATTTTTTTGGTTTTATATCCACACAAAACAACGTTGATATGCTGAACATTTTAACCCAGCTTCATGGGTCTCTATTTTCAAGGAGTTCCTGGTTTATTTAATTTTCTTTCCCCATGTCAGAATGTGGTGGGTTTATCACCCTTATTGATGAACTGATTCATTGATAAAAAGTTGACGGATGTTTAGGAATAGTGATGGGAGTCCTGGCAGCAGGAGTTTGAGTTTAGGTATGCCTCCCTTTTCAGGGCTGCAGTGTGCATAGCCTTGCAGACCTCTTGATACGAGAAAAGGACTCATCACATCCCTTTCAACAGAACAACATGTTGGAGTTGCAGCACAGTAACTTCAGCATCCATGGAGCACTCCACTTGTTTTCTAGGTTGGAAGTAGCACTGCACTATTTGTTGTGTGCCAGTGGTCACAGCGTAACACAGCATACTCCGCCATGTCCAAGATGGCCAACAAACAGTTTTGCACATGCAAGACTACTACAGCATGTGCAGTACAATGTGTCTACCATCTTGGTCATAGCATACTGTGCTGTGTTCCTCCATGACCGACTATTTTTTTCTTTAAAATTATACATATCCCCCTACCCGACCTGGCTTTTCAGCACCCCCCCTCAGAAACATAATAGTGGCATTGGGGGTGCCCAATCCACCAATATACTGATCACAAATCCTTACTGCCCCCCTTCACTACCACGCATGTGTGGTTATTTCTATATTTATAGTCCCCTCCCCTTACCTGACCCTCTTTCTCAGCACACACCACCCCCCCCCTGCAGAAATATAACAGTGGCACTGGGGGGGAGTGCCCAGTCCCCCCATGCAGAAATCCTATTTTTTTTACCTGTAAAAAAAATAAGTCCATTGATGTATTTTGCAGCCATTGCACTCCTCCCACCTGACCCTGCCACTCAGCACCCAGCACCTCACATCCCCCCCAAGCCCTTACTTACCCACCGGGGGTCCAACACCAGAATCCTCTCTTGATCACAGACACATCTTCACTCTTTAAAGCCATACTATGAACTGAAGAAACAGGTATGCAGTTCAATGTATTTCAATGGTGTTTTGAACTCAGTGGAATAACTTGGTCATTTTTTCATATTTTTTGGCCCAAATTTTCAACATGTCTTTTTTCATTATGCAAATCTATTCTGAAAGGTGATTTCAAATTCCCTGCATGAAATCATCTTTCAGGAAGGAGTTGAACATTTGTTGTGCCCTTGTTCATGAGGTGGAGTCTTATAAAAGGCTATGTTGAAAATTTGATGTAAAAATATTAAAAAACAAAGTTATGAGCCTACATTATATTTTGCAAATGCAGGGTCATAACTTTGGTAATTTTCAATATTTTTACCCCGAATTCCTCAGCTGCAGCCCTTTTGGCTCTGGCCAGAGTTTGTTAATCTTTATAATAGTTCTTCAGTGTTAGTCTGGGAGTCATTTCTTTATGTGGTTGTTTGGTAGGGGAGTTTTTCCCCCAGAGCTCACTTGTCAAATGCTGCGTCTTAAGTTCTTCTCACTGTGGATTGCCCCCCCATTCCCTCATTTTTATTTTCATTCTGAATCTCCCAGTGTAGATTGGGAAGGGAGAACATGACCTTAAGCCTGTGATTTCAGTTTTTTTAGTAGGTAACCGTCCTTGCCAGGTATTGTTGATCGGAAGGTTTTTTTTTTTTATCTTCTCTTCAGAGACATTCCTCCCCTCTCCCCCAATTCCCCATTTCTCTGCCCTTAGTTGGTTTGGGCTGTGAGGGTGCCAACAACCAGGGTTTTTCCTTTCTAAGTAATCAAATTCTTAAAGCTTCTATAACTACCCACCTTCCTTGATGGTTCTCTGTAGGCACTCTTACATAGCACTCACTTCTGATCCTGACTGAGGGACCTGGCACAGAATAGTTGTAAATTTTTGTTTCTTCTTTTTCCCCTAGAAGGTTATTTTAGACCCTTTGAAGTGATAGTGGTAATAGCTTCCTGGGTCCTTGTTAGGATTTCTCATTGTACAAAGTGTTGTATTGTTGATTACAGATGTTTAGACCTCTTGAGTGGAAGATAAACAAACACGTATGCCTACTTGAAAGGAACTAGTCATAAAACACATGGTCAAGGGAGGAAAAATTAAAAAAAAGGGTTGACAGACAATGCAAAGCCTTGTACATGAACACAGGCAGCCTGGCAAATAAAATCTCAGACCTAATGGCTTTGATGTCAGAGACTGATCTGGACATTGTTGCTGTGACTGAGACGTGTCACAGGGAACCATGACTGGGATATAGCTGTGCCAGGATGCACTCTGTTCTGAAAAAATAGGGTAGGAAAGAAGAGGAGAGGGGTGGCTATCTACATTAGGGAGGAAATAAAAGCTACAGAAGTACAGGGCATAAAGTAGGTAGGGGAGGCACTGTGGGTCATGCTGGAAATGGGGAATGGTACTGCCATTAGAGCAGGTGTGATCTACAGACCACTGGCACAGGGGGATGAGTTAGAAAATACACTAGTGGAAATTATCTATGAAATGGCAGCAAAAGGGGAGATAATACTGATGCGAGACTTCAGTTTGCCAGATGTCAATTGTAGCACCCACAATGCAGCCACAGCAAGGAGCAGAAACATCATGGAAGCTCTTCAGGGGTAGGACTCAGACAGTTCGGGGTAGAATACACCCATGTGGGGGGAATATTGGACCTGGTGCTCATCAACAGGGAAAGGGTAATGGATGTAGAAGTCGGGAGGCACCTGGGATCCAGAGATCACAGTACAGTATGGTTAACATGAGGACAGTAGAGGAATCCAGCAGCTAGAAGTCAAGGGTCATGGATTTCAGAAGGATTAATTTGGCAAAGATGGAGGTATATTTGAGTAAAAAGTCCTAGGGGATATATTGTGTAATGGGGATGTAGAGGAATCATGGGAACATCTTAAGAGGCCATAATGGAAGCCATGATCCTTTGCATTAGGCAAATAAGTAAAACAAAGAGGAAGAAAAAGTCACTCTGGTTCTCATAGGAGGTGGCAGGGAGAGTGAGAGGGAAAAAAAGACAGCATTCAGAAAATACAAAGAGAGAGAGGAAGGATGCTAGAGGAATGTATTTGGAAAAGCTATAGGAGGTGGGAAAGCAGTTAAAAAGGCCAAGGCACAGACCGAGAAAAGAATAGCCATGGCAATTAAAAATGGAGACAAGACCACTTTCAGATACAGTAGAGAGAAGACAAAAACCAGGGGTCTGATAGTGAGACTAAAAAGGGAAGGGAAGGAGTCAGCAGAAAGTGACCAGGAAAAAGCAGAAATCCTGAACAAATATTTTTGTTCACTGTTCACAGTTGAAGGGGATGGGGAGGGACCAAAACTAGGTGTAAGAAGTACCAAGTGGGAGAGTGTAGATACCAGTCCCTTCACAGTAGCGAGAGTCCTAAAGGAATTAGAAAAACTGAAAATAGATAAAGCAATGAGGCCTGAAGGAATACTAAAGGAAGTAAGAAATTATCTAGCAGGACCACTGCCAGCCTTTTCCAACAAATCATTAAAAACAAGCATGGTTCCAGCAGAGTGGGAGAGGGGGAATGTTGTACCTCTCCATAAGAGGGGGAACAAGGAGGAGGATGATAACTGTAAGCCAGTCAGCCTAACCTCAGTGGTATGAAAACTGATGGAATCATTACTCAAGGAAAGGACTGTGACATATCTTGAATCCAGTGAACAGCAGGATCCAAGACAACATGGTATCATGGCAGGCAGGTCTTGCCAAACAAACCTGATAGATTTCTTCAATTGGATGACAAGGGAAATTGATGAGGGAAGAGCGGTAGAAGTGGCCCACCTTGATTTTAGCAAGGTCTTCAATACCATCCTGCATAAAAGGCTATTAAACAAATTGAGCACCCTGGGAGTCAGACCTGGGGTTGTTAAGTGGATTAAAAATGGCTGCGGTAAGACAGAAAGGGTGGTAGTGAATGGAGTTCAGTCCATAGAAAGGGAGGAGACCAGTGGGGTGCCTCAAGGATCAGTGCTATGCCCAGTCATCTTCTTTTAATGTCTTCATAAGTGACATTGCAGAGGGGCTGGAAGGGAATGTGTGCCCCTTTGCTGATGACACAAAGATATGTAATAGAGCAAACACACTGGGGGTGAAAAGAATGAGACAGAACCTGGTCAAGTTGGAGGATTGGTCAAATGTATGGCAGTTGAGATTCAATGCAAAGAAGTGCAATATTTTCCAATTAGGTCACGGGAACCCGAGAGAGGAGTACTCAAAGGGGGATGGGTTACTGTTGGTCACTAAACAGGAATGAGATCTAGGAATAATTATGAGGACCTAAATGTGGCCAGACAGTGTAAGAAGGTGGTTAGAAGGGCCAACGGGATTTGGGGGTACATAGTGATAGACATCACAAGCAGAAAAAAGGAGGTTGTAATGCCACTATACAGATCATTAGTGAGACCTCATCTGGAGTACAGTGTCCAGTTTTGAAGGCTGCATCTCAGGAAGGACATAGACAGAGTGGAGGCAGTCCAAAGTAGAGCTACAAAAATGGTACAGGGGTTGCACCAGAAGTCATATGAGGAGAGGCTGAAAGACCTCAATATGTATTCCCTAGAGATGTGAAGGGGGGGCATGATAGAGACATATAAATACCTTAAAGGGATAAATAAGGTACAGGAAGATAACATCTGTCAAAAAAGAAGATAGACAAGAACTAGGGGACCTGAGAGGAAGTCAGAGGGAGGAAGAATCAGGGGTAATATGAGGAAGTATTACTTTGCAGGGATGGTGGTGGATGCTTGGAACAACCTCCCCACAAGGGTGGTAGGGGCAAAAACAGTGGATAACTTCAAAAATGCATGGGACACACACAAGGGAACCCTAGAAAAAGGGAAGCGTAGGAAAGCCGCAGATCAACTATAGTCTGCAACATAAGTTAAAGGTAAAAAAAATGGGCAGACTAGATGGGCTAGGTGGTCCTTATCTGCCAACACATTTGTTGTATCCATGTAACTATGTATCATATGTAATGTTGTTATTATTGCATGTTTTAGCTTTTTTCTGCTTGATGTGTTAGGCTATATGGTACACTTCAGTGAGTCTTCCTTCTCTGAGGATTATTGTTTTCATTTGCTTTGTGCATCTGTTGGGTTACAAAACAAAGAAATTCTGGACAGAGATGATAGGGCTACAGGTGAAGAATCTGTGATAAAAATATCAGAATTTGTCAAAGTTTGGAGTCTGCATTCACAAAATGTAACGCAGGCTCATAAACATGTTGTGCTGTAACATTTTTTTCACCAAATTTTCAATATAAAGCCTTGATATAATCCTGCCTCATGAAGAAGGATGAAGAAAATGTTCAACTCCTTGCCAAAAAGTGTTTTTGCTCAGGGACTGCAAAAGCAACTTTCGGGATGCAGAAACACATTTTGGGCATGATTTGCAAAATGCCAGCTGTTGCTCTCATGATGTGCTGTAAAGATATGGCTATGCTGTGGATTTGGGGCAAAACTATTGAAAATTACCAATGTTACAAGCCTGTGTTTGCAAAATACAATGCAAGTGTATAACTCTGTTGGTTTTGAATATTTTTACAACATGTTCAACATAGCCTTATGACCCCACCCTCATGAACAAGGGCAGAGAAAATTTTCAACTCCTGTTGAGAGGTGATTTTGCTCAGGGACTGCAAAATCACCATTCGGGATGTAAAACAAAAACTTACTTTGGATAGGATTTGAAAATGATAGCTGTCACATTCATGAGGTGATGTAAAGATAAGGCTATGCTGTAAATTTGGGGTAAAAATTTGGAAAATTACCAAAGTTGTGAGGTAGTGTTTGCAAAATAGTACATAGACACACAATTTTCTTGTTGTTCAATATTTTTACACCACATTTTCAACATATTCTTCTTATCTCCCACCCTCATGAACAAGGGTGGAGAACATTTTAAACTCCTGCCTGAAAGATGATTTTGTGCAGGGACCACAAAATCACTTTTTGGGACAGATCTGCCTACTGACAGTGTAATTGTTCATGAGGTGGTGTCCCAAGGAAGGCATGTTGAAAATGTGGAGCAACAATAAGGAAAGATGGCAAAGTTATGATACTAAGTTTAAAATCCCATCAAAATACAATGAATGGCATACCTGTTTCCTCAATTCGCTGTCCAACATTGAAGAGTGAAGACCTGTCTACAGTCCTGAGGAGATAGCAGTGCTGGATCTCCCAATGGTTATATAAGGGTTTGGGGGCTTCACAATAACAGCACAGAAGACATCGGTGGAAGTTTTTTTTTTTCAGGAAAAAGAAAAGGGGGACACAAGACATCAATGGACGATTTTCTTTTTACAGATATTGGCCCCAAAATAATAAAAAGTGGGCCCAGGATTCCAGATCATGACACAGTGGGATTGGGCATCACCAGTGTCACTGTATTGTTTCTGTGGGGTGGGGGGTGGTTCATGAGACTGGAGAATTGGTTATTTCCAGTGTCACTGTTATATTTCTTCGGGTTTTGAGGGTCAGATTGTGACCATGGGGGGGTGAGGCTCCCCCAGTGTCACTGGCAGAAAACAAAACAGGGCCCAGGATTCCAGATGATGACACTGGGGGACTGTGCACCCCCAGTGCAACTGTAATTTTATGGGGGGGTCAGATTATGACACTTGGGGATTGGGCACCCCAGTGTTACTATTATGTTTCTTTGTGGGTGTGGGGTTGGATCACAATGCTGGGGTGTTTGGCACACCCCGTGTCATACTTACATTTCTGTACAGGTGGGAGAAAAAAGAATGAGGATCCCTGATCATGACCCTGGGGATCTGGACGTCCCGGTGTCAGTAGTGTTTCTGGTGGGGGGGTTGGGGGTATGGGTGCTGACTGAGAGGGAGGGTCAGGTGGGGGGAATTTTTATAACATAAATAAAACAAGAAATAAATATGTGCCGGTGGTCAAGGTGGAACATGGCACACTCCATGGTGACCAAGAGGACCACAGCATGCTACTCTGCATGTGCAACTGCTAGCGCATGTACAGTAGAGTGCAGTGGCCATCTTGGTCATGGCATATTGTGCCGTGTTCTACCATGACCACCGGCATTATGAAATAACGCAGTGCTGTGGTCAGTAGGGACAACATGGGGGAGTGCTTCACAGATGTGGAGGTTACTTTGATGCAAGTCCAGCATCTTGTTCATTTGGAAGGAATGTGGAGTCCTTTTTCTAAATAATCATAAAAGGCCTGCAGGGCTACATCCACTGCAGCCCTAAAAACATAGAGTCATAAGGAAATAGCAGAAAAGCTCAGTAGCATGTGATGAACCAAGCAATCTATGGTTAGGGACCATGATTTAGAGAAAACAGTGTAACATGTGTGGTCTGAGCAGTCGACCACCTTCTAGTTCCTAGTGGCCACCAGGAACCAGATTTCTACTATTATCCCCTGATTATTGAACATTCATTATGGCTGTTTCTACACCAATAACATTTATGTTCTGGAGCATGAGGGGTTTAAATTGACCTATTAAGAGAAAAATGGTGTTGTCCCATTTGAAGCAGATATGAACCCACGTATTGTTCCTCCAAGAGACAAAGCTTAAAAAGACTGAAGCCCAAACACGTGCTACAAAATGGGTGAGGAAGGAAGCTCATAGTACTTCTGGGAAGGCCAAGCATGGGATATTCATCCTATTTCACAGCTCTATCAAGAGGAAACTTATCAAGCAGCAGGTGGACATGGTTGGGAGATGGCTATTGATTAAAAGCTCTACTCCACGAGGTCTGGTTCTGTTAGGGAATGTCTATGCCCCTAATGAAAATGACCTACATTTCTTTAACCATCTTTCTTAGAAACCCATGGTCATGGCTTATGATAATCCTGATATAATCTTAGGAGGTGATTTTAATCTAGTACTAGACCATTTTATGAATAGATCAAATGCCAAACCAGAGCACCATAATAAAGATCTCCATACCACTCTGGACATACTCTCTTTGCATCAACTGACTGATATTTGAAGATTGTCACCCTTCCAGTAAGGATTTTACTTACTTCTCTGCAGCCCAGGCTATGGCTAGTAGATTGGACTATTGGTTGACATTGTCCAGCATCACCTCCACAGTACTTGACATCACCATGGCTCCTCTATATATTTTGAACTATATCCCTGTGGTATTAAGTGTTCGTTTTGACCCTGCCAAGGTTAGGTCTGCTATGTGGTAGTTGGATCCCCTGCTCCTTCAAGATCAGGATTTCTGACAATACCTCAAAAAAGAAGTTGGGTATTTCTTTACAAACAACCCACATGGGACTTCTTCTCCTGATATGATTTGGGAGGCATTTAATGCCACCATATGGGGAAAAATTATTGACTTTGCTGCACACCACCATCATTCTTGGAAAATGGAGGCCAAATTGCTAGAACAACTCAAGCAAAAAGAGAACACATGTAAAAATTATACTGGCCAGCTGAAAATTCCTAATTTAATTTTTGAAATTAGTGCCCATCAGATTCAGCTTTATATTCTGACTACTAGAAAAGCTGAGCTACAAGTCTGTAGACTTAAGCAGAAATAGTGGTATCACAGGGAAATGGCCAGTAAGTTGCTATTGTACCATTTACGAAAGCAGCAGGTGGAAAGATATGTAGGTCAGCTGAAATATAAGAATGGGACCATAAGCTCTACCCCAGATTCCATAAATGCCACCATGTCAGATTTTCACAAGAACCTACAGTATACCCATCTCATGAGTTGTTTGATTGGGACAAATTCTCCTCCTTTATATCCAGCCTACATCTCCAAACAATATCTGAATCTGAGTAAGCAGACCTAGGTGTCCCTATAACAGGAGTTGAAATTGAAGAAGCTGTCAAAAGCATGACCGCTCATAAATCTCCAGATGGTGACTGCTTTGCTGTTGATTTTTATCAAGTTGTTAAAGACCACGTTTCGGCTCCACTGCTCCACATGTTTGCAGGACTCATTTAACCAGTATGCCCTTTCTGCTACACTTAATGAAGCTATAATTACCATTCTGCAAAAAGACAGTAAGGATCCCCTTCAACCCTTTAGCAATAGGCCCATTTCATTGATAAATCTAGATGCTAAGATCCTTACCAAATTCTTAGCTGTCTGGAAAAGGTCCTGCCCTCCATCATACATCCCTTTCAGATGAGTTTTATCAAGAGGAGAATTAGTTCACATCACATTCCTGGCCCTAGTTTCTTTGTTTCAGATGGCGGTGAACATCCCCCACTCCAGATGCAGCCATAACAGTAAACTTTGAGAAAGCCTTTGATTCCATGGAATGGGAATATTTGCATGCTGCGCTGACACATTTTAACATTTGCCCTGTTTTTGGTACATGGATTCGGACCTTATATAATAGTCCTTTGGTCAGACTCCTTACTAATGGCAACTTGCCTAAAGCATTCCTCCTACATCAAGGCACTAGGCATGGTTACCCACTTTCTTCACATAATTTGTCATCGCTATTGAGACTTTAACAGCTGTCATGCATTCGTACACTCAGAAGGGATTCAAGTTGAGCACTCCCACTACCACACTAAGTTATATGCAGATGACTGCCTAATTCTTGCTAGTAATATTTGGGCTAGTCTTCCTCATGTTCCAGAAATTTTGGAAGAGTGTGCGCATCACTTCAGATTATGTATACATAAAATTAAGTCAGAGATTCTCCCCCTTAACAATAGATCCACACCCAACATGATACAGTCTATTGGTCTAGCTTGGGCATGAACAGAAATTAAATACTTAGTGGTCCGGACTAACCCACATCTGAACCACTTGGTGGTTGCAAATTTCAAGCCACTGATAGAGACTCAGAGGGAAGTGGAAACATAGAGACATTTAAAACTTTTTCTTATGGGGAAGATTGTATTGATTAAAATGATTGCCCCTAGAGTATTTTATCTCCTGGCCCATCTACCAGAGAAGATAACTGTTGAGGGGTTTCAAAAGCTGGATTCACTTTTTGGCAAATTCCTGTGAGGCCATGCACCCCCTGGGTACAGGAGGGTGACATTGTGGGCCCACTGGAGTAGGGGAAGGTGGACTCTCCCCCACTTTCTGCATTATTCAGATGCATTTTCAATAGCAAAAAAATGCCAGGCACTTCAGACATCTAGACGGATTCTCCTGCATGGATAGAAATTGAAAACACCAGCTTAGATGGGTCTCACCTGTCAGCATATTTAGGTCTGCCATCCCCCCCCCCCCAAATATAATACCATTGGTTGACTCTGAAAGCTGCTCATGCTGCCTGGAGCAAAAATGTCCCTGCTGACTAAATCCTCTCAAACATTGGTGGTTCACATGTACTTGTGGAATAATCCCTCCCTGTATAGGGCAAAGGCCATTTCTGTGGAAAGAGAGGGTCACCAAGTGCAATTATAGGATAAGGTATCTGCTAACCTTAGACCAGGAGCTATAGAATCATTTCTGGAGTTACAACATAACTATTCACTTCCAATATTGGACTTTTGGAAATATCACCAAATCCATCACCTGTATGATGACTAGTCAAGAGTGAGGTACGCTTACTCTATTTGTTGTACTATGTCCCTGGGGCAGATCAACCAGCTTCCTCTTAAGAAATGGCTTAAGGTGTCAAAGGGTCTGGCTAGCATTATCCAGAATTTTATAAGAGATGCTGCCCCCACCCTACCATTTCAGCCAAAGATAAATGGCTGTTGTCACTGCACATTCAATATCTCCAAACAGGACTGGACACATTGCTAGGATCTAGTCCATCAGGCCTATGTGGACCTGTGCAGTCTATTAATACAGAATAAAATATTGCATCATTGGTATTGTTCTCCAGTGTAAGTAAAAGTGATTGGGCTTCTAAATCATGATAGCTTTTGGAGTTGTGATGCCCCCTGGATTGGATTTGTTGCATGTCTTATGGAGCTGTGATGGTATTAAAACTTTTTGGGGTCAGGTTGTTCAACATCACAATTTTTCCCAGTAAAACCCATAAATTTCAAAATGTATGGGCCCCCTATTTAAAATGTATACAGAAGCAAGTGGATACTGCTATAGCCCCAACAATAAGGACTTGCTTAGACCACCTTGATTCGGTCTTGGTAGCTGATTATCTCCCTAGATTTACTGTTTTATCCAGCTGTGTGAACAACCCTTGTTTCAATCAAGATCTATGAACCTCCCCCAATATGTCACATGACACTGTTTAGCTTTATAGTTGCTGTTGGCCTCAAACTTGGCAGAGTGCTTTTTTTTTTTCTTTATAAGTCTGCTGTTTATAGTGTATGGTGGAACGTTATTACTACCACAGTTCAGTTGAAATACAGGATTGTTATAGTATTATTGTGACATCACCCTTGCCATTAATCACCTTTTGTCAGAATGATACCATAACAAGAAAGAATGTTGACAGCTGTCACATTCTACCATAATAGCGCTTAGCAGTTGTCTGTACCACATGGAAGCTTACAAACACAAAAGGCATTCAAGCTGAGTAAAAAAAAAAAAAAAAAAATACCCAATTTGACCCCTGTAATGTAAACCACCTCCTATTCTGTTAGGACTGTTGTTCTACTGGATTTTTTCCCCAAACGTTTTGTTTACTAGTATACACATTAATTGTTAAAACATTTTTAAATAAACCCTGCTTTTCCAGTTGTAAAATCAGTGTGTCTAAGTCTCCATTTTAAGGTAAGGGACTGTATCATTTACAGGTGAATGTGATGCATTACAGTTTAAGGGGCAACATGGTATACTGCAGACTGAGCATTCACTTTTTTGTGTGGCAGATTAAAGCATTTTCCACTCCTTCACTGGTGCCCATACACTATATAAGACAGTGTATGGACAGCAGTTTTAACAGCCACGGTGAATTTGTATCTCAAGGGTACCATGACAACTTTAAATCTCTCGAGCTGTACTCTTGAGGTTTACAAAGTTGCCATAGTGCCCTGTCGAGGTGAATACACTGTGGTTGTTAACTGCTGCCCTTACATTATCCTTTATTTTATCTAACCTTTTCACCTGTTATTTACTAGATTATCAGGATGTTATATATGTTCTACATCTCATATGCCATATTTGTAAACACAGAATTACCTGCCTTTAAAAGGCTGAAAAATTGTTTCATGTATTCCATATGTACGTAATAAAAAGCCTAATTGCAATAAAACAAATTCTAGCCAGAGCTGGTATGGCAGTGATGAGCTTGAAGAAGCTCCAAGCAACGAGTGCTATGAGCATTGCTGAATAACATCTCACATACACCATTCAAGGAAACCTTCAGCATTGATAAATGCATAAATGCTTGTTTTTTTATCTTTCCATGACTTCTGGCAGTGTAACTGAGGTGAAGACATACAGTACTCTCTGATTGCCCCCCAGATCTCCACCAATAATGACACAGACAAGTATTTATGGGTGCTCAGATTTGGCAATTATTTTACTCATTTTTTTTGGGATTTCACATATCCATTTTTATCCATAAATCCATAGATATATACATCAGACATATTTCCATATACATCATACATTTCAAATCCACTTTATTATGCAATAATTCATTTCTTAATTTATTTCTTAATTTTCCTTCTTTATTCTCTTATCTTCTTCTCCCCAAAGATGTACATCACGGGGGGCTAACTTTCTTCATTCTTTTCTGCTCAAAGGGAGTACGAGTGTACACCTGTACCCTTGCTTCCTGCTGTGATGTCTTATGTCGTATTTATTATTTAGCCCCCCCCTTATTCTAGCCCTATCCTATCCTCCTCCTCCTCCCTCCCCTTGTTTACGACAGATGGTGGACTTCAACCCCTGCTTTAGCCCAATTTTTCCCACATCCAGGGCTTGATTGTGTCAGCAATTTCAGAATTAAACATTGCCAGGCCTAGCTCGGAGAGATGTACTCCATCTCCCTTATATTACTCGTCATTCTGCTCCTCCACCTCTCTGTGTATGACTTTGCCTCCTAGTTCCTCAAACAGCCTGCCCACCCTGGCATTCATGTGTTTTCTGGCCCTGTCCATAGCTTTATGACATTGGACATTCCTCCACACCCTTCGTGGAATAACATCTGACCAAACCAGAGAAACCTCTGGCCACCATACTTTTTTGTTTTTTGTATAAATGTCCTCCTTTATCTGATAAAATATGTCCAGCCATGGTCTGGTCTCCAAATCATTCCCTCCTAAGTGGATGATTATTAAATCCAGGTGGCAATGATCCCTTCTCATTTCCCTCAGCACCAGCAGCAGCTATGCCCATCTCATACCATGCATGCCTCTCCAGGTCAACTTGGTTGAAATGAGGTCCAAATACAGCAGCCTCCCCTTGAGCCTCCTGGATGCCCATCTTTCCACCCAGTGGACAAAGAAGTGACCACATATCCTGGCTTCAACCTCCTTACCCTTCATGAATAAATCACAACAGAGACACAATTAGTTCCCATACAGCAACCTAAAGCTGCCTGTTATCCTTTATCATTCCCAAAATGGTCTTGTAGGCAAATTATTTCTCCCCATTGCTTTATATCTAAATGTTCAGACCTGCTTATGATGGAAGAAAGAAAAACAACATTAGTAAGGATGCATTATATTGTGAACATATCTTTTATAACAATTAGATGACCACCTCCCATTCTGTTTCATGTCCCCTGGCCTGCCGCCTTATGCTGCCAATTTGGAGGCTGCCCTAATGTGGAACAAGTGAGATGAGTACCCATTCGGGTCTTTCCCCAAGAAGACCAACCCTTTCTTTAGTAATGCTACCACCTGTGACCCCATCACTGGGGACCTATCTCTGTGCAAAATATCAGAGGGTGTTTTTTCCACAGGTGTCCTGCCGCATATGCATGCAAGGTCCCAACTGGACATATGGTGACATTTCTGTGTGGTTTTATTAAATCCCTCTCACCTTTTCCAGACTGGTCAGTCTTTGACTGTCTGACTAACACTGAAATCCCTTCTCCTGTCCATACCATGTCCTCCCATCCTAATCCTGCTGAAGTGTCCCTCTTTCTGTGACCTACCACTTAGCCATCCCTAAAAGCCCCACTATACATGGTTGCATACACAGCTTTAGATAAAGCTGCTTCTCTACTGGATGTGCCCACCTGGTGCAAAATCCCTATCAACCTCTCCAGCAGCACTTCTATCAGTGGCCTCCTACTGTCCTGCACCTTGTTGGCTCCCCTCATCCAACCCTGAATCATGTGCCTTATTAGGTTACTTTTTATCGGGTCCTCCTACTCTTTCAGGGTACACATCTGACCTATTGCAGCTAAATGAACCACCATGGTTGAATGTGCTATGTTATTCCTCCAGCTGGTCACTATAACTTGTGCTACCTGATCCCCCATTACCACCCCACTTACCTGGCAACCATTTTGAATTCAAAACTCCTTAAAAAGCCATCCAAGAAGTTTCACATGCTTTTAGGGTCCTGGGGGACCAGGAGTTGCAAAACAAATGTTTGACTCCTCCGATCCAGTCCTCCAGACATATTCTAGAACTGCCAACTGTCTGGGCTCTGCTCCTTGGGTGATGGTACGAAACTTGTCCATCTGCAGGTGGGAGAGGCAGTCAGCTATAACGTCATCCACAGCATCAATGCGCTTAGCCCTAAATGACATGTTCAGTGTCAGTCCCCTTAATATCAACTGCCTAAAGACCTTCATAATCCTCTCGGACATCACCCCCCTCTTGTTTAGGACATCCACAACTGCTCTATTGTCACTACAAAATGTGACCCTCTGATTCCTGAAAGTCTACCCCCATACTTCTATTGCTACGCAGATGGGAAAGATTTCCAGGAAGGTGATAGCCCTTGTCACACCAGTCTGAAACCAGGTGCTGGGCCAGGCTGCAGCCAACCATTTGCCCCCAAAATATGCTCCCATACCAACACCCCCAGTCACATTGATGTATAGCTGCAGATCCGTGTTAAAGCCCAAACTTCCTGCCAGAATGTCCTACCATTGCAGTTGTTTAAAAACATCTCCCATACCTCTAGATCCTCCTTGGTTCCCTATCTATGTCCACCTAGTGAGGTGGCCTGGAGGCACCTTCCATTGCCTGGCCAGGCACCATGTAACTGTGCAACCCGGTGCTATGGCCCTACATGAGAAATTCAGATGTCCCATTAACTGCAGCACCTGTTTCAGCTTCACCCTGTGCCTAGCCTTGACTGCCTTAACAATGCTTTCAGCTTCTGCATTTTGGAATCTGGTATTCTCACTAATTCCTTCACTGTATCTATCTCAGTACCCAAGAAATCAATTTTCTGTCCGGGCCTTCCATTTTGTCTGGGGACAGGGGTACACCCAACTCCCTGCACATAGTCTTAACATCCTGCAGTATTGGTTCTGTCCACTGTTGACTCTCCCCAATTAGCAGAAAAATCATCCAGGTAATGAATCAGTGCCCTGTACAAATGTCTTGACTGGAAGGTCCATTGTAGTCAAGTGCTGAACATCTCAAATGTCGCACAGGTGACAGAGCAACCCATGGGTGTGGCTTTATCAAAAAAATAGTCATTCCCCACCTGGAAACCAACAGGTCCCAGTCCTCAGGCAGAACTGGGAATAAGCGGAAGGCCACTTCAATGTCTGTTTGTGCCAGCCATGCCCCCTGAGAGACCCTAATCAGATTGACTACTTCCTCAAATGTAGCGTAGGTCACCCTGCTGTACTCCTCACCGATGTGATCATTAACGGAATCCCCATCCGGGTATGACAGGTGATGTATCACTCAATATTCTCCTGGCTGCTTCTTAGGGACCAAACCCAAAGGGGATATCCTCAGGTCTGGCAGCAGTGGCTGCCTGAAAGGCCCCTCCACCCTGCCAGCCATTACCTCATTCTAAATTTTCTGTGCTAACAATGTCTCTTTACCCCTTAATGACATAAGGTTTTTCACCTTGGTCCTTTTTCTGCTTTCTTGAAAGTGCAAACGGAAACCCTCCTGAAAATCTAACAATAGGGTGTGAGCTGCCTCTCTATCCAGGTAAAACCTCAACCAGTCTTCCAACACATCAACCTTTATGGGTGTTTCTGCTGAAATAAAGGAGCTGTTTTCCATGCCTTTATTATGCTGATGTCGGTTGTAGTAGGCCTGGCCTCTGCTGGTCCCTGCCCCCTCACCTCTGCCCCCTACCTCACTGCTGTTCCCTATACCCTGTCTGGTTACCCTGAAAGGACTGGTTGTAAATGCTGTCATGATTGGCAGTTCCTTTCTCCCTTTATACCAGCACTTAGACGCTGGGTGGCTGCCCCCACATTTTGAACAGGCATACCAGAAATGGCAGTTTGGCCATGAACAAAATGGTCAGTTATATCTCCAACAGCACTTTTGGGCTCTTCCCCCTTTTTGTCCCCCTTACTATCTGTGCTTGTCGTCCTCATACAGATCTCCAGCCATAGATCAATGTCTTGCCTCCCATTTCACATCCCCAAAATGTGCCATCCTCTTCCTGAACTTCTCATCATACTTCAACCAACAAAACCCCCCTTTTTATACACATTCTTTATAATCAGGGAATAGGTAAGAAAAGGAATGGCCAGCTCCGGCTTCTTTTCTATGACTATGGCTGTATAGTACATAAAACCTGTCAACCAATTGCCCCAGTTCTTCCCTTTCATTGTTTTCTCTTCCTCCCCTTTTCCCAATAGCACTCCTGCTGCTGCCATGTCTTTCTTTTCAGAACTTTCTTTCTCTTCATATTTATCCATGTTGTCCACATTAGGTGAAGCAAATCTGTCAACATGGCTGCTGGTAGCCGGAGGTATAGGCACTAAAGGAACTGGGGTTCTGGCAAAGGTAGAGGGGTGGGAACAGGTGCTGAAGGGGGCACCAAAGCAGGTGGAGGTACTGGGTCAGCCAGCAGTGGATCGACTGGGCTAGGATCCAAGAGCCTAGGCCCTCTTTCCTCTTCCTAATCCTATCCAGTTTGGGTGGATCTGTCTCCTCCAGCAACTGGTTTGCTTTGCTTACCAGCTCCATCACTGCCAGGTAGCATTCCTCTTTGCTTGGTTTATTCATCCTAGGAGCCATACTACAAAAACTTGCAGGAACCTGCAGTGACATATACACATGGTTTAATATCTTATATCATTGTTGGTTCCATCTCATGGCCACCCTTCTCATCTTATTCACTATCCCCCATTGAGGCCAAGCATCAGCCTAGTAACTGGGTTCAACTCACTAAGTTCTCGTTATATGAACCCCCCTCCATTGTGTTATATAATCTCTACTTAATTTGTTTTTTTTTTTATTGAAAGGAATCCCTGCCCCTCATGGGGGTAATCACTCTGGCTGTCGTGCATTTCCTGCAGTCTACACCCGCCACATCTCATGGTCCTGCCCCAGTGATTCAATCACCTTATGTCTGCCATGTGTAATGCACAAGTTCCTTCAAAATGCTTGCAGGCCCATAGCAGGTTGACCACCACTCCTTACCTTGCCCTCCAGGCTGACTGTTCCACCTCCACCCCCCTAGGGCAAGGACAAGCACAGGCCTAATCGGCCTCATGGCACCATGAACTGGGCCCAAAACCATTGACCAGGCATCCCTTTCTTCCTCCTCCACCCTCAAACTGACCTTTTTTTCTGTCTGCTTCCCTTTTGACTTTTCTTATATATTTATATTATTTTTTTTTTTAATAGCGGGATATCCATTAGACAAATAAGAGCTTTTGTCTTCCAGTTGTCTTCCCTGGGTATGCCCATAAAGGAAGAATTGGTAATCAATGGTAGCTAAGGCATTTAAAACATCCTTCTACTGATATTGAGTGGGCAAGTTAGAAATGAAGTGCCTTTGTCCACCTGACCATGTGGTGATGACGTCAGATGCCATCCTCCATGCGGCCTGCCTTTGGACCTACTCAGCCGGCCCATGACATCTCCCCAGGCTGCTCGTGGACCTTCATTTGGCACAAAATTGCCCCCAAATGCCAAAACATGCTGCATTCATTCCCCCCAGCAGCCAGCCAATGCTCAGGTCATGAGTCAGCCAACCACACAGTGATGACGTCAGACGCCATCACCGCAGGCCCAATCCCAGGTCCCCATTGGTCGACTGGGCCTCTCACACAACTCTCTTGTCTGTCCCCAGCTGCCTTTGGCATTGCACATAACCAGGCAGACCTTAGAAAAAGAAATCTCCCAGTCCCATGCAAAGTCAGGCAGCCCCTCGCACCTGCAGGAGACCCAGCGAACCGGAGGTGACCCACTTCAGAAACACGGCCTAAAAAGATAGAAACTATCCAGCAATTGTGGATGCAAGGGAGTTTAAGCAGACACAAACAGGTGTTGCTAATCCCAAAGTGATACCACTAGCCTCTGAGTAGAACAGAAATATATATATATATATATATATATATGTCATGACCGTTAAGCAGTTACAAAACACCTGAAAATAATATAAACTGATCTGAGAAAGACTGCTCATTTAGTACAAATAGCCCATGCTCTGGTAGGCCCATTTAAGCATAAATTGCTTCAGTGACCTGGGTAGTAGCATTCAGATTCACTACTGTAATATCACCAGGCAAAACCATGCAATATATAGGGAGCCAGCGGGAAATAAAGGTGCCAAAAACTGGACAAGCATGCTGGGTATCTCAAACAATCTCTTTTTATCTGCTAGCAAGTCACATATTGCTAAACTGGCATCTCTTCCTTGTTTTTTGGGCTGCAAGTGCTGGCATTCACTTCAGACCACAACCTTGTTATATTATTTATTTTGATTTTTTTTTTTAAACAACACTTACCTTTCCACGAACTTCTGTAATACTCACTTGCAGATGGTCTCCTCCCAATCACTGCACCAGCTCTCTCACTACTTACCAATTACCCTATTAACTATTATTGACTAATTCACTACAAAGGCAAAATAATTGTGCTAGTTAACTCCAAATATCTATAACTAACCACAGCCAACTGGCCTAAACCAAACAAGTAACTCAACAAAATTGACACAACTGACAAGCTTCTCAGAGAAATTCTCCTTAAAGCAAAATCTTGAGCTCACCAAGCCTGTACTCATCCTTAAGTACCCATGTTGCTCACCCCCCTCTCTCTCTCTCTCTCTCTCTCTCTCTTCTTCTAGCCAATCCCTGTCTCCCACCTTACCACTGCAGTGACGTCATACTCCAACCCCCTTTGTGACCTCTTTTTTCCCCTTCCCTATCCCCTTCCCCCTCTCTTCCTCTGCCAATTCAACTTTTAGAGCCCTACATAACTTGGTCTGGGTCTGTGGACAATAGGGTCTGAGCTTTTAGTTAGGTAACCCTTTTTGTACACTATAGCCACTAAACATTTTAGTATAAGTCATCTTGCTCTGTGCGGTATATTAGAATGTAATGCAGTCTACCCGTTGCTGAACAGGGAAATTCTAAGTTGGAAGAGCATCTCTGACAGGTAGCAATGCTCACAGACAGGGGTGCCAGAAGATTGAAATAGATGGGGTGCTGAAAATTGGAAGGTAATTTGTTAGGGTATAAAGGGAATTTTTTTACAAACCATTTTTTGATATGAGCCATAATACAACAGTATAAAATACTGTCAACCACAGAGATTAAGCATTGCCAGTGGCAGCCATTCTAATGTCTTGAGAAATTAATTGCAAATACTGTATAGTTATAAAATCCGTTTTTAAGTATGTGAGATAGAAATATACTGATTATGAATGCAATGCATCTTTTCCTACAAAATAAATTCAATGTTGATTAATAAATATGGCTGCTTTAAGTGAACAAACTCCTAGCATAATTTCATGGAAAAAATATGCAGAAATGGGGAAGTACCAGATTTTAAAAGTGAGAAATTATTACCATTCGTTTGTTATTCAGACTTTATAATATAAAAAGCATTACTTCATTGAAAACAGAGTGGTGCATGTCAACTGGACAATCTATCTGTACACACACACACACACACACACACACACACACACACACACAGACAGACAAACGTGTTTAGCAAATATGAGCTATGCTTTGAACTTTTACTCTGAGGTGTGAAGTGGTCATGGTGCCCCATGTCCAGTACCACATAAAGACTTAGTGAAAAGTAATACAGTAGGCTATCCTAAATCTTACCAGCAATCGCACAACATGACGTTGCTGGAGGGGCATATTTACATCATACATTTTTGTTTTAACAAATGTGACTTTTTTTAGATTCAGACAGAAAGACTGTATTTTTCTTACTAGGAGGCAGTATGGTGTAATGGTTAAGAGCACTGATCTACAAAGCTAGAGACCTGGGTTGAATCCAGTCTGCTCCCACTTACATATTGTGTGATCCTGAGCAAGTCACATAACTTCCTTGTGCTCCCAGATCACACCTGGAAACAAGCTCTGGATTAATGTGCCTTTCCTGGTTAAACAAGTTCCACTCCCCCCCCCTCAACCGTACATTGGCTTGCTAAATGAAGTTTGGCTATAAATAAGAGCTCTTGCTTGGACATTCAGGACTTAATGTAGTGTAACAGTGTATTGAAGAAAAAAAAACCTTTTGCAACAGAAATGCTGCGTGTAGTGGATACATGTATGAACCAAAACAGAAAATGTATATTGTTTATAGGTAGTGGTGATCACTGGGATGGTGGTGCTTCTCTAAATGTGGTTATCAGATAAGCAATAGTGGAGAGCACTCACCCTTGCAGTAGCAGCTAAGAAATAAGCAATTCATACAACCGACAACTCAGGCTTCTTCAGAGATAGTGAACTGAAATACAATTGTTATGATGTCACAGGTGATGAATATATATATATATATATATATATATATATACCCTGTTTGTATTTACATTCACCATCTCTGAAGAAGCCCAAATTGTTGGCAAAATGTAAGCTTTCATGTTATGTTGTAAAATGCTTTGGAGAGTAAAGGAGATGAACTAACACCGGTTGTGTGAACTGTTTATTTCTTAGCCACTACTACAAGGGTGAGTGCTCTCCACTATGCTTATCAGAAAACGTATATTGTCTGTACAAGTAGGTAGTATAATGTTGTGGTTAAGATCACTGAGCTGCAAACCTGGAGAGTTGGGTTTGAATCCCATCAGCCTCCACTTGCATACTATGTGACCCTGAACAAGTCACTTAACTTCCCTGTGATCCCAGGTCACACCTGGAAACAAACTCTGGCTTAGTGTGACTTTCCTGGTTAAACAATTTCCCCTTTTCCTTTTCATGTATCTCTCGGGGTTATATCAGGAAGCTGGTATGCATAAGAAAGATTGCAATAAAGTGATATTGGAGGAAACCACATTTGAATGAAAATAAGTGCATCAGATTGCGTATAACATTAAGTGCTGCAAATATAGTTCTGTTTGTCATTCATGTTAAAACAAAATATTAAAGTGATTACAAGGTCTTATAAAGATAATTTCCCTGTTTCACAAAGACATTTTTTACATTTATATCAAAATCAAACCATCACTGAATATCATTTTCAGTACCATCCACATGGTGCAGGTGTCAAAAAAACACCCTTTCAATAAGTGTATTTATTTATTAATGCACCATTCATTGTTCCAGTTGTTGGGATTTGATTCATTCAACTTTAGAAAAACATATTGCTGCAGGGGAAATCTTCTTTTAAATAGAAACATAGGTTAAGAGTTGAGAAAGCAAATAAAAATGAATATAGTCACCTGTTAACAATGTGCTGGACTGCTTCAAAGGCTATTAAGAAGAACAAGCAACTGACTGATTAATTACAGTCATAAAACTCTCCTCTAGCCAGCCAACTGCAAAGGTCTTCTGATGTCAAATTAGGCATGACAAGATATTAACCATATGGTTGTCTCAGCTTAGTAATTTCACAAAGCAGGCTGTCTAAAATGCAGTAGTAGTTTATTTATTTATTTAAGTATTTTACCAGGAAGGCATACTGAGCGGTGCAACGCTCAATTCCAGATGCGTCCTGGGGGAAGGGGATTTAAGATAGACAGTATACAAAGCAACATATATTACAAGGGACAGCACAAATACAAGTTCGAGAGACTCACATTGTATAAGATACCCCTGCCTCTTGGCAGGGGAAGATAAATTGTGCTCCCAGGTCACACCTAGTTAGCAGAAAGAAGGGAGTAGTTCTTTAACTGCCATTGAGATTAGCGGAATGGAAGGATACACTGAAAGCTGCTTAAAAATGTGTTCCACACACAAACACCTTTTTTTCAAGGGAAATCAGGATGACTGTAGGCTCTGCTCACAGCCATAAAAACAGAAGGAAACATGATCAATTTCAATTTTAATTGGGAGAATCATATTCAACATTTATTATGTATAGCAAATTAAAGATTTCATTATTTGCTTGTATTGAGAAGAGCCCAGGTGCCAAAAGAGCATTTGTTGTCAATTGTATATCAGTGATACCATTAATGGAATACTGGTGACAGGTATGGTACTCATTCCTGACAAAACAAGGGAGAAAACCTAGAAATCATTGAAAGATTAGTAATCCATGTATTCTATGGGTGCAATGTAAATAGGGATAAGATGATAAAGGAAAAAAAGATAATAAATGCTGAGTCAGAGAAGGCAGGGGACAGTTTTTTTCACAGATTCATAGATCCATAGAAGTAGCCAGCAGATAAAGGCTGCTTGGCCTACCTAGTTTGCCCATGAAAGCCCCCAAGCAGTATCCATGTACTGGGGAGCCCTCAAACCTGTCCCTTCCATCACCAGCATACCCATATGCATATTCCATGCAAATTTGAACTGCTTGAGCATTGTCACCCCACTACCTCCTCCAGCAAGCTATTCCAGTCATTTACTGCCCTCTTAGTGAAGAAGAACTTCCTCACATTTCCCTGGACCCTGCCCCCTAACAATTTCATTCTGTGATCTGTAATGTTTGAAGCTCCACTCAGTTGAAACAGACAGTCCACAGACACTCCACCATGGCACCATGCAGTTCTGCTTAAAGCTGAACCAGCATAATATTTTGTGGTGATTTGCATATACAGCCCATGATGCTTTGCATTCTGGGGGTATGTGTGACTTTGTTTTACTCCACCTGTGCCTTATTAATCCCTTTCAAATATTTAAGTCTCAATCATATCACCCTTTCTTCTCCTGTCCACCAAGTAGTTCTGGGTTAATTCCCCTAAGTCTTTCCTCATAGGACATCCCCTGCATACTCAGCATCATCTGGGTAACCCTCCTCTGCACCACCTCCATCCTGTCCTTGTCTTTGTAGAGATAGGGCCACCAGTACTTCATGCTATACTTGAGGTGCGATCATACCAGTGCTACATACAGGTGGGAGAAGCACCTCTCTCCTTCTACTGGTGATCACCTTCCTATACCTCTGAGCATTTCATTTGCTTTCTCCACCACTTTCCCACACTGCTTTGCCATCTTAAACTACAGACCCGTAAGATTGACCTCAGTGGTAGGGAAAATGATGGAATCACTTCTGAAAGAAAGAATTGTTGAGTACCTAGAGGCCAGCAAGGCACAGGACCCAAAGTAGCATGGATTTACAGCAGGAAGGTCATGTCAGATGAATCTAATAGATTTCTTTGACTGGCTGACCAAAGTAATAGACCAGGGAGGGGCTGTGGATATGGCCTACCTAGACTTTAGCAAGGCATCTGACACAGTTCCGCACAAAAGATTGATAATCAAGTTAACCAGCCTGGGAGTGGGTCCCAGGTGGTAGCCTGGGCAGCAAACTAGCTGTACAACAGGACACAGATGGTAATAGTGAATGGAACACATTCCAAAGAAAGGGGGATCACTAGGGGAGTATCTCAGGGCTCAGGACTGAGTGCAGTCCTCTTTAACATCTTTATAGGTGACATTGCAGAGGGTCTGGAGGGAAAGGTATGCCTCTTTGCAGATGACTCAAAGATCTGTAACAGAGTTGATACACAAGGGAAAGTAGAAAGGATGAGAAGGGACTTGGCAAGGTTGGAGGAATGGTCAGACATATGGCAACTTAGATTCAATGCAAAGAAGTGCAAAAGTAATGCACCTGGGAAACAAAAACCCAGGAGAAGCATACACAATAGCAGGGGAGGTACTAACAACAAAAACGGAAAGGGACCTGGGGGTAGTCATATCAGATGATCTAAAGGTGGGTAAGCAATGTGAGAAGTCAGTAAGGAGAGCCAGGGGGATACTGGGATGCATAGGAAGGGGCATCACAAGTAGAAAAAGAGAAGTGGTTATCCCTCTGTACAGACTGTTGGTGAGACCCCATCTGGAGTAATGTGTGCAGTTTTGGAGACCTCATCTATACAAGGACATAGACAGGATGGAAGCAGTCCAGAGGAGGGCAACGAAAATGGTGCAGGGTCTGCATCAGAAACCATATGAAGAGAGACTGAGAGAGAACTTAATATGTATACTCTTGATGAAAGGAGGGATGGGGGGGCATGATAGAAATGTTCAAGAACCTCAAGGGAATCAGCAAAGTCCAGTAGGGTAGCATCTTTCAGAAAAAGAGATGTGTAAGAACAAGGGGGCACAATTTAAAGATAGAGGGGGGACAGCTCAGGGGTAATGTGAGGACATTATTTTTTCACGGAGAGAGTGGTGGATGCATGAAACCACCTTCCTGGGGAGGTTGTTGGGTCTAAAACAGTGGGGGAATTCAAACATGCATGGGACAGACATAAAACAATTGTAATGGGAGGTGGCAGGAAGTAGGCTGTTGGTTAACTAGAATCTGCAGCTTATCCAGTAAGTAGGGAAATGGGCAGACTGGGTGGGCCAAGTGGTCCTTATCTGCCGTCAAAGTCTATGTTTCTGTTTTTCTATTTTAAGGTCATCAGTAATCACCTCCCCTGTAAACAGTGATCTATTACACAGGGCAGACAGTGGTGTGTCCAGAATCTCCCTGAGCTCCTGCAGCAGCCTAGCCTGCACTGCATCAGGCCCCATGGCCCTGTTCAGCCTGAGTCTGGCTAGTTCCCTGTGGACTCTGTCTGAATTGAAGAAACTAGTATCCACCCCTGGACCCGGTGGTCCGCTCCCATGAATTTTGGGACTGCCCTCCCAAATGTAAAAACTGAGCTAACATAATCTTTCAAGATTTCAGCCTTCTGTCTGTCTTCTTCCGCAGGAACTCCTCCTTCCCCCACTAGCTTGACAATCCCCCCCGACCTTCCTTCTTTCACCAGTATATCTGAAAAATAACATACTGTATCACCCCCCCGTGAAGTATTGCCTAACTTCTCCTCAGTTCTTGCTTTGGCCATCCTAACAACCTTCCCCATCTCCCTCTGCAATCTCTGGTAAGTTTCCCTAACTGCTTCTGTCTGCTTGCTTTGTACTGCCTGAAGGCCCTTGTCTTAGCCATTACATTTTTGGCCACCTCTGTATTATACCACAGTGATCTCCATGTTCTCCTCCATTTTCTAACTTGTCTCACACATAGGCTTGAAACAGTTTTGATTCCTGCCCTGATTTTCTCCCACATCTCCTCCACCTCTTGTAGTTCCTGCACTCCTTCCAAGGCCTCCCCTCAGATACAGAGCATTTTCCCAAACTTAGCTTTCTTAAAGTCGAAGACCCTAGTCCTTATGGCTTCATTCTACCTCAGTACATATATCAAATGCTATAATCCTATGGTCACTGCTTCCCAGGTGGCCCTTCACTGAAAAGTTGGATATGCTGTCCTCATTTGTAGAGACAAGATCCAATATTGCTTCACCCCGGGTAGGTTCCATGACCATCTGTCTGAGCTCTGCCCTTGCAGGACATCAAGGAAGTTCTTACTCCTGACCGGTTTTGCTGCTGTAAGTCCCCAGTCTACAACAGCAAGATTAAAATCCCCATCAATAGTACCTCTCTTTTTTGGGCCATAGCTTGGATCTCTTCCATCAGAACTCTATCCTCTTCCTCCCCCACAACACCCACCCTAATGGCCTTTCCTGTTTTCTTTTTGAGTGTCACACACAGCACCTCTGTCCCACCCTGTTCACTTTGAATCTCTATTGCATTTATCTGCTTGCATACGTAATGCACTACCCCTTCCCCCTTCCTACCCACCCTGTCCCTTCAATATACATCATACCATGTAATGGACACCACCCATGTCTGGTACTTCTTAAACCAGGTCTTGGTTATGGCTACAATGTCTAAGTCCTCACTAGCTATAAGAGTCTTCAAGTCAACAATCTTATTGCATAGGCTTTGGACATTTGCACAAATGGCTTTCCATCTATAGTCCTGCCTCCATCTGATATCCCTTTTCATGAACCCTTCTTCCATTTTCAGGGGAGTGTTAGCTGGGGATCTGTCACCCCAATTTACTTCCCTCACTTCTCTGGCCTCGTACTCCCCCCTTATCAGTTTAAATGAATGGACTCATCTATGTACCTCATTAGACTTCAAGTACCTCTGGCCCTTTTTCATTTAAGTGCAGCCTGTTTGCATACAGACTCTCCTCCCCCAACTTGTCACCCCAGTCCCCAATAAAGTCAAAGCCCTCCTGCTTACACCATCCTTTTAACTATCCCTTAAACTCAGCTATCCTCCCCTTTCTTAGTGTACTGGCTTTGTGTATTGGCAGCACCTCTGAGAAAGTCATAGAAACACAGAAACATATACTTTGATGGCAGATAAAGACTGCTTGGCCCACCCAGTCTGCCCATTTCCCAATCTTTCAGGTAAAGCTGCATATCCTAGTTAACCAACAGCCCACTTCCTCCTGCCCCCCACTAGAATTGCCTTATGGCTGTCCCATAAATTCTTTAATTCCCTCACTACCTCCTCTGGAAGGCTGTTCCATGAATCCAACACCCTCGCTGCGAAAAAATACTTCCTCACGTTGCCCCTGAGTTGTTCTCCTTCTATTTTCAAATTGTGCTCCCTTGTTCTTGCACATCTCTTTTTCTGAAAGATGCTACCCTCTTGGACTTTTTTGTTCATCCTTTGAAGTACTTGAATGTTTCTATTATGTCCCCCCTCTCCCTCCTTTCCCCTAGGGTATACATATTAAGTTCCTTTAGTCTCTCTTCATATGGCTTCTGGTGCAGACCCTACATCATTTAAGTTGCCCTCTTCAAGACTGCCTTCATCTTGTTTATGTCCTTGCAGATATGGTGACTCCAGAACTGCATGCAGTACTCCAGATGGGGTCTCACCAACTATCTGTACGGAGGGGATAACAACTTCTTGTTTTTTACCAGTGATGCCCCTCCCTGCGCATCCCAGCATCCCCCCTGCCCAGAGAACTAATCCTGCCCCTACAGGACCTGCTATGTCCCTAAATCTCTGCTGCACTATTCCCACCTCATTTTCTGCTTTGTGATTTGTCCCTAGGTGTAAGATCATATGGGGTTTGCTCCTAGCCCTCCATATCCCATCATTGAGAATGGGTCTGGCCCTTCCAGCATCAAGTCCAGGAACACAGATAATCTCCCTCCTTTTGTGTGGGTCCTTTATCCTTGACCAGTGGATCCCCTTTATGATGGAGTCCCTTATTCAAAGGAATTACCCCCAGCTTGAAAAATATTTTTACTCAAATAAAGATGCCCAAACATTGTCCCGCTATCCTTCACAACCGAGGAGCAATAATGCCACTGGGGACTACTGAGAGGTACAGTGAGAACAGTATCACCTGACTATAAAATATTTTGGAGGAAATTAGAAAAATATTAAAAGTAACTAAGGTGACTGATATGATCTTTAGATAAATGCCATTAATATCTAGTGACCTACAGGATTTCCTTGGCTTCAGTGAATATGTGTTGGCATGTTTATAATACATGATATAATTTGTAGGATTTGTAGTTTATGGATAGTTAGTAGCTTGTGTATGTGGAGTACTATATGTTGGAATGGTATGATTTTGATATGAGAATTTTGTAATAATATCGAGCTCTATGCACGATGACTACTCAGCGTGTGTAGGGGTGCACAGCTTGCGTGCATAGGTTCCTACAAATGATATACATGCAGGACATGCTGGAGAGGTATGCACAAAGCACACATGGAAGAATGCATAGTCAACCTATGTGCAGCAGTACAGCTGCTGTGCATGGCATGTTGCAAGGGTGTGGCCATGTAGTGCCGTGTGCAGCACCCCATACATGCATGCACAACACCAGGTATGACAGTCAGGTGCATGGTGGTAGGTGTGTCCATTTAAGGCATGTGGAGGGCTGCCATAGATGTCCATGCAGTGTGGCAGGAAGCCAAGCACATGGAGCAGCATTGCTGTACCCTGTAACCCCAATGCAGTAACATCACACACCCATCTGACCCGGATACCAGGATGTGGATCGGTGCACATGATGAAATAACGCACAGTAGGGACACACTATAAAGCATGTGCTGAGGGGTGTGCAAGCTGATGGGGAGTAGCAGAAGCAGCTTGCCATTCAGATCAGGACTGCCACAACAGTGACCCCATGCCATGCACACAAAACCCAGTGCCCGGCCACACAAACACACCGTGAGTCATAGTCAGAGGATGTGTGTGGAGCCTATTGTGGCCAGCCAGTAATGCAGGGCAGTGCACATGTAAGAAGGTAATCCCCCTGAGGCACAGGTGATGATGACACCACCAATGGGACCTGATGTGCAGTAGTACCCCCCACATCCTACACAAGGCGATGCGATGAACACCCTGCAGATGGATGCAGACCCAGTGGGCACAGGCAAACCTGCACACCCGGGGACCTGAGGCAATTCCCTCCTAGGTGGACTGATATGCCATGGGATGGCATGGCCATGGCACTGCTGTGATATGCACCACTACTGGCATGCACAAGAGACACAGGACAATGGTCCTGATGTGTAACACCTGGACAGCGCACAGTGACTTAGGGGCATACATGCCATGTACTGCACAATGCCCAGCTCCAGAGCAATGCACATCTGTCAATGAGCAACATGGCAAGGGAACATCTACTGGGCCACACATGGCACACATGCAGGACAACTGCACTTCTCCCATGTCTTCTCCCCTCGAGGCCATCTCTCCATAGTCTAAAGCCTCACCGAACCACCCCCAGCCCACCGCCTACAGTGCAGGAGACAATCATCACACAGGTATTAGCACTAAAAAACTTTATTCCAAAACACAACTACATAGTAGAGGTTTCAGCCACACAGGTACAGTGTAAAATAAAAATAAAAAAAAAGCAGAACTACGTGGACCCTACAGATCAATAGGCCAACAGACAGTGACATACAGTCCACACATTTTCTGGTGCATCAGATTTCCAAGGTAAATATGGTTATGGTTCATGCTGCATCACACACACTAGCTCTCATCCACCTCCTAGGAATCCCCATTGTCACTTGATGTTGATGTGTCCTAGGAGGTCAGAGGGAGCAACATGAGGCATTGGAGGAGTCCTCGGCAGCACTGAAAAGGAAAAATACAACAGTGAGAAGAGGCATGGCAAATGTGTATAGCAGGGACAAATATAGCAACAGTGTACAACGTTGACATGGCACAGGATGCTGAACCCACCTTGGATGGCAGCACCAAACACCACATCACACAGAAGTCTGACTTGTACATCACATCATCAGTGCCCACCCTCAGTGAAAGGTAGCGTGGGTTGGCCTGCTGATATCTCCTCTGTCATGGTGGTGAACACAAGATATAAAGGGCTCCATCTGTCTGCTCCCCATGTATCAGAACCAGCTTGTTAGGGAGGCCTTGGTGATCCTATGAGGGATGAGATGGGAAACAACCATTAGCAGCATGGACAACATACACCCCCAAATGCCCCAGAGCACACCCTGCAGGCTAGACACATACCCATAATTGTGCATTTAGCTTCCACGAGTTGCACCCACTGGGTGGTCTGACTAGATGCTCTCAGACACACTCCAGAGGTTCTTGGGGTACAGCCCCAGATGCCTGAATTGTGACATGGACACCACAGAGCTCCCCTCAGCTGCAGCCATCACCCGCACCTCACACTGCAGTGTATACATGTGATGCCTACACAGTTAATGTTGGCATGCATGGGGCTCCCTCCCATGCCCTCTTAAAGGTACTGTAAACATAGGTGTCCTAGGTCACATAAAGGGGCTGTGGCAATATGCTTACAGGTAGACAGGTAACTGCAGCAGAGGGGAGGATGTGTTCTGGCCTTCTGATGAATGTGCGCCATGCTCAAGGTGGCACTGGAGTGGCAGAGGCATGCAAGACCACAACCAAGGGTTTTCACACCATATCTGAATGCAGCCATGGTGTGGGACATACACAGCATCAAATGCTTCAGGGTCGACTGGGCCATAATTAGACAGCTGTATGACATTGCCTACGATGACAGTGCAATATATCAGTCAAGTGTGCATATGTGCACTTTCACTGCTGTTGTGTGTTGTTTGGCTTTGCCAGTAGGCATGCTGAGGACTGTGTACCCAGTCTCCTGACTGGTGCATGTGGATGGGAGGCACCCTGTTGGTGGCTGCCCATGGGGTGGGCACAGTCTGCTGCTCCTCCATGGTGTCATCAGTTGCAGTGCTGCAGCTGCCATGGTGGACATTCATATCCTCCTGTGTGGTGGCTGTGTCATGCTACTGTGACTCCCTGCTGTGTGTGCAGGTGGTGTGCATATAGGCTGTGCATGAGCCCTTGGGCCCTTCCACCAGAGTGCTTTCTATGTCCCACAGTTGAGTATCCTGTTCCCAGTAGGGGACACCTTGCCAGAAGACACCTGGGTTTGGACAAGCACCATGTGGCTAGGGGTGTGTGCAGACCATCCATGTGGTGCATCCCATCTGACCAGGTGGTCCACAAGTCTCTCATGGAGGTTGGCCAGCCTGTCGATCCCACGACACATGGCCCACACATCATAGGTCAAGACCACCAGCCCCTGTGTTGCATCACTGTGCCTCCAGGCTGTCCTGCTCCAGCTTCCACAGGTCCTCATACTGAGCTGCCTTGCTGCCATAGGTGTGCGATACAAGTAGTGGCCCATTGCCTGTGTCAATGGACCTTTGTCTCCACTGTACACAGGCCATATTGGTGTCCTTCTTTCCCTTGCTGAGTTGTCTTGGCATGTCTGTTCTGTGTCAGTGGCTGTGGTCTTGACCACCGCCCTGTCTTCAGTGGTCCATGCCTGTTGTCCTGGGGCATGCTGGCACATCTGGCTGCTGCAATCTCTTTCCACCATCTCAAATGGTTCCTGTGTGCCTTTGTTGTGGGCCAGCTTTGAGCTTTCCAGGACTGTCTCTGACTACTGCAGTGTCTCAGTCTCCATCTTGGTACCTGTGGGGCACAAGGGATTGTTAGGCTGGCTGTAAGGGGGACCTTGAAGTTACCAGTTTCTGGAGTGTGGGTGCACTGGAGACACACCTGTGCCTTTCTCTTCCTGCCTGGCACCATCGTGTCCCACATGCTGTGCCATTGTGTCCTGGCTGTGCAGTGTTGTCCCTGTGGTTATGGAGCCATCAGTGCCTGAGCCTGTAGGGTGAAATACATCACTGTTATTCCATGCATGGAGTGACTTCCCTAGGGTACCCGTGCCCTACCAGTGGATGTGTGCCTTCCAGGGTGTCTACACCTTCAACCTCCACATGGACACTGATGTCTGTTAGGGTGTCCCCCACCATCCTCTCCAGTGGCTTAAGTGGTAAGTGACTGATGGGTGACCCACCTCCTGTGCCCTGGCATGCCCATGCACCCACAGCAAGTTTCTTTTTTCCTGCTGCATGCGGGTTCCCTTGACTTGTACTTTAAGGACAATGTCCAGGCTGCAGGACTGGCAGTGTTCATGCCAGTTCGGATGTCCAGCTAGAGTCATACACTTACTCCAGTGCTGTGGACAGACATTATGCCCCATATAGCTTGGCATAGTGCATCTGTATGTCGCTGATTATGGACACCATCTCATCACCTGTGAAATCTGTTGCACGGAGCCGTGCACTGCCTTGAGTACAGACACATCCACAATGCTGTCCGCCTGCATAGGGGGCCATTATTGTGGTTGTTGAGATACACCGGTGGTGGTGTGCGCCCCTCTGCACTTCTGTGCACTTCTGTCACTATCTGACATGGTCTCTGTGTTCCACTCCTACACAATATTCATGTCCACAATGTTGCATGGACATGCCTTTATATGGTGGGGTCAATGGAAGGGTCCAGATATCCTTGACCCACCTGTATGCACTGTTTGGCCCACTATGTGTCCCCTGTCATCCCACCTCCTGGGTCTGTGTTTCCTACTTGACCATTTCTACATTCCACATACTGTGGATGCCTTGTGCGCTGCATTTCTGACAGTTTATAGCACAATTTCAGCACTTTCATGCATAGGGCCCATTGTTGGAATATATTTATCTCTAATCACTATGTAACTTGATATATGTTGAAGTCATCTAAAATAAAACATTATAATGTCAAAGAAGTGCATGACCCTTGTTTTTTTATTTTTTTCATACAGCTTTTTGTCCACCCACCACCACATGCTCCAGTCTCTGGGCCCCTGTATCAAGGGTCCCATTGACTGCTTACCCCACTTTCATGCTAACAGGGATCCAGATGGAAGCAGGACCCGGGAGTCCCCCCGAGGGCCATCACATATGGTGATGGGGGAACACAGTTTTCTACCCCTGATCCCCATGCTGGGGCAGGCATGTGGACACATGCGCATGGAGGTGCATGCATGCCCTGGAGCTACACAGCCCTTCCTATTACTGCCCTCTTAGATCTGCACTACCACCTGGCCTCCAAAGGGTAGCAATTTATTTGCAGAACATGCAGGTCCCCCCTAAGGAAAGGAGAGCAGCCGTCGGACGCCCAACCCTTTCCCTCCCTGGCAGACCCCCAGCAACCCATGCTCACCACTGAACATGCATGTGTGGCAGGAGATACTGTGCAAGCACCTCAGCCCTCCACACCACTGGACTGACTCGTGCATGGCTCTTGTTAATAGTAACTTGAAGCAGTTCCCATTGGAAGTTTCCATCTTCCTGTGAGGCCTTGCTGTGGGAGATAAGGGTGAGAGAAGTAAGTCATTGGCATCTTGGTGTAGGTTTGACCTGAGGCACAAAAATGTGATGCTGCTTTGAGAATTTGGCTGAACCATGTCAGCTCCCATTATTGCTATTGGCATGGCATAAACCATACAACAAATAATGGGGGAGGCCTTAAGGTCGGCAATGATTATTAATTGCTTCAACTTACTTGTGGCAGATGTTGGTGTCATGATCTTCTGTGGATAACTTTTTGCAGTGATATGCCAGAGTCTGCAACTCCCCCACCACAGCTTAAATAAAAGTTACTCTTCATTGATGACGTCAATGTGTATACCCCGCTGTAGTCTTTGTTGTACATCTTTGCAAATACCTATATTCTCTATGGATCCTGGTTTCATTAACTTTAAACTATATAATAATACCCTCCAACCTCCAAAAAAGACAATGCATTGAAAAACATAAAATTAATGCAAATGTATTAAATGTAAGGTATTACATATCCCATGATGGGTCTTCTTTAACTATTACTGACTCTCTGTGCTGTGTTCTCAGTGGCACACTTGATCATATAAGCTTGTTTATGACAATGTAAATGATATTATACACTAGGTGTCATCACTGGAGCAACAGTACCACTACTGTTGGGAATGATGAGCTGAACTGTGGTGTCAGTCCAGTGGGAGGAATCTGAGGAGACTTGCACCAGGAGGTGAAGAAGTGGGAATAGTACTAGATGTCACTTGCCTGACATGTGAAAGGTCACATTAATAGTGAATGCTGATCCTCGGTAAGCTGAGGTTGAGAAAAGTTAACAATTCAAGATTTGCAGGCTCTAGCCTTGACATGAAATCAGCAGAAGAGGTGGAGGAGTATGACCAGGATGTTGTGCATATACATTCTTGCTGGTTTCTATCGGTTCTCTTCGCTACTTCATCATAAGTGTATTTAACTTTTTCTGCTTAATACAGTCTCTACATCCATGAGGAATTGACACATCTTTATACCTTGGCCCCCATAGTGTGGAGAAATGTTTCTGGATCTGTTAGCACTTAAAGAAGCAGGAGAAAAGAAATGTTTTTAGCAGCAAATATAGCACTGGCTAGATTGTATATTCTTGACCTGGATCTGGATTTTGGTTGTTGGATCCATGGAGATGCAGTGTCAGTCCAGTACCAAATGATGCATCTAGGGTAGAGAGCTTGCAAAATTGTATTTTACTGGTGAAATTCCCACGACATAGGCAATTTTGGCATGAGAAATATTTCACTTAATTCGCCCGTTACTTGAAATATTTTGTGGGGTGCGAAATGTGGGAATTTTGCCCATGAAATGCAACATTATGCTGATAAAGAAGTGAAATTTCACCTGGGAAAGTGAATTTCAACATTCACTGGCAAAATTTTGCCTACTGTGGATGAAACGTCACCTTCTGCAGGTGAAATTTTGCATTCCGTAGGGAAAATTCAGAATTTTGCTTCTGCGAAAACTTTTGCAAAATGGGCAAATTTCATGAAATATTTCACATAACAAAATTTACTAATTTCGCACATCTCTAATCTAGAGCTAGGTAAAAGTATCAAATTATGCTTCTGTGGAATGCTCATGAAATTATAAGGGTTATGTAAAATGTCATGGTAATTCATAACATTTTACAAAATTCTTTATTTGGTCATACTTTAGCAGTTCTTGCAACAGTTCTTACTTGTTTTAAGGGGTCTTATGGGAAAGAAGAATGTTTTGACATGTCAATGAGTAGTTTTCAACATTCAGCATTGCCAGCCAGGATGCAATGCAATACTGTACCTTGCAGTATTATTGCAGAGTGTTGCTGTATGCTGCACGGAACAGTGCAGTTCAACCACAATTAAGATTTTTGGTCATGCAGTATTTTGTGACAAGTCATTTACTGCATTCTGGCTGACACTGCTGTAGAGGGGCTCAATGTCTGGCAATTTATTTTTTTGCAAACATTTCTGCAAATATTTATCTGCTTACAATATGGCCACCTTTGAGCTACAGTAGACACTTGAACATGTGGATGCATGTAGGCGACTGACAGACATTTTTCTAGACAACTGTCATGGCACCACTACCCAAATATTCTATGGACCTAATGAAGTTAAACTCACTAAGGGAGGCGAAGATAACAGAGAAAGACTACTTAAGACAGAATTATTTGGGATTTTACATTTTGATACCAAAGATTCCAAGTAAGGTCTCAATGAAGAGATTAACCTGATGTCTATCACAGTATATAAAAAAAGGTACAAATAAGGGTAATATTTCAATTCTGTCTTTAGAAGTGGTTATTTACTGAAAACTCTTTGATTTCAGCATGCTATTTAAAGAAAGAGAGCATTAGTTATAAAGAAATATCTGTTTCTTTAAAAACACAAATTGATTTTAATGAGGGAGCAGGTCTTTTTTTCTACCCTAAAAAAGTATAAAAGAAAATTGGAGAAGCTTCAACTGGTTCAGCATGAAATACAACTTTTGCTTATTTAAGTATGATAATTGATCTTTGGTTGCTATATAAGAAGAAAAAGTTCATTTAAAAGCCTTTAGCACACTTAATGGCAGGCTCTATTGTGCAATTAGCACTAATAGGGAATATTGCTTAAATGCAGTCAAGGCTGTGGCATAAGAATGACGTTGTTGGTGTCACTGTGTCAGACATCATCTGATGCCTCACTTCCTCAACCTTGTATAAACATAGGCTTGAATCAGGGAAGAGTTTGGCATTCCATGAAAGAGCAAATACTATGAATGACACTTATCAGAAAAATGATTTTGTAAATAGCTAAAATGTACAGCGAGCATTAAGAATCTTACAGCTCTTTTTTTAACTTTGTAACTAAAAATGTAAATTTGCTTAGTAGGACATTAAACCCATTTAAAAAACGATAACTCATGCACCATTTGGAAGTGGTAGGTGTTTTTTAATACAGCTTTAGTAAATGAGGTTCTTAGTCATGCTAATTAAATACATTTTACATGTCAGCAAAGATATAATACAGTGCTGGCCATAAAAAAGTTCCCTTATTACTTTATGACTTACAGTATGGTATTTTATGGTAATACTGTAGTAAATAATTCACCAAGTTATCTACTCCTGGTTAGAGATGCAGCAAATTAAAAATCCACTGGCGAAGTGAACGCAAAGTGAGCACTTCGCGTTGCCACTCAGCTACGTGGAGTAGGCAATGCAAAGTGCTCACTCCGCCTTGTCATTACCACTTTGAGTTGAGGATGAATGACAATGCGAAGTAAGACGAAGTCATTGATTTTGATGGACTTCGCATTCCTCATTATGATTCTAAGTGATCCACTTGATGTTTCAGACTTGGCAGCCCCCCCACACATCACATGGCTTACAGTACTGTAAATCACATGCTCTCTAGCCAGACAGGAAGGAAGTGAGTAACACAGACAGTTTCACTTTCTCCTGTGCAGACTGAGAGAGGGGAGTGTGGACTAGAGAGAGGAGTGTTTTGATTGCTGATAGTTTGAGATCAGAGTGAGGAGAACAGTTAAAGTTTGATAGTAATAACCCAACATCTTTTTTAAAAGCTAGTTTTTTTTCTTTTCTGTACTGTTTTTTACTTAATTTGTTCTTTCTGTAAATTGTATTTTTCTTACCTCTATACTTACTTAGTTGTTTGTCTGTGTGTGTGTGTGTGTGTGACTGTTTGTGTGTTGTGCTTGTCTCATGTGACAGAGTAGTAATTGCTTGGACTGAGGGAGCACAGTAGGAGAGATGGAGCAGGGTGAGGGAATGTCTGGGGTGGGGGCAGCTCTGGGAGAATGTGGTAGTACGCGTCGTAACGTATGCATGGGTGGGAGGCATGGCTGCCCATTTGTTTTGGGCTGCTCTAAATTTGTGAGTGTCCAACCCCCGGAAGCAGGACCTGCACCACCTCCTGACTCTGAGGCAGTTCAACCACCACCACCACCAAGTCCAGCACAAGGTCCTTTGGAGCAGGATGTGCCTGTTCCCCCATGCCCAGGTGTGGATCCCATCAGTGTTTAGCAGTGTGAGCAGCCTACTGCCAGTTCATCTGGCCCTCCCCTGCCTGTGCCTGGTCCTCCCTGCACTTCCATTGTTTCTCAGTTTTTTGACTGTGTTGGGGGGGAAAGCAGTGTGGTGAAGTGTCACCTATGTGTGGTGAAGTGTCACCTATGTGCGGTGGAGGTGCACCATGGCCCCCGGGGTTAGTCACCTGGGAACTGTGGGCCAGTGCACCCGTATGCTTAATCACCACCAGTTAGAGTGGCAGGCTGCCACAGAACGGACCATGTCTGCACCTGCTGGCCATTCCGTGGCAGAGGGTGCTGCTGTGCATAGCAGCATCCTTAAGAAGAGGAGGGCCACAGCAGCACCTGTTGCTCCACCAGCACCCCCGCACCACCACCACCAGCAGGTCAGCCTGTCGAACGGTTGAACACCAGAGAAGTGCATGTAACACTGTCTGACTTGGCAGTTCTCTGGAGTGTTATTGAGGAGAACAGTGAGAGGATGAGTGCTGTGGAACAGCGGCTGGATGACATAGAGGGACATCAGCTTCAAATTAATTCCATGCTGGAACTGCTGCTGGATCACCATGGGATCCCACATTAGTTTTGTTTCCTCACACCATGCCCCCCCCACACCTTCCTTGCTGTGTCATAAAATGTATTCCTCCACAATCCCTGACCCTTGTATGTAATTATGCCCTTTTCTGTTTTCTTTCGTATGGGTTACACTTTGTATTCTGGGCCCCCTTCCTTCTCTTAAGTGTCTGTGTGTGTGTGTGTGTGTGCGTGAGCTGTTTTGGTGCCTCATTTTTCTGCATCCGCAAAAGGCATCTGTCTTGTGTCCAGAAAATTGACAAGTGGTAACACAGTGAAATGAGAGTATTTCGGCACATACAAAGTCCCCCAGAATTAATGGCACACTCAGTCATGCATGCAGTGGTGGCACAGAGTCCCCAGGTTTTTTCTGCAGGCCCAGAATGCATCCTCCATGTGTCCAGAACATTGGCAAGTGGTAACAGAGTGAAATGAGACTGTTTCAGTACATACAAATTCCCCCAGAATTAATGGTGCACTCAGTCATGCGCACAAAAGTGGCACAGAGTCCCCAGATTTTTTCTGCAGGCCCAGAATGCATCCTTCATGTGTCCAGAAAATTGACACGTGCTAACAGAGTGAAATAAGACTGTTTCAGCACATACCCCAGTATAAAATGATGAATGTGAGGTTCGTGTTGCTGGTCCAATGTGTTGTGTGAGACAATTCTACCAAATGAAATGTGATCATCTCAACTGGATTGAAAAGTGCCCCTTGGATGTACACTAATAGTAGCCTTGGTGAGTAGATATATATACATACACATATGGTTGTGTATTTTGTAGGTGATGATGAGGGTGGTTGAACCTGACATGGGCATGTAATCATGCTATTGTTCTGCATCACACAGATGACTCATAAACTGTTGGTGTGCACATTCCAGTGCTCGATGAGAATTTTTTGCACTTAAATGGAAATGGAAAACTCTCAAGCACATGAAGGTAAGTATTTTTTTTTGGGGGGTGGGGGGAATCATATTTTCAGTTTTGTCTGTAATGGTTTCTTATTTTTTTACTTCTTCACAGATTTCTGGAGTCCAGTTGTTAAAGATTGTCATGGTCATCTAATGAAATGACTTCTGCGTGTTGCATGTGTGCCCAAGCTCGGGGGAGGGGTTTGCCTGATGTTGAAGAATGTTTTTGGATAAGACCACTTTGACAGAACAACAAAGCATCATGAAGTGTCCTAAAAAAAGAAATGAATGACTTCTTACAATTGCAATTTCATTGTTATGTGTCCCTCACTGGTTCTCAAATCTCAATCCCTATTGTCAAGTTACATTTCAGAGACACATCTTGTCAACTACTAAGACAACCTGTTGTGTGCAATATTTGCAGCAGTCTTTACAAAGCAATGAAATGGATGAAATAAAATCTTCATACGTACCAGAATGGATTTCACATGGACATCACATCGGTTCCTCTCTGTACGGTATAGCTACAGCATCTTTCGCAATGAGTAATAGCGATGGAGCCTGTTTTTTTCTCCTGTAAAAGAAACAAAAGAAGTGTACTGTATGTGTTTTGCCACTGCGGCTCTGAAAAGCTACAGAAAACAAAACATACAACTTAAGGAAGTGAGGCAGCATAACAAACATGAGCGCACATACTCACTTTATGATTTAAATATTAAGATGCTGGTGGTGGTGGTGCACTCGAGGACTGGTGATCCATGGGGGGCAGACAGACTCATGGTGGCAGACTTGCATAACATCAGTCTCGGTAGTGGTGGTGGTCTGGGGGGCAGACAGACTCATGGTGGCAGACTTGCATAATATCAGTCCCAGTGGTGGTGGTGGTGGTGGTCTATGGGGGGGCCGACAGACTCATGGCGGCAGCAGACTTGGATAGCATCAGTCCCAGTGGTGGTGGTGGTGGTCTGGGGTGGGGGGTCACACCACCTTTTAAATACTGCAGTTAAAACCTGCCAGCATTAACCACATCATCATCCTCATAAAGAAAACTGCCCTCACAGTCATCAATGTCTGAAGTCTGACCACTGGGAAATTCTTTCTCCATTGTGTCATCATCTACATCAGTGGTGGGCCGTTTCAGGCCGCCACTGCCAGTGCCACCAGGATGTTCCATTTCCACATCAGCAAGACCACCACGACTAGGCTGGTGTACAAACACCGAGGTTGCAGTCTGAGCCGGTATGTGCCTCTCATTCATTCTAATGAATGTTAGCAAACTAACATTTACAGGAGACAGGTTTGTCCAACAATCCCTGACTATTGCACCTGCTGAGCTGAATACCCTCTCAAAACTTACACCGGAGGGTGGGCATGTGAGGTACTTCAGTGCCACTGCAGTCAGCTCTGGCCATTCACTGACCTTTCCACTCCAGTAAAAAAGATGATCTTCACTTCTTGTGAGATGCCTGTTTTCAGACAAATATGACTCAACCATTCTTTGTGCTGCACTAAGTCCAATTGTTGATGTATCAGTCTATTCTCCAGAATCATTTATTTCACAAATACCCACTTGGAACAAAGCCTCTCAAAGCGGGTTGATGCCAACCACTTTGGATGACAGACCACCTGGAACTACAGTACCCTTACCCTTGCATGATATGCTTGCTGGTCCTCCAGCTACACCTTCAGCTGGATTATGCTGCTGAGGTTTGTAAACCTTGGCACGTGACTTCTGTGCCCCATGAAGCAAGCAAACCAGTTGACCACTATTTTTTACCTGTTCAGGCCCTCCCTCCAGTACTGATGCAATTCCACGTTTGTATTGTGGGACCAGTATTGTTGCCATGGCAAAGCCATCACTACACTGAATGCGCCCCAATGTGACGATTGTGGTCGAATACTGTCAGCATGTGTTGCAGCAACATACTGCTACCATCATCTCAGGCAACATCAAGGCCATGCTGTACATTCACCAATGTCTGCCTCAGCATCCGCAGCAGTGGAACTGATTGGCTAATGGAGGCAGACTCGCCACTCACAGCCTGTGTGGCATGTTCAAAAGGCCACAAAATTGTTATTACAGAGTCCATGAGGTGACACTGTTCTGTTGTCATAGACATGGAGGCCCCAGAACTGTCACTGCTACTGTGCATAACAAGATATTCGGAGATGGCTTTGTATTGTTCATGCAACCTGTCTGCCATGTATAACGTGGAGTTCCATTGGGTGACAACTTCCAGCTTCAAGCGGTGCTGAGGCAGGCTGTTTTGTAACTGCAACTGCAGCAGTTGGTCACGGGACATTCCAGATCTCGAAAAGTGAGAGCAGATATGTCGTGCAATAGTCAGCCTTTCCTCTATGTCTGGGTGCTGCAGAAACTCCTGAACCACAAGATTTAAACAGTGGGCCATGCATGGAACATGAAAAAAAACACCATTTGTGATGCATTTCACCACATTTGACCCATTGTCAGTTGCTATGAACCCAGCTCTCAGGGACAGAGGGTGTAGCTATCTATCAATTTCAGTCAGTACCATGTCCAACATGTTCTCACCAGTGTGTTAACAGGTCACACTGTGCATAGCAATTGCTGCATGCTGGCGAATTCCAGGAAGATTGCTACCATGACAATCCACCTTCCTGCACTGATTATTCACACTACCAGCATCACAAACAACTCCCAGCACCTGCACCCAGTGTGCAATTATACACAGATATGAACTCCCCACTGTTTTGCCACTTGTCCACATATTCATACTTAAATGGATGAATGAAGAGGAGGAATGTGGAAGGGCATGTCTTACTGAGTCTGAGACAGTGCGGAACAACTTGGGAACAGCACAGGTAGAAAAGTATGTCCTGGATGGGACTTTCCATTTTGGACAGGCATGGGCAGCAAGCTGCCAGAACCCAGAATTCTCCACAATGGAGAAGGGAAAAAGATTGATTGCCAGCATTTCCGCTACAGCAGCATTAAGTTCACGTGACACTGTATGATTGGGGGGGTACTTCATCTTATGTGCAAAAACACTCTGTAATGTGGGCTGACTTAACTGTTTTAACAAGGTGTGTTATTGGTCATAAATGGTTGTGCTCTGTGATGAATGGCATTGGCAAGGGGTGGAGTGTGGACATTTGATGAAGATGGTTGCACAGGTGATGATGACAAACCCAGAATTGATGTTATTTTTCCAGATTTGCCAGCTGGGGTTGATGTACCACTTGCACTAGACAAACTGCATTCACCACCACCACAAAAACTGCTACTCTCACCAGCACTGGACAACATTTCAAAGTCTTTATGGTCCTCCACCTCATCATGCCTGTAGTAATCCTCTGCTCTTATTACCGCACTACTGCACACATTTAATTTACTACTAGGCTTAACAGTCATGGAAGGGGATGACATGCTGGCTATGGTTGCTGCCGGTGATACGGGTGAACTCCCCAGTCTGGTATTAGTTGCCAACTTGTGCTGCGTCCACAGAGCCAAGTGCCTATTCTTAAGAAGCGTATGCTGTCCTCCTGTCCCAAGATGGCTTCCCTTTTTACCTCGACTCACACGCACATGGCAAACCTGGCAGATTGCAACTGAATCATCATTTGCATCTTGAACAAAAAAATCCCAAACAAGGGAGTGTGATGCTCTGCTTTTAACATGTCCATGATGATGTGGCCTATTAAAGTCTGTTATTTTAAGCACTGAAGTGGGGAAAGCATGTGATGTTTTTGGCACTGCACACCTGGACTGCAACTGACCACCATGACTGCCTATCATATTGATTACTGGGTCGTCATCATCATCATCATCATCAACTAAAACCCGTAAATCACAAGTTTTTACGGGGATTCCTGCAAACAGATTCAGACACAGTCACTTTTAATTTCTTTTTCTCTGGTTCCCAACTGCGGTCAATTACATCATCATCATATTCATCAATATCACTGTCACATGCATCCACATTTTCTGCTTGGATGCTAACATGTGGTCTGCATATTGCAACAACAGCAACATTATCATCATCAGCATCATAACATTCATCATCAGCATCTACACCACCATCACCTGATATTTTTTCACCACACTATGAATCACTGCATGGAAAATCCGTGACGTTAAGTGCCCCGGTGGATGGAATATGACATTGTATGCTATCGTTGACATAATCATCAGAATCAGGTTCAGTTAATGGGATGTTACTGGGAAGTATGACATCATCTACGCTGTCACTTACTTGCACTGCTTCACACTCAGTATGTTTGGATGTGGTACACTGGTCGGAATTAGATCTTGACACAACAATGCTAATACTACCTCCACCACCACTAACACCAGTAACACTAACACCACTGACTGGGAAAACATCATCTCCTCCATCATCTCCTCCAACTATCAGTGAAGCTACTGATTTGGCTGTAAAAAACATTGCAGGAGAAATACCTTTCCTCACATCAGCAATGCACTTCTCCATCTGCGTACTACTACCACATTCACAGACCCTCTTACTGTCAACATTGCCATGGTCAAAAACAGCTTTTTGGGGGGATCAACCACAAATATTATTACCAAATAAAGATTTTTATACGTTCACTTTCTGACTTGTGGGACGCTGGCTGGATGTGAAGCAAAATAAACAACTGTGGCTTCAGCAACAGATAAGAGACTACTGTGTTGTGACACTGTCACAAAAATTAAACAACTTCAGTAACCAGTGATGCCGTTGGAGTCACAAAAACAATCCAGTCTGGTAAAAAAATACCTTTTCAATGTGGGGGTGGAGGGAGCACTGAATACAGACAGTGCTTATTTTTACGGCACTACAAGCAGCAAAACTAAGAACAGAGAACACGATCACAGTACAAAATCAGGCAGCTGCAGTGGATAGCAGGCTCACACTGTTGCGCTTAGTTGCACTTACACTAGTCTGTGTCACAAATTTTAAAAGGTGTACTATATTTGATGCATGCAACACTGCACACACAACACAGAACACTTTGTGTACAATGCTGAACGAGGAATGCGATGCAATTGCAAACATTCAGCGTACTGCCACATAATATAAATTTTTAATTTAAACAACCTGACCTTATGAAATGCTGCACCGCATTCACTCAACAAACAGTAAGAAAATTTGTACTATTACTGACAGTTTTACTATGTGTACAGTAACACAGTCAGTTATATAACAAAAATATAACCAAAACACAGAGATCAATAGTTCTCCAACTTAAATCTACCTACCTATACACAGATACACCCCTTCCCCACACAGCACACTTCACTGTCTTTCACCACACACACTCAGTGTTATAAATTAACATTCAAAATCCACACACAAACAAAAACACTCGATGATGTGAGCACAGGAGGGTTTCCTACAATCCATGAACTATAGTTGGATCCCCCCTTAAAAAGCAAAAATGCTTTTTGAACAGCTTTTTAATAGATTCCTACAGACAGCTATCAGAGCACACTGTATCCCACTCCTTCTTACTTATGTTGCTCTGAACTGAGGCTGTGCAGATCAATATAGAGGCCATGTGAGCTGAGCTCCCGTGAATCACTGCAAAATCAACTTTCGGAGCTCAAAAACAAGGCAAAGTGAACTGCCATCAATGAACTTCGCCCTTAAAATTGAAAGGGTAGTGACAAGTGGAGGCGGAGTAACGTAGAGTTGCTGTTCCCAATGCACTTCGCATTCCTCATTATAATGCGTAGTACTCCACTTTGCGTTGTGGGGCACTCCACGAATCCACCTGTGCTCCACTAAATGCTTCGCCGAAGGACTGAGCCCACTTCACCTGCCACTACTCCTGGCTTTCTCTGGAGATGCAGTACCTATTGAAAAAAAATATTGATGGGACTCCCTTTGCTACTGGAAATCTCACAAAAAGTTCTCTTTGGAGATCTCTAGAGATTTCAGAAATTATATTGCCAAATCAACTACTAGTACTTTACTTTAAGCTAAGTGGATTAACTTCCCATTGAAAATGATAGGTTCTGCAGTACATGGTACCACACTTACTGCAGCATTCCAAACCAATGGGGAACTTTTCTTGTGCCCAATACTGCATTTTAAGACTGAAAACTCAGCCAGCTGTACTAAGTTATAAAGCTCCTGGTTTAGAATTAAACCATTGGAGATGTAAGGCCATAAGCAATTCTTTCATTTTTGAGCTGAGACCTGTTGTAAAATAAAGAATGTAAACATTTATTTATGCCTTACATGTAAGAAATGTAATTAATGCTGTTCACAAGAACAGGTGATGGCACATTTTTATCTTTGAGATACCTGCTATATCACATGGGTGGGCAAATACCTTATTTCGAATATTTGGCCTAGTATTCATAGTCTGGGCCCAATATATTTGGAACTTCAGGAATCAGCTTTGTTATTTTTGTACCTTTGTTGTGTGGGGAGTAAAAAACTGACCCCTACCCTCCTCTCTGCTCAATTGCATTAAAAATACCCCCTGTTCCCCTACCCTCTGCAAACAGCCCAGTCTCACCTTCCTCCCCTATCTCCCATGATTTCAATATTAACAAGATAAAATGCATATACTTTGATATCCCTGAACTTGATATGCTGACGCTCGACATACCGTGTACAATGGCCCGAAATCCACAGCCCCGAGTGGATCCTCTGCCTGACAGGAAAATTTTGGACATTACGTAGAAAATAAATGTAAAATGCAGGGGCATTTCCCCCTGCACTCCACTTGTGGGGGCTCCACCTTCCACACTCCCCATAACTAAAATATCCAACTTTGCCAGCCTGGTGGCGCGCAGAGGGCTGAGGTGCTGGTGCCTTACCTTGAACGATGCCAGTGACCCGGGTTGGGAATGGACTTGGGCTGCCTGGGGTTGATAGAGGAAGGAGAGGATTGAGCATCTGTAGGACTGCTGTCCTCTCCTGTGATGGGTAGTGGGCCGATGTCGAGCTGCAGCGGCCTTTGGTGGAGACCAGGAGCACTGCAGACACACGCAGGTGAGAACAGCATTAGAAAAGGGGAAATACCACTCTATGTACAGCCAAATGATGGCTGCCTGGCTCTCTGAGGCCATTTATGTCCCTACTGAGCCCTCCATCCCAGCAGCACCCCATGGCCAAGTGTAGTGTGCTGGCCTTCTCCCCCTGGGGCTGATGCATTCCCCCTCAGAGGAGAAGGACACATCTGGTGAAGGATTATGCCGGATTACCTTGTGGGTGGCTGCCATATAGGAATGGTGGCTCAAAGGGCAGATGGATCACAGGAGGCCTTGGCAAGCCTGAAGGAGGTGCTGATGTGGCAGCACGTAGGAAGTAAAATAAATAATACAAAAAAAAATCCAACTCTGAGGGGGAGCAGACCCCAGAGTAAAATGTTAAGTTGTTATGGGGGTGCAGTGAGTAAAATTGCATGACCCTGACCAGAACCCAGGTCACACAGGGCATGCTGGCTGACCTATCAGTGGTTTACCCTTCCACACCACCAGGGCAGCTCAGCCAGCAACCCCATCCAAATATCCTTTCTCATACAGAAAAAGGGGTAAGATAGCATTTCATCACATCCACTACCTTACTCCATTGGGAGGAACACCATTGGGTTTGCTACCATTGGGATATTCTGTTTATCAGGCATTGCAGACTGGGGTACTGGTTGTTGGGATAGTGAGCTTCAGGATAAGGTAAGTATACTGATAAAACTTCCACAATGGGCAACAAGCAGAAGCCACCCACCTGAAGTCACTCACCTTTATGGTTGGCTGCCATCTCCTCTTGCCATTATTTTAGTTAATTAAATCATCCCCCTATTCTCTCCGCTATGGCAGCAGCACCAAAGTTTACCCCTCTTCCCCCCAAATCCCCTTTTCATAAATTTAGTTAGGAAGTTCTCCCAAGGCATGAGAAGGTGACCAACACAACCCACTCTTCTCCACTGCAGGCCACCTTCTTGTGAATGGCACTCCTATGCTTGCTCACATAGCAAAACAGCTGTTTGTGATTAGCTGTTTTACCATTCACAGGAAGACTGCTGGCCATGAAGTAGAGCCGGTAGTGTTGGTCATCTTCTTGCACCTGGGTGGGGACTTGTAAACTAAATTTATGAAAAGTGAGTGCTGGGGGATGAGGGTGCGACTTGAGTGCTACTGCTGGGGTGGTGGAATGATTTATTTAACTAAAATAATGGTAAAAGGAGACAGTGTCCAGATGTGGAGGTGGGCAGGTTGTGCCTGATGCCCATCATGGGATTTTTTTCTGTTTAATGTTTAAATAGCGGGTGCTGGTGGGAGGAAGATGGGACTGTCTCGTTGCAGTGAATGAGGGACGGGGCTTGTTTCTAACATGACTGTGCTGTGCAGGAGGCTGGGAGGTAATTCTTTTCTTTCTTTCGTGTGTGTGTTTCCCAAATATGAATAGGCATGGTAAGTGCCACTATTCATTATTCGGATCGGTACTTGGATAGTACATTATTCATACTGGGCATATTATTGCTATCCCCCTGTTCCCAATTCCTCTCCCTTCATTGCTTGATTCTGACAATGTTCCCATAGTTGCTATTTCCCCTGCTCTTAATTCTATCCCCTCACTGTCTGATTCCTACTCTGACAATGTCACATTGCTGTGCTACAGTAACCTGATTGTAAATAAGCTATAATTTACTGTTATAACAAGTATGCATACACATTAATATCAAGTATTTATATTTCTGAACCTGTATGTGCTATACATCATGCTGAACTTTGTTTACGATCTACTGATGATGAGGAACCTTTATAAATGAGCTACTCTGGTTCAGAGGTATATATCCAAACTTTCAAATAAAATTAATAAAAATAAATGATTTAATTAATAAATTAATTAATTACTTAACTAAATTTTAGGAAATACAGTAGAATCCTGTTTATCCAAATTCCCATTATCCAGAACTCCCTATCTAATGGACTGATGTCATGTTCCCCACACTTTCAGCTCTTTCAGCACATTTTAGCACCTTTTGTTGCCATCGCGGTTGGATCGTTTAGTGCCTCAATACAAAACAGTTACAGTGCAGTTGTCACTTGAACTGTGCTGCCACGTGGTTAATTGGTAACATTTAACAGGTGTTATAATTATTTTAATAGCCTGTGAAGCTGTAGCCTGGCATAGGATTTCTTGCATTCTGTTACACTGCTATCTGAAACTGATTCTGCTCACGATGTCCAAAAGAAAGAGAACCATGTTAATCATTGCATAGAAGCTCCGGATAGTGGAGCGTCTTGAAAATGATGTTTTAGATGAGGAAGGAATGGTAAACATGGTGACAAGCAACACTCCTGAAGATGAGTATGAGGAGACTGGGAGCGAAGCTAAGAGCCAGGACCCCCACATCTCACATGCCAAGGCTGCTTTGAGCCTTTAAAGGTGCCTGTATTACTTGGAGAGAAAGCCCAACATGAGTGCAGTGGAATTGATGCTGATAAGAAACCTGCACATTCAGAAAAGTAAAAGAGATTTAGTGCCTTAAAATAAAAACTGTGAATAATTTTTTTGGAACCATGTCTAACATACCCAGCAGTTAGACATGCTGTGGTATTGAGCATATGACAGTAAATCAGAAATATAGATGTTGTTTTTAATCCATAGTGTGGTATTAGAGTAATGAAAAGCACAGTACTGTTTGTGATGCACTTTAGCTCACACTATGGCAAACAGAGCAACCATACTGTTTTGAATGCACTTTAGCATGCACTAAGATAATGCACTTTATTTATTTTATTTATTTATTTATTTACGAGTTTAAATAGAAAGGCATACTGAACAGTGTTGCTCGATTCCAGATGCAACCTGGGGGTCAAGACCCAAGACATTTGTACAAATCACAAGGTACAGCAGTTAAACAATACGAGTGGTCATCCGACGTAGAGACAATTGTCGGGTAGAAACAGGAACAATTTTACAGAACACATCTGAGCACATAAAATTCAATTATGTAGTTAGGCTCTAGCTAAAACAAGTGCAGCTGGAGGAGCAGTGGGTGCTGAGTAGGCGACTGAGGTGGTTGGGGTTGGGTAAGTATCTGATATCAGCAGGCAGGGCGTTCCATAGCTGAGGGATACAGAATTTGAAAGCAGCCTGTCCTTTGTTTGTGTGCATTAAGGGGATGTGTAGGAGCCTGGGGTCAGTGCTTCTAAGGGAGGGAGTGGCGGGGGTTGTGGGGAGGGTAGATGCACCAGGTAGGGGGGGAAGGGATTGGGACCAAACTTTGGCTGCGGTCCTAGCACAGTGGGTTAATCTGCAGTCTTGGAGGGACGGCAGGGCTAGGGAGCTATATAAGGAGCAGTGGTGGGTTGTTTGTGGGCAGTCGAGGATGAACCAACAAAAAGAGTGGAAAAAGGTGTCAAGGCTGGCCAAGGCAGAGGAGGGAGTGGTAGAATAGACTATATCGCCATAGTCGAGTATTGGGAGGATTATCTTTTGAACAATAGCCTTCCTGGCAGGAGGGGGGAGGCAGCTTTTGTTCTTGTAAAGGGCGCCGAGTTTGTAGAGTAGTTTCTTATGTATGGAATCAATATGGGTGGAGAAATCGAGATGCAGGTCAAGCCAGATGCCTAAGTATCTGAAGCTGGTGCATTGTACAAGTGTGGTCCCGTCCAGGGTGTTTAAAGGGGGGCAGGGGGTTTGAAGGGAGAGTCTTTGCTGAGAGCCGAAGGTTAGCGACATTGTTTTCTTAGGGTTTAAGAATAGTTGGTTTGACCAGAACCATTCCTGGATAGTGTTGAAATCCTGCTGCAGTAGAGTTGCCACTTCGCTTGTGGAGGGGCCTGTGGCATACAGTACTGTGTCATCCACATACATATGTATGGATGAGTGACGGCAGGCTGATGGGAGGTCATTTAGGAATATGGAGAATGCCAGGCCTGCAACCTGGGTTCGGGAACTTTAGCACTGAGCACTTTACAACCACTAGAAGCATTTTATTCCACTAAAGGCACTTTAGTTCAATAAAAGCACTAACAGCACGTTATTATAGTTGAGGTTTTAACCTTTACAGTAGTTCAAACACTGCACTGTACTGTTTGCGCAAAATCAAATAAAGTGCTTTGATTTAACATCTCATACAGTATCTCTGGTATATTTTTTCATTTGAATCCCATTCATCCAGACTCCCATTTATCCAAACAAAGCGGGTGTCTCCCAAACGGTTTGGATAAATGAGATTTTACTGTACTATTCATTAGTCGCACACCTCTACAGTATGATGTAAAAGAAACTTAAGCAATTAGAATTAATTCAGAATAAGGGTCACTGCTATCTTTTAATGATTTGCTATGATACTTTCATGGAAATAAAGAAGTTATAAAGGAGTATTTTTAGAAAATTAAGAGATTAAGCTGATTAGTGAGTTGATCCAATTAGGGTAATATATAATGCAAAAGTTGTGATGTCAGTTCCACTGTATCCACTTGTTCTGTGCTGCAAATAATAATTTGGTATTAGTCACAGCAGCTCTGAAGCCTTTTGTGTGTATGTGTTTTATTTTCTTGCAGTTGGCTTACTTCTGCAGCACCTCTTCCCCCATAGAGCAGCATTGCTGTGTTGAGTGATATGGTGATGTAATTTATTTATTTAAAACTTCTAAGAAATCTGCTGGCCTGGTGGTGCTGAGGGTTGAAGCTCTGGATGCCACACCTTATGCCAGGCCTGCAACCTGGGTTTGGGAACAGGCCTGGGACTTCAGAGGTCAGCAGTGGGGGAGGCCGGAGAGATGGACTGAGGGCCATATGCTGCTCTCCTCACCCAGGTAGGGACCTAGTCATGCCCACTGCAAGGCTGCCCCCTGGTGCAGGCCCAAGGGTAGTTCAGATGAGAGTGGCTAGCATTGGGAGGGTGCCACGGATTGCTGTGGCAAATTCCTCCACACACACACACAAGCAACTGTGACAAGGGCAAGGCAGAAAAGTGGAAAATAGAGCTGGCAGGCTCCATGATGGCCTCACAGTGCCCACGCCACCCCGCCCCCCCGGAGTCTGAATGTTGGTCTCTGGGGGAGGGGGAAGTAGTTGACGCCCTTCACACTCTGCACTGTCACAGGGGGGCAATCCATGTGGGATTGACAGGAGGGGTAAGCGCGGGAGAGTCGGGGACTGGAAAGCTAGCCCCTCCAAGAGACCGGTCCGGAGCCACCTGCCAGCTCCACAGGGAGTATAATATATATATATATATATATATATAAACTTCTGAGAAATACCTTTGAGCACAACTGCTCATTTACAATGGTTCGATGTCAGATGCATAGTTACAAGAAAACAATTACAAGTACAGTAAGCAGTTCCAGAGGAAATGCAGTCAAGTCAAGCTCAAAGCACTTGAGGTAGAACAATTACATAAACAACAACAACAACAACAACAAAAAATCAACACAGATCAGTGTATAAAAGTTATGGGTAGTGTACAGAGTGAAACCATAAAAAATGATTTAATGGTTACAATTGCATTTGACTGCAAAAACAGACCACAAAGATCTTTTTAACTGATTAACTTGAAACATAGAAACACAGAAACATAGAAGGTGACAGAAGATAAGGACTGGATGGCCCACCTTGTCTGCCACGTTTTCTTACCTAATGCAACACTGCAGACCCTAGTTGATCTGCGGCTTAACCTCTCTTCCCTATTGTGAGAGTTCTCTTATGACTATCCCATGCATTCTTGAATTCCCCTACCATTTTTGCCCCCATCACCTTTGTAGAGAAGCTGTTCTAAGCATCCACTGCTCTTTCTGTGAAAAAGTACTTCCTCACATTGCCCTTGAGCCTACCCCCCTCTAGCCTCATATCATGCTCTCTTGTTCTTGTATACCTTCTTTTCTGAAAGTTACTATCCTCCTGTACCTTGTTTATACCCCTGAGGTACTTGAATGTCTCTATCATATCCACCCCTGTCTCCTCTACTCCAGGGAATACATGTTGAGGTCCTCTAGTCTTTCCTCCTACGACTTTTGGTGCAGTCCTTGCACCAGTTGTGTGGCCCTTCTCTGGACTGCCTCTATGTTGTCTATGTTCTTCCAGAGATGTGGCCTCCAGAACTGGACACAGTACTCCAGATGAGGTCTCACTAGTGATCTGTACAGTTGTATAGCAACCTTCTGTTTTCTGCTGGTGACACCTCTCACTGTGCACCATAGAATCCCACTGGTTCTACCCACAGCCTTCTCACATTGTTTGGTTACCTTTAGATCATTAGATATGATTACTTCCAGGTCCCTTTCTTGGTTTATGAATGTCGGACCTCTCCACCCATCTTGTACTCCTCCCTTGGATTTCTATACTCCAAGTGCATGATTTTCCACTTCTTTGCATTGAATATTAGCTGCCACTCTCTTGACTATTCCTCAAGCATGTTTAGGTTCTTCCTCATTTTTTCCCACACACACCCTGGCATGTCAGCCCTGTTACAGATCTTAGTGTCATCTGCAAAGAGGCATACCTTCCCCTCCAGCCCTCTGCAATGTCACTTATGAAGACACTAAAGAGGACTGGCCCAAGTACAGATCACTGTGGCACTCAATGGTCATCCCCCTCTTCTCAGATTGAACACCTTTTATCACCACCCTCTGTGTCTTGTCACTCAACCAGTTTCTGACCCAGTTTACCACCTTGGGGCCCACTTCCAGGCTGCCCAACTATTTTACCAACCTCCTGTGTGGGACAGTGTTGAAGGTCTTGTTACAGTCTACAGTAGGTTAGCCACATCCATTTCCCCTCCCTGATCTACCTCCCTGGGAGACCCAGTCAATGAACTCTATCAGATTTGTTTGACAAGACCTTCCTGATATGAATCCATGCTGCCTCGGATACTGTGCTCTGCTGAATTCAAGAAATATCACAATCCTTTCCTTTATCAGTGACTCCATTCATTTACCCACCACCAAAGCTAGGCTGACTGGCATGTAGTTTCCAGCCTCCTTTCTTTTCCCACTTTTGTGGGGAAGGACTACATTCATCCTCCTCCAGTTCCCTGGAACCACCTCTGTCTCTATTGATGTGTTGAACAGGGCTGTTAGTGATGCTACCAGCACCTCTCCAAGTTATTTTAATATTCTAGCATGTGTCCTATCTGGCCCCATAGCCTTGTCCCCTTTCAGATTCTCAATTTCCTTTAGGACTCTTTCCTCCATAAATGGGCTGATGTCCACCTCTCTCCCATTGGTGCTCCTATCAGCCAATATTGGTCTTTCTCCTTCCCCCTTCGTCTGTGAATACAGAACAAAAATATTTGTTCAGGACTGTTGCTTTTGCTAGGTCCCCCTATGCACACCACACCCTCCCTTTTTAACCTCACAGTCCCACCCCTGGCATTCTTTCTTTCACTAATTCAGCTGAAAAAGTTATTGTCTCCTTTCTTAATTGCCTGGGCTATTTTTTTTTCCCTCTGTTTGTGCCTTTGCACTCCTGAATGCTTTTCCCACCTCTCTCTGCTTTTCTGGATACAGTCCCCTGTCTTTCCCCCTCTGTGTTTCCTTGGGGAGATTCAGCAGTGTATCAGGCAATTCATTTAACCAGTTAGCAGCCCTGAAAACAAATGACCAGGTGCCCAGCTAAGTATACCTGTAAGGAGGCTTAAAGGCATTCCTGGCCATGTTTCTGGTGTTGTATTGGTTGGAGACAGTGTGGAAGCATATTGTTAAATGGGGGTGTTAGTCCCAATAGTGCCATTTTAACTAGAGAACAGGTCTGGAGCTGTAATACTACTGAGTAAAGGTAGCCATTTAATGAGTGCATAAAGGGAACAACTATGAGTGTGGTTATCTGCACCAAGTAAAAAGCAGCATGCCATATTATAGATCAGTTTTACTCTGTTCAGCACTCTGTCACAGGAAGCTGCATAGACAGGGAGCCCATAATCTATAAGTGAATGAATGGAGCTGGCTACAATAAGTTGTCCAGTATCCCCAGTGGGAATGTTTCTGTTCTGGTACAGGGCACCCAGTCTTCTGTTAGCTACGGCCACCAGACTGCCAACATTGGGTGCAAAATACAAGTTGTCATACAAAGTTACCCCTACGTATTTGATGGCCTCTACCTGTTCAAGTTTGTGTCCTTGAGCAATTCTAATGACAAGGGGTGGAACTTTCATCTTCTGTGAGAAGCTAGAGAAGCTCATGCTCTTTGTTTCTTTTGTAAGTGAGGATCAGATTGTGGTTTTAGAACCAGCTTTCAGGTGACCTAAGGTTACTTTGAGGAATGGCAGTAAGGTTGTCAAGGTCATGGCTTTTGGGATAGATGATTGCATCATCAGCATAGAGGAGTATGTTGGCCGTCTGACAAGCATGGGGCAGTTGATTTATGAAGATGCCAAATAGGAGTCTGCCCAAGATGGAGCCCTGGGGGATACCAATAGCTACTCCCCTGATGTTGGACAATGATTTATCTATCTTCACCCCTGTAAGCGATTGGTGAGATGACTGTGGAACCAGTCAACTGTGTTCTGTGACAAACCCAGGCCGATGAATTTGCTAAGTAGGAGCCCGTGGCTGACAAGATTGAAAGCTGCAGTAAGGTCAACACATATAGCTCCAACTAGGTCACCATTGTGAAGGGCTTCATGAAGAAGTTTGTGTATTCTAACAGTTCCATGTTGCTAAATGCTGCAGTATTTGTTAGTCAGCAAAAATAAAAAAAAGTCATATTTTTTCAGCCAAAATGTAATTCTGACATTATTATATTTGTCTTTCGTGTATTTTTAGTTTTCTCATACATTTTAAAACAGCTTTTATGGCTAATTTTGCAATTAATGACATGCCATAAAGATGGTCACATTGCCATGTCCTATAAGTAAGTGGCATGCTATTTGACTGAACATACGGCAACTTGCCGAAGAGGTATGAGAAGGGCTGCACCACTTGGCATATGCACCAACAGCACTGAGGGGACAGGGAAGGTGATGAAGGAGTGGGTTTTTAGTTCTGTGGTGGGGGGCACTAGGTGCCAGGGACTTCATGTTATCACAGAACAGGCCGGCGATTGGCAGGGGGGACAACTAGCACCAGAGACATTTGTTTTTTTTAAAGAACGGGCCAGAGATCTGTGGGTGGAGGACTACTATCACCAGGGATATTTCTTTTTTTTACAGAACGGGATGGCAATCGGCAGCGGGGATCACTAGCACCAGGGATATTGTTTTACAGAATGGGTTGGTGATCAGTGTGGGGGGGGCACCAAAGGCTCCAGGGATATTTTATTTTTTACAGAATGGGCTAGTGATCGGCAGGGCGGGCAGTAGCACCAGGGAGTTTTAGTTGTAAATTAGGGGCTGGGGATCATGGGGGGATGCTTGGAACCTCAGGGGGTGGTCGTGCTCTCCTAGCGGCCAACCAGCTAGGTGCCTGCATTACCTCTGGCAGCCACTAGGGTTGACTGAAGTTAAGTCAGGTTCTGTTTGGCATTATGTGCACTACATAAAAAGCTCACGAAAAACACTTTTGCACAGTGCAAAGCTGCTGAATATGGGGTAGTGTGGCTTTCCATGGCCATGCCCCTGCCCTTGCCCTCACACATACATACATAATGTTTTGGATGGGCGCTAACATCTTTGCATGTACAACAGCCCCTTTTGAATATGGGGATCCAGCACAAACCCTGGTTTGCATGAGCAAAAACCCATTACTGTCTGGGCAAACTTTTGAATATCAGGCCCATGTTATCTGGACAGCTTGATACTCTCTCATCTGTGCCACCTCTTCTTCAAAGTCTGACCCTATGTCTTCTAGGAGATGCATGCTGTTTTTGAAGAACTGCTTAGCAGAATTAGGGTCCTAAAACATTCCGCCTTCCCCTGGAAGGTAATCTTCAGATGTGCAGGAGCAAATAATGAAACTGGAAATCCAGGCTTATTGAATTCAGACAGTAACATTTTCCCCAGTGTTGTCAAGATACTAAAGTCATTGTAAAGATGCAGTCTGAGTCATATAAGATTTCTTTCATTTATTTATTTATTTTTGTTACAATGTAGAGCGTCATGACTTTCAGTCAGTGAACTGAAAGTCATGACGCTCTACACTTGGCCAACAAAAATAAATAAATAAATTAAGTGTAATAATGTACCTTGTTGCAGAAGAGTCAACAGACTCTGATGAAAGAACTTCTGAGTCCCTCTCCTCCTGACCTGGTAGTACATCTAAGTAAAGGTAAAAAAAAAAAAAAAAAAAAACTTGCTCTAACAGCAGGGGAGGCTCAAAGGCAAAAACTACTGAGAGGGCCTTTTGTATCCCCTCTTTTAACTCACTTGGACAGTCACTGGAAAATTAATACAATGAAGGTTCCTAATCTACATACACTTTTCAAGAACGTCCAAACTTTAAACTCCTGTTAAGGCAACATTTACACCCCTCTCAGTTGTAAGGCTTCTTGCTGATAGTGTTTTAATCCCAATCTTGTTACACTTAATGGCTTTCTCTGCACCCTCCTCATGGTCCTCAATAACAGAACAGCAGATATGTCAGAGAGTAACATTTCCATCATTAAAAATGATGAGCATGCCTCCTACTGGATGTCAATTAGAGTCTGTTAAATAGAAGCCAGTGTTGAATTTGCTGGTGCCTTTTGTCTAAAATTCACCTTTGAATGAGTGACTGAAGAAGAGCTTTCTATCCTGGATGCTTGAAAGGAACTCACTTACCCCCAGGGCAAGACACGTGTCCCTGCAGTTTTTGGGGAAAGGTATTTATCCATTTGAACAGCTGTGCTGTCCCTCAGTTAATGGATATGAACAGAAATTGTTTATTTAGTAAGCTGAAGTTAAACTATAGCTTTGAAGGCAATTCAGCTTAAGATCTGTTGGGCTCAAAACAAACAGCACTCTCTGTCTTCAAGGTCAACAGTGCCCCCCCCAAGCTACATTACACATTTTAGGCGGTTTATGTCTCCAGGTCACACCTGAAAATGAGTTCCTTGTCAGTGTCCCTATCTTGGAAAATTTCCAATAAATAAATTAATATGTCCCCTGTCTATTTAGTTATGTATCTAGTGTCATCATATTTGAATGATTAAGGGTTTAAATTACATCTATATATAAATATTTAGCTGTTTCTACTCAGTTTATGGTGTAGTACAGATGTTCAAAAAGCAGACCTAAATTGCAGAAACTAAAAAGCCCTGACATCTCCCAGTTAGAACAAGTCCTGTAGCTACCCCTCTCCAATTCTAGTTGTTTTCTGCCAATCACCCCATCCCCATTTTCCCTACACATATTAAACAAGCATTTGTCAATGCTAAATGTTTGCTTGCAGGTATTAGCACTGGAAGTGCATGAGTTAGACAGATGCAGAATAGGAATGGCAGTGAAGTACTGAAGTGACACCAACCCCACTCCACCCTGCAGAGATGGACAGGCACTGAGGTGTGCCTTTGGGTCATAGCCTATAATGCTCATGCCATTTCACCTCACCCTATCCTGCAGACACTGACAAATGTTGAAGTATGCGTTAAATTGTTCGGCTTTACAGTCACCAAATTCCATTAGGAAATATGCTGAAATGGGCGCAGTATAGGAGAATGGGGTGAACTCTGGGGCCAAAGAGTCCAAGGCATACCTCTATGCCTGTATCTGGCTGAAGGGTGGGGGTGGAATGGAATGAGCACCGCAGCCAGCAATCCAAGGGAACACCCCTGATGCTTTTCAGTCTGTACAGGGTGTGATGTTATGGTTAGAAACCCCTATGCCCTAGGCATTTACTGGTATTTGTACTACAGATTTTCAACATGGCCTTTTTGTGACTCCCAACTTATAAAAGCATTTAGGACCTCTGATCATGAACAGTGGCACTGTGATTTTGCTAATCTGTCCTGAACATTGATTTCCCATAGTGACTATGCCATTCTGCCCCACATGTGCAAAAATTCAGTTTGGGCAGGATGTGAAAAATGACAGCTGTAGCATTCATAGGGAGGTGTGAAGAGATGGTAAGGTTGAAAATCTGGAGTGAAAATATTAAAAATTCTTGATCTTACGAGTGTGCATGGAAACTGCGCAATGCACACTTGTAACACAGTAATTTTGTGGACTTTGGTCACAAAATTTTCAACACAGGCATTTTGGGACCTCCGTTCATGATTGAGTTCCGTAATCTGTCCCAAACATTGATTTCCTATAGCGACCGCGCCATTGTGCGCTGGATGTGCAAAAACACATTTCAGCCAGGATGTGAAAAATGACAGATGTATTGTCCATAAGGAGGTGTGAAAAAATGCAAATGTTGAAAATCTGGAGTGAAAATATTACAAATTCTCGAAGTTACGAGTGTGCATGGAAACTGCACAACACACGCTCGTAAAAGCCATTTTTTAAAATTGTTTCACCAAATGTGCAACATAGGCTTTTTGGGAGCCCACCTCATGAACAGTGACACTGTTGTTTTGTTAATCAGTCCTGAAGGGTGACTGCAAAATTATCTTTTGGGACAGAATAACCACATGATAGTGAAAGAATTCATGAGGTGGGGTCCCAAGAATCCCATGTTGAAAATGTGGTGCCAAAATTTGCAACAATGGCTGAGATATCCACCCAGGTTGAAAAACAAAAAACATTTATGGCATTATACAGCTTACTGACATTTGTTCAGTATGCGGTCAGCTTTGAAGAGTGCAGACGTGTTCCCACTCCACCGAAGATCATCGCACCAGGCTCCATAGTTAAGTATGAGGTGACGGGAAGGTGGGGTGCTCAAAGGGTGGGTGCGGGTTGGGGGAGGGGGCAACGGACACAACGAGGGACGGTTTTCTGTTTTCACAGGTTTAAAAAAAACTCTTGAGATGTTTTTCTTTTACTTACAGGGACAATGGGCACTCCCTGTGTACCACCTGGGTGTTTTTTTTGGGGGGGGCTGGGGCAGACAGGGATTGGGCATCTCATTGGCACATACAATGTATTTGGGGGTGCATGAGCTGAAGGGGATTGGGCAGCCCCCCTCGGCACATAACGAATGTCTTTTTTGTTGGGGGGGCTGGAACCGACATGGATTGAGCACCCCGTTGGCACATACAATGTATTGGGGGGTAATGACAAGGGAGAGGGGAGGACAGCAGCAGAGGGAGGAAGTGGGAGGGATTTCATTGGCAACCAGAGGGACAAGAGTGACATCAATATGCTAAATAGACACACGTTGCCACCGCTGATTGCAGTGGTACTTTTCTTTCAGCTGAAGAGCACTGCAGCCAAACTGCTGTCATAGACAGCTCGCGCATCCATCGGTGCTGTACGGTCATGTCCGCTACACCGAGCACTTCATTGGACAAGAGGGTCACACACCTCCAAAAAGTTGCACTGTCCCAAAATGTTCCTTGCACATGCACGCAAGCGAACACAAAAAGGGTCTTTGTATAGATAAAAATAATTGATGCACAACCTGTAATAATTTTATATGGGTGCTAGGAGGGACTCTTGTGGATATTAGAAAGTCACCTCTTATGTGCACCATATTTCCTCAACTTTGGTTCACAGTTCTCTTGCCTAAGAACACACGAGGCCACACTTATATCTACAGGAGGCCCTCCTAGTGTCCCTATAAAAGTTTGCTGTCTCATGGTTTATGTGGTATTACATGCCCTGGGTGTGTGAACAAAACTCATTACACATTGTTGCCCATACATTATGTATATATAATAACTGGCCATCAGTTTTTGTCAGTAGTGATGGACAGTAATCTGCCATAATAACTGATTGGTTATTATGGCATAGTATGCGCCACCACACAAAGCAGCTGTGCTCAAGACTCACAGTCTAGGAGTGCAGCAGTAATTCAAAGGTTTTTTTTCCTTACGGCAAAAAAACATTCAGTTAGCCAGAATATGCAAAGGAATAAGCAGCTTCAGTGGTTGATTAAAGGCCTCAGCCTTCTGCATTACTATTTAATCATCCACTTCAACCAGTTATAACTGAATGTTATCACTTAATTATAGATAAAATCTTCAGACCCAACATGCACTTCTGCTTAAAGCCAACATCCCTTCTGTTAATCTCTGGTGGTATGGCTATTATTCAGGAGGAAGTCTTAAGATCCTATAGCACTTTCTAAAAGAGATAGGGAATCAACCGTCCTGACAAACACTTCTCTCAGTTATAACTAAGGTTCTAATGCAGTATATGCATTGTACTTAGTGCTCCAGATAAGAAGAGTAATGCCCTGTTCCACTCTCCCAGTTTTAAAGAAATGCTAATGTGTGCCAATACTCGTCCCACCTTTGGAAATGCTCCACACCCCACAGAATAGTGTTGCATAACACCGTTGATGACACCAAAGATGCAGCTTTTCTTTCCAGATTTAAAGCACTTGTACACATCCAAATTTTATTTCACTCACCATTATTTCAAAACTGACAAGCAAGTTACCCTTATGTGCCCACATGATCTGGAACACTGATTGTACTGCATTTCAAGAGCACCAACTTCTGTGCCTTAAAGCTCCCAGTGGTAGACTACCTCCTCAGTACTTAATCTTATTTGTAGAAATTTTCTTTTATTTCTCATTTTAGGAGAGGAAGGGTTCATAATACTTGCTTTGAGGAACTGACAGCCCAAATCCCTTCACCTTCATTGCTGGTGGCTTTCGATAGCTTTGCCCCTGTATGCATTCTGTGAAATTTTAATTTATGAGAACACAGGGTCATACTCCATAGATGTCAATGGAAGTGGATTTTCTCTTAGATTTTTATGTATTTTAGTGATCTGCTGGGGTCATTTCAAAACTGCCTCTCAACAAACCAAGCTCATGTAAGTTTCTACCATGTCACCCTGTCCTCCAATAAGAGCATGTTCAGACTCTCCAGCCTCTCTGGATAGGTCTTAATCCATTGGCTACAAATCCTTTTTAGTTGCCCTCTAATACATATTTTCCAGCCTCAAAGTTAAATACCCATTCATCTACATGAGCCTATAATAGGACTAGGGCCAAGGATTTTCCACTTTCAACAGAAAACACTGGTAAGACAAGGCACTGGTCAATTTTAACCAGCACCTGGGAGTCAATGTTTCATGAAAACACTGTTTACACCACTTTATCATGCAAACATTCCCACTTTTCACCAGCTTTTTGTGCAGACATCCCCATTTTGAGCCACATTTTCATACAAGCATTTGTCAATGCCAAATGTTTGCTTGCTGATATTAGTATTGGATGTGGAGGAGTTAGACAGATGCAGAATAGGAGTGGCAGTGAAGTACTGAACTCACACCAATCCCACCTCCACCCTGCAGAGATGGACAGGTATTGGGGTGTGCCTGTGGGTTGTTGCCCATAATGCTCACAGCATTTCACCTGACCCTATCCTGTAGACACCGACATATGTTGAGGTGTGCCTTGGGGTGTTAGGCCTCACAGTCACCCCATTTTGTAAGGGCATATGCCGAAATGGGTGCAGTACAGGAGAATGGGGTGAGATCTGGGGCTGAAGAGTGCAAGGCACACCTCAATGCCTGTCACTGGCTTCAGGGTGGGGGTGGGATGGCATGAACATTACAGCCGGTGATCCAAAGTTACACCTCTGATGCCTGTCAGTCTGAACAGGGTGGGACGTTATGGTTAGAAACCCTAATGCCCAGGCATGTGTTGGTATTTGCACTACAGATTTTCAACATGGCCCTTTTGTGGCCCCGCCTCATGAAAGCATTTGGGACCTCCTCTTATGAACAGTGGCAGTGTGATTTTGTTAATGTGTCCCAAATTTTGAGTTCCCTCAGCGACCGTGCCATTCTGTGCCAGATGTGCAAAAACACAGATCAAGCAGGATGTGAAGAATGACAGCTGTACCGTCCATAGGGAGTGAAAATATTAAAAATGCTCGAAGTTTCAAACGTACATGGAAACTGCACAACACATGCTTGTACCACAGTCATATAGTGGAATTATTTCACCAAATTTTCAACACAGGCATTTTGTGACCTCTGCTCATGAAAACTGTCACTATGATTTTCTTAATTTGTCCGAAACATTAATTCCCCACAGTGACCTCCGTAGTGTGCGCCAAATGTGCAAACACGTATTTCGGGCAGGTTATGAAAAATTACAGCTGTACTGTTCATAAGGAGGTGTGTCAAAATGCCAATGTTGAAAATCCGGACTGAATATATTACAAATTTGCACACTTCCAAGCATACATGGAAACTGAGCAACACGCGCTTGTAACACAGTCATTTTATGGACTTTTGTCACCAAATTTTCAACATAGGCATTTTAGGTCTTCTGCACATGAATAGTGTCACTATGATTTTCTTAATATGTCCCAAACACTGATTTCCCACAGCAACCGTGCTATTCTGTGCCAGAAGTATGAAAACACATTTTGGTCAGGATGTAAAAAATGACAGCTATACAGTTCATAAGGAAGTGTGGAAAACTGCCAATGTTGAAAATCTGGAGTGAAAATATTACAAATTTGTGAAGGTACAAGCATATGTGTGTAAACTGCGCAACACACACTCATAAAACAGTCATTTTATTTTCACCAAATTTGCAACTTAAGCTTTTTGAGAGCCCACCTCATGAACACCGGCACTGTCATTTCATTAATCAGTCCCTAAAGGTGATTCCACTCAGTGACTGCAAAATCACCTTTTGGGATGGAATAACACCATGACAGTGGCTGAATTCATGAGGAGAGGTCCCAATAACCCCATGTTGAAAATTTGGTGCCAGAATTCCCTAAAATGCCTGAGATATGAACCAAAGTTGAAAAAACCCTATTTATGCTATTATACAGCTTACTGGCATTTCTTCAGTTCGCAGTCAGCTTTGAAGAGTGCAGACGTGTTCCTGATCCAACAAAGATCATCACACTGGGCTCCAGAGGTAAGTATGGAATGGGGGGGTGGGGAAGCAGGTTGTGAAAAAGGTGGGCGCAGGTTGTGGGAGGGGCCATGGACTCAGTTACGGACCTTTTTTGTTTTACAGGGTTAAAAAAAAAAGAAAAACATTGTGGGATTTTTTTTTCCAGGGACTCTAGGTACACTTGCATGGCTCCCAGCGTGCCACCTTTGTGTTTTTTTTGGGGGGCTGTAGCTGATGGAGGATTGGGTACCCCCTTCAGCACATACCGATTGGGGGGGCAAGAGCCAAGGGGGATTGGGCACCCACCGCAGCAGACAACAATTTGGGGGGGACATTATGCCAATGAGGATTGGGCTCCTCAATCCAGAAATTAAACTGGAAAGGGGGGACTGAAGCCAATGGGGACTGGGTGCCCCATTGGCAAAGAAAGACTGTTGGGGGAGCCCATGATTCTGAGGGGAGATTGGGCACCCTCTTGGCATGCAACAGAAACTTGTGGGTGGGGACATTATGCCGACAGGATCTGGGCTCCCTGTTGGCAATGAACTGGGTCAGGGGCATGTGGATGGCAAGGTACCACCCTGCAATGACAGGTCACACCCTCATTGCAGCGAATGGCTGAAGCTGCAATGATGAGGCGGCCCCAGACTGCAGCAGTGAAAACATTTCAAGGTGGTGACATGCTGCTGCTGACACTAGTTCAGTCAGCAGGCCAGCATTGGGGAAAGCAAGCCAAGCCTCAAAAGGCACTGGGGCCATTGGCCCCAACAGTGCCACATCTCCAAACCCCCACTTCTCTCTTAAACTGTGCCGAAATGTTTCCTGCACATGCGCAAACAAACATAAAAGTGGGCTCTTGGCATTCAGCCAGAAGACTGCAGTACATTTTGAAGCAATCTTTCTCCATAGCACAATCCCTTTGGCTCTAAAGTGCCTTGTAATCAGGCCCTTCCACCTGATCCAAGAGTTTGAGAGGGTCCAGTATTAGTAAAAATCCCAGCTAGTTTAAGCAGTCTTGCCTGCTTAACCTAGAGTGTACCATCTCATAGCTTGGTATACAGTCATCATATTTAAAAGCATGCTCATGGTGGTGGACTTCATCCAGAGTTGCTTCCTACCACAGCATTTTGATGTGCAGACTAGAGTTGGGGCCATACCAGACCTAGCTCTGTCAAATCAGAACAACATTACTGGTATCAGTGGAAGACCCTCTCAGATCAAATGCCCATAACATAATGTGGTTCAGCATAGCTGACAAAGCAGAGCAACAGAAGTCCTGGATGCTAGTTATGGGCTTCAGAAAGGTTGCCTTAAAGGGAACAATCTGCACTTAGAGACCCACACATAAGTGGTGGGCTGGTCCAATTTGCACTGTGTATAAAAACATGTGTTAATTTGCTGTTCATTGCAGTATAATAGATTGTGTCAGGCTAACTTTGTTGTCTTTCAAGCAGACATTTGTTTTAACCAGAAACCCCAGAATCCCCTGCTGCTGACATCAGAGTAAGTCCACAGCACAATGAGATTTAATTACCTGCAGTACATACTAGAGTTTTTATAAACTCTGATATTTTGCTTACTGGTCCTACTGTCCTCCCAACGTTAAGTACAATTACAGAGGACTGTACATAACCATGGGAGTGTGGCATGACCAGTAAATATCTGATTTGAGTTTATACAATCTATTCACTATCATGCACTACAGGTTAATGAATATCCCACTTCTGTAGCCTTCCTCTGATGTCATCAGCAAGGGATTCTGAAATTTCTTGTTAAAACAAATGTTGGCTTGGAAGTCAACAAAATCAGTCTGATACAATCTACTACACTGCAGTAAACAGTAAGCAAAAAAAAAAAAAGCACAATGTGGGACTAGCCATACACTTGGGTCTGGGACTGTTAGTGCTGACTGTTCCCTTTTAGCAAAATTGGGGAACAGTTTAGTGAAAGGATCAAAGTAGGCTGGTTAGCAAGAAAGGGCGGAGAATAAATGGGGCTCAATCAGTAATCAAAGAGGATTCAAGAGGTATCAACTACATGTCCAAGGCACATTGAGAATGGGAAAGAGGCACAAGAATCCTATGCTGATTTCCAGGGTTGTTGGTGAAGCAGTGTGTGTCATGAAAGTGGCCTTCAGAAGTTATAAGGCCATTCAAACAGGTTAAAATATGGAGCAATGCCTTAAAAACTGAAAGAGACGACTTCCGGTAGTGATGGCTGTCAATTAAGACGCGAGTCTTTCAGCTCCGAGAACCCCCCCGCTCGGTATTAGTAACTGAAGTCTAAAACTCACATGTTAACACTGGGAAAAAGCAGCTGAATAAAAGAAGAGCTACAATACTTGATCTGACCCTAATTCCCCAGTTTATGGAAGCCGACATGAAGCCCCAGCGGCCCAAGCATATGCCGTCCATGTCTCCAGACAAAACAAAGCTGGCCAAAAGAAACAAAATGGGGGAAATGCCTGAAACAGACCCTCCAGCTTTTTAGGCCTTGTTAACGGAGGCAACATTTTTTGAGGGTCTGGCTCCACTAAAGGAAGCATTGCAACATAGAAACATAGAAACATAGAATTTGACGGCAGATAAGGACCACTTGGCCCACCCAGTCTGCCCATTTCCCTACCTACTGGATAAGCTGCAGATCCTAGTTAACCAGCAGCCTACTTCTTCCTACCCCCACTCCCTAGAATGGCTTTATGACTGTCCCATGCATTCTGAATTCCACCACTGTTTTTGAGTCCACAACCTCCTCCAGAAGGCCGTTCCATGCATCCACAACCCTCTTTGTGAAAAAATACTTCCTTAAATTACCTCTGAGCTGCCCAACTCTCTATCTTCAAATTATGCCCACTTGTTCTTGCACACCTCTTTTTTTGAAAGATGCTACCCTCTTGGACTTTGTTAATTCCCTTGAGGTACTTGAATGTTTCTATCATGTCCCCCCCCCCCTCCTTTCCTCGAGGCTATACATATTAAGCTCCTTTCGTCTCTCTTCATATGTCTTCCGGTGCAGACCATGCACCATTTTAGTTGCCTCCTCTGGACAGCTTCCATCCTGTCTATGTCTTTGTGGAGATTGGGTCTCAGAACTGAACACAGTACTCAGATGGGGTGTCACCAGCTGTCTGTACAGAGGGATAACCTCTTCTCTTTTTCTACTTGTGATGCCCCTTCCTATGCATCCCAGTATCCCCCAGCCCTCCTTGCTGCCCTCTCACATTGCTTGCCCACCTTTAGGTCATCTGATATGACTACCCCCAGGTCCCTTTCCATTTTTGTTGTTGTTAGCATCTCACCCCCCATTGTGTACTCTTCCCCTGGGTTTTTGTTTCCAAGGTGCATTACCTTGCACTTCTTAGCATTAAATCTAAGCTGCCATACGTTTGACCATTCCTCTAACCTTGCCAAGTCCCTTCTCATCCTTTCCACCCCACCTTCTGCATCACCTCTGTTGCAGATCTTTGTGTCATCTGCAAAGAGACATACTTTTCCTTCCAGTCCCTCTGCAATGTCGCTTATAAAGACATTGAAGAGGACTGGTTCTAATACTGAACCCTGCGGTACCCCACTAGTAACCCCCCTTTCTTCTGAGTGGGCTCCATTTACTATTACTCTCTGTGTCCTATTCTCCAGCCAATTCTTTACCCAGGCTGTCATCTTGGGACCCACTCCCAGGCTGGCTAACTTGTATATTAATCTTTTGTGTGGGACTGTGTCAAATGCCTTGCTAAAGTCTAGGCAGGCCATGTCCACAGCCCCTCCCTGATCTACTACTTTGGTCACCCAGTCAAAGAAATCTATCAGATTCATCTGGCATGACCTTCCTGCTATGAATCCATGCTGCCTAGTGTCCTGTGCCCCTCTGGCCTCTAGATACTCTACAATTCTTTCCTTCAGAAGTGAATCCATCATTTTCCCTATCACTGAGGTTAAACTAACAGGTCTGTAGTTTCCATCTTCTGCCTTGCTCCCACTTTTGTGAAGGGGAATCACATCTGCCCTCCTCCAGTCCTCGGGTACCACCCCATCCTCCCATGATTTGTTAAAAAGGGTAGTCAGTGGTGTCACTAGTTCTACCCTTAGTTCTTTAAATTCTGGGATGAATCCCATCGGGCCCCATTGCTTTGTCCACCTTCAGTTTTAAGAGTTCTTTCAGAACCCTTTCTTCTGTAAATGGGCTGGTATCAACTTCTGTATCCAGAGTGTTTCTACTGTTTGTTTTAGGTACCTCCCCTCTCATTTGTAAATACTGAGCAAAAATATTTGTTTAGTATCTCTGCCTTTTCATAGTCTCCTCTGCCCACCCTCCTCCCTTTATTAAGCCTCACTATCCCTCTCGTCTTCCTTCACTCCCTGATGTACCTATAAAAGGTTTTATCCCTTCTTAACTGAGTTGGCTATCTTTTCCTTGGTTTGGGCCTTTGCTGTTCTGACTGCCTTCCCAGCCTCCTTTGCTTTAACTGATACAGTTCTCTGTCCTGCTCCTTCTGCGATTCCTTGTTCTTCCTGAATGCTTTCTTTTCTCTTGAACCTTCACTGCCACTTCCTTTGAGAACCATAGTGGTTTCTTACATCGTTTTGTTTTGTTTATTTGCTTCACACAAAGGCTAGTTACCTCTGTGATGGCAGTTTTTATTATTCCCCATTGTTCTTCCACCCCTCCTTCCTGCCCATTTGCCAGTGCATTCCTTAGGCACTTACCCATTTTGGCAAAGTCAGCCTTCCTAAAGTCCAGTACTTTTGCCTTTGTATGGCTTGACTCTATTGCTGTGTTTATTGTGAACCATACTGTTCGATAGTCGCTAGTTCCCAGATGGCTACCCACTTCTACATCTGTGATCTTCTCTCCATCCCCATTTGAGAGAACCAGGTCTAAGATTGCTCCCTCTCGAGTGGGCTCCAATGCTAGTTGTCTAAGGCATGCCCCCTGTAGAGCATCTAGAATAACCCCACTCATTGAAGTGGCTGCTGCAACTGCACAAGCGGTTGTAGGAGACCTACAGGAGGTAAAAAATTCCCTGAGCCAACTAAATATCAGGACAGGGGATAATGAAGTAAGGATTTCGTCCTTAGATGATTGGAGGGCATGAGCAGAACCTGAAGGTTACCTTAAGACAGAGGCTGAAGAAGGCCGAGGAGAAGCTGGAAGACTTGGAGGGCCTCTCATGTAGGAATAACCTAGTGATACTGGGGCTACCAGAGGGAGAAGAAGGGGTGAACCCTGTGACATTACATACAGAAGCTGTACAGTAAAATGGCTGGCCCATCACCAAATGGCCCTACCTATATCGTAGAGCATGCCCAATGGTCTATTCGACCTGTACTGCCACAGGGGTCTCCTCTCCATCCTCTAATTTTTTGTCTCCTGAATTATCTCGATAAACAGTATATATTGGATAAAGTCAGAGAAACAAAGGACATACAGTGGAAAAATAAAAGGATTCGAATAACACTGGATTTACCAAGATCGGTGAGGCTGAGGTGCACGGAGCTACACCCGGTGGTCACGAAGCTAATCACGGCGGATATAAGATTCCACATGCGGTATCCTGCAGTACTCCAAGTACAGCACGAGGGCAAATGGATAGCATACGAATCACTGTCAGAAGCTATGGCAGACCTAAAGAAGAGGTTTCCATATCTGTTTAAATGATGAGGTCCCCTAGAGTGTGCGGTATCTACTAGATATTGTGAGTTTCACCAAATTTAAATTGGGACTATAACATTACATGTGTGGACACTTTTCTACTGATATTGGTTGGTGCTCCAATTGCAGAAGAGTGTTTTGTTTTCTTTTACTTATGACATCATCTAAGTTTGTTCCATTAATCTGGTTCTTAAGAGTTGAATGTCGCTGAATATTTAAGGGCATTTCCAAAGGTTTGTTAAGTAATATAGTTAAAGGGGTGACTGGTCAGGCTAATAGGAAGTTGAACTCTGTTCTTAGGATATTACAGTATCACTTTGCAGGGGTGGAAAGATGTAATATACTTTTCCTAATTAATGCTGTAGCAGGGGGAGGAGGAGTGAAGGAAGACTGCGTGATATTTGGTAGCGAGGTTGTATCATAGCCGATACTTGGGGAGAAGGGAAGTCTATAGGACTGGGGATTGGTGGTTTATTATTTTGGGGATAATAGGGGAGGGAGGGATAAGTATTTTTAGATGTCTGTGCTTAAGTATGGAGAGTGGGGGGAGGGGCCGGGTTATCCACCATTCTTATTGATGCAAGGGGAAAAAAGATTATATGCTTAAGTGAAGCACTGTGCTACAACGAAGCTCCATTTAAAAGATATAGCAGGGAGATGGGACCCAATCTGCTTGACTTGGGAGGTATTCCAATTGATTTCCTTTTTATTACAGCTATGGTAGAATGATGAGGTTTGTATCCTGGAACATAAGGGGAGCCAAGAATAGGGTTAAAAGCTACAAATTCTGAGGCACCTTGAGTTGTTAAGTAGTAAGGTAGTCTTTCTCCAAGAAACGCATTTGCTGGAGAAAGAAAAGGTCTTGTTTAGAAGGTGTCAAATCATACAAATCCATGCAGCAGGTAATGCCACGGCTCAGAGAGGGGTAGCCATAGCTTTCACTCGGTATACAGCTTTCCAACTGCAGACAGCGCACATAGATCCACAAGGCAGGGTTATACTTCTACTGGGAATACTAAATCATGTTGAAGTGTTACTGGGTTCAATTTACAGGCCTAATAATGATTCCCCCAAATTTTTCACTGCCCTTTCACAAACCTTAGGATTCTTCCTGAAGGTACCAATAGTACTGCCAGGGGAATGGAACCTGGTGCAATCCCCAGAGATAGACAGGTCAAGTACTCAGGATAAAAAATTGCTAACTCCAGCACAGCTAGTGCTTAAAGAATTTATAGCAGATCATGAACTTACTGACCCGTGGCGCCTATTAAATGCCAATCTCAAGCAGCTTACATGCTACTCTGCTGTACATAGATCCCTGTCGCGCATAGATTTTTTTCTAGTTAACAATCTAATGTTGACCAGGCTTGTTGGCTGTGGGATTATCCCTAGAACTATCTCAGACCATGCGCCTATCTGGCTGGAGGAACCTTGTTCAATTCTACTGGGAAAGATAGTAGTTGGAGGTTGAATGCACAAATGCGTCAAGAGCCAAAAATAGTGGATATCCTTAAAAGCTCTATAAAGCAGTACATAGCCTGGAATTCTGACTCTATACAAAATATAGATAAGATATGGAGTGCATATAAATGTGTAATTATGGAAGCGTGTATACGTTTGGCCACAATTCAAAAAAAGAAAAGAGAGGCCCTTTCCTCTTCCTTGTTAGCTCAAATTCAAAACCTGGAAAATAAGGTAAATCAAATTCCAAATGAAGAGACCCTAACCCAATTAACTTTGCTAAGAATTCAATATTCAGAAATTTTAAGGAGAAGGCACAATTTGCGCTGTTCAGGTCTCATACAAAATATGTGGAGCAAGGTGATAGATTGAGCCATTTACTGGCACTGCAACTTAAAAAACAGGAGGAATCTAGAATGGTGGTGGTGGTGAGCTCCTGTAATGATGGTACATTGCTTATGAAACCCATGGAGATTGTTCAAGAATTTGAGAGGTACTATAAAGAGTTATACTCCCCCTTAACTCATCCTCCATCACTGTTGGAAATTAAGAATTACCTACAACATGCTCATCTTCCCTTGCTGTCACCAATGGAAAAAGAGTTCCTAGTTAGTAAGATAGGAAGGCAAGAATTGTCGAAAGCTATACATGCCCTTCCTGACGATAAAGTTCCCAGACCTGATGGATTCCTGCCACTGTTTTACAAACATTTGAAGAGCAGCTTTCTCCTTTGCTTTTGCAGGTGTTTAATTTTTTTTGTGAGTCAGGGATAACTGATTCAATCCTGCTGGAAGTGCTCATTATGGTGATACCAAAACTGGGTAGGGACAAAACCAAGGTAGGCAATTACTGGCCTATATCCCCAATGCACTATGATATTAAGTTGTTTTCTAAAATCCTGGCAACAAGGTTAGCCAAGGTTTGGCAACCCCTGCTTAGTTCGGAACAGGTGGGATTTGTGGCAGGGAAATCCTCCATAGACCATTTAAGAAAGCTGTTCCATATCTTATCTGCGTCCAGGCTAGGCCCACTCCCAGTGGTTCTGGTATTCCTGGATGCAGAGAAGGCTTCTGACCGAGTCAGCTGGCCTTTCTTGTTTTCAGTTCTTGAGAAATTTGGTATCCCAGATAAATTTATCCAATGGATTAAAATCCTGTACACAAATCCTACGGCAAAAACATTTTGTAATGGGGTATGTTCCAGTTCATTTCCACTACACACGGGAACCCATCAAGGATGCCTGCAGTCGCCAATGCTATTCAGTTTATATATTGAGCCCTTATTGTACATCCTGCAGCGTTCCCCCCGGTACAGGGTATTCAGATAGGCCATCTTAATCTCTGTTTGTCTGCTTATTCGGATGACATTCTGCTACATCTCATGAACCCATAGACTTTGATTCCGGCAGCCCTGAGTATTATAGATACCTTTGGGAAGTTTGCAAATTATAAACTAAATATTGACAAATGCACGGTGATGCCATTGAATTGTTACGCACATCGTATCCAGATAAATAATGCAAATCTGAGTTGGGTCCCCCAAATTAAATATCTAGGACCTATTATCTCCAAGGATATGAGGCAGATTAAGAAGCTTAACCTAGATTCTTTATTAGGAACTATCAAGTTAGATCTGGACAGATGGGCCCCCTTACATCTCTCGATACAGGGAAGAGTTAGTGTGATAAAGACGAATGTCCTTCCAAGGATATTTTACCCTCTAAACATGCTTAATTTCCACCTTCTATATTCTTGGTTCCAGAAACTCCATAGCGTTATTTCCCATTTTTTGTGGAAAGGAAAACTGCCGAGAAGGTCATAAATGAGGCTAGGAGCAGTGAAGCTATGTGGAGGCCTTAAACTTCCCAACTTTTACCATTATTATTTAGCAAGCCACATGGCCAAATACTTACGTTGGATTTATCCCACCTCTCAGACCCAGGAAAATACTAATGAGTCAGTGTGGCTACAACTAGAATGTCAGTAGATTAGACAGAGTGGTATAGACACATCTGCCATATTATATACTACGGTTAAAGACGGTCACCCATTTCTTAGAGACGAGTTAATTTTAATGTCTATTAAGGTCCACAAGCAGATATGTAAGGCTATTAAATACGATAATCTTAAGGATATCTCCAAACCTCTATACTTAAACCCTAATTTTAAAATAAGGGGGCAGTGTCTAAAGCCTTATGTAGCATCTCAAAATCCCAATTTAACAGTCTTGACCCTTTTGGAAGAAGATAAACTCAAATCTACTAAAGATCTAATGCCTATGTTAAATATTCCTGAGAGGCAGATTTTTTTATGGATACCAGGTTAGGCACTTACTAGTCACCAAAATAGGGAATGATAAATGGGATGAGGATCAATCAGGACTCATATATGCACTACGAACCCTGGCCTGGCTTCCTCATGTGGTTTCTCAGATTACTGCAACTTTATATCCTCTTATCTGTCCTGGGGTATCTGGTAGGTCAGCATACTGGGCAGAACAATATCCCACTAAGGATTTTAATTGGGAAAAGATATGGCAGGCAGCCTTTTCTTATACTTCCAATGATAATCTTCAGATAATGCAATTTTACATATTGCACAATATGTATCTAACTCCCTTCAAGTTAGCAGCCATAGGTAAACTAAGAGATAACACATGCACTAGATGTGGTAAGGCAGAGGGTACTCTGCTTCACATATTATGGGATTGCCCAATGGTGAAGACGTTATGGAAGGAGATACAAGGTAAAATAGACCCCTTACTAGGTCTGGAAGAGTGTTTTACACCTAAGATTTGTACAGTGGGGGACTATGCCACTGTGCTTGTTAAAGAGAGAAGGTTCAATTTGGTCCTTATTTTCCACAAGGTTAAAAAACTGGTGCTAAATCACTGGAAGGATTCCACAGAAATCACCTATAATGAATGGCTGAATGAACTACTTTTTAACCTTAGGGTAGAAAGAATGATTGCATCTTTAAGGCATAACCTTAAAAGTTTTGATAAAAAATTGGGGAAGTTATATGCGCTGTACTTACCTAAAAAGGAAATAGTTAGTTAGGTACACAGGTAATTTTAAGGAAGCTAGTATAACAACAGTTAAAATCCTGGCCCTGAGCTGTCCTTTAACAGGATACCGAAGTCTATCTCCCTGTGGAGCATTCCTTCTCTTTTTTGTTTAGCTGCATTATGTATGTTAAGTTAGCCTTGAATGGTGGTATGAGCTATTTCTTTATTTCGAGTAATATGAGGGGTTGGGGGGGAGGTGGAGGCCAGAGGCCTGGGGCCTAATTGAACCGAGGTAACCTACAGGTGGTTGAATTCATTGCCTATTGTACAGGGTTAAGGAAAATCTGTATTGTCTTATGTGATCAACTATTTGTTTATTCCTTTTGTTTTTTCAAAATGCTTAATAAAGTATATTGAATGTAAAAAAAAACTGAAAGAGACAACAATGCATTGAAGACAGCTAAGGAAAGGCTGAATTCAAAATACCTGACTGGGTGAAAATTGAAATGTTTTTAAGCATGTCATGGAAAAATGGACAATCAGTCAATCAGGTGTTACTGTAGGAGTATGCCATAATTTATTCTGTGATAGACACTGATGTCTGACCTTGATTGCTCCAAAGTAGGATTATTTACTCTTGTAATAGATTTTAAGGTAAAGTATCCTTATACTGTGGAGGGTTGGGGAAGAAAGTAAGTTGCGAGCTAGAGGGTGGATACGGTGGGTGGTTGACAGTTGAATTTGGGTATTATTAAATGGGTAGGATATGTGGGTAGATAAAGGGGAAATACAGTCAAAATTGACAAAAAATAAGTTGTACAGAGTGTCTGGATTTGTAGATGTAGTCATAGTGTGTCCTTCCCTTTATTTGTTGTAAAGAGTTTTGTCAAAATATGACAGCTAGTTTTTTGGCCTCTAGGGATCTCCATGTTATCATTTTTTTTGCTCTTCTTTTTCTGCAATGCTTATGTCCAATGTGACACTGATGCATTTTGACCATTATTTCAACAAGAACTAGTTTGTAACAAGTTTACCGCAGTACAGATGTGATTTTAAGTAACTTTCCTTATTCAGTAAGCACTAATGAAGGCTATATTAACAGACAGAAACACCAGAGGGCTACATGAAAGGGATATTCTGTAAGGAAACAGCTAGAGTCTTCAGTAATTATGGAATTTGTGATTGGGGATAATTTTTGTGCTTTTTTATGGTTGTGTGTTGGTTAATGAAATGTAAAGCTTTAAATATAAAACATTTACTCCTGTTGGCTAGACCTAAACACATACCTAGAAAAAAATATTGAACTAGAATGAGTTATTTAATTGATGCCAGAATATCAGGATCCTAAGAGCAGATTGCTGTTGCAGCAAGTATCACTCTCTGAATCAATGGTTTTGGGAAAGGGGAAGGGGAAGAGAACATTGTTTAACCAGGAGTGGCACACTAAGCCAAAGCTTGTTTCCAGACGCGACCTGGAAGCACAAGGAAGTTAAGTGACTTGCTCAGGATCACACAGTATACACCTAGGCGGCTGTGGGATTCAATCCCAGGTCTCCAGATCTGCAACTCAGAGTCTTAACCCACTGTGCCTGTATGAATCACTGTCACATAGAACATGAGCCATTGTAGGAAAAGGAATAGCAAAAACATATTCATTCCTGGAGATTCCCAAGGGCCATAAAACTAGCTGGCAAATTTAGAAAAAACTCTTAACAGCAAACAAAGGAAGAAACACACTAGGACTACACACACACACAAAAACAATCAAAACACTCTGCTCAATTTATGATTTTGCAAATGTTTACTGTAGTTCTTCTTTAAAGTTATGTGATTTGGTTCAGGTTGGGGAAGGGATTACAGCTATGTCATCTATGCCCTATAATATACTTTCTGTATTATTAAGTAAACTTTGCCATCACTGTGAGTATGAGGGAGGTGGGTGCTGGAGGGTGGTAGGGTGGGGGAAACACTTTTAAAGCTCTGGGTTGCTTCAGGGGAAAGAAGTGTTTTGTACAGTGGGTTGGGGGCCTTATATGTTACAAAACATTTTTTAAACAAAAAGATGAACACTGAATAGTTGTTATTACTTTGCCTGGAGAAATCAATGCATAGTGGTTCTTTACTGACAATCTGCTGCCATTGGGCCACTGCATGTGGTTTCACAGGGAGAAGTTGGGCACATTCCAAGATAAAAGTCCATTTATTATGCACCAGCAGTAAAGTGAATGCAGGGGATCTTCGTGAAGTACTTCACAAAGTGATTTCCCCTGATATTGGCCATCTCTTGTAATATGCCATAGCAGATGTGGATTAAGGTATATCACCACACATCCCAGGTTTTGCTATGATGCACTCAGCCTTTGACCTTGTGCCTAACAGCACACCTGAGTGTTCTGTGAAATAGCTTGATGCATATCACTCTTCCCACCCTGGATGAAGCCTTAGACTACTTCACCTGGTCGTTTCTGTCCATGGCTAATGCACATGTGCCATGAAAGAAGCCAAGGCTATGGGGTAAGTGTCACAAATGGCTAGGTCCTGGCTTCAAATGGAATATGTTGCTCCGTGACAGGGCCAGGGGACAGTATAAATCATTTGGCAGTAACACTGACACGGAGAAATACAGAGAACTAAGGAATCACTGTAAAAAAGCTTCCAAACTTGCCAAAACTAAATACCTATGTGATCTCCAGACTAATCACCTCTGGGACCCCAAAAAATTCTGGGACCAAATTAACTTGTTATTTAAGGGTGTCTCCTCTGCACAGTATGGAGCTATGCTTATTGAAATCATCCTGACTAATGACCCCTCCACAGTAGCGGAGGCATTCAGTGTCTCCTTTTCCAACCCAGGTGGATCCTGTCCCCCATCCCACCTGGCGTTCCTTTCTCCAGTGTGACCTCTCATGGGAGAGTGTATGGCCCCATTTCACCTTAAACTTATTAAGTCTCCTGAAGTACTGCCCCTCCTGCTCAGGAGTGATCCTGATTCCTCTCCGGGACATGATCTGCTCGAACCAAGGCTGCTGAGGGCTGCTGCTCCTGCCATTGCCCTCCCAGTCACCTGGCTCATTAATAGGTCCTTTCTTGAGGGAACAGTCTCGAGTAAATGGAAAGTAGGTACCGTAGTCTCGGTTCATATAAAAGGGCCTAGGGACAAAGTGGGGAACATCAGGCCCATTTCGATCATCTGCCCCCTTCGGAAAGTACAGGAGAGACTAGTCCATAACCCACTGCATGACTACCTAGAGCTTCACTGTCTCCTAGATGACATGCAACATGGCTTCAGGAAAGGCCACGGCACAGAGATGGTCATCCGGCTCACATCTGATGTCCTTGCACCATGGACCAATGCTCCCAGACTGGCGCACTATTTATTGACTTATCCAAGGCTTTTGACTTAGTCAGCCATAGACTTCTGCTCACCAGACTTCACCTCCTTGGACTGGATGGGCTTTTCCTCTCCTGGTTTGAGAGCTATCTACTAAACTGAAGCCAATTAGTCTGCTGGAGGGGAATGCAGTTCAGTGCCAGAGCAGTTATCTAGGGGGTACCCCAGGGTTCAATCCTGGGCCCCCTGCTCTTCAGTCTCTTTGTCAATGACATAGAGAGGGCTTGCAGGCTGAGCAATGTCATCTTCTATGCAGATGACACCATTGTCTACTGCAGTGACCCATTACCCAGTGTCATCACTACTAAACTGCAACACAGTCTCACAGCACTAGAAGCCTGGTTCTCCACCAGCTCTCTAGTATTAAATGAGTAGAAAACAAAGGCTGTCCTGTTTGGAACCAGGCACCTTGGATCAGATAGGAGTGACCTTCTCCAGCTCAAACTGGACCAGGGGAAATGGTCCAAGGTCCTGGACAGGATCAAATACCTTGGGATACTCCTTGACCAGGAACTGTCCTACAAACCCCACATCAACTCAGTAACCAAGTCCATCCACCAGAGACTTGGACTCCTCTATCAGTTGGGAAACTCCCTTACTGACGAGGCATGGCATGCTATCTCCAACTGCACCCTTCTCCCCCACCTCCTTTATGGGGCACCCCCGCTACAGTTCCTACGAGAAGGGGAACTCAAAAAACTCACAGTGCTCTATCATAGAGTGGCATGCTTTGCCACTAACTCCCCCCAGGACACCACTGTGAGGTCCATGCAGACCTCCACTGGCCCACCATAGGCCATAAACTGGCCTACTCCACCTTCTGCCTGACTCATAAATTCACCATTGTTAGCCCTCCTCCTCACCTGCATGGACTGCTTAACCCCAGAGTACAATGCAGAGGAATGAGGTCCTCGGCCAGCTGGCCCCTAGTCATCCCCTGTATACGTACCAACCCAGTTAAGTGCTCCTATTCATACGCAGCCCCACACTTGTGGAATATGCTCCCAGCTACTCTGGTCAATAGGCCTTGTCTCCAAGTATTTAAGGCCGGCCTTAAAGCATACCTGCTGGAACTTAGCCTGTGTGGCTGCTCTTGCTAGCCCTCCTTTTTCCCTATCAGACAAATTGTGACCTTTCATGCCCTGTTGATGAATATGTCGAATTGTGACCCATGTAAACAAAGTAATGTCAGAACTGCACGCACTGGATTCTCTACCTGCGATCACTGTCTCTCCAGTCGATACTCTAACCTTGTACTTCTGTTTACTGTATGTAAAATCGCTGTATTGCACCTACAGTATGTAACTTCTGTCTACTGTATGTAAAAGTGCTGTTATGTATTTAATCTCGGGTCACCCCTGAAAAAGGGTCCTTTGGTCTCAGTGTGTTTACCCAGTCATCAAAATATAAATAAAATAAAAAAATAAATAAATAAATAAAAATATCAGGTTTTGTATTACAGTATTGTTTACTGAATCACACTTATAGTTTTTCACTCTTAAAATGCTGCACTTTTGTGATGTCATCAATCATTATTAGAACTACTGCAGAAACAAATACTGATGACAAGGCTACTTTGGGATAATTTGTCATTTTCACTATAACTCTAGCAATAACATAGCATGATTTGTGTGCCAAATATATTGCAATCAGATGGTCAGAGAGAGAGAGAGAGATTGAGCTGCAGTGGGCTAACCATATATAACACATGACATGAAGAGTGTTTGTTGGGAGATATAGGCACTCTTTCAGTGTGTGCTGGGATTTGAGTCTGCAAGAGCACATGTCATAAGGACAACTTCCAAAAAATGCACCACCCTGGAGTGTGCTGTCACACTTATGAAGTAGCCTGATATTAATAGTTTTATCTTAAACAAATGCAGCACTGTACATTTGTGAGTACATATAAACATAGTAGGTGACCTGGTTCTTCCACTCAGATGCTAGTATTTGTAGTGACAGTCTTGAGTCTTGTTATAAGATATCTTATACTGTGTACACTCCTTGGTTATTCTGTACCTCACCCAAGTCACCAGCAAGAGTATTTAACATAGCTTACACACTTTGTTGTGTCTTATTCCCTCTCATTCTTCTGTGTGAGGATAATACCCATAATTCCTGACTAACTAAGTTGCAGCTGTATTAGGAAGAAGTAACAGTGGTACACAGCATTGACTTCCCTCATGTCTAGTCATGTCAAGTCTGTACATTGGTGCAGAACGGTCAAGAATATTATGGCCATAACTTTGCAAGTTCTTGAGCTCATGGATTTTTCCTTCTAACTACTAGAACCCAGAGTTTAAAGGGTTTCTGGAGGAATGCAGCTACACATAACTTTTTTTTGTACAATGTCACATGTTGACTCTTTAACAACTTTGCAAATGATTATATACTGTTATATTATTTAAAACAAGTGGCACCAATTGTCACCTAACAGTACAACTAGTTGTGACTGAAAAGGCTATGACCAAAGTAACATGATTTCCTCAGTCATTATGCAGCCTGACACTTGGTAAGACATTATAATCAGTAGCATGAATAAATATGGTTAACTCAAAGCTTTCCACTATATTTGATATTGATGTCACATAATTTTAAAATGAATAATCGTTAAATAACATTTCTTTACATGAAGACTAAATGTTTCAGTTTGCTTGAACTGCCAAGGTTTGAATGTAGTGTTGTTCAGGGCTTCTGATAAATAATGAAGCACAGTTAGAGTATTGTATATACATGTACAAGTACACATTCTAATAAACACTGACTCAAATGATTTCTTGTAACATTCAGTACTGGTGCTGCCTGCATGTCAGGAGGTAAATATCATGGACCTGTGATCCTTTCTTGTTTAACATTTCTTACAGTATTTAACTATGACTGGGCTACTATGGTATTACATATATTGCCTCCACTGATTCCTGTCTTCAACAAAAATAGCATGATTATTATTGCCAAATGTATTACTGCTGATGCCGTGTAACTAAGGGATACTATATATAATGGGTAACAGTTTGTAAAACACATTTACCTCCATACAAAAGAAGACCCATGTTGACTCACAACTAGTGAATCATAAGTGAGTTATGAATGTCTTATCCAGACTGGTAGTGATAAACAGGTTTATTACATGGAAATCATTATATATGCTGTTGAAACAAGATCATTTGTAAAAGTTGTTTCTGTTAAATATGTACCTGGTATCTAAAAGCCTGGGACAGCTGCATGAGACTGGTAATATGGGGCACAAATAGAAGTTATTGTTGAGGGTACTTATAGCAGCCACAGTGTTACAAATCTGTATAAGCAGTAAGGGATAAAGGGTACAATAGTGCCACTTCTGGCTCAACATGAATACAAGCAAATAATTCTTAACAAGAAAAGGCTAGAAAAGTGCTATTGAAACAGACAGGTTGTGCCCTGACTAGAGAGGAGTACAAAGCAGCACCAAGGGACTACAAGGCCAGAATTTAGAGAAGAAAGGAGGGACTGGAAACTAGCATAGCAGTAGGATGTGCAGGTAACAACAAAGCTTCTTCCACTTTATAAATCAACAGAGATATGGGAATGAAGAGATTGAACCTCTGAAAAGAGGAGAAGGGAAGGAAGGAACCAGTGAGGGAGCAATGGCTGATGGCTAAGACTCTGAATGAATACATTGCTTTGTTGTTAATCACCAGCCACTCAGGGGAAAGAGGATGTTATTTGATTGGGTCCAGGGCATCATGAGTAGCCAAAATGCAGCACAATGTAAAATTGTCATATGTCTGGTTTTAGACTGGATAACCCAGATCTAAGTTTCCTTACCTGGCCATCCAGTTTTGTTTTTAGGTACTTCATTTTTTGAGACATTCTAAGTGCTTGCATTCTGTTCAAACAGATGGTTTCAAATCTTCCATTGTTTTGGCTGGCTGTCCAGGTTACAAACAAGTTCTGATGTTATCCAAACCTTTGCTAGTAACAGCTGCCAGTCTTGGAGGTATAAAGTATAACTGTTAAGATCATAAACGATAAATTATCATTTCTTTCACTCTTCATGTTTAGTATAGTCTTTGTTGTGATACTAAATAGTTGTTATATGTCTTTGATTATATCCTTTTTTGTCTTTCCTATCTTCTGACATATTTTAGACCTTGTTTGTTAATAATAATGATCTAATGTTATTGCCTTTGTCACTGTTTTGAATCCTTGTTTACTAGGTTATCAGCCGCATCTGTGCTTGATTTTTAAACATTTAATTTAATAAGTTACACTATTCCAGGCCATTTAGATGAATAGCATGGAATGGTGGGTTGATACTCTGGAATGTCTTAGAAATATGAAAAATAAGAGCAATAGCAGCTGATATGAAGAGAACAACATGCAAATCTGAAGGCACAACAAACATAGGTATAGTAATTAATCAGAAATTGGTCAACACATTTCAGGTTGTACCAATGGCATAGAAAGGAATCAGGAAGATATTTCACATTATAGAAAGATTACCAATCATTTTTAAAATCTACTATTATTACAAATGGTGTTGGAGGGGGAGTAATGTATTCATCAGTAATAAAAAGTGGTGCATCTGGGGTCAGAGTTTGTAGCATGGTTTAGTGTCCTATGTTCCCCATATCCAAGTCTAGGAACCCAAGCCAGAGGACATCATACCCACTCAAGTAGCAAAGTATCTAGTAAAGATCAAGACAGGTGACTCCCAAGGCAGAAGAGATGCACTCCAGGACTGTAGAGGAGCCAAGGAGAAAATCAGCAGGGCCACTCTTCCATGAGCCTATTTAAAGAGGTGTAAAGCCGGAGAACTGAAAGCGGCCAGTGCCATCCCTATCGTCAAGAACAGAGCAAGGTCTAAATGCCACAATGACAGACTAGTTATCCTGATATCAGTGCTGGAAAAGGTCCTGGAAGCCATAATCAAGTGCAAAATAATGCAATATGTGGTTGAGGCCAAGGTTCTTGCCCCCTCTCAGCATAGTTTTATGAGGGGCCAATCATTCCAAACCAACTTACAGTAATCATCTGCTTTGGGCTGCACTAACAAACAACCCAGCTCCAAGAAGACCTGATACCAGGTGTGCCAGTGGCTGCTTCTGGCCTCACACTGTCCACAGGCCTCTGAACAGTTTTACGCCCTCTTGAACCCTCTCTTCAAAGTTCTTTGAAATGTTCCCTTATGGTACTTTTTGACTATCAGTCTTGTGCCAGTGTGTAGCCTTAGATGGAGTTTACAAAATCAATTTACCAAGGAAAAGTCATCTTGATTATATTGTCTCTAAAAGAAAAGTATTTACTGTTGGTTTCAAAAGATTTAATTACTTGTATGGAGGCCACTCAATCTGGCCCTTGATTAAGGCTATCGAATCAAAATACAATACACAAGTTCTCTACAGTGCTGAGGTATGGACTTTGTACTCTGCTGGGAAGCTGGAAAAAACAATTATACAAGTATCATATTCTGCTCTGTGTTTTAATATGTCCACCCCAAGTTACTTTGTTAGGGATGAGTTGGGTTTAAATAGTACCAAAGCAATTGCTGATAGTAAAATAATAAACTGTTGCCTTAGAATAAACTGGCTACCAGAAGACAGACTTCTTAAAAAAATGCTTACAAGAAAAGGGGCATTGAATAGATCTGAGTTGTCAGACTTCCTATTGAGATTTTGATGGTTGCACGTTGTCATTGAGCTCTGCAGTGTAGGATTTAGTTTTGCTGCTAAAATAAACTAATGGCTTCACAAACACAAGCAAAAACTATAAAGGAAGCAGCCAAAACTAAAGAGACTTCCACTGAGAGATTTCTTTCCCCACAGCAAGGGAAGACAGCTCTGATAAGGAGGACAACAGCTATTGCCTGCCTAAAGGATCAACGGCCTTCCCAGTTATAGGATGCCTGGAGCTGGAAACCAAACCCCAACAACTAACTATGCCATCACTTCAGATAATCCAGAATATGATTGTGGAATTTCAAGAAGAAATGCATACCTCATTAAACAAGATGAACTTTTCACTCGGTAATATTTCGATCCTCTATGAGCAAATTGAGGAAAAAAATTCTAATTTTGAGAAATGGGTGGAATGTGCCAAAAAGGCTAATGAAATGCTCTCTATATGGGTGCTTACCATTGAGAGTGCAGTGAATGCTGCTCTCCACTAACAATTAGCAACTATGAGTAAACTGGAGAAGACAGAGAATATGATGTTGATGGGGAACCTTCGCCTTATTGATCTTTCAGCAGAAATTGCTACCTTGGAGCAGAAAGTGTATATAGAGAAGTTGCTCTCTTCTGTTTTTTCCCCTTGAACAGCCTTTGGTTGTGGAGTCAGTATTTCAACCGCAATCTAGGATTAATCAACAAGGACAGAATGCCGCTGATTGGTATGTAATTTGAATCTTCTCTTCCACTGCTGAAGGAAACAAACTTTTGAACTTGGCTAGACAGCGAAGGGGAGTCATTTTTGAAGGCACTAAACTGTATTTTTATCCTAATTTTTCAATGATCACTCAGCGTTGAAGTAAAGGATTTCTAACTATTACGTCAGAGTTTACAGAAGCTGGGATTCCTGCTAGGTTGCAAGCACCTGCTAAGTTAAAAACAACATTCCAGGGCAAGACTTTTTTTTTTGATGTTGATAAGGCAAAGGAGTTCTTTGACAAGAAAGTTGCTCTCCCTGTGAATCTGGCTTTTGATTTAGAAGAAGAAGTAGATGAGACCCTGTATTTGCCAACAGGCCAGTAAATATACCAAGATGGGACTGAGTTTTCTTCTTTTTTTTTTCTTTTTCTCTCTCTTAAAATATTCTGGAAATAATTAACTTAATTATTTTTGGGGTTTTAAGTTGTTTTGGTTTAAAGGATAATTGATTTTGAAGCTTTTAATGGGTGAAAAAGCTTGGAGCATGCAACATTTTAAGATTAATGTGTATGAGAAAGTATTAAAAATCTCATTAATTCTTTTTTGTTATCTTTAGAGCCCTCTGGAAAAAAATGTTATGCTTGGTATTATTTAAAGGAATAATTTTTGAGATTAATTCTATTTTTCTATTCTTGAAAAAATGAAAATTTCTCTCTGAAATAAAAAAAAATATATATATAGACTTCCTATTGGCTGCAGCATGTCTACAAATGTCTTCATTCCCAAGGAATTGACATCCTTGTGAAATATGTCAAAAATAAAATTATTCTAAGATATGACTATAAATCATACATCTTTAAGAAAATCACAGAATTTTACACGAGTAGTGATATGAATGCCATCAAACAGTCTCAACTTGCTAGATGGTACAGTGATAATTGTAGACATAGCTTCAGGTATTACCAAGAAATCACTATTACCAAGAAATCCTGGAGGATCCTGCTCAATGGAAAGCTTTTACAAAACTGGCATTCTTGATTCCAATGTTCTTCTTGCTAGATTTAATAAAACCTCTAATCCTGGCTATGAGCTGTGTAAATGCAATAACAAATTTAGGGAAGCTTTGCTTCATGTAATGTTGTATTGTCAATGGTACAATAGAGCTAGGAAATACTAGTTAGCTCCAATACTTGATTCATTGAAATATGCAGATAGGAATGTTATTCTAAATGTTCTGTTTGCTGTGCAGGATGAATACATTATTAATAGAATTGTATATTAGTTAGTGACTATACAAAAAGTCAGAAAAAGAATGGTTACAAAATCTTGAACATTAAGCTTGGTTCTGAATGAATCTAATGAGATGCATTGTTCTTTTTTTATTGTATTTTATTTTTATTTATTGTAAAATTGGAATTACAAACTTTGAGCTAAAAGCTTATTTACAAAGGATCCTTGTCATCGAACAGAGGGTGGGGGAACATCAAGTACATGGACAGTGGAGAAAAACAAAAGCAACTAGAAGGCATTGTCAGTTACACATCATTAAAAAGGCTATACAGCATTACAAATAGAAGGATGGGGAGAGACAAAATACATTGCAAAAGCCATCACTTAATTACATAATACAGAGGAGAATAATCCCATAACAGATTAGGTGAATAAAGCGCAGATTCTAACTATGTACGTAGTATGAGAATTCCCAGAATGCAGCTATACAGCTTAGATAGATTCCCAGATGGAACAATTAATGTCACCACCGACAAGTACAGCCATTAAGGGAGAGTAGGCTACAGGCTAGATGGGTGAGGGGGAGAGCACAATGGTGGGTGACAGCTTAAAGGTCAGTGGGGCTAAGCAGGTGTGGAGGTGGGGGAGATGGAGGGTCAGGAGGGCTAAGTGGGTGAGGGGGTTGGGGAGAATGGGGACCAAGGGGTAGGCAGGTGAGAATTAGTGGGAGATTCTTAGCAGCCACTTAGGAGTTCTATTTATGTATATTATAGTATTTACATTTACTGTTATATTTTAAATGTAATTTTAGTGTATTTTTTGTATAATTTGTTATTGCGTATTTTTGTATAATTTGCTACTGTTTATAATGATCTTGTTTTATAATCAGGCAATAAAGCTTTACCTATCTAAACAAAAAATCATAATCACCATCTTTGAGAGGATGACCAGGGAAACAGACAGGGGCAGAACAGTAGTCAATGCCTATCTGAACTTTGGCATGACCCACGATGTAGTAGGATTTGACTATCTTCTGGGCAATGTATAACAGTGTGATACACAAGAGTTATACACAGTGTGTATTTCTAACTAGACAGATGGCATGGAGCAAAGGGTAGTGGTGGGAGACACTGCTCAGAGTTACTGTAGAAGGGAATCTCATTGACATTCCTTAGACATTAGTGCTGAGTTCACTGCTGTTTTACATTTGCATCAATGATCTGGATGCTGGGGAGCCCACCAAATTGATTATGTTTGCTGATGATAGTAAGTTGCCCAGGATGAAAGAACTTATGTGCTCAGCATGCGTATTTGTACCTGCTTATAAAGCTGGGGACAGACTCGATGGACTTACAGTAGAGTCCTTTCTGATTTTATATTACAGTACTATGTTGCTATAATAAGATTTAGTTATTTATAGTGGGTTCGTATGCACTATGGTGCACAGGCTGCCCTACATGTGAATATGCAGAGCAGGGGACCCATGCTATTCACTATCGGTGTGCTGGCCAGATGCACATTTGATACCCTGGCCACACAGGCAGCTATGCACCTCACAAAGGCCAGGGGAGTGTCAAGGGGGTGCTCACACTCTGTGTGATGTGAAAAGGCACAGAATCGCATGGAGTGCGATTCACTGTGATACTGGAGTTACGGCTGGGAGGGCCCTGTTGTAACTGTGTCATGAGCCCACCCTATGTACACATGCAGGGATTACACACTTCTGAGTCCATGGCCAATAGGTGTACCATGATCATGCTGTACCATATACAGCAGGACACCTACATGGACTGTTATGGCACACTATCATCATGGCAGGTCATTGACCAAGCAGCTGCAGTGTCCAACTATAGTTCTGCCATTACTACATGGACCAGTACAGCAGTCCAGTGCAGGGATACAGAGCATTGTACACTGTATAGTGCCATGCCACAGTCATAGCACCCAAGAGGTTTGCCAGTAAGGTGTGGCAGGGGGGCAGTCACCAGACAACAACAGTACAGTGACGCTGGTGGCTCCGTACACTCATAGGTTAGTGCCCTACTGTATACTGCAACATAGGGCACAATGATCACCTGTACACCGGCATAACTGCCAGGTATGATACCCCCTACATACACCTCTCCCTGAGTGACAGGGATGTCCCTGCAATTGCCTAAAATTATTCCTCTGTCCCACATAACAGTTGTTGTTGAGTGACTGCCAAGTTGGGATCATAGGCACTTCAGTACCTTTGGGCATGAATGGTATAGACATGTTATGTGTCAGTTGGGACATCATAACCTACTGCCATTGTGCACATTACCATTATTATGGTTGTGTCCCAGATGGGAGGAATTGCCTCTGATATTGGTATGCCATGTCCTGGAGGTCTGAGATTGAATGGTGTGAGGTCTGCAAGTGCAAACAGTGTCCATTTACTTCTACAGATTCTGCACCATCCCAGGCACCCACACTTTCCATCCTAAGGGATCCACTCTTGGTCCCAGGATGGGCATCCAGTTGGCTGCCTACCTGTGTCCTGCATTCCACCCCTGCACAGCCCCATTCCAGCAATCCATGGCTGCATGTCAGGTGGCAGGGCTGCAGACAGGTAGCTGGTGATAGTAAATACTGGCCTCTGTGCACCTGTCCATGGGTGCAGAGCTGTATGGGTGGGGTATGTGCCTTTGGAGCATACTTTACACCCTTTAGAGCATAGACCCCGCTGTGTTCAAGGTTGTTTGAATTCAGCATTGGTCTCTGTGTCATCAAGGATCCTGAAAGCTGCTATCCAGTCGGTTGATGTATATTACCATGTGTTACTGTGACACACAAAGTGTGAGGGTGACATGCTTATTTCTGTTGATCTTTTAATATAAGTGCACACAGGAACACAAAGCAATAAATCTATGAACTGGAAGGAGGAAGGTTTTGGAAGGCGGCCTGGAGGCACTTTTTCATGGATGGTGGCATGGAGGAAGGGGCTACTAGTGGAGGTAGTGAACCAAAAAATGTTTGGGGCATTTTAGAGTGGGATGAGATAGAGTTCAGGGGAGGGTATAAGTCTCAGAGGATGGTGTGGAGCACTATGCAGAAAAAGATGCATAAGCTGTACATCAAGCAGACAGGATAGACCATAAGGTGTTCTTCTGCTGGCATATTCATATATTTAAATATAATAACACTTTAAGTACAAATTCATCATTCTAGGTTCGGAATGCTACTGCACCTGATAATCAGACTTGTTTGGCCCTAAAAGCTTTTATATTATACCATGTTTGTTTAAGTTGTACAGTATATTGGTCCTATAAAATGTATCAAACCATCCACTAACTCTGATTCACAAAATATGAGAGGGTGTATGCATGTTTCATATATTTATAAAATGGATGTAAATAAAACAGTAAAAATGCTGTCTTTTGATTGTATAAAAGACACCAGATGACCATGCATTATCCCACAATGACCATACACCTACACTCTTTATATTTTTCAACCCCCTTCCAAAACAATTTTGGTCATTTTATAAGATAGATAATCCACTACAAGGTGTGTAGTCATGCTCTGATATTCTCATGCCTTGGTGGTTGAACGCTCTTGTCCTGCAGCCTGTGCCTCACAATGCACACCAAAGCATACGTATATCAGAGCATGATGTCATGCCCTGTAGTGGAATATCTGATCCATATCTATAGTGGAGTATCTGTCACCTGTCTGTCTGTCTGTCTGTCTGTCTATCTATCTATCTATCTATCTATCTATCTATCTATCTATCTATCTATCTGTCATTTACCACTACTCCCTATATTGTAAACATCTAAAAAATGCCAATTTTAGGGTGTATAAAATAACTGTTAGTTATACATACATGATATATGATTCTTCCATGTGACATAGAAAGGTGAAGCATATGCAGTAGTATGACAGACACACACCAAGGTGGGGTTGGATCAACATTAGACATATAGTAGCTGACTGAATTGACAACCTCAGTGGTGTGGTGTGGTATGGTACAGAGAATTGCATAGCATGCAGCAGTTCATTATCACTCTTAAATGGGTTTGTATTAAGGCTGGGAAAATACCTTTTCATCAATATCCAGATGAATATTTGGTATTTGGCAGCCATATATTCGGGTATTTGGTATTTGGGAAATGATATTCGGAGACTTTGAAAAAAAAGGAAAAACAGCTCCCTCCCTCCTCCCCCAGCTCAAAACCAGTTAAAATGTAACCCCATCCTCGCAGTCTCTATCAAAAGCAAAATCCCACCCCCACCCCCAGCAACCAAAAGTTTTTTTTTTAACATTTACTAAAACTATATCCCCAGTAGGTGATTAGCTCAGCCTGTCTGCCTTCATGGCTGGCCACTGTCGTAATATAAAGCACTTGTTTTGGATTAAAAAAATATAATTTATGCCCTCTGGCATAGCACTTGACCCTACTCCCACCTACCAGCAGCCAGGTCTCAAATATAAGCTGTACAGCTGTAGGTGACCAGCTCAACCCTCCCTTCTCCATGGTCAACAATCTTCTCATAAATTGGGTGCTGCTTGGGGGGCAGGGGGGGGCATCAATTATATTTTTTTAAGTTCAAGGTAGAACCTGCACTAGGAGGTGGTGCAAGGACTGGGAAGACAAACCAAAAAAATTCAAACAAAAGTCCTGCACTCACCAGCAATTGTCGAAAGAGAAGCTGCTTGCAACATATCCGTACTTCAATAAATACTTTATTAAAATGCTGGTGCGTCAGAAAAATGTTCACACGTCTTGACGCATTATGGATACAATCCTTTTTCATGTCTTTTGGATGGATATGTTGTAAGTGGCTTCTCTTTCTACAATCGGTGGTCAGTGCAGAGCTTTTGTTTGATTTTGGTAAAATTTTTTTAAGTACAAATGAGCACTTTACATTAAGATGGTGTCGGGCCATGGAGATGGCTGGGTTAAAGCAGTCACCATCTGTGGATCTATTTTAAATGTATAAAAAACAACTTGTGGGTGCTGGGTGGAGGAAGGTGGATATTTTGCTTTGATACAGGATGGGGAGATGGGGATTACACTTTACCTGGTTTTGAGCTGGGGAGGAGGGAGAGGACTGTTTCCATTCTATATTTACTTTTTCTATGAAAAGAAAATATGAATAGTCCACTATTCAGGAAGTGCTCCTGGCTATTTGGAAACCCTACTATTCTTGGTATTTGGGAAATGATATTCAGCCTCTGCATAGCACTAGTTTTTATTGACAAAAAGAGTGAAAATAGACAAGAAAAGAGAAACAAATTCTGAAATGTTTGCATTTGTTTAGTGGGAAATGAGGGCTAGGGAATTCTGCTTATTTTTAGCCTCATCCTGGGAGAAGGGGGATACACAGATGAAAAACAACAGAAATTGAACCAGATTAAGCAGTTGGTGGTATGTTTAGTTAATGAAGAACATGGGGCCTGGATGCTGGTGAAGTTCCCCTACTCTTTTAGAAAGGGCGATGGAATCTTTGACATTCACCTAAACAACACTCAGAAAATGTAGACAGGACTCCAGTTTCACATTTTATCCAAAGAGTGGCATTGCCGATACATACAGTATTACTTTAGTACCGAACTTGGATGCTAGCATTTTAATGATATGAGCCCAATCCTGGTGTCGGACTGGAACCCACAAACTTGTGGCCCAGAGGTGGATGTTCTACCAACTGCTGGAGTGTAAAGGCACAAGCAGAGGAACAAATAGCCCAGGCAATTAAGAAAGGAGACAAGACGTTTTCCAGATGCATTAGTGATAGAATGAATACCAGGGGTGGGATTGTGAGGTTAAAAAAGGAGGAAAGGGGATGTGGGGGGGGGCTAAGAAAAGAAACAATCCTGAACAAATATTTTTGTTTAGTATTTAAAGAAGAAGGGGAAGGAGAAGAACCACTATTGAGGGATAGGAGCACCAATGGGGGAGAGGTGGACACCTGCCCATTTATGGAAGAAAGAGTTTTAAAGGAACTTGAGAATCTGAAAGGGGACAAGGCTATGGGGCCGGATGGGATGTACACCAGAATATTAAAATAACTTAGAGAGGTGCTGGCAGCATCACTATAAGCCCTGTTCAACAAATCAACAGAGACAAGGGTGGTTCCAGGAAACTGGAAGAGGGAAAATGTAGTCCCTCTCCAGAAAAGTGGGAACAGGGAGGAGGCTGGCAATTACAGGTCAGTCAGCCTGACCTCAGTGACATGGAAATAAATGGAGTCACTGCTAAAGGAAAGAATTATGATATTTCTTGAATCCAGCAGAGCACAGGATCCAAGGCAGCATGGATTCACAAAGGGAAGGTCTTGTCAAACAAATCCATTAGAATTCTTTGACTGGGTGACCAGGGACGTAGATAGGGAAGGGGCATTGGATGTGGTCTAACTATATTTCAGCAAGGCCTTCAACACCGTCACACATAGGAGGTTGATAAATAAGTTGGGCAGACTGGGAGTGGGTCCAAAGGTGATACACTGGGTCAGAAACTGGTTGAGTGACAGGACAGGGAAGGCAGTGGTAAATGGCGTTCAATCCAAGGAGAGGGGTATAACCAGTGGGGTGCCACAGGGATCCATACTGGTCCAGTCCTCTTTAATGTCTTCATAAGTGACTTTGCACAGGGGCATGAGGGGAAGGTCTGCCTTTTTGTAGATGATACTAAGATCTGCAACAGGGTCAACACTCCAGCAGGGGCTAGAAAAAATTAGAAAGGACCTAAACATGCTTCAGGATTCGTCAAGAGTGTGGCAGCTAATATTCAATGCAAAGAAGTGTAAAACCATGCACTTGGGGCAAAGAAATCCAAGGGAGGACTACAAGGTGGGGGGAGGTACTGACGGCCACAGGTCAAGAAAGGGATCTGGGGTAATCATATCTGATTATCTAAAGGTAACCAAATAATGTGAGAAGGCTGTGGATAGAGCCAGTAGAATGCTAGCATGCATAGGGAGAGGCACCACTAGCAGAAAAAAGGAGTTGTTATGCCACTGTACAGGTCGCTAGTGAGACCTTATCTGGAGTACTGTGTCCAGTACTGGAGGCCACATCTCTGGATGGACATAGACAAAATAGAGGCAGTCCAGAGATGGGCAACAAAAGTGGTGCAAGGACTTAACCAAAAGTCATAGGAGAAAAGACTAAAGGGACTCAATATGTATTACCTGGAGGAGAGGGGAGAGAGGGGGTATATAATAGAGGCATTCAAGTACACAAGGGGTATAAAAAAGGTACAGAAGAGTAGCATCTTTCAGAAAAGAAGGTGCACAAGAACAAGGGGGCATGATATGAGTATGGGGGGTAGGCTCAGAGGCAATGTGAGGAAGTATTTTTTCACAGACAGAGTAGTGGATGCTTGGAACAGCCTCCCTACAGAGATGGTGAGGGCAAAATCAGTAGGGTAATTCAAGAAAAAAAATTGGGAAATGGGAAATGGGATAGACATAAGAGCACTCTAACAATAGGGAAGAGAAGGTATACCATAGACCAACTGGTGTCTGCAGTAATGCATTAGGTAGAGAAAAGGGGCAGACTAGGTGTGCCATATGGTCCTTATCTGCTGCCACCTTCTGTGTATCTGTGTATCTGTGAGCCACACTGATGGAGTATAATCATGGGATCTAGCCAACAATTACAGAACATGATTTTTTGAATTAATTTGATAAAAGCACATGCAGCACTGCCCATTAGTATGAACTATTGGAATATTCTGCCTGTCTCATTTTGTTCTATACCTTCATTGGGATCATTTAAATTTTAATTGCAGCAATCTATGTTGTAGGCTTGTACTTGTAATACTGAGTTATTGGTGTTTCATTATTTTATATCATTCTGCAGGATATGTTTATGTATAATTTTTATATTATCACATTATTTTTTTGTAGTATTTTGTAATGTTTTTGTTTCTCTGATCCAGGACAAGCATGAAAATTGGTCTTGGTCCAGTGCTTCTTACCTAGTACACAAACGTGAATGAATGAATGAATGGACAGATGGACAGACAGACAGACAGATAGAGAAAAAGATAGATAGATAGATTAGCACTGGTATGCACCACATACTGTAATCAGATGTCACAGTTTCCTCTATCCAGTCAGAGTAATTATCATTAAATAACATTGATTGCTGCAATATCATTCATGATATCTCTGGCTGAAACTGTGATACTGCACTTCATCCTAGTGGGTAATACTGCACATGTGTATGTATATGTATGTACAGGGGGCATGCAATGGCCTGAAATGCAGTATGCAATTTAATTGAATAAAAAATGTGACAGGGACATAACTCTCAAGTGACAGAAAATGACGTATGAAAGCCCTACCTCTTCACACATAGGAATGAATTGTACATTTTGAATCTAACCATTGTGTATTGAATTATTACATCTTGTTCTGGAGGCAGTATAGCACAGTAGTTTAGGGCTCTGAACTGCAAACCTGGATACCTGAGTTTGAATCCCACAACCCGCACTTGCATACTGTGTGACCCTGAGCAAGTCACTTAACTTCCGTGTGCTCCCAGATCACACCTGGAAACAAGCTTAGGCTTTGTGTGCCTTTCCTGGTTAAACAATTTCCCCTTTGCCATACTTCACTGTTAATGTTAGACTGGGTCCTTTGGGAAGGTTACTACAAAAACAGAAGCTAAACCAGTCAATGACCTTGACCTAATTTTAAAAGTCTCATAATGTAAGGGACAGATGGGGGAGAAATACAGTTATGGCAAGCATTTACTATGTACACCTTGATTTGAAAGTGTTCCTAACTGCCCATAACAGATTGGCATCACAACAAAAAGCTTTGATCAAATTGGCCTTCCAGGGATCTATGTCATAATGGTGAAAGCCTAAAGGTGATCACCGTCATGCAGAAGTCAAGCATGTTGAAAATGTATTTTGACACGCTAACACCCTGGTGCATAACAAAAGGTCATCAGGTACTTTGTTTTTTTTTTGTTTTCTGGGGGGTTGAGCCCCTGTACACCCCCACGATTCTCAGCTCCAGGGGGGTGCATGTCAGGGAGGGTGAAAACATTAAAAAAAAAGATTCGGGCCAGGTGCAACAAAAATGAACCAGCCCCCAGACCTGAACCCAGTAACCTGCCAACTGAAGCTGGCAACCCACTCACTACTCCACTGGCTCGGCACAGCCACTGATTGCAGCACCACCCCCTACATCCCTTACTGTGCGTGCCTGCTCCCAGCCCCCCACGCACATGTACATATAGTGACAGGATGTTGCTATAGTTGTTCACCCCCCCATCTGGCTGCCGTATCCCCTCTGAGCTGTTCCTGCAATGCACTGGGGAGTGGGTTGCCTTTATTGTTGGTGCCCTTTCCGCAGTACCCTCATCATGGGCTATCACCTCGTAGAGTCAGGAATCTTCTCCAGATCTGGATCCAGCACTTTAATGGTACAGTCACTAAGATAGTATTCAGAAAATTGTTCAAACAAGTGTAACACTTTATTTGATAAACAACAGTTCAAGAAATTTCATTTCATACTGATGTTGAACACATCACCAAACCACACCATCTGATTCTATCTCACAACTGGGATCTCCTGTGTAGTTAGGCTGCTGAAGTTTAAAACAAAAAATCAAATCATCTGGCTAACCTGTGAGGTATGTGATGACATATAGGGACAGCCACTAGCCACTTGACCACATCACCCCCCCACCGGTCTTGGGGTTGGGTACTGACCCAGGAAGTACATCTATTCCTTGGTCCACACAAGGGTTGGCTTTTCCATGGATTGCAAGTTGAGACCAGACAAGTCTACAAATTCTCCCAGCTGCACATGCCACTCCAATAATATAACATGTCAAACAAGCAAATGTCTGTTGACATTTTCTCCAAGACCTGAGTCACTCTGTTTATTCAGGGAAGGGGACATGGGGGCTACCAAGACAATGCCAGTACACTGTCTGTTTTTGAACTTTTGGACAAAATAGAGCTAGGATGATTTTCAGTCCTTAATTGTTGTATACTCATTATTATTTTTTTAATTAATACCCTCCCCCTCCAGCATATGTGGCTATGTTGGATTGGGGAGCAACATGTCTTACTGGAGGCTCTTAGCCAAGAGCTATGAAACAAGGCTTTGTACCTCTATCTCCTACAAGTCCTTTGGAATTGCTTTTTTAAAAGTAGTACACCATGCTAGGATCTGGAGGCTCCAACACCCTCACTACAGCTAACTATTGATATTTGTGACATAAATATACAGTATCAAATAAATGATGGAAAAGTGTGGCTGGTGAGAAAAAAAAACATTGAGAATGCCTGAAGAGATAATAAATGAGAAGCCTTTAGGGCAAATGATTTAGCATCTCATGACACCCACAAGATCAAATTATTTTTCTATAATACTTCCCTTTTTGTTTAATAACGTACATTTCAGTAGTCAAAATCTGCTTTGATTTCATTTTTATGAGGGATTTACGAAAATCAGTTCTCCTTAGTTTGCTAGCTGCCAAGAGGTCAATCAGTTTGTGGCAAGCTCTACAAATGGTACAGCAGACAAACAAGTTTGTTCATCAAAGTCTAGGTAGTGTCTGTTTGACATAGAGCAGAGCATGTGTTGCAGCGTCAGACAGATTCGGTGATTGGATTTTGGCAAGGTGACTTTCTTTAAACCACTATTTGTTAGTTGTCAAAAGGTGAGTTACTATCAGAATTAATGTGTTTTAAAATGCTAGTTGTAAAATGTTAAAGTTTTTTGCATCAGACGTGGACTGGAAAATAAAGTTGGGAAAATGCCTACCCTTGTGACTTCAGTACATCTTGCCTTTTTGTTGATATTTAAATAATCTTAATCGGGAAGCTGCATTGCAGTGCTCTATTTTAAAATCATTTTGGACAATTTAAAGATATTGGGCAGGATTTTCTGACAGCCACAGCTATTTTATGGATGCGGCCACTTGACATCCACCCAGAGAGTTAGGCCACCTACAATTTGATCTAATGTCAGGGCTTGACTGCTATCACTTGTGCCCCAAAAAATGATGCATGCATCTAAATTAGGTGCATGCATATTTTTTTTTGCTATACAAAGTGGCAAGTTTTGTAAATGTGTCGGGATGTTTGAAAATTGTCACAAACATCCCAGCACATTTGCGATGATACAGCATACATCTGAAATATGGGTGTTTGAGTGCTGCTTCCCCACCTATGAAAATCCCTGTGTGTGTTTGTGTGTGTGTGTATGTGTGTGTGTTCGAGTGCATGCATGTGTGTGCAGTATGTGTCTGGTGGTGAAAGAATTTTAAATATTTTTTTGTGTGATCTCTTGGTTTTAAGCTGTGCTGGTGGAGTTTAACCCAAAAAATGTTGTGAAGGTTCTTTCTTTTCCAAGACTTCTGGCATTAAGACTGTGCTAGAATTTAAAAAAAATATGTGTTTTTACTCCTTTTAACGTACATGTTGCATAGAAACAGAAGTGACAGGTGCTATTCTTCTAGTATAATAGGTGTTTCATAAGTGTTAATTGTATGACATACTGAGAAGGTACTATTGGAAAGTAAATTTAATAATTTTTCACTAGTAGTGGTATGTAGCTTGATGAAGGCACAACTGAAAACATATTTTGATATATGAGCTTGTAACTGTGCACCTTTTCTATGGAGAAAGAGGTCAGCTGATGTATTGAATACACATAGAATAAGTGCTGGGACGTACCATTAAGGAAGGCTAATGAAGTAATAAGTCACTTGGTTGAAGGCCAAGTGGCAATATGACCTTTTAGCCCTCTCAAAATGGCATCATGTAATGAGGATTTGTAGCAACATTAATAGTCCTTTATTTTATAAAGTATAGTTTCACAAAATACATTATGCAAATACAAATAAATAGCATACAGTATTTAGGATGTAGTACCATATATAGGACATAGCAGCAAAATACAACAGTACATATAACAATTTTCAATGTATCACAGAATGCAATAAAGTGCAGATTTCAGGGAGCTAGATCTCTTTGAAAGCTTGAACTTAGAGATGATGGCTGATCCTTGTTTTAAACATTGCCACCGATGGGGCACATTTGACATTCAGCATGAGTGTATTCCACAGAATAGTTGCATAGACTCAACTGGCCCTATCCTCTCGGAGAGTACACAACACTTTCCTAGTGTTTTTTTTTTTTGCACACCAGGATATCCACAGTTGATGAAATGTCTGGGTTACAAGATGCTCTTGTGGAAGTAAATACAGCAACATGTCATATTGATAGATATGGCCTATCTATCTGTCTGTCTGTCTGTCTGTCTGTCTGTCTGTCTGTCTGTCTGTCTGTCTATCTATCTATCTAGCTATCTGTCTATCTATCTATCTGTCTATCTATCTATCTATCTATCTATCTGTCTGTCTGTCTGTCTATCTATCCATCTATCCATCTATCCATCTATCCATCTATCTATCTATCCATCTATCCATCTATCTATCTATCTCTCTATCAATCTATCTACAGTATCTATCCACCTATTTAAGGGGAATGCAACAGGGATGTGTGGAATAAATGCTTCATTTTTACAAGAGCTATTTGACCTTGGGTAACCTCACAAGTGACATAAGCCATGAGTGATGTGCCTAAGCAGAAAGAACCCGAGTGAAAATGAAATCATTTATTTCACAAGGTCCCTGTTACATATTTGCTTTATGCAAAGGTTTCTACATTGATAGGCTGTTTAAAAAAATGTGTGGGACTTACGTAAATAAGTGTCTGTCGCTTTAGTTTCTGTATTGTTGCTATGGACATTGTCATGGACAATGTCTCATTGATTGGCTGATTTAGGGAAAGAGAGAAAAAATTGTATGCAAGATGGTGGCACTGCTTAAAAATGGCACAGTGAGAAATGTGAAGCCCTGAGTGAAGCCTTTTGAATTTATGTTCAGTGGTGGTTTAAAACTGCTGGCAATCTACAGCAGAGGCTTTTTTCCCCTGTTCAGGAAGTTATGGCATGGTGTGGTTGGTGTTGCAGTTTGGAGTGTGAGAGCCTGGAGGAGAAAAAGAGAACAAGGAAGATGGAGCCTAGGGAAGTGTTCAGAATTTTTTTTTCATGTTATTATTATTTGACCTGGTCTGGAAATTGACAGCAGTGTTTGCTGGGGTGCTGTGAGTGAGACACAGAGACTGTGCCAAAAACCTGAATTGTAGGTCAGAGGGTGAGAGGTACTATATACAGATTGATGGTGTCACTGATGGAGCATGAAGAGTTTTATTTAAATAACACAAATAAGCAACAACAGCAAAGAACATATTGTGGAAAATGATAAATGAAGACATAGGACAAGTGGGCAGGCAGCTGAGGAGCAAAGACAACTGGTTTCTATAAATACACATGCAGCGTTAATACACTTCTTTAAATTGTGTATGTATTGCTGGCCATTCTGGGGGAACAGTAATGTATCTACTACGCATAAATGCACAATGTCATGTCTACCATGTACATAAATGTTGATGACCTGTCTATTATCTAGAAAATATAAATTTATGTAAACTGTAGCTCAAATATCAGCACTTATGTAATGCTTTTTGTGTATGCCTATTGCATAAATATATATGTATCTATATATGGGATATGTAATGAGGATGAATTAAATAAATGGTTTATCTGCACAAGAGGAGTTTGACCTTGGGTAACCTCCCAAGTAGCTTAAGCTATGAGTGAGGTATCTGAGGTAAATTGCTTGAGTGCAAATAAAATTTAACTCACCCACATTGCATATTCCATTTATGCAATAGTGATGGAGGCTTTTTTGAGTGCATTTGGGAGGGATTTAAAAAATAATTGTGGCCATTGTTCCCACTTAGTGAAGAGCCACATACTGAGGAGCTGTGTTAAATTTTGTTTACACTTTAAAATGTCTGGATGATACTGTGTCCTAGAAGATTTTTTTGAGTGATCAGGCAGTATGTTATCTGGTTGACCCTGCATTTAGTGAACAAATGTTTGGAGAGGTGCGGAGAGTGAAAGAGATGCAGGGTGAAATGGATACCAAGCGAGACCTGCTCTTCCTTTTCCTTTTTCTTCTTGCCATTTACATGTTTTTCATCCTACTGTTTAGTTTTGCTGGACTATTTATTTTATCTGGTTGATCCTGACTTTGCTGATTACTCTGTGCCAGGTATTCAGCCAGTGATACTGGGGGTATGTCTGCTGTACATAGGTTTAGTAAAATATTATCAAAGAGCCAAGGAGCTGGTATAGTTTTTATATGAATTTCTTTTTTTATTATTTTGTATAAGTATGTATCTGTTTGACCCTGCATTTTAATGAAGTAAACATCTTGTTGACCTTGCATTTCTACCCTATTTGTGTAGTGTGTAGGGGAGTGAGAAAGGAAGGATACAAGGTGAATTATGGGGGTAGGGGGAGGGTTGATGAAGGAAAGTAGGAGATTGTGTTTCAAAAAGAAAAAAGCTCTGCTTCTGGTTTGTGGGAACTATTCTGGTGGGCAGTTCAGTGTGAGACAGATGAATTGTGTAGAGAGAAACAGGAGTCGAAAGTAAGGGACAGGTTTTGATAGCAGTGTGGGCACTGAGCTGCTTGAAGTGAGAACTGTCTGCAGATTTCTGTGCAACTGTAAGCTAGGAAGTAATGCTGGCTGGGGTTTTTGATTAGCAGCTAGAATTTATACAACCAATAGAAACATAGAATTTGTAATCAGATAAGAACCTCCAGGCCGACAACATCTGCCCAAGTGATAAATCTGGAGTTCTAATCTTTATCACACATACAATATATGAAAATAAATGGATATGCACAAAATGACTTTTACATCCATGTTTATTATACACTGTTTTTTGTGTTCAAACCTATCACATGGCAGCACATCCGTGCAATAGAGCATCATCAGAAACCCAAGGACTCTTGATACGCCAAGTTTCATTCTGATCGGATATGTGGATTCCGAGATCCAGACAGTGAAAAATTTGTAAAATGCTTGTTTTATGTTGATCCTAGCACCAAGATGGTTTGGAATTTTGGTCTGAAATTTTCTGAGTAGAAAGGGATTGGACCAGAGAAGTGTATTTCATTGGTTGGGTGAAAAAATAATAATCCATTCCAGTGTTGAAAGGATTTAAAATTTTTGTTCTGAGCCTGCTCAGTAGGCACTTTAGAATAGATGTTTGAAATGAAAAAATCATTTGACTGTATAAGATCCTTTTTCATATGGGGCCAATCCTTTTTCATGAGGAAAAATCCTTTTTTGTATAGCCACCATTTTATTTTTGAGTTTAAACTTACAAATATTTAAAGTACATAAAAACAATGTCTTTTAAAAAAATAAACACACAAACCTAGCTAAATGGGACCCACTTAGCTAGATTATGGTGTGTGTGTGTGTGTGTGTGTGTGTGTGTGTGTGTGTATGTATGTATGTTTCAAGGTGGCAGAACTATCTTTTTTGGGTACCCAAAATCCAAGGTGTCCAGCTTAGCAAAAGGAGCTGTTCACCTGCATTCTGTATACGAGAACATTGGGACTTTCTTGATTGCTGCAGTGGCAGCAGTGAACCATAATTTCTCTGGTGCCTAGTGGTGTCCCCCATTGCCATCCCTTTTAGTATGTAATGTTGTCCTGGTGTCTTTTGGCACCCTCGCCCTCTGCTCGCCATCCCCATATTGCTGTTCTCTTTCCTTGGTGTCTATTTGCATGTCACCACCCTCCAATTGCCATCCCCACATTTGTCCTTCCCTTGGGTCTATTGGCACCACCCACCCTCAGATTGCTGTCCCTGTGAGGTATTTGTCTTTTCCTGGTGTCTAGTGGCACTTCCACACTCCAGTCACTGTCCCCATAGTGTATTTGTTTTTCCATGGTTTCTAGTGGCACTCCCCACCATCTGATTGCCATTCCCATAATATGTTTGTCTTTCTTTGGTGTCTAGTGGCACCCATCACCCTCTGTTCTACATCCCTGTAATGTCTGAGTCTTTCACATAGTGTCAAGTGACACCCTCTTTCCTCCAGTCATTGTCCCCATAATTTTACTGTCTTTCCCTGTTGTCTAGAGGCACCTCCATCCTCTGAGCACAATCCCAGTCTGAAATAACAAAAAACAACCCTCATTTTTTTTAACCTGCAAAACAATAAAATAGTCCCTCATCAATCTAACCCCCTCACTCCCACCATCTACTCTGCACCCACCACCCCACAACCCCAGTACACCTCCACACACCCTTCCTCACTTGAACAGGTCACAGGTAGAGATGCAGCAACATTTAATTTTGCCTAAGAAATTCCAGTGAAATGGCAAATTTTGCTGTGCAAAATATTTCACAAAATTTGAGCATTTCATGAAAAACTTTGTGGGTGCAACATGAAAAATAAATTTTGCCTGAAAAATGTGGAATTTTGCTGGCAAAATGCAGAATTTCACCCCGAATGGTGGATGTTTGCCTATGAGTGGCAAAATTCTACTGTTCATGTGTGAAATTCCACATTTTGTGGATGAAATTCCACATTTCACCTGTGGAATTTCACATTCCACACTGGCAAAATATTTTACAAAATGTTTAAATTTCATGAAATATTTCATATAATGAAATTTGTGGATTTTGCTCATCTCTAGTCATAGGATGAAGAGCCACTCATGATAATAAAAAATCTTGCTGCTGGAACCACTGACTGCAATAGGAGAAACTAAGGTAGTGTGATTCAATGTATTTCAATGGGGTTTTGAACTTTCATGCATAACGTTCTTATTTTTGCATATTTTGACCCCACATTTTCAACATGGTCATTTTGGGACCCCATTTAATGAGCAGTGGTGGTTGAATTATGCAAATCAAGCCCAAAAGGTGATTTCTCAGTAACTTGGTGAAATCTTCTTTTGGTCAGGATTTGAACATTTTCACCACCCTTATTCATGAGGTGGGGTCATGAGAAGGCTATGTTGAAAATTTGGGTTGAAAATATGAAAAAATGGCAAAGTTATGCAAAGATGTTGAAATCTTACTACATTCACTGATAACTTTGGTAATTTTAAATATTTTGCCCACAATTTTCAACCTAGCCATTTTTTATACCACCTCATGAACATGACAGCTGTCATTTTTCAAATTCTGGCCAAAATGTGTTTTCACACTTGTGGAGTGGAATGACATTTTGATGCCAATGAATGATGTTTCAGAGGGGATTTGAACATTTTCACTACAGGGTTTATGAGGTGGGATAATAGGAAGGCTATGCTGACAATTCAGTGTACAAATACAGTAAAATGCCCAGGTAATGAGTGAACATTGCAGCATTTCATTGTTCACTCATAACAACTAATTTTCATTATTTTGACTCCAAACTTTCAACATAGCTATTTTTCCACTCCACCTCATAAATGTAACAAGTCTAATTTTTAAATCCTGGATGATATGTGTTTTCAAACTTCTGGTGCAAAATGACATTTCAGCCAGTATACTATAAATGGTACATGTTGCATTTATAAGGTGAATCATAAAACAAAAATCTTGAAAATCTGGGGTCAAAATTGGGAAAAAATATACAATTTTTAACAAACTTTGTGTGTAGTGCCACTCTTGACCCCAATGGGTATGCTTTGCAACTTGTGCTGGTGAGCTGAGTTTGGGGTTGATCTCATTGACCCAGCTGGATGGACTGAGGGTAGGATGATGGTGCTGTTATGCAACACCCCACCCCAGCCAGGGAATGAAAGGTGCAGGTTTGTTTGCACATGCCTGGGAACCATATAGTGAAGACAACTGTCCTTTTGGCATAGGTCTCTGCACCTCTCCTACCTTGGGTGGCAGAGGGCCCCTGGGCATTAGCTGATAGATGCACACTTTGCTCTGTGCATCTGTGGATGTGCCTATGTAAAAGTACAGGGACCATAGTGGCCTGTACTTCCACAGCCAACCAGACAGTACCATGAATTTCTCACATTTGTCATTGCACTGAACTGCAGGGCCTACAGTTTGTGGGCCCTGCACTTCTGTAGATGGATGGAGATTTCTCTTCATGCAAGCATCTGCATCTGTTCACACAAGCACTGAATGGACCTGTTTGAATGAGGATAAAATTCCACACTCTCAAAAAGAAAGGAAATTCTTTGCAAAAAACCTAATTACTGCAGCAAGTATGGTAACGTAATGTCACAAAAGTAGGGAAATGTAGTGCTACGGTTTCCAACCCTAATACCCCACATCACTCACCTAGCAGCAAAAGGGAAAAAAAAACATTAGGGTTTTGGGTCTCAGAAGTCTTGGTGAATCAGTGGTGGGTTTTCCTTGGGGTTTGTCAACCCTAAAGCTCACCACTCCCCCCAGCCCATAGCCTTCAATCTGAAGCACAAGGTACAGCTCCAAGCCGCTGCCTTATAATGATACACTCTTAAAGGTCAAGGAGTATGTCTTGCCACAGGTTGCCAACACAATTTCTCCTGGCTTTCTTCATGTGTGATGATGTTTGTACAGGGAACAGATTGGCACTTGGGCTGACAATCCCCAATGATGACCACACCACTGATTCACCAAGACTCAAAAGACCCAAAACCATCATTTTTTTTCATTTTGCTGCTTGGGTGTGGGGGTGAGACCACATTTCCCTAATTTTGAAGCATTAAATTAACTGAAAAAACAATGTATTTTGCATATATATATATTCTTTAAAACATATGTTAATGCATCAGTTAGGATTAAGGATAAAGTGACAAAAGTAGGGAACTATGACATTGGGGTTTCCAACCCTAATACCCCAGCCCCACCCTGCACACACCAACAGGCATCAGGTGTGTGCCTTGGGGAAAAGAGCTTAACTAAGTAAGCTGAGATGGGTACAGTATATTAAAATAGGGTGAGAGTTAGGGATGATGACCCCAAGGCACCCCCGACACCTGTTGGTGAGTGGAAGGTGGGGCAGGGGTGTTAGGGTTGGAAACCCTAACATCATATTTCCCTACTTTTGTCATTTTATCCTGAACACTAATTG